>JACEFZ010027486.1:0-630000 GCA_014155875.1 Cepaea nemoralis
AAACAAAGCAGGTTTTCTGTGCATCTGAAACCCTTGCCCGTAGAGGTCATGTGTGGTTTGAAGTAGCGACCCTACAGTTTCTAGCCCAAATTTCAACCGTTCTCCACCGCATCCAGGACACTTGAGTATATTTTTCTTTCTATATACTTTCGGATGCAAATTTAGGCACATATTGTAAGTAGAACACAATTGTAAATTGTTCACTTTACTAACAACTTGTAACAAATTGTGTGTCTGGTATTTCATTTGCTTTTAAATTTTCCATCATGTCTTCATTAAATGATTTCATCGAGATGGGTTTAAAGTTAAAGTTAACTGGTGACGAGTTGACAAAGTGGAGTGAAACTAAATACTCTGAACACCTTCGTGAGAAAGCTAATGAACGCGATGAAAGAGCGGCTTGAAAGAGCTGCCAAGCAAGCAGAAGTAGAACTATCTGCAAAAACAAAGCAAGCAGAGTTAGATATTGAACTGAAGAAGGCGGAGATAACAGCTCAGAGTAAGCGAGAAGAGCTGGAATTGCAACTAAAAATCAAACAACTTGATACTGAGACTGCCATAAACAAAGAGTCTAAGAAATCTGAGAGACTGGAGAAAGAAAACCAGTACAAGAAATATCAAGGTATCGTAAGAAATTATACCTCGGGTGACTGCATTGCAGCCTTCACCCAAAATTTTGAGACTTTAATGGACCATTACCAGGTCCCGCTGTCTGAATGGAATATTATTTATATGAGAAGTTTATCAGGGGAGCCTCTGAAGGTCATAGAAACTATCCCCAAAGACCTCAGAAAAGATTACCATTATCTAAAATCAAAGATTATGGCACCTGTTATGTTAGATGAGGCAGGTTACAGAGAACAATTTAGCAAGTTGAGCCTCAAAACGACTCAAACGTTCTCTGACTACCTCTGCTTAGTCCGAGACATATTTACCAAATGGACTTCAGCAGCTAAAATTGATAAAGATTATCAGAAGTTAGAAGATCTTATCATCAGAGATAAAGTCATTTCATCCATTCCATCAGCATTTTCAAAATTTTTGCAAGAGAATGAATGTACGAGTGTAGATCAGATTGAGAGACCTGGTTCGGCTTATTACACAGCCAACAAACATTGTTTTGCCAGTGAAGCTACTGATACAAATTTTGTAGCATCGGCTAACTATGACAAACCCTATAGTAGGCAAAAACCTTATAAGCCTACATCTGAGAAGTACAATCATTGTAGATATTGTAAAATCTCACACCACCAAGGTGAGATGTGTGACAAGAACCCCGCATATCTTACATATCTACAGAACATCGTAAACAGACAAGATAAGGAGCGTAAATCCTTTAGAAATTTGCGTAAATGTTTCCTCTGTAAGGCGTACGGACATTATCGCCATGATTGTAAAGGTAGGCAAATGACCAAGAAAGCAAATGTCGCCTTATTTGATAGTTCGTCATCAGATGAAGAACAATCAGAGAAACACCCTGTGAACTCAGCACAGGCCTTTGATATGTTTAACGCAAATAAATGTACTGTTTGTAATACCTTTTATGAAGATGGCATTTTGACATGCGGCCACTCCATTCCTATTGCCAATGAAGAAGCTAATTTGGTACTAGATTCCAAAGGCAGAATAAACATTCATCAGGGATATGTGAATGGCAAGCCTGCTACAGTCCTTCGGGACACGGGAAGTTCACTTATTGGACTAAAGAGAACGTTCATAATGCCTACAGACTATACAGGCAGGCACGTAACATGCAGAACATTCTCTGGCAATATTGAAAAGTACCCACTAGCATGGGCATATATTCAAACACCTTTCCTCACTGGGAAAGTAAAATGCGCAGCATTAACAAACCCGGTGTGTGATATTATCATTGGAAATTTACCAGAGGTGAATGATATGCCTCATGACATAACATCTCTTTGTATTGATGAGATTATAACATCATCACCATCAAATGTCATCATTGATAATGTTGTACCACCAAATGAATGTATGGTAGCTAATGTAGCACTAAGATCTCATGACATCATTGATAATACTGTTTCATCACCATCTGATATCATTGAATGTGTGAACGCAGTAACCAGATCTACTGCTAGAGTGCAAGATGAAATTAATCAGACTGAGGCTATAGAAATGCTTAGCCCAGTATTACTACCTCCTAAAACCATGAAGGAGACTTTTGTAACAGCCCAAAAGGCTGATCCTTCATTGTCTAAATATTTTAATCTGATCGGCCAAAAGCCAAAGGTAACCGAAAATGCAAGATGGCATTTTGCTTTGAAAAATTGTATCCTCACCAGGTACTATACCAGATGTGACAGCACAACAGAGCAAACTGTTTTGCTGATTGAGTATCGTAAACAAGCCTTACATCTTGCCCATGATATACCTCTTGCAGGGCATATGGCATACTCTAAGACCAGATCAAGATTATTAACACAGTTTTATTGGCCCAAATCTGCAATGACATTAAGCAATATTGCAGAAGTTGTGACATCTGCCAAAAACTAGTAAAGAAAGGTAAACACCCACAGGCAAAGTTACAAACTACTGACTTAGCCAGTCGACCTTTTGAGAAAATATATGTCGACATAGTGGGCCCTCTTAATCAGATAACAACCAGAGGGAATAAATATATTATAACCATCATTGATCAATGTAGCCGCTGGCCTGAAGCGATTCCGCTAAAGAACATAACTGCCAATGATATAATGGAAGTTTTCTTCCATATATTTTCAAGGATAGGATTTCCAGACACTATCCAATCAGATAGGGGAAGTCAGTTCATCGCCGCATCTACTCAAGCTTTCACCAAAATGTTAGGAGTGAAGCAATGTTTCAATTCTCCGTACCATCCTCACTCGAGTGGAATAATAGAAAAATTTAACGGTGATTTAAAGCATATGCTTGCTAAAGTCACGCAAGAACATCCCAATAACTGGGACGTATATTTGCCGGCTATACTCTTTGCTTATCGCGAGGTGCCACATTCTAGTACAGGTTTCTCTCCTTTTGAACTTATCTATGGTGCCAAACCACGTGGCCCATTAAGTATCTATCATCAAATGTTAACTGAATCCACTCCTTTACTTAAACCCATATCATCATACATATACGTTACATCATTGCGTGAAAGAATCATCAAATCTTGTATAATTGCAAAGGATGCACTAAAATTATCTAGTGCTACATATAGACAATATGCTGACAAAGGTAACAGGACAATAACGTTGACACCTAAACAGGACGTTCTTCTTCTCCTACCTAGTGACAGACACTTATTAACTGATACTTGGCAAGGACCATTTAAAGTGACAAGACAGATTTCACCTGTAGACTATGAGATTCAAATAAAAGACAAACACAAAATATTCCACATCAATATTCTAAGACCATATTACAACAGAGACAACGAACAAGACGATACAACAGCCTGTACAGTGATAATAGACCATGAAGATGACGAGGCTAGTGACGAAATTCCAACACCTGCATTAGACACGACAAACTGCCTGAAGGAAATTAAAATCAACCTAAAGTTAACTCAAGCAGAAACAGACAGTTGCAAACATCTCATACAATAGTACAACACCATCTTCTCCAACAACCCAGGACAAACAGAATTAGTACAACATCACATCACACTCACGGCAAATACACCCATAAAATGCAGACCATACACCATTCCATTGCATTACAAAGAAAACTTACATCAGGAGATCATTAACTTAGAGAAAAACAACATCATTAGACGATCCCAATCACATTTCTCATCTCCAATGGTCATAGTACGCAAAAAGGACAACACGATAAGACTCTGTGTCGACTATAGGAAATTAAATAAAATAACTCTTCTAGATCTAGAGCCAATGGCCAACTCTGAAGATCTACTGACAGAACTGACAGACTCTAGGTTCTTTACGAAGGTAGACATGACTAAAGGTTACTGGCAAATAGCGGTAGACGAACAGAGCAGACATCTGACAGCATTTGCCACACCTTGGGGACTGTACGAATGGTGCAAACTTCCATTTGGGCTTGTCAATGCCCCAGCGACATTCGTACGTATGACACGACTTCTACTAGTAGACATACCAAACATTATCTGTTACATAGACGACATTTGTGTTCACACAAAGACGATGACAGACCATATAAAGACATTAGAACAGACATTTGAACGGATTAGACAGCACGGACTGACGGTAAAGCCTGCAAAAGTAGACATAGCCTATCAGGAAATATCCTTCTTGGGGTACAAAATATCTAATGGCTTTGTCACGACAGACGATAACATTGTGTCCAAAATACTAAAACTCTCACTTCCGACTACGAAAAAGCAAGTCAGAAGTTTGTTGGGACTTATAAATTATTATAGGCAGTTCATACCAGATTTTGCTGAACTGACTGAAGTATTTACTAACCTACAAACGAAAGATCAACCTGAGAAAATTGTAAACAATGAATGCCTAAAATTTGCATTCCTGAAAGTATTATCTTATTTTTCTGATAATAGCTTAAACAATCCCATTCTAAAATTGCCCAATGTACAAATCCCTTTCAGATTACGCACAGACGCGAGCTCCGTGGCGATTGGAGCAGTCTTGTTACAGGAGCATGATAACATCCTTCATCCTGTGTACTATGTCTCCAGAAAATTAAAACCGAGAGAACGTGCTTATTCAACACCACAGCTGGAAGCCCTAGCTCTAGTGGTAAATTGTCCAGATTCCTCCTGGGACGTCATTTTATTGTGGAGTCCGACAGTAGTCCATTGCAATTTATCAATTCAGGGGTACCTTCCAACCAAATGATAGCGCGCTGGTCTTTTAAGCTCCAAGATTACAGTTTTGAAGTTCGACACATCGCTGGCAGAACCAACACGATTGCCGATCTTTTGTCCCGTTGTCCGACCGACCCGATAAGCACCAATGTCTGAGTGCAGTGTGTTAAATATACTCAGACCAACATAGCCATCCATCAGTGATTTTTTTTTCACGAAAGCTGTGTATGTCTACTATGTGATGTGATAGGGTTTATTCCCAATATATATAGTTTTCTTATTTTATTATTAACGTAGTGATTGTCGTGAATAATTGTGTAGTGTGTGGTAGAAAGTGAACTATATTAATTGTATATATATATTACGAAACAAGAACAGTGCCACATTCGCTCTAAACTTACCGCAAGCGAATGATCCAATTTATCAGTGGTATCTGCGATTGGAACATATCCAGTGATATTTTAAATCCGTGTGTGAAAGTGTGACCTGAACATTGACATCTACACCACTGCAGTCAATCGAAATCCAGAAGTTTTTCCAGTGAAACAACCAACACATGAACGATCAGAACATTGCACATTCCGTATTACTACATCAGACCGGAACAAGTGTGTTCTACTATTTTCAACATCAGCTGTTCGTGTGTACTTCCGGATGATTTAGAAATTTAGTTCAAAATTAGCAGACGACAAACAAAAGCTTAAAAAGTTATAACACTTCTAAAATATTTAGGAATCAACAATTTCGAATACACGAATTGTGTATTAATATTTTTTCATTTAGTGTAATCTTAGAATCATATCTTGATTAATTTATTCATACTATCGACATTTTTTCGCTAGTATGGAAAAACATCAAGCTATGACGCTGAGAAATAGAAGAATTATTGTAAGATATTATATTTGATAATTTGTGAAGTTATGTCCCTTTCATTTAATTGTTATTACATTAGTACACCAAGGGCAGTAAATTGAAATGTATGCGATTATGTGTTGTTTCAAAAACCATATTATTACTTTTTTTAGAGGCTGCGAGGTAGTTGCTTGGGAAGCTGTTACTACCGATCTGACTGGGTCAATAATGCAATTAAGGTAATCAGCCATCGAGAGGATAAAACTTGACAAGTGTTAAAGGTTGAACACCACTTGTCTTAAAATACAACTTCCATTTCTTATATATTTCTATGCCAAGATGTGTATTCTTATGTATTTCTATACCAATGTATATAACAACAGAAGGGTCGACTCTGACAAGGTTAAAATATTAACCCGATATGTATATAGAGTATACATGAAAGATGACATCTTTCATGAAGAAGCCCCGGGGGAGCATGTCAGAGTCTAAAGTGTTGCCATCAGAGATGCAGGGACATCGTTACGCCCGCCAGGCGAATAGTCCCTAGCCGGGATGCTGTAACATCGTTACGCTCGCCAGGCGAGTATTCGTTACCTGCCTGCGAGGTTGCTGGCTGACGAGACAGCCAGCGGTCAGGCAAGGACAGAGCAAGACGCACGCAGGCCTCGTGAAGCCACTTCAGGTGGGAAGGCGCGTTGCGAGATACAGACAGACAGCTGGGGACTCGGACCAGACAGGACGTATGAGAGAGAGAGAGTGGCTTTGTGTAGTTCTGTGCCCGAAAGTCGAGTGCCTGTACATCTTGTGAGATAGACTGTAAGCTGTGGTTTGTCTGTAAGTGTATTGATGTATAACTTGCGTATTTGTAATGATTATCACATGCCAAACTAGATCGTATTGCATGTGATCTGTAAATAAATCCATTGAACTTCGTGTCGTTGTGTCTCAAGTCAGATCACGTTGTACTTGTACTGTCTCACATGTGTTAGGTATAACGAGCCAGGTTTAAGACCCTGACACTTGGGAAGCCAGCTTCTTCCCATGCCTTTCCCGCCATATCTTTTGAGTACTCCGTTCATGGTCCATGGAGCCACACTCCGCGATACCGCTCATCCGCGCAACCTATCGTTTGTGTGTTATGTATTACAATTCACTGTTGAATAAGGATCCGCATCACAACTACCCGGGTTGAGGTGGCACTACTGTCCCTGTCATGTAAGTTTATGTTAACTGATCAAGTATCATGGGATGATGATTCGTCTTTAGTGACTTCCAGTATCTGTTATATGGATATATACACTATTTTTCCTTCTGCAATCCCCCTTTAATTTGATGCATAATATAAAATCTATCCATCCATCCATCATGTGCCATGCCGGTAAGCGTGGGCGGTCATGTTATGCCATCTCACTCGATCACCAGAGTCATGGATAAGCTCCGTGTTTCTGTCTCGACCATGCCACAAGGCCAAGCCATCCAGGTACTTGCTTCTAGGTCTTCCCCTTGGTCTGTTCCCCTCGATCTTACCAGTTGTCACCAAATTCTCCAATCCATTTCTTCTCATAACATGCCCAAAGAATTTTGACTGTCTACGTCTAATTTCTCTAATCAATTTACGATCTTCATTTGTTTCTTGAAGGACTTGTTCATTGGTCTTTCTGGCTGTCCATGGTATTCTTTGCATTTTCCTCAGAAACCACATCTCTACATCCATCAGATGTTTTTCAGCCTGACTGCTCATTGTCCACGCTTCACATCCATATAAAAGTACAGGTTCTATGTAGCATCTCAACACTCTTTTTCTCGTTTCAATTGACATCTTTTTATATCAATATATAATTATATCAAAATATTTTTCATCTTGCTAAAGGCTACCTTAGACATGGCGATTCTTGTTCTAATCTCTTCAAGGCATCTCCCATCAGATGTTATGACTGTTCCGAGATAATTGTACCTACTCACTTGTTGAAGAATATTCCCATTTACTTGTATATTACATTGTGGTATTACGTCCTTCCTAGTAACATCTATGCTACATATTAATTTATAATTGTGACGGATCCCAACTTCCCACTTAACGTCATCAACATTTGTTAGCTTCAAACCTACATTTTGTTTACGTACTGAATGTGTTGGTTTTTTTAGTTTTGTTAATGTAAACATTTGATACAATATGTCAGTCATATTACTTAAGATTTCATTTATTTTACCATCTGAAACACTATGTCAATCCATCAGAGTCACTTTTCTTTAATTTTATCATTCCGTACAATTTATCAGTTTTTCAGTCTCACTAGGTACTTTCTACTGCCTCACTTTGCTCTAAACTTGTCAGTTGTTAGTGTGTGAAACACTGAGAGTTGTTTTTTGCTAACTTAGAGTATGTTGCTCATATTTTTATCAAAGGTAGTTAATGAGATACGCAACCCCGCACTCTACGTTCATAATCATCTGCAGTCGATGTGAAACAAACTGCCTTGTGATGCTTACTTGCTTGCTTGCTTGCTTGTGCTCGCTGCCTGTGAACTCCGCGCGAAGTTCTGTATGTCGGATGAAGACCTTCTGTTGTCCAACATCAGTGTGATTTCAAACTGGACTGAGGTTTGTCTGAATATCTGTTGTCCCATATTTGGCTTATTGGTGTGCAGACTGGTGGTTCCTCGCTATGCAGACAGATACTCTCCGACTTCGGAAGAATCAGCGATCCTACTACGTTAGCCAGGAACCCGAAGGGACCTGTTGCCCAGGACGCACGACTAGGACATGTTAGTAGGTCTTGGCCAGTATAGAACCTGTCCCTGGTGCCTTGGAAGCACTTCTGGTGTCCATGCCTTGTGATGATTTCCATCATGGTATAAGTGTCGGTCGTTCAGAATGCAGTAACAAACAACTGAACGTAAACTTCACAATCCATTATCCATTATGATATGCTACTTTCTGACCGTCCCTTGTAGCAGTGTCTCGTTTACCTGTTCTGTGAATGTCTGCTTCTTGTCTGACTGTATTCTTCTCAAATCGATCATCGTGTTATGGCTGGTTGTATACACTGTTGATGCTCCAAAACCGTGCTCTGTCATTTTAATTACATTTATTTGTCATTTTCAGTCTCTAGTATTGTTTTATGAGTGCTTTTGTATATGTAGTATCCATCCATCATGTGCCGGTCTCTCTGGCCGAGGGATTACACGACTTTCTCCGTAATCCCGTTCATCCACGCAGGGTCTCGCAGCGCGCGAGAATTGGAAGCGGTTCTACCCGCGCTGGTGACTTGCGGGATAATGAACCGGCCGCTCAGAAAGCAATGGCAAACTACTGAGCTTAATCTTGTCAAGAGATCAACAATCATCTGAAAAATGCTGATGTTGACAGCGATGTCCTGTAAAAAGGATATGAGAAATAAAAAATAAATAAAAAACATCCATCATGTACTATGCCGATAAGCGTGGACGGCCATGATTCGCCATTTCACTCGATCACCAGAGTCGTGGATCAGTTTAGTGTTCATGTCTCGACCATGTGGTCAAGCCATTCAGGTATTTATTTCTCTGAATTCCCCTTGTTCTCGTCCAATGGATCTTGCCAGATATCATCAAGTTATCCAATTTATTTCTTCTCGTAACATGTCGAAAATATTTTGACTATCTACGTCTAATTTTTCTAATCAGTTCACGATCTTTCTTTGTTCCTTGTAGGACTTGGTCATTGGTTTTTCTGTCTGCCCATGGTATTCTTTGCATTTTTCTCAGAAACCACATTTCCGCAGCCATCAGTTGCTTTTCAGCTTGACCGTTCATTGCCCACGCTTCACATCCATACCAAAGTACAGTTCTATGTAGAAATTCAACACTCATTTTCTCGTAGCAATTGACATCTTTTTATTGTTTAGATGTTTTATCGTCTTGCAAAAGGCTACCTTCGCCACATGGATTCTTGTTATGATCTCTTCAAGGCATCTCCCATCAGATGTTATGACTGTTCCGATGATAATTGTACCGATTCACTTGTTTAAGAATATTCCCATTTACTTGTACATTGCATTGTGGCATTTCGTACTTTCTAGTGACAACCATAATTTGTGTCTTCTTACAGTTGAATACTAACCCAGCTGTTCACTGTGTGCAACAACCGCGTCTACTAAATGTTGCAGATTCTGCAATCAATACTGTATCATGTGCATATATAATGTTATTGATGTATCTTCCTCCAATGATGATTCCTTTCGTATCTTCTACATTTCTGAAAATATTTTCACTATACAGCGAAGACAGATATGGAGACATTACACATCCCTGTCTCATACTTCTCTTAATAGGTTGATATTGACCTACTTCATCATCAAACCCTATGGCAGTTTGTTGCGTCCTATATTCGTTTTTTTTTCTTCATAAGTCTAATGTTTTCCCCATCAATTTGTAGATCTTCAAGCATATAAATCATGTTGACATGTCTTACTTTATCGAAATTCTTTGTGCAGTCAATAAAGCACAGATGTATATCTTTGTTTACTTCTGTAGAACGTTCAATTACTGTTTGCAGCATATACACAGCATTTACTGTACCCTTGCCTTCTACAAACCCACATTGTTCTTCTCCAATTTCGGGGTGTAATTTCTTCCTCAATCTTTGCATGATAATTCTTAGCAAAATCATCGTGATGTGACTCATTATACTAATTGTTCGATGTTGATCACATTCCAAGACTCCCGATTTCTTTGGGGTTGCAATAAATACATAATTTCTTAATTCATGAGGGATATCTGTTGTGGTCAGCAGTCTAGTGACTTGATCTATTCCATATTAATACTTTCGGTTGTTATGTTATCTGAACTGGGGGTCTTGCCAGTTTTCATATGGTTAAGAACATTCCGAACCTCCATCTTCAAAATTGGCGTTCCTTCATTAATAATTCGAACATCATACTGTTCATCTCTGTTATCATCATAATGAAGTCATAGCGATGTTTAAACCAAACAGATCGAGTCTAAATGAGCAAGTAAAGTAAATGAAATTTTGTGGCAAGTGCAAAAGTTCAAATATCTAGACACGTGGATAACATCTGATGAAAGATGCATTTCAGAGTTATAGTCGAATATGACAAGCAAAAACTTCGTTTTATCAAACGAAAACTATGTTATGTAATAAGTCCTTGACTTTGGAAATTAGAAAAAGAACACTTGCAAGTTACTTAGAACCATTTATAACATATGGCTGCAAATCCTGGAGAATTATTCAAGCAAACAAAAATCCCCGGAGGCTTTCGAGATATTTTTGGGCCACATTAGGAGAAGACATATACTGGATCATGTGACAGCTAGGAATATTTGTGGAAAGAGAGATATAGGAAGACAGCGAGATAAAATTCTTGACAATATTGTGTCATGTCACGGCGGGGAGGGGGGGGGGGGAAGACATCACACAGTTGATCCATGTGATCCATGTGATCCATGTGGTCCATGCCGTTGGAGATCGCAAGATGTGAAGACGCATGATCGACGACGCCAGTCAGCAGGGCACTTGATGACTGATCCCTTTCTTTAATTCCCAATATTTCTTGTCTTCCGCCTGCCACATTACAATGACTTGTGTCTTATTATTCAAGGTGATGTCATTTTTCTTAGCTGTTCTGATATTTCTTTTCTTTATTTTCCCTTGACTGGCTACCAAGATGCTGCGTAGACATAACGTTTGTTGTTTATGGTATAACCATCAACTATACAAACATTAGCATACTTCTTATAGACGTATTTATATTTATAGTCTCTCTCAATAACAAAAACATCACAAGACTACACGCTCATCTTGATGCACTCAAATGTCCCTACATGGTTGCTATTTCTCATTGCTGCTGCTTGTTGCTTTTATAGGGTGTATTTTTAATGACTGCAGTTTTTGAACATATTGTCGTTCCGAGTCGCTTAAAAAAAAACATATTGTCGTTCCGAGTTGTATATAGTACCTACTGTGGAGTTCATGCAACACAATGCAACATAATAGGTACATACAACACTTGGAACGGCAATATTTTTCAAAAACTGCATAGTCATTACACACACACACACACACACACACACACACACACGCACGCACGCACGCACGCACGCACGCACGCACACACACACACACAAACACACACACATATATTGTCTGCAAGTAGTGTAGAAACCATTCTATAAATTAAGATATAACTACAAACAAAACTACACACCAACCACAGATCACAGTCAACAATGAAGAAATAAAAAATGTCACAAACTGTGAATATGTTTGCTTCGCAAATAACAACAGCATAAAATGATCGACAGAAATTAGACGCAGGCTGTCCACAGCTCTGGAGAGATTCAACAGCATTAAGAACCTATCGAACAAGTCAAAGTAACAGTGTAGAGAACATGCATCTTTCCTGTGGCAACACATGAATGTGAGTCGTGAAAACTTAGCAATCACTAAAGAAGCACATTGATTGTTTTTTTTTTTAAAGCTCAAAAGCTCAAACATTACAGAAAAGTTCTTAGAATATCGTGGACCAAGAAGAAGAAACAATATGAAATTCTACAAGATCTGAACATCGAAGAACATTGGCTCATAAACAGTGTCGTGTCTCAGAAAAAATTGCCGCATTAAATGTTAGAGGCATGGGAAGAACAGAGATAGAAGGTAGGGGTCAACCTGCACGAAGATGGACACAGGACACTGAAGACACCTTCGGCATGAGAGTACATGAGCAGGGGACACTAGTCAGAGATCGAGAGGGTTTCAACAGAGATTATAGCCGAATAGGGCAATCAAACACTGCATCCTACCAAAGGAAGAACGGTTTATGCATTATGTCCTTGTCATTTGAGAAATAATTCTTGCATCTTACATAGAATCAATTCTAAAAAATAGCTGATCAACGTCATGGGGAATATCAAAGGAAGGCGAACAATTAATCTCGCTTGGGCAAATACTTGGCGACAGGTGTATATGGATAGCTCTAAAAGCTGAGCAACGACTAATCTTGTAAAGTCGACCCTTTCCAGCTTTAAGTTTTTGTTGATTTATTTATTCAAAGGTATATGCTAGAATGGCTAACTATGCACTTAGATTAAGTATGGCTATGTGTGTGTAGTCAAGTAATTAACACATACCGAAATGGATCAACAGGATTAATAACAAACATTGGTAGCATAGCAAAATCTACACACCAAACATTGCCTGCATCATTAATAGCACACCATATTTGATAGTTTGTTTAACACACAAAATAATTTAATGTTAAAGACGGTTGAGGCCATTGCTATTTATATTCAAAGACAACTTTGTACAAACAGAAAGGCTTGATGGTTCCTCTGGAGTAAACTAGACAGGCCTAAGAGGGAACATGCTGCATGGGCAACACATGGTCTCTAAATTCATCCCAGGACTTTGTGCTAAGGAGAGGTATAACTTCATTTTACAAACTATCGTCTGTCAAGACGGCCAGGTGTCACTCAGCACAGGGATGAGATCGTCAAGTCTAGCCACGTCAAGTGAAGATTTGTCTTCTCTACATTTATTCTCTCTCACTCTATCTATATCTCTATTTATTTGTATCTCTCTCTCTCTCTCTCTCTCTCTCTCTCTCTCTCTCCTCTCTCTCTCTCTCTCTCTCTCTCTCCTCTCTCTCTCCATCAATCTCGATCTATGTATATATGTCTCACCTCTGTCTATCTCTCTCTCTCCCCCCCCTCTCACTCTCTCTCTCTCTTCGATCTGTCTATCTCTCCCCCCCTCTCTCTTCCATCTGTCTAACTGTCCCACCCTCTATCATCTTATGTCTCTCGCGATTAGCCTGTCTTAACCACTGACGTGGCAGCCAACAGTTGATGTTTCCGGACAAGCCTTCCATCACACGGTGGCGTGAGTATCACCTTCAAACTTGTCTTCCTGGCCTCTCGTTGGCCTCGCTCATTATCATTTATCAGCAGAGAGATGTAAGAACCCAGTGACAATCCTCGTCCTTGACCTACTCCTGAACACAATTGCCCACTTAATTCCCTACCAGTTTAGAAGCTGTCAAGAGTCCGTCCCTGGCACGGGAAGGCCATGTCAAGTAGTCAGTTCAAGTATCTCACACAGTGAGCCCAGCCATTGGTTAGTTCTACACCGGGCAAGTGTGTCTACACAGGCGGATGTCCGCCTGTAGCTACACTTGTATGTAAGATCCGCGTACACCATGAAGTGCCATCTGCTATTGGTCAGTCCAACATCCTCAAGTATGTATACAAATACCAGTGTCCGCCAGCAGCGGCACTATTGTGTCAGATCTACAGACTGCATGTTGTGTCGTCTGTTTACTGACAAACAAGGACATGTCACTCCAGACCTGCAGTGTGATTATGTGTGTGTTCCTGGCACAGATGGCAGCTGGTACAGGTTGGTCATACTTGATTGGTCATGTGACTGGAATATTTGATATTTATAGTTGATTATATCCGGTCCGCGAGCCAGGGTGGTCCAGTGGCTATCAGGCTGGCATCTTGGCCCGACGGTCATGTGTTCGAATTCCCTCCAGTGTGGGATTGTTCTTCCTTGACCTCGGAATGTTGATCGACAGGGTACTACGACATTTCCTGGGAAGTAAAGGCAGCGGATGTGTTTTCTTCTTCTTCTTCTTCTTCTTCTTCTTCTTCTTCTTTTTACTCTTCTTCCTCTTCTTCTTCCTTTTCTTCCTCTTTTTTCTCTTCTTCCTCTCCTTCTTCCTCTTCTTCCTCTTCTTCCTTTTCTTCCTCTTCCTCTTCTTCTCCTCCTCATCCAACTCCTCCTCCTCTTCTTCTTCTTCTTCTTCTTCTCTTCCTCTTCTTCTTCTTCTTCTTCTTCTTCTTCTTCTTCTTCTTCTTCTTCTTCTTCTTCTTCTTCTTCTTCTTCTTCTTCTTCTTCTTCTTCGTCTTCCTTATATTCTTCGTTCCTCTATCTCGGAGAGTGCGTCACACCAGGTCATGCTTCTCAAAAATCAGTGTGTCCGACCTCGACATTCATCAGTGCCAGGTGTTTTTGTGTTCTTGACCTCATAATCATAAGCCAGTGAGTGCTGATTGGTTGAACAATAGCACCATATACCGACAGTGAGTGCTGATTGGTTGAACAATAGCACCATATACCGACAGAGAATGGAAGAGTGACCAGGGGCGGTTTACTTTACCCAGATACAGTGTACAGTTGTTGTGTAAGAGGAAGACACGTGCAGGTTATAACCCCGCGCTATGGGTTGAGGTGACCAATGATGAAGATGATCAGTGCCAGACAGTCAAACACGACCAGCACTAGATGTTGATGGGGGAACTCAGTGGCATAGTGGCTACACGCTCGGTCCTGTTGCCGTGGGTCTTAATCCACACCGAAGCCAACATGTAAAAGCGTCCTGTGCTCCCAGGTCGACCCAGGCTGCAATGGCTACTAGGACAGATGTTGGGAAGTAAAGGCGGCCGCCGTCATACTGACCACATCACCATGTGTAGGGAAGTAAAGGCGGCCGCCGTCATACTGACCACATCACCATGTGTAGGGAAGTAAAGGCGGCCGCCGTCATACTGACCACATCACCATGTGTTTGTGTTGGTTGCCTTTGTACTCTAGCCTAGTACACACTACTGAGTGCACTCGACTTATTTTGCTTTTGTGTTTGCTGTCCCTATGACCAGTGTCCCTCGCCGTTAGGCGAACCTGTCTCCCACTTCAGAGGTACTTGTGATTTACCTCCCCAAGTCAAGGACAAGAAGTCAACATTTTAGTCATACTGGCCCGGCGTGGAGAAAGCTTAATCGCTTTAATCCGCTCACCTGCGCCAATTTCCAGTATGTCCCCACTGTATGCACGCTTGACATAGAGTTCGTCTCGTCTACACTGTGTGGGTTCAAATCTATGTGTTATTCTGGGTCTGTGCATATCGATTTGGTATCTCTTTATAACCACGGATGTCTGACTGGGAGGCGAGACCCTGTGACAAACTCTTTGACAACTATCAACCGCACTGACTCATTAGAAATACGAACGCATAAATAACTGGCCATTTAATTCTCTCTCTCTCTCTCTCTCTCTCTCCTCTCTCTCTCTCTCTCTCTCTCTCTCTCTCTCTCTCTCTCTCTCTCTCTCTCTCTCTCTCTATCTCTCTCTCTCTCTCTCTCTCTCTCCTATTTATTCTTCTTACTTTTAAACTATCGGTTTCAAAATGTTAAATATAGGATTCCACCAATCAATGACTTATCTACATGTCTAACAACGTAATTCCACCAATCACTGACCGATCTAAAAGTCTAACAATATGATTCAACCAATCACTGACCGATATACAAATCTAACAATATAATTTCACTGATCACTGACGGGCCTAAAAGTCTACCAATTGTATTCCCCCAATCACTAACCGATCTACAATTCTAACAATGTTGTTTGTCCATCAAGAATGATGATGACCATTCATTTCATCCAGTGGGGTTGAAGGTGTGGAGCCGTGGGTTCTAAGATGGCTGATAAGGCCTATTTTGGCTCGAAATGTTCTTTGACAATGTGGGCAAAGAATGCTTGACGTCTCTGGAGGAGGATTTCCTGCAGTGGTTTTTCTTTCCTGCCTTTTCTTCACAGCTCTTGCAGTCCTGGTTGCCTCACATATGACTGCACCTTTGCGCAATGATGCACGCCACGAATTTCGGTCTCTGGCTGCAGCCTCCCAGGTGTCATGATGAATTCCAAAAGCATTCAGTGAAATTTTCAGTGTCTTTAAAACGTTTCCTCTGGCCACCTTGGGAGCGTTTACCACAACGCAGTTCGCTGTAAAAAATTCGTTTAGGGAGCCTGTGATCTGGCATGCGAGTCAAGTGACCAGCCCAGCGAATCTGATTCTTCATCAGTAGAGTGTGGATACTGGGCATGGATGCTCTTTCTAGGACTTCAGTGTCTGGAATCTTGTCTTGCCATTTAATCTTCAGTAGCTTCCTTAGGCAGACTGTGTGGAAGTGGTTTAATTTCCTAGCGTGTCGCTGATAAACAGTCCAGGTTTCACAAGCATATAGCAGTGTGGATAATACAACTGCTTTGTAGACTTTTAGCTTTGTTTGCAGGCTTATTCCAGTTCTGTCCCATACATTCTTGTACAGTCTGCCAAAGGCTGCACTGGCCTTGGAGATTCTTGCATTCACTTCGTCATCGATTGTGGCAGCTTGTGACACGGTGCTGCCAAGATAGGTGAATTTGTCCACAACACTTAGTCTATGATCATTCACTTTGATATTCGGCACAGTGTGATTATTCCCTGGAGCTGGCTGGTACATAACTACAGTCTTCTCCAAGTTGATATTGAGCCCAAAGTTGGCACAGGCATGTGAGAAAGCTGAAACATTATGTTGCATGTCCGCCTCTGAGTTGGCGTATAGAGCGCAATCATCAGCAAACAGGAGCTCTCTGACGGTGCCGCTGTTAATTTTGGTTTTAGCTTTCAGCCTTCTGAGATTGAATAACTTTCCATCCATACGGTAGTTGATGTCTATTCCAATGTCGTCGTTCTCGAAGGCATTCATCAACATGGCTGAAAACATGAGGCTGAACAGTGTTGGTGCCAGGACACATCCTTGCTTCACTCCATTGGTGACAGGAAAGGGTTCAGACAGTTCACCATTTTCCTGTACTCTTGCCTGCATGCCGTCATGAAATAGCCGCACTATTTGGACAAACTTTCGTGGACAGCCATATTTTGCCATAATCTTCCACAGTCCTTCTCTGCTGACTGTATCAAAAGCCTTGGTAAGGTCAATGAAAGTGGAGAACATTTCGCAGTTCTGTTCCTGACATTTCTCTTGCAGCTGTCTTGCAGCGAAAATCATGTCAACAGTTCCACGTTCTTTTCTGAAGCCACATTGACTCTCAGGAAGAAGACCTTGATCGAGATGGGCTGTGAGGCGATTGAGAAGAATTCTGGCGAGTATCTTCCCTGCAATTGAAAGCAAGGAGATGCCTCGGTGGTTGTCACAGGATTGGCGGTTCCCTTTACGTTTGTAAAGGTGGACTATTGACGCGTCCTTAAAATCTTGTGGCATGGTCTCGTTCATCCATATGTTTGTGAAGACTTGGTGAAGCTGCTCTGTTAGGACCGGTCCACCTGCCTTGTATATCTCTGCTGGGATGGAGTCAGGACCAGGTGCCTTGCCGCTGGAAAGTTGCTGGATGGCTTTGTTTATTTCCACTATGGTTGGCAGGTCATCAAGAGTCTCATTGGTGGGAACTTGAGGAAGGCAGTTGATGGTTTCATCATCGAAGAAGGAAGTTGCATTAAAAATTTTGCTGAAATGCTCTGCCCAGCGTTGGAGGATTTCTTTCTTATCTCTGACCAATGTTCCCCCATCTGCACTGAGGAGGGGAACTATGCCTGGTGATGAAGGACCATAGACCGCTTTCAGTGAGTCGTAGAAGTTTTTCATATCGTGTCTGTCAGCAAAGCCCTGAATTTCATCAGCTTTGCTGCTCAGCCAGGAGTCCCGCATGTGCCGAAGTTTCTGCTGCACTACTCTCTGAATGTTCTTGAAAGCATCTTTTTTTAATGTTGACTTTGGGTCATTCAAATGTGCCTTGAGGAGAAGATGTTTCTCGGCCAGCAATTGGTTGATGTCTTCGGAATTTTCATCAAACCAGTCTTTATGCTTTCGGGGGGCTGGACCCAGGATTTCCATAGCAGTGTTGTAAATTGTGTCCTTTATGGCTCTCCATTCTGTTTCTGTATCCTGTTTAGCTTCAGCATTGGGCTTGAGGCGGTCTTCCAGCATATTTTCAAACGACTGCTGCATTTTCTTGCTGTTTAGGCGGGTGACATTTAGCTTTGTTTGCATTTTCGCCCCTTGAGGACGCCGTGGTGGCCTGATGTGGATGTTCATTTTCGAGACAATGAGACGATGGTCTGTTCAACATTCGGCACCACACATGGATTTTGTCACTCGAACGTCTTGTCTGTCACTCATCTGACGATGACATAGTCAATGAGGTGCCAGTGTTTCGAGCGAGGGTGCATCCACGATGTCCTATTTCTCATGGGGAGACGGAAAATTGTGTTCGTAATCAGGAGATCATGTTCGGCACATGTCTGAAGGAGGCGGAGTCCATTGCTGTTACAATTTCCGACTCCATGCTTTCCAATAATGCCACTCCAAGAGGTGGTGTCCGTGCCTACTCTGGCATTTAAATCCCCAAGGAGTATAAGTTTGTCTCCTTTGGGAACAGATGTTAATACATTGTGCAGGTCCTCATAGAACTTGTTCTTGACATCATCTTCGTTGGTCATAGTTGGTGCGTAGACACTCACAATGGTTGCGTGCTTCCTTCCATTCAGCAGAGGCAACTTCATGGTCATGAGCCTGTCGTTTACAGCCTTTGGAAATCCAGCTAATTTGCCGACCAGGGCCGACTTAATGGCAAATCCCACACCAGATTGGCGTCTTTCCTCGCTTTTCCTTCCACTCCAGAAAAATGTGTAGCCGGCACCAATTTCACAGATTTGGCCTTCTTCTGCAAGTCGTGTCTCGCTCAAGGCTGCAATGTCGATGTTGTACCTGCCCAGCTCTCTCCCAATCAGTGCTGTTCGTCTCTCTGGACCCGACGCGCCGTCTCTGTCAAGTAGGGTGCGTACATTCCAAGTTCCAATTGTTAAGGGAATATGGTTTACTCTTTTAGCTTTGCTTGTTTTATCTTTCTTTGTATGTCGACCGCAGTTAGGGTACCCACCAACCGCGGCTAGCTGGTTAGGTAGTGATGAAGCAGACAATGTTTAGGGCACCTTTTCTAGCCCCTTCCTCATGCTATGGAGGTGAGCAGTGTGTTCCTATAGAGGGCTGCTCAGTCGCTCAGGGGGCTGCCGAATCCCACTGCTGTTCCGGTCAGTAGAAGACGACCATATGGCCTGAGCCGCCTGTGTGCAGGTCTGCGACTACGGCTGCCAGCGTACCCACGCCTGCCGCTTTGCCGCTCGCCCATCGCCACAGGGCTTGAAGGTGATATGTGACGTTGGATGAAGAATGACTTGCGCGATGACTTGGATTAAAGTGAGGAAGAGTTGCGCAATTCGTCGGCCTCACTCTCTCGCCTGAGTCCATCTGAGTCCAGTGGCAAGACAAGTCGAGACGATTGGAGACGAATACAGGTGCAGTGGATGACCAGGGCGCTCTACGTGCCTTGCCGTGCTCATTACGTTCCACAACGCTTTGCAGGTAAACGCCGTCTTGCCCGTTGAATCAGGAATGATTTCTTCCGCGCAGTCTGCCGAATCCTGTCTTCACATGCTGGGTAGGCATACCCTAGTTTACCTCTTGGTTTGACACCAAATCGGATACCCATGCCTGGTTTAGCCAGCCTCTCACAGCTGTTGCTCGGGGGGTGGCCGCTGTCGCATGCTGACAGCTACTAGGAGCCACAGGCACGAGCTGGGTGTCAGACTTGGACCAGTGGGGGATGGGTCCTGAAAGGACATGAGAGCCATCCTTACCAAAGGTGTATTCTAATTTTTTTTTTAAATTATGTTAAAATTATAACAATACAAATCCACCAATCACTGGCCTTTTACTAGATTAAAAATATGATTCTACCAATCACTGACCGATTTACAAGTCTAACAATATAATTCCACCAATCATCATAATGCATACCTACATGCACACATTAATACATACATATATACGAGGGTAAGTTAATAAGTAAGTCACAAATGGCTGTAAAATAATAACTAAATATGATAACAACTTGAAACCAGTTTATTTTTATACATAAATTGTCACTTTATTTCTCAACATAACTTCCACCAACATTGATGCACTTACCCCATCGTTTTGTCAGTCCTCCAAAACCGGTTACACAGAACTGCGTGCTCTGTTTTCTAAACCACGTTTTCACTTCACCTTCAACTTCGGCGCCATGTCTCCCGCCAAGGTGGGTTGTCAGTGTTTATGCTGACAAATCTGTGTCCCATAAAGAGGAGCATAGCTAGGTAGAAAAAGATACGCGGGCGAGTCAATAAGTAAGTCACACAGTTATGTGGGATGGCCAGTAAATGAACACAAAGCACGCAGTTCTGTGAAGCCGGTTTGGAAGGACTGACAAAACGATGGGATAAGTGCATCAATGTTTGTGAAAATTATGTTGAGAAATAAAGGGACAAAGTATGTATAAAAATAAACTGATTTCATGTTGTTATCATGTGTAGTTATGTTTCTACAGCCATGTGCGACTTACCGATTAACTTACCCACGTTATTTTCACAATCTCTCAAAGTCATACATCCACTCTAAAACACACCCGCACATTGCCTCACACACACACACATACCCACTCACAGTCACAAACACACTATCAACATTCACTCATACACGAATATATTCTCTCTCTCTCTCTCTCTCTCTCTCTCTCTCTCTCTCTCTCTCTCTCTCTCTCTCTCTCTCTCTCTCTCTCTCTCTCTCTCTCTCTCTCTCTCTTTCTTGTCAATGGGGGAAGTGTTGGTGGGTATAGATGAGTGTGAGGGATGTGTGTATGGGTGGGGAGATGTGTGTATGGGGGGGGGGGATGTGTGTGTATTGGTAGGGGTGTGTGGTTAAGGGATGTTTGGCTGGGGATGGGTGGGTGGGTAGAGGATGTGTGGGTGGGTGATTGTATATAGGTAAGGTTGTGTGCTTAAGGGATGTGTGGTTAATGGATGTGTGGTTGCGGGATGAGTGGGGGGAGGATGTGTGGATGTGTAGAGGATATGTTGGTGGATGAGTGTGTGTAGGTTAGGAGATGGTTGGGGATGTTTGTATGGGTGGGCTCGAGATCTGTGAGTGGACTGGGGGAGATGGGAGATTATGTGGGTGGGTGCGGAATTTGTGCGTGGGTAGGTGCGGGATATGTGAGATGGCGGGTAGATGTGTGTGCGTGTGCGTGGGGGATGTGTGGTTGAGGGATGTGTGTTTGCTGGATGGTTGGACGTATGTGGGTGGAGGAGGACATGTGGGTAGGTGATTGTTGGTGGGTAATGGGACGGGTGGAGAATATGTGAGTCGGTTGGGATATGTGTGTAGGTGGGGGATGTGTGTGTTGGGAAAAGTATGTATGCTTGGGGTGTGGGTGGATAGGATGTATGGTTGGTGGGAGTGTGTGTGGGTGGGGAGATATGTAGGTATGGGGATGTGGTGGATGGGTGGGGGAATGTATGTGTGCCTGAGGTGTGTGTGTGTGTGTGTGTGTGTGTGTGTGTGTGTGGTTGGGTGGGGGATGTGAGGGTGAATGGGGGATGTGTGGGTGTGTGGTGGATGTGTCTCATAACATGGTAATATACATTGTTTATGTTTACAAAATTCATTTGACGATGTTTTTCCTATGCACTATTGATGAACGAAAAATGAGAGATTGGAAGGGTCGTAAGTAAGACGGGCCTGCGTGCCCAATTTGTTACCCTTTGATAATAAAGTCTGTTCGGTCGTTCGTTCGTTCGTTCTCTCTCTCTCTCTCTCTCTCTCTCTCTCTCTCTCTCTCTCTCTCTCTCTCTCTCTCTCTCTCTCTCTCTTCTCTCTCTCTCTCTCTCTCTCTCTCTCTCTCTCTCTCTCTCTCTC
This sequence comes from Cepaea nemoralis, assembly GCA_014155875.1. NCBI lineage: Eukaryota > Metazoa > Mollusca > Gastropoda > Stylommatophora > Helicidae > Cepaea > Cepaea nemoralis. Next base: position 22,219 of record JACEFZ010027486.1, read on the forward strand.
TCTCTTCTCTCTCTCTCTCTCTCTCTCTCTCTCTCTCTCTCTCTCTCTCTCTCTCTTATGTCTCTGTCTCTGTGTCTCTGTCTCTCATGAAGATAACACATCAATACAGTGACATGCTCTAGAGCCATGCAGATTTCACAACACTAACCACTCGTTCCAGGTGTCCAGTTTGTTATGGAAAGACATCCGGACAACTACTTCTGCGGACATCTTCAGTGTCTTGCTGACTTCACCCACACTGACCATGACGTGGCCTCGTTTGTAGAAATGACCATCTATGACATCACGCGGGTCAACTCGGAGCTAAGACTAGCCTCTGTGTCCACATTTGATCCAGACCTGTACGTGGACACGACAAAAAGCAGCTCTATGGGTTGTACCGGCACCATCTCTAGTCTGAAGGCAAACCTGACTCTACAGTTACGTCATGACATCGACTGTCTGTATGGAGTTTACAAGTGTCAGCTGGACTTGGTTACTGTGTCGGAACGTTCAGAGGTGCTCACAGAAATCGTCACACCGGAATACAACTACAGCAACTCCAGAATCGGTAAGTGTTCACAGAAATCGTCACACCAGAATACAACCACAGCTACTCCAGAATAGGCAAGTGCTCACGGAAATCGTCACACCAAAACACAACTACAACTACTCCAGAATTGGTAAGTGCTCACAGAAATCGCCACACATGAATACAACCACAGTTACTCCAGAATAGGTAAGTGCTCACAAAAATTGTCCATTCAGAACACAATGACATCTACTCTAGAATCGGTAAGTTACTTCGTAGCTCCATCGACAAGTCCCATGAGTCCCGAACATGCAATTCACGCTACAAACAACCGCGGGCAGATGTAAAAGCATTCCACACAAAATTCACGACTCACAGTGTCGCGCCACGCACTCACTCATTAGCAGAGCAACGGAAAAAATGCCCTACAAGTCCAACATAAGGAAAATGCGAATGCAAACCGTAGTCACAAGCTTAAATATTCCAGAGCCCTTAACGGATGAATGCCTATCCGCCATATCGGGGACCGGAGAGCGTGTTACTTGTTCTAGTATCACCCTGTTTATTCTTATGTTCATTGATGACCTCTCCTTTCCATTGATGATTATCATAGTGTTCGTTTTTCTGTTCTTTCTTCCTTCACTGGTAAGTTGGGTTTTGCAATGTGAATGCTAGTTTTTACACATTCCCATTTTGTATTAATTTTCTCCTTAGGATTTTCTCGTCGATATTGTTCCGTGTTTTCAAAGATTAGCCTATCATAGTTATTTATTGCTTCATCTAGGTATAGTTGACTTATATCTGGTTGTTTCATTGCTGATATATCAATTTTAGGCGGTCTCGATGTCCTTTTACATGTTTTGTTAAGTTTTATTTGTAATTTTAAAATATAGGTTTGTGGTCAGTGTTGATATCAGCACCAGGGATTGTTTTGGCATTTTTAACATTGTTTTTACATCTATTTCTAATCATAATGTAGTCAGTTTGGTTTCTCCACGGCCTTTCCACACATACAGCTTCTTGTGGTTATGTTGGCGAAATGTGTTACAAATAATAAGATGGTTTTCTTCACACAACTATCATCCGATCTCCTCTGATGTGTCTGGTTCCTATAACATGTTTCCATACTATCTGCTTATTTTTAATTTTATCCAACCTTTTCGTTCATGTCTCCCATGACAATTAGGAATGTTGATGATTATAAGACTTTCAGTGTTTGTTATAGGTCATCATAATATTCTTCTAGCTGTTCATCACTATAATTAGTTGTTGGAGCATACATCTGTAGAATTACCATGTCGATAGGTCTTAACTTAATTTTGAGCAGTATCAGTCTATCTTTCTGAGACCATAATCCACTTATATTTTTCTTGTAATTTCAGTTTGCTAAAACTCATACTCCTCTCTCATGATCATCCCCTCCCGAGTTTATGAATAAATAATCGTCTCTCATTATATAACTATTATTCTATTATCACTATTATTATTATTACATTATAGTATTATATTCTAGTATGCGCCTGGCCCTGCAGCCAGCAGGGTTAGGATCGGCTAGCCTCTCCCAGGAGGGGTGAAGAGCGAAAATTAGTAGCCTGCCGATGACCCGCAGACTACACAAGTCAACCCCCACCTCCACGTGGTGCAGACCGGGCAACCATGACCGCGAGGTCATGGGCTAACGGGGCTATGGCTCGCCATAGGGGATGGACTCCCTGTGGTCAGATTAGTGTCCTAAACCTGCGACTGGCCTAGCAAGCCGGCAGGGGATCTTCATACTGCTCGTAGAAAAACTAAGAAGTATAAACGGACTGACCTACGGAAAGAAAAACAGTGGAAGAAGAATGGGAGATGTTCAAATCAAGCATTTTAAATACTGCAAAAATAACATGCGGAACCACGAAAAAACGCAAAACACGGATAAAGAAAATAACAAGTTGGTGGAACGCAGAAGTAAAGAAAGCGGTAAAACAAAAAAAGGAAAAATATAAAAAGTGGTTGAAGAGCAAACAGGAATGTGATTACAGAGAATACAGAATAGCGAGAAGACATGTGAGTAGAATAGTAAAGAGGGAAAAACAGAAAGACTGGGAAGAGTATGGAGAAACCCTAAATAAAAACTACAAGGAGGCAACCAGAAACTTCTACAAAAAGATAAGTGCAATGCGAACCAGAGGAGAACCCTTTGACCCAACTGAAATAATTAACAGTGAAAATGGAGAACCAATAAGTGAACAAAAACAGATCCTAATAAGATGGAAGCAGTATTTCGAACAACTTCTCAACATCCCATCAGATGTCACAGGAATTCAAGAGACCTACACAGATGTCACCGAGGAACTAGAACCAGACATACTAAAAGAAGAAATTATAGAAGCCATCAGATTAGCCACATTGAACAAATCACCAGGACAGGATGAAATACCAAATGAACTAATTAAAGCAGCAAGGGAAGTAGGAACAGCTTGGCTACATAGACTATTCAACCATGTTTGGGTAGAACAACAGACACCACGAGACTGGGGAAACGCCATAATTATCCCAATTTGGAAAAACAAAGGCAGCAAAAGAGATTGCACACAATACAGAGGCATTTCACTGTTGAGTCATACTGGGAAAATATTTTGCAAAATTCTTGAAAAAAGATTACGAACTACTTTAGAACCCCAGCTAAGCGAAACGCAGCTTGGATTTAGGAAAAACAAAGGATGCACAGACGCCATTTTTGCTCTTAGACAACTTATAGAAAAATCAATTGAATTCAATGAAACACTCTACTTAGCCTTTGTTGACCAAGAAAAGGCATTTGATAAAGTAGATAGAAACAAGCTGTGGGAAATCCTTAAACAATATGGAGTGAGTACACATCTAACAAACCTATGTAGAAGTTTATACAACAACAGTGAATGCATAGTGAGAGCAACTGGAGGACACTCAGAACCCTTCACCATAAGATCTGGAGTACGACAAGGTTGTGTCCTGTCCCCTCTCTTGTTCATAACATATATAGACAACATATGTAAAGAAACCAGCCAAGCAGAGACAACAAGAATACCGCATGACGAGAACACAGAAGAAGAACCATCTGCAAATCTAACCATTAGAGAACTCCTGTTTGCGGACGACCAAGCACTAATAGCAAAATCAGAAGCTGAATTACAAGACCACATGAATAGTCTAAACGAAATGTGTAGGGAACATAACATGAAAATTAGCACAAGCAAAACAGAGGTAATGACTATAACTAAAGAAGAACAAACAGCAACAATTCACCTAAACGAACATCCCTTGAAACAAGTAAAGAGCTTCAAGTACCTAGGAAGTATAATATCATCAAATGGCAGATCAGAAGACGAGATCGAAAATAGGTGCAATAAGGCAAATCAACTCATTGGACAAATGGCACCAATACTAAAGAACAAACATGTATCAATAACTACTAAGAAAGCACTTTACAACACAATCTTCCTACCAACTCTGTGCTACCAATGCCAAACCTGGACAATGACAGAAAAAGAGAAAAGAAAAATCACAAAAACAGAAATGAGGTTCCTGAGAAGAATACGCAACGTATCAAGAAGAGATAAGATCAGAAATGAAGAAATCAGGACTAAAGTGGGGGTTAAAGCTGCTCTAGATTTTATTAGAAAGCAGCAAGTCAAATGGTTTGGCCATGCAAGTAGGCTACCAGTCAACAGCATGCCACAACAAGCAATGATGTACAGACCAGATGGAAACAGAGGAAGAGGCCGACCACGTAAACGTTGGACGGAGGGAATAACAGTATCCATGGGAATGTCGATATACGAAGCCCATAACCGGGCACTCTCACGAAATTTATACTTCACCTCGACACCGCAAGGTACAAGAGGAACATGATGAGATGAGATGAGATTCTAGTATTATCTGTTTTAGCATTTGTTTGCATCTCGAGAGTTGGTCAGTCTGGTTTCTGTGGACACTAAATATAACAGAACAAATAAATATGATGAGAGAAAACTTTGAGAATATATCGTATTTTTTTTTTTTTTTTAAACAGCTGAGGTACTGAGTCATTTCGAGAAACTGACAGAACTGCTAAACAGCTTCACAATTCGAATAACAGCCCAGATAAACAAATTAACAAGCCAGTCAGATGATCAGACAGCCAAACTTGTGAACCAAAAAACACAGATAAACAGATTGGCAAGCCAATCAGACAATCAGGCAGCCATGATACACAGATTAGCAAACCAGTCAGACGATCAGACAGCCAAGATAGACAGATTAGCAAGCCAGTCAGACTATCAGACAGTCAAGATAGACAGATTAGCAAACCAGTCAGACTATCAGACAGTCAAGATAGACAGATTAGCAAACCAGTCAGACTATCAGACAGTCAAGATAGACAGATTAGCAAACCAGTCAGACTATCAGACAGTCAAGATAGACAGATTAGCAAGCCAGTCAGACTATCAGACAGCCAAGATAGACAGATTAGCAAGCCAGTCAGACTATCAGACAGTCAAGATAGACAGATTAGCAAACCAGTCAGACTATCAGACAGTCAAGATAGACAGATTAGCAAACCAGTCAGACTATCAGACAGTCAAGATAGACAGATTAGCAAACCAGTCAGACTATCAGACAGTCAAGATAGACAGATTAGCAAGCCAGTCAGACTATCAGACAGTCAAGATAGACAGATTAGCAAACCAGTCAGACCAACTGGTGGACCAGACAGCTCAACTGGTGGACCAAACAGCCCACTTACACAATATTTCTCAACGATGTGATCAGGACCAGGCCGATCAAAAACACCGCCTAGAAGTAGATGAGAACAGGTTGATGCTCTCTCAAGAAAAACTGGACAAAGTTGAAGAACTGTCAAATCTGAGCATAGAACCAGTTCCGGACCTGGTGAGTGAGCTGTAGTGACCTGTATTACTGTGTGTTTGATTACGTTGTTCGGCGAGGATGTGTAAGTCTTCAGAAGGTTCAGTCGTTTCAGTCATAGACACTCTATCTGGATACATGAAAGTGACTGAGGCACATCTAACTTAACATACCCAGGCGATGGCAGGTCTCTTCTGTCAATTACTTTGGAAAACATGGGTGCTTTTGTTTTGTTTGTTTTTTACTCCATGAAAAACAAACAAACCACACCAAACAAGCAAACTGAAAATCCATCAGGAGACACAAAATGACATCACAGTTAAAGATAAGGCGAACCCACTCCGATTTCTGAGGTACTTGTAATTTATGTCACCTTGACACCAACGCACTGGAAGTTAATGAGTGAGAGCTCATATTCAAACCTTATGTTATGCTGAATGAAGTTCCAGCAGGAACAAATGTTCTAGTTCTAATGGAATGCTTTTATTGGGCTCTAGAATCCTCCAAGAGATCAAAGAAGGAGATTCCAGTACAGTTCCCCAATGATATCACACCTGTAGATTATCTCCATGTACATCTCATAGCCACGAATGTATCACGTGTGTGAGTAGCTGTTCTAATAAGTATGAGAGTAGAGTAGCTGTACACCTGGAGCAGTGTTGTACGAGAGTAGAGTAGCGAACGCTTGTACACGACTGGAGCAGTGTTGTTCGAGAGTAGAGTAGGGACCGTACTAATCTCCGTTTGTACTGGACAGGTGTGAAAGTCTGGAAATTTAAGTATTGGCCAGTCCATGTATCTTTGCGGTACACCGATCTTGATCGTTGATATACACCCACGACACACTTACAGAGGAATTTGAAACTCTGAAGAATGCCTTAGACCTGAATGGGTACTCCAGGGGATTTATAAAGCGCCACTGCCAACAGCCCAAACAAAAACCAGACGAAACCATAGTCCCTAAACTTAAGGTATTTATCCTTTTAACCTTTCGAGGGGATGGCGTAATGCAACGTCTACAAGACCGGCTCATCACAGCAGTCGGCCGAACATTCTGTGTTGCAACTCTAGTTATTAGGTACAGAATCACACCTATTCCCACCCCAGCAGTTAAAGAACCTATCGCTTTGTACGCCAAATCTAATAGTATTTACCAATTTACATGCAGGTGCGAGTCTACCTACATCGGCAGAACAGAGTGACAGTTAGACAACAGGGTTGCTGAACACATTCCTAACTGGATTAACAAGATACTACACACAGGCGATGCGAGCCTAGGTAGGCCGACACACCGGAATATTCCCGCTTCATCGATTGCTAGGCATGTGCTGGAAACTGGCCATGTGATTGAGAGAGACAGTGTCTTCCGTGTGTTGTTCACACACAAAATAGTCGCTTGTTAATGTTTGCAGAAGCCATAATGATTAACCTACATTAGCCAGCCTTGTGCAAACAGGAAGACATGTTAGTCAGTTTAAAATTACCGTGGTAGTCAATTGACATTACAGTGCGAACATGTGTATATTTCAGCTTGAAGGATTTATCTAGTCATTTTACTTTATGTTGTGTGAATTCTGCAGTATGTACCTGACGAGATGCAGCAAAATATGCCAGGCAATAAATAGTGCAATCTATTGTTTGTGTCTTCGTTATTCAAATTTACTACGGCAAAACATTGTTTTTGATATTCTCAAAGTGCATGTACATAGAAGAGAGAAGGAGGAGGAAAAGAAGAACAAGAATAAGAAAACTTGATAAATATTTCTTGAAAAGTTACATCGATTTTATGTAATCTCAATTTTATATTCAAGGGAGCATGCAGAAAAGGAAAACGTTGGGAAAATAGCAGAGAAAAGATTATTCTATGGGGGAACATCACAGCCTTGTGCGACACAACAACTGATGACGGAGGCTGGGTAATTATACAGGTATTGCTTCCACGTCTCGGCCATCCATCCATACATCAAACAGCTGACTCATTCATCGATGTGTGCATTAAATCATATATTTGAAACGCTCATCGTACAATTTCACACATCTGTGTTCCACAAATAGTATGCCCATATGAGCCAGTGTTATCTCCGCCGTGTAATCATCCACACAATAGGCCAAATGTACACATAGAGAAAATAAGATGACACGGTATTCGCATAGCACATACCACTGTTGGGGTGACATATTATATATTTTAAGCCACGCCGTATGGGTTGCGGTGATCAGCTCTCTTCCTTGTCAGTTTACCTTCTTGGGACATTAGCAGAACATTGTAACAATTTTCCAGTTCCCATGTTAAGGAGACTGGATCGACCCCACAGCTGTGATAGTGGGCAAACAATTATTTTGCCTCTACTGGTGATAGAACATACACCACTGTCGTGGCAGACACGTGACCCTTTTCACATCGTGCCACTCCTCGGGTATATGGTACCAGCCCCATACTTGTAAAGACAGGCTCTCGTAGAGTGATCAGTATCACATCTGCAGCGTTGTTTCCCTAAATATTTTCTGGGATCTTTTTACGACTGCGTCCTTCCTGGGAGCCAGGTATTTGTTTATGTTTCGAGGGGGGGGGGGGGGGGATTCGAACACATGACCCCCAAGGCTAACCACTCGACCACCGCGGCTGCAGAAAGTCTTACGTAGAACACAGCGATGATGTCATCGCATACGTTTGTGTCAGATAATGCGCTTGTCTATCTGTTTTTGCTCATTTTTGTTCTTCTTTTTACCGCATAGGACAAACAAATAGATGTAGGACATGGCTGTGGAATATGGCGCATACATGACAAAAATAGGTCTGTAATGTTTACTGACAATATCAACAGGTGTTCCATGTTTACTGGCAACATCAACAGGTATGCCATGTTTACTGACAGCAACAACATGTCTTCCATGTTTACTGACAGCATCAACAGGTGTGTCATGTTTACTGACAACAACAGGGGTTCCATGTTTACTGACAACATCAACAGGTGTTCCATGTTTACTGACAGCAACAACAGGTCTTCCATGTTTACTGACAACATCAACAGGTGTGCCATGTTTACTGACAACATCAACAGGTGTGCCATGTTTACTGACAACATCAACAGGTGTGCCATGTTTACTGACAACACAACAACCATGGTGGACACGAGAAGTGGAGCTATCATGGACAGAAAAGAGGGCGGTCATAAAAAACTGGCAGAGGATACGGAGAGCAACCAGTTAAGATGATACACAATTGGAGGAGGCTAAAAGAAAGAAAACAGTAAAGGTGCAGGATCTTAAACCTCAAGTAGAATAGGTCGAAAAGATGAAGTGGGAACAATTTATAAGTGAAGTCGGTGGGGATGTGACATTTTGATCATTTTGGAAACCGCATAGACATTTGAACAAAACAGCGCAGCCCTGTACACACGGACAGTATACGATGACACCAATCGGCCTATGATAACAGACGAGGAAAAGAAAGGGGGGGGGGGAAGAATTTCTTGCATCATTTCTAAAACAGACTGATCAACAGGACAGGGCTATTAGGGATACAGTCAGTGAGGCCCTGTCACAATCCACTAGAAATGGCGACTAGGAACACATGAAACAGGTAGAGGATATTAGCCATGTTCTGCGGAGAACTAAGGACACAGCAGCAGGCCCGGATGGGGTTAGGTACACCCACATGAAGAACATGAACGAAGTTTACTTGGAGGTGCTGGTTTTTGTTTCAACCTTAACATGAAAACGGCGGAAATACCCCAGGATTGGATGCACAGCTACCTTGTCCCATTCCCAAAGCCAGGCAAGGATCACTCAAAACTAAATGGATACAAAATTATCACCTTGCAAAACACCTTTGGCAAAGTACTCGAGAAGATAGTAGCATGCAAGATGCAGCACCACATGGAAAGATGCAAACTGTTCCCCAAATGGTTTGGGAGTTACCGGCCTGGGAAGGACACTTGGGCCAATGCGGCAACATTTGCAGTAGATGTCTATGACAGCGTTTAAATTTGTGTCTTTGCTTAATATTTGTCTGAATGCTTTGTCTTGATTCTTGTTCTTAGAGGCGTGTGCGGGGAGATGTCGACTTCTACAGAAACTGGGACGATTACAAGAAAGGGTTTGGAACCCCAGACACCGACTTATGGATTGGAAATGACATTATTCACAATCTCACGTCACAGGTAGTTTGAACATTATAACGCTTCGTTTTCTTTGTCGTTGCAATTTTGTTTGTCATTGATAGGTATGTGATTGTCTCACGACTTTAATCTAACATCACCGTGTGACATACCGATAAGCGTGAGTGGTCATGTTTCACCATCTCACGCGAACACCAGAGTCGTGGATCAGCTCTGTGTTCTTGTCTTGAGCATGCCGTGTGGTCAAGCCATCCAGATATTTAATTAACTGCCTTCCGCTTGTTATTTTCCCTTCAATCTTGCCAGCTGTCACCAAGTTCTCAGGTTTATTTCTGCTCATAACGAGCCATTAAATTTTAACTGACTGCGTCAAATTTGTCAAATCAGTTTGCAGCTTTCATTTGCCTCGTGTAGGATTTGGTTATTAGTTTTTATGTTATGCTTACAAAATCCATTTGACAATGTTTTTTTCCCCCTATGTTAATGTAACATGCACATTTGATGAATGAAAGATGAATGATCGAAAGGGCCGAATGTAAACGGGCCTGCGTGCCCAATTTGTTACCCTTTTAAAATAAAGATCGTTCGTTCGTTCGTTCGTTGTACCATATGTTTCAGTCAGTCAACTCTGACTTTTGTTGTTCTGAATGTTTCAATTAGTAAACACTGACTTTTGTTGTTCTTTATGTTTCAGTCAGTAAACTGACTTTTGTTCCACGTGGAATAATGTAAATGAGAGATATGACGTCATTTTTAGATATTCTGACAATGAATAATGTAAATGAGTGATATGACGTCATTTTTAGATATTCTTACAATGAATAATGTACATTAGGGGCATGGCATCATGTAAAAATATTCTGACAATGAATAATGTAAATGAGAGGCACGACGTCAGTATTAGATATTCTGACAATGAATACTGTAAATGAGAGGTATGACGTCAGTTCTAGATATTCTGACAGTGAATAATGTTAGTGACAAACTGATTACCTTTACAATAATCCTTATCCCGCGTTTTGTTTTCCCCCGAAACAGGAAATGAACAGCTTTGGTTCAATAACCAAATAAAATGGCTGGATAAAATGATGTTTTTCTATTTGAGCACGTAGGAGGGGGAGATGGGAATTCTGCGAAGGTTCCATAAGGAAAACCGCCACACACCCTATGTTATGCGCAGTAAATCAAGATAATTATAATAATTTGTCATAGCACGGGTCGATACACTAATATTGGATCATGTCTTACAAGGAATAAAATTACAGATTAGTCAGGTTGTGTTCATGAAATATAAAGGACGCGGAGAAAGTACAAACTGCTCTGTATTCATCCAAGCAATCTATAAAATATAGTTTGCAAGAGACACGTATATACTTGACGTGGCGCTAATGAAAACAAACATCATGCTGTTAAAACACCATGCCAGTTAATTATTCACGCGACCCGTGTTCATGGGGTCAGCAGGCGAGAGTCTAGCCACCAGGCTGCCGCGACCCCCACGTATAGGGTCCCTTTAACACCCCTTAAGGCACACGGAGCATATGGTGCTAGATCCATCTTTATATAGGCCAGTCGGCGCTCGATGGGTGCCACCTTGGCATGTCCCAGACTGGGTCATGGGGCACGTTTTGCAGATAGTCTAGAGCTTTACGCAGTTAGCATGAAGACCGAACACGTTGAGGTTTACGCCTCGCACGAAAACAGCAAGGCACTTCGCTGAGCAGGGGACAGGTCTCCTGCAAGCGACCAGTTGGGGTAGAGCCAATGGCCGATTCAACGCAGCTCGAATAATAGGACGCGGTTCGGTTTTTAAATCTTATATTGACTCCAGGTATTAGACAGTTCACAATAGCACTTACACAACATGTCACATGTACATGATACCTAGGGTCTACAATAACTACACAACCTAACTACAGGGCTAGCGGCACAGTATATGGACCGTGCTACATCAATCACAGAACCATGTCCGAATCGGCCATTGGCTCTAGCCCTACTGATCGCTTGGAGGAGACCTGTCCCTGCCCAGCGATGTGCCTTGCTGTTTTCGGGCGAGGCGTGAAGCTCAACTTGTTTGGTCTTCACGCTAGCTGTGTAAAGCTCTAGACTATCTGCACAACGTGCCCCATGACCCAGTCTGGTACATGTCACACCTTTACTTTCCAGTCATTCCTGGTAGCCTAGTTATTCACGCGATCGGTCAGCTGGAGTCCGGCGTCTGTGGCTTAGGGGTTGGTGAGTGCAGTTTCACAATATCGACCTAGCGGATTCCAAGTCAATCGCAGGCTATTTTGGGGATGTCGCAGTGCGTTGATGTTCACAGTGATAAGAGGGTCGGCAATTTAGGAAGCAATGGCAAATTATTGAACGTAAAATTATTTACAAAATCACAAAGAGTCAATAAATAAAGTATAGATAGTCAGAAAATGTATTCTAGGTTATAGACATTGTAAGTTACCGCTTGGACAGAAATATGCAAGGTGACAACTAGGATAGAACAATGTAAATGAAGATATAAACATTGTAAGTTAACGAAACATGTAAGGTGAGAACTAAGATTTTTTATTTAAAACTGAAAAGTAAAGCTAGGATAAAGTCCATGCCGTGTGGCGTTGGTGATCATGTCTGTCCACAACCTTCTGTTGCATGCACTGCCAATCATTTCTAATACATATGTTTCTTCGTGTTATGATGCCAAACTATCCATCATCTTGGTCTTCCCTTGCTTCTCCTGCCCTCCAAATTCCTTGTTGTCAAGGTGTACTATAGCTGTCTCCTTCTCATGATGTGTCTAAAGAATGTAGATTGTGTGTGTGTCTAATGCGAGTAGCCGGTTATCTTTGTGAGTTAACTTCTTTCAAGATATCTCTATTACGATATTTTTATCTGCTTGGTACGTTTTCAACATCCTTCGTTCAAGCCACATATCTGCAGCTTACACATAATTCCTCTGTAGTCTGCATATTGTCCACGATTTGCTTCCGTACATCAGGATTGGCTCGATATAACTGCTAAGAATTCTTTTTCCTACCGCGATCGACAAAGATATATTGCTTAGAATGTGCTTCATCTTGTGAAGAACTCAAGCGTAGTCCATACACTATCATGCCAAATATTTAAATGCATTGGCTTGTTTCAGAGTAGTTCCACCTACTTTCATATTACATTTGGGAAGACAAGTTTTCTCTCTGATTATCATTACTTCTGTTTGTCTATTCTTCAGACTAAGAAATGTGTTTTCGTATGCTGTTGCAGTTATATCAATCATTTACGTTTGCCTAACTTAGGGCTTTGTTTGTGTATTCCTTGAAACATATGGATTCTTTATTTGTAATTGTGATACTCCAGTTTTCTACCACGTTTTATTGTTTGTTTTATTCATTGATAAAGAGTTTTTTCGACACGTTTGCTTTTATCGGCGTGTCTTTCCTTTCGTTGGGCTTCCTATGTACATTTTGTGATCACTGGTTGTAAGGTAACAGCTGGGTAACAGTCGCTCACTATTTCCATATCTGTTTCAGGAATGAGTTGAGTGCATTTGAGTCCAGAAACGACATCACAGTACTCGCGACATTCCCAGACTCTTTCCGTCGCACTCTCCAACAACCAGCGAAGGTTTCCAGTACTGGTGATACTAGTTGCACTGATATTAATACGTCGTCTGGCCGTCCCTCAGTAATATATGTCGGCCAGTTCCTCTGGTTACCCTCCTGCCACATCGTTTTCTCCGGGCCGTAATGCTCTATGTGTACTTCTACACTAGTCACTTGATCCCAAAGGACCCTGACCACATAGCTGTGTTATAAAGTGCTTGATGTGTATATGTATTGACATGTGCTTTCTCTGTGTGCTTGACAGACTGCTGTTGTTGTTCATGCCTGGTTTGAAGGACACGAGCTTGGCTACCCATAACGGATTTTAACGGGCAAGAAGATTGACTTCATTGCACCAGGTTTTTTTTCCCATACGACTCGGTCTCTTTCCGCAGGCCGGTCTGCCGAAATCATCGCATAAAGCACGAACTCCGTAACTCCAGCGACGACTCCCAGTAAGCTGTCTGCCTCGAGTTCTGGAGATCTTGAGTTCGTTTCCCAGACTGCGTCGTTCAGAGCAGCTGTGCAATTTTTCCGGAGACTCCTATGGGGCTCATGGCTGGAACTGTGGAGTTCGTGCTTTGTGTGATGCTCTCAGCAAGCGGCCTGTCGTACTGCGGAGGGAGCCCAAGCCAGATGGGTAGCACCCGGTGCAATGAAGGCGACACTCTCCACTTTAGTACTTTTGTTGACCTACCCAATCACAATAAATAAACTAAATCTTAACTGTGTCGAGTAATCTCTACTTCTTTCATCTACTTCTGTTAGCGCCAAACAATGCTTGTGAATTGGTTTATGAGCTGTTTTAGTGGTGTCACCGGATTTCCCCATTGATATTTCGGTACTTCAATTTTAATTCACCGCAACAAAGAAGAATCCCTTCGAGCCTCATTTGCATCGGTCCGGCAATCATTTTCCGGTTTAGTGTTCGGTGGGCTGCTGCCGTCGACAGTGAGGGCCCTACGGGCCCAAAACTAAAAAAAAACATCCATCGATCGGTCTAGCAGTACACCGAACACTAAACCGGAAAATGATTGCTGGACCGATGCAAATGAGGCTCGAAGGGATTCTTCTTTGTTTGCGGTTGTTTGCGGTGAATTAAAATTGAAGTACCGATGTTTCTTTTCATTAGGTTGGCAGCGCCAAGTAACAATAAATCATACATCGCGCTTATCAACCTGAAAACATGCCACATTTGTTTCTGTTTTCTTTTCTCCGTTTGCTAGGTACTCTTCGGAAGTTACGACACAACCATGCAGTGGTTCTGTAGTCTGTAACACCATCACGTGTCAACCCAGCTCCGTGTTCCTTCGCCGCCCTGCGGAAGTCAGGTTACAGCGGTCAAAGGTGAAAACTGGTGGCGGGGGCGGGCCGCTGGAGAGGTGAGGCCGCCCCCATGCAGACGGTGCTGAACCAGGTTATGGAATCGTCCTATGCCACCATTAGCGGCCCTGACGGTTCCCTGCCGTTGCCAGACCCGGACTTGTTGGACAATGGCAAGGTGAGTTCACAATGACCAACATTCGTACAGGAAGCAATCGCATGGTTTCATCAACTTCTAACTCTTTCTCTGCCAGACAGCCAGTATGTTTATCTGTATCTTTGCTATTAATGTGTAGTTCCTTCTGCCTAGTAGCAAGTTTAGTTTCTACTTTTCAAACAGTTATTACTTTAGCGTCGATTACAAAACACATAGACTCTGTCAAAGACCGGTTATTGTTTACATTACATAATACCCTGTCAAAGATCGGTTATTGTTTACACTACATACAGACCCTGTCAAAGACCGGTTATTGTTTACATTACATAATACCCTGTCAAAGACCGGTTATTGTTTACACTACACACAGACTCTGTCAAAGACCGGTTATTGTTTACACTACATACAGGCCCTGTCAAAGACCGGTTATTGTTTACATTACATAATACCCTGTCAAAGACCGGTTATTGTTTACACTACACACAGACTCTGTCAAAGACCGGTTATTGTTTACACTACATACAGACCCTGTCAAAGACCGGTTATTGTTTACACTACATAAGACCCTGTCAAAGACCGGTTATTGTTTACACTACACACAGACTCTGTCAAAGACCGGTTATTGTTTACACTACATACAGACCCTGTCAAAGACCGGTTATTGTTTACACTACATAAGACCCTGTCAAAGACCTGTTATTTTTTACACTACATACAGACCCTGTCAAAGACCAGTTATTTTTTATACTACATACAGACCCTGTCAAAGGCCGTTTATTGTATACACTACATACAGTCCCTGTCAAAGACCGCTTATTGTTTACACTACATACAGACCCTGTCAAAGACCGGTTTTTGTTTACACTACTTTACTACTACTACACTTACACATGACACACAGTCACCGGCTGAAAGTATGTTCTGTTAAACATGAACTCCCCCATGACACTCAGTCACCAGCTGAAAGTCTGTTCTGTCAAACATGAACGCCCTCATGACACTCAGTCACCAGCTGAAAGTCTGTTCTGTCAAACATGAACTCCCTCATGACACTCAGTCACCAGCTGAAAGTCTGTTCTGTCAAACATGAACTCCCTCATGACACTCAGTCACCAGCTGAAAGTCTGTTCTGTCAAACATGAACTCCCTCATGACACGCAGTCACCGGCTGAAAGTCTGTTCTGTCAAACATGAACTCCCTCATGACACACAGTCACCGGCTGAAAGTCTGTCCTGTCAAACATGAACTCCCTCATGACACACAGTCACCAGCTGAAAGTCTGTTCTGTCAAATATGAACTCCCTCATGACACACAGTCACCGGATGAAAGTCTGTTCTGTCAAACATGAACTCCCTCATGACACATAGTCACCGGCTGAAAGTCTGTTCTGTCAAAAACATGAGCTCCCTCATGACACACAGTCACCGGCTGAAAGTCTGTTCTGTCAAACATGAACTCCCTCATGACACACAGTTACCAGCTGAAAGTCTGTTCTGTCAAATATGAACTCCCTCATGACACGCAGTCACCGGCTGAAAGTCTGTTCTGTCAAACATGAACTCCCTCATGACACGCAGTCACCGGCTGAAAGTCTGTTCTGTCAAACATGAGCTCCCTCATGACACACAGTCACCGGCTGAAAGTCTGTTCTGTCAAACATGAGCTCCCTCATGACACGCAGTCACCGGCTGAAAGTCTGTTCTGTCAAACATGAGCTCCCTCATGACACACAGTCACCGGCTGAAAGTCTGTCCTGTCAAACATGAACTCCCTCATGACACACAGTCACCGGCTGAAAGTCTGTCCTGTCAAACATGAACTCCCTCATGACACACAGTCACCAGCTGAAAGTCTGTTCTGTCAAACATGAGCTCCCTCATGACACACAGTCACCAGCTGAAAGTCTGTTCTGTCAAACATGAACTCCCCCATGACACACAGTCACCGGCTGAAAGTCTGTCCTGTCAAACATGAACTCCCCCATGACACACAGTCATCGGCTGAAAGTCTGTCCTGTCAAACATGAACTCCCTCATGACACACAGTCACCGGCTGAAAGTCTGTCCTGTCAAACATGAACGCCCTCATGACATGCATTCACCGGCTGAAAGTCTGTCCTGTCAAACATGAACGCCCTCATGACATGCATTCACCGGCTGAAAGTCTGTCCTGTCAAACATGAACGCCCTCATGACATGCATTCACCGGCTGAAAGTATGTTCTGTCAAACATGAACTCCCCCATGACACACAGTCACCAGCTGAAAGTCTGTTCTGTCAAACATGAACTCCCTCATGACACTCAGTCACCAGCTGAAAGTCTGTTCTGTCAAACATGAACTCCCTCATGACACACAGTCACCGGCTGAAGGTCTTTCCTGTCAAACATGAACTCCCTCATGACACACTGTCACCGGCTGAAATTTTGTTCTGTCAAACATGAACTTCCCCCCCCCCCCCCCCCCCAATGACACGCAGTCACCGGCTGAAAGTACTTTCCATCTAACACATCGCACGGACAACTGCAGACTCCAGGACATTCAAACTACCCAGCCTGACTATTGCTGTTTCTCTTCGTGTATCATCTAAGTGGAGTGCCTCCTATCTAGTCATGTACCTCACAAGTCAGTGTATCCTCTTAGCGGAGTGCCTCGTACCTAGTTATGTACCTCACAAGTCAGTGTATCCGACTTCGACATGCGTATTTCTGAATTTGACTTCCTCTAGATAGATTCCATCCAAGGTGACGGACTTTGTCCACTAGTCGGTGGGTTTTCTGTTCTTTCGTAATAAGTGTCCCAGGGCACCAACCCTGTGGTTTACTCTTTGTTATTTTCAACTATCTGAGAGGGCTGGGTATCCGATCTCAGAGCCCAAGAGATCTAGGGAGGGGGGGGGGCGTGAGATGTCATGAGATACAAGTGGTTCTTGGAACATTACCGTGTGTTGGAACATTGCTGTGTTGGAACCCGGTGCTTTCTTGGCCTAATGCTAACACTGTAACCTCGCAGCCACGGATCCCCACCCAACCTAATTAATTACAAATACACACAGCACCCGGGGTCTTGCTGGGTCCAGGACACGCCTGGATCTCGTTTTCAATAATAAAACAGTGTCTAACATTAACTTGTCCGTATCCCAACTCTGGATCAGGTGGACATGTCCGTCTATAGCAGCGAGACAATTGGTGATCCCGTTCATTCAGCCAGAACCTGTTACAAAGATAACCTACATACATCACCCCAGCTACATACATCATCCCAATCCAGCCCCAGTTCATCCCGCGATACTCGTAACATGAGTTCCGGGAAATTAGGCCTGGCGGGAGACCGATAACATGGCTGATGGCTTTTGTTACACAACTGTACATTTGGCTGAACTATAGCCGGGGCCGTACAGAGAAATAATGGATCACAAAGACTTCATACAGACAGCCGGAGCAACAGTTTGTTTGCATTAGAACTGTAGGTAGACAGTTAAATGTTAAAATAGTCATCGACTTATGTTAAACAAAAGAAACACACAGTACACCTTATAAATACACACTGCTTTGTAAGAAATAAAAGTTATAAAAATATGAAATAAAAAATAAAAAGAATATTTTTACAAAAATATAAATAGACAGTGAATTCAATAATTAAATATGTAATATGTGTACATGCATCTATAGCTATTTTAGACGTTTAGGTCGTCAGCGAATTAAATGTTTAAATAGACAGCGAATGTAACGTTTAAATAGACTTAACTATTTGAGAAGACAGTAAATTATATATTTACAAATACAGTGATGTACTTTTTTGAGTAGCTAATTAAACGTGCTTGTCGACAGCGAATTAATATTCAAACAGTCACTGTATATTAAATGTTTATATAGACCCCCAATCAGATGTTTAAATAGATAGCGAATCAATTGTTTAATTCTTAGTATACGCCTCGATGTCCTTCAAGCTAGGCAACGAATATAAGCACTGTAACCTACCTCATGATGTGTAAGAGGCGACTAAGGAGGGTTGGTAAGAGACTGGCTACCTCATCCAGTACAAAACTGCAATTGCAAAATCCAACCAATAATGAACATGTCTGCAAAGGACACGGCATGAGTTGGTTGCTGGCCTATGCTCCATTTTGAGATGAAAACCAGAAGAGGAAGATAAATCGGTCTCAAAACGTCTTTTTAACAAGGTCATATTTAACAGCAAACTTCCGGTGAAGATGGTTCATAGTGATATCATGTTTCTTGCTTTATATCGACTTTGAACTGAAAGTTCAAACACATGTCAATATACAGATTAAAAGTGACTCTCGGAAATGGACACATGAAATGCGAACCATATATGTTTATTAATTTGGACTTAAGGGTCTCAACCATAGGAGCTTCTCCAAGCGATGTTTGATAAATTTGAAGAAACTATTAAGTAAATTCAAGTGGTGCACGATTCAAGTTACATAAATGTGTCATCTGTTCGTGGTCTTGAGTCGGTGGGATATGATGTCGCGCAAACCATCGAGGTAGTCAGGGGTGGTGTTCTGGTATCAGCTACACAACCGTAGAGACACTGAATATGAACATAGAATGGACCTCAGATAGGACACGTTGCCTCAACTGACTCAGAGATTGCTGCTGTGGCAGTACGTGTGTCAGTAGCAGCCGTGATCACAGACGCGGGGCAACGTTGGTGAAGTCACAATAAGTTCGTTGCGTGAACATTCCTCATTTCTACATTTCGACATTTGCTGATGGAAAAAGTGAGTATGGGTATTTCGATGTGAATGACAGTCAATTTAGATAGGCATACGGAACGACTGTTAGAAAATAGAATCGCAGAACACATCCCTAAATTAATTAGGAAAATAACACTTGACAATTCTGGCAACCCGACTAACCCAAGCAACCGAAAGGAGCCATCTTCTTTAGTAGCACGCCATTGAATAGAATTTGAGTAAGTGGCAGTGAGAGAGGATTTCGGTGTGTTGTTCACTGCAGAGAACCACAAGTTGCTGAAATTATGCAGAGACGTTTGCTATGCACGCGGGTTAACCACAATTCAATAAACAAACAGACATGATAGTATCTGTAAAACTACCGTAGCGACGGCGAAACTTACGACAATGTGTTTTATGTATTTCGGTTAAAAGAATTAATTACTCTGCTTCATTATACGCTGCACTTGCGTAATAAAGCGAAATGTGCCAGCAACAAATGTGCAATATATTGTTTGAGTCTTCATGGTTTCAAACTGGGTAGGTTCGCGCTACCCTTTCTGATCAATCAATCAGTGCCCAGCTATCGTCACGTCCTGCCTGGAGTCTAGCATCTACTCGTGAATCACCGACAATTCTGCAACCACTCCCGGCCTCAGCTGAAGTAAAATCTATCATCTACTCGTGAATCACCGACAATTCTGCAACCACTCCCGGCCTCAGCTGAAGTAAAATCTAGCATCTACTCGTGAATCACCGACAATTCTGCAACCACTCCCGGCCTCAGCAGAAGTAAAATCTTATCATCTACTCGTGAATCACCCACGTTTATGCAACCACTCCCGCCTGAAAGCTTAAGTAAAATCTAGCATTTACTCCTGAGTTATCGACAATTCTGCAACCACTCTCGGCCTCAGCCGAAGTAAAATCTAAAGCAGCGGGTTGAACTATTGTGTAACGTTCTTTTCTGTCACCACTATAGTTGTATGTTCTTTACTAGACGTCACAATCAGCCCCAGGAGTTTTCGCTGTTTGTGATTTTCTAAGTAATTCTACCTAGGTTCAGTAGTTTGACATTGCTTTCCGAACGGCCGGTGCTCATGCAGTTTTTGTTTAAATCAACGCAAGGCAATCTGCTGCCAAATCGCCTTCAGCTGATGCCGAACCCGGTATGCCGGATTGTGAAACGCGTTCCTTACTCCTTAGCCACAGACACATCAATGTCCGTTTTGCGGGAAATCGTGACTGCCCCTGAGCTGATACCGGAAAACAAATTTGCATAACATATAATTAGGAAGCTCGGCAACAAGGAAAGACACACACAGATCCAGGCCAACGTTTCGGCCAAAGTATGCATCTTCTTCTTATAGTCCATCATGAGTGGAGTTATTGATTATGCCTCTGTCTCGTGTACTGTCATTCATTTGTCATGCCTCAGTCTCGTGTGCTGTCATTCATTTCTCATGCCTCTGTGTACTGTAATTCATTTCTCATGCCTCTGTCTCGTGTGCTATCATTCATTTCTCATGCCTCTGTCTCGTGTTGTCATTCATTTCTCATGCCTCTGTCTCGTGTACTGTCATTTATTTCTCATGCCTCTGTCTCGTGTACTGTCATTCATTTCTCATGCCCATGTTCCTCCATGTCATCTTTACCAGCGAACACACACACACACACACGCTCGCGCACGCACACACACACACGTGCGCACACGCACACACACACACACACAACAATTAATAAACAACAATAATAGTTAGCTAGAAAACTGAAAATGGCATCTGACAAGTGAATAATCCACATTTGTCAACGGATACGGAGACAGACCACTAGTTAGTTCAGTTGACAAATCATCCTCACTGCACATCGAACCGTTCAATCTATAAGTGGTCAGATTCCCACCACATTATCTTTCTCTCGGCGCGTAGCCACTATTAACATCAGTTCTGTTTTGGTAAACTATGATCTTCGAATTGGCGCGTAGCCACTAATGACATCAGTTCTGTTTGGTAAACTATGATCTTGCTATCGGCGGGTAGCCACTAATGACATCAGTTCTGTGTTGGTAAAATATGATCTTTCTATCGGCGAGTAGCCACTAATAAAATCAGTTCTGTTTTGGTAAACTATGATCATTTCATTTACAGGTAGCCACTATTAACATAAGTTCTGTGTTGGTAAACTATGATCTTTGAATTGGCGGGTAGCCACTAATACCATCAGTTCTGCGTTGGTGAACTATTATCTTTCTCTCGCCGGGTAGCCACTAATGACATCAATTCTGTGTTAACTATTATCTTTCTCTCGTCGGGTAGCCACTAATGACATCAGTTCTGTGTTGATTAACTATTATCTTTCTCTCGTCGGGTAGCCACTAATGACATCAGTTCTGTGTTGGTGAATTATTATCCCCATCCCCTAAATGTAACTTTTATCTAGCCTCACAATGTCATCGTTTCTGAGTCAAAGCCATCATCTGAACCATTTGGTCGCCCTGCCTCCCAGAGGACATTACTTAAACCCGCTTGGTCCATTGCTATTCCGCTTACATATTATATCCGTGTGCCCTGGCACACAAATGAAACTGATATTAACCTATCTTGACCTCTTCAAAAGGTTCCACCTATTTCTTTTAAGCCCAATCCGCTCTCAATCTTATTTAAAATGCTTATCGAGTCACTGACTAAACATAAAGTTAAATGTTATAGTATGTCCACATTTGTTTGCCATCGTTCACGATCAATTATTTTGAAAACTGTCTGTTGCATCGTTATTAAATTTTTTCCAGCCGTCTTATATTTACCCCCACCCAAGGAATATGTCTTTGATAGGTCCAAAAACAACTTAAATCATTGAAAGCGGCGACATTCCTTTGATGTTTTGCTTAACAACTAGTGATTTCTCGCTTAAAAAAGTTATTTTTACGGTAATGAGGACCTTCAAATTCAGATGACAAACAAAGGCGTATCCGGATTCGTATGGGAGTGGGTGCAATGAAAGAAGTAGCTTACAATCGACAGGGTCGGCGGGCAGGCGGGGCGGGCGGGCGGGCGGGCGGGCGGCTGGCTGGGTCGGTCGGTCGGTCGGTCGGTCGGTCGGCCGGCCGGCAGGTAGGCAGATAGATAGATAGATAGATAGATAGATAGATAGATAGATAGATAGATAGATAGATAGATAAGCAGGCAGGCGGGCGGGCAGGCAGGCAGGTAGGCAGAGAGATAGATAGATAGATAGATAGATAGATAGATAGATAGATAGATAGATAGATAGATAGATAAGCAGGCAGGCAGGTGGGTGGGCAGGCAGGCAGATAGATAGATAGATAGATAGATAGATAGATAGATAGATAGATAGATAGATAGATAGATAGATAGATAGATAGATAGATAGATAGATATCGGTCGGTCGGCCGGCAGACAGGTAGGCAGATAGATAGATAGATAGATAGATAGATAGATAGGGGCAGGCAGATAGATAGATAGATAGATAGATAGATAGATAGATAGATAGATAGATAGATAGATAGATAGATAGATAGATAGATAGAGAGACAGATATCGGTCGGTCGGCCGGCAGGCAGGTAGGCAGATAGATAGATAGATAGATAGATAGATAGATAGATAGATAAGCAGGCAGGCAGGCAGATAGATAGATAGATAGATAGATAGATAGATAGATAGATAGATAGATAGATAGATAGATAGATAGATAGATAGATAGATAGATAGATAGATAGATAGATAAGCGGGCGGACGAGCGGGCAGGCAGGCAGGCAGACAGACAGACAGACAGACAGACAGACAGACAGACAGACAGATAGATCCCCGCCAGAAGCCGGGTATTGTCAGCTAGTTTATTTATATAATCACGTTTCATGAAAGAACCCCCATTTGGAGACACCTCTGAATCTTCGCGCTGTTTGTTTCAAAACGGAAATCACGTGAAAATTTCAAAATCTTTCGGGACGTCTCTTGGTGAAGCTGTAATACTGTTAAAATCATGGACGTAATCTCTAAATCGTAATTAATATACCGCATATAAACTAACTTTGAAATCTGCTGTAAAATCTCCAGAACAAAAAATTTTTTGTTGGGTGGACATAATGATAAGGTTATATACTAAATCTCATCATTTTACCTCAGATGGTTACTGAGATATTGAATTTTATATTGAGGCAACAACAAAAAAACACACTATAGTTGCATATCCTTTACAGAACGTGGCAGTCAACTCTAGCATTGTTTGGCTGTGTGTGATTCCTGTGCAAGTTTACGTTCAGTAGTTTGCCATTGCTTTCTGAATGACCATCACTCATACTATTGTATAGAAACCAACGCAAAGCGGTCAGCTTCCAAATTGCTTGCAAATGTTTTTCGAACGCGGTATGCAGGATTATGAATTGCATTCGGAACCCCTTGGCCACAGATACGGCTAGACATACACGAGTGGAGATGTGTTCCCAACCAAACTGTTGCTCTCGGTACCGCCATGACCTCGGTGGTTAGACTACTGGTTGTCACGGCTCGGTACCGCCATGACCTCCGTGGTTAGATTACTGGCTGTCACGGCTAGGTACCGCCATGACCTCGGTGGTTAGACTACTGGCTGTCACGGCTCGGTACCGCCATAACCTCCGTGGTTAGATTACTGGCTGTCACGGCTCGGTACCGCCATGACCTCGGTGGTTAGACTACTGGCTGTCACGGCTCGGTACCGCCATGACCTCGGTGGTTAGACTACTGGCTGTCACGGCTCGGTACCGCCATGACCTCGGTGGTTAGATTACTGGCTGTCACGGCTCGGTACCGCCATGACCTCGGTGGTTAGATTACTGGCTGTCACGGCTCGGTACCGCCATGACCTCGGTGGTTAGATTACTGGCTGTCACGGC
The DNA here is from genome assembly GCA_014155875.1 of Cepaea nemoralis. Taxonomy (NCBI): domain Eukaryota; kingdom Metazoa; phylum Mollusca; class Gastropoda; order Stylommatophora; family Helicidae; genus Cepaea; species Cepaea nemoralis. The sequence goes on from JACEFZ010027486.1 coordinate 46,389, forward strand.
TCGGTACCGCCATGACCTCGGTGGTTAGATTACTGGCTGTCACGGCTCGGTACCGCCATGACCTCGGTGGTTAGATTACTGGCTGTCACGGCTCGGTACCGCCATGACCTCGGTGGTTAGATTACTGGCTGTCACGGCTCGGTACCGCCATGACCTCGGTGGTTAGACTACTGACTGTCACGGCTCGGTACCGCCATGACCTCGGTGGTTAGACTACTGGCTGTCACGGCTCGGTACCGCCATGACCTCGGTGGTTAGATTACTGGCTGTCACGGCTCGGTACCGTCATGACCTCCGTGGTTAGACTACTGGCTGTCACGGCAAAGACTCCGTTGTCTTCCTAACCGGTTCTTCCTCCAACCTGCGCCGTGATGGCCCACGTGCTCTGCATGCTCCACATAACAGATCCATCTGTGTAGGTGACTACCTCATCCTTGGACGTTTTCTCAAAATGTATCGTCCGAAATTCTGCCAGCACAACTCCCGATTTTTGTCTACTTTCTGTCTAGTCTATACAGACTGTGAAGGGCGTATGCGCACTTCGGATACTTGAATCCAAGCTTCACCAAATGCGAAATTATCAAGTTAAAACACCTTTTGAATCATGACTGCCGTATGACCAGTTCTGGATTTTCTACCTTTTATTTTTATTTTAACCCGAAGGCTAGTTTTTATCTGATCTCTCTGTGCAGTGGATGTTGTGTGTCGTAAATGACTCGAAGGTAAACACTCAGCCGGCACAACCTTGTTCCGCATCCACGGTTACAAAATGGAGTAGGTTCGCCCTCTTTCCCGTAGTTTTTGTGCACCCAAGTATAATGCGCATGGCCTCATTCAGTAGCTGTTCCTGTCTCTACAACATGTGTAGGGTTGGGAGTCTTCGTCAGAGCATACTCCCATTCTTCCGTTCTTAGAGCAGACTTAAAGTCTTCAGTTCTCAGAGCAGACTTACAATCTTCAGTTCTCAGAGCAGACTTACAATCTTCAGTTCTTAGAGCAGACTCACAATCTTCAGTTCTCAGAGTATACTCCCAAACTTCAGTTCTCAAAGCAGACTTACAATCGTAAGTTCTCACGTAAAACTCCCAATCTTCAGTTCTAAGAGCAGACTTATAATCTTCATTTCTCAGGGCAGACGTATAATCTTCAGTTCTAAGAGAATACTTACGGCCTTCAGTTCCCAGGGCAGACTCACGATCTTCAGTTCCCAGGACAAACTCACAATCTTCAGTTTTCAGAGCAGACTTACAATCTTCAGTTCTCATAGCAGACTTACAATCAACTGTTCCCATCGCAGACTCACAATCTTCAGTTCTAAGAGCAGACTCACAATCTTCAGATCTCAGAGCAGACTTACAATCTTTACTTCTCAAAGTAGACTTACAATCTTCAGTTCTCAGAGCAGACTTACAATCTTCAGTTCTAAGAGCAGACTCACAATCTTCAGTTCTCAGAGCAGACTTACAATCTTTACTTCTCAAAGTAGACGTACTATCTTCAGTTCTCAGAGCAGACTTACAATCTTCAGTTCTAAGAGCAGACTCGCAATCTTCAGTTCTCAGAGCAGACTTACAATCTTTACTTCTGAAAGTAGACTTACAATCTTCAGTTCTCAGAGCAGACTTACAATCTTCAGTTCTAAGAGCAGACTCACAATCTTCAGTTCTCAGAGTAGACTTACAATCTTTACTTCTCAAAGTAGACTTACAATCTTCAGTTCTCATAGTAGACTTACAATCAACTGTTCTCATCGCAGACTCACAATCTTCAGTTCTAAGTGCAGACTCACAATCTTCAGTTCCTATGACAGACTCACAATCTTCAGTTCTCAGAGCAGACTTACAATCTTTACTTCTCAGAGCAGACTTACAATCATCAGTTCTCAGGGCAGACTTACAATCGTCAGTTCTCAGGGCAGACTTATAATTTTCAGTTCTCAGAGCAGACTAGCAATCTTCAGTTCCTAGGACAGACTCACAATCTTCAGTTATCAGAGCAGACTTACAATCTTCACTTCTCAGAGCAGACTCACAATCTTCAGTTCTCAGAGCAGACTCGCAGTGTTCAGTTCTCAGGCAGACTCACAATTTTCAGCTCTCAGGGCAGGCTCACAATCTTCAACTCTCAGAGCAGAGACTCACAATCCTCAGTTCTCAGAGCAGGCTCACAATCTTAACTGATTCATTGCCGAAGAATGTACCGCCAAATGTAACCTCCCATTTGTATAGAAGGATGATATATCGCCATACTTGAGTCAGTGTGTTATCCGTTTTGTTTCTTGCTATCTTCCGCACTTCCAATGCTCAGTGAACGGACATTTACATTATCATACTTGGTCATTTGATTGTGTACCAAGCTTGGTCCAAACCTACTTGTTTGGTTTAGTATTGAATCAGTTAAGTTCGCAAATCGAAAAACATCGAAACATCTCTTGTGTCTGTGTGGGTCTTGCCTTTATTAGTTTTGACTCGGTATTTTTGTCTTCATTGATTCCACTATAACCACAACCTGTGCCTCCTTAAGCGTTTCTTTTTCATGTTTTTTTCTGCTCACCTCTGCCACTCTTGTCTCGCATTTTCCCCTATAAGGTTAATTTCTCTGTTCCACCTCTTCTGATGATCACATTGGGGGACGATACATCAATAACATTAGATACGCAGATGATACAGTCTTGATTGCAGACAATGAACAGGACCTGCAAAATTTAGTAGATGTGGTTGTTGCACACAGTGAACCACTAGGGTTAGAATTGAATTGTATGAAGACACAGATTATGGTCGTAACTAGAAGGAAGAAATACCACAATGTAATATACAAATAAATGGGCATATTCTTAAACAAGTGAATCAGTACAACTATCTCGGAACAGTCATAACATCTGATGGGAGATGCCTTGAAGAGATTAGAACAAGAATTGCCATGGCGAAGGTAGTCTTTTGCAAGATGAAAAACATACTGACCAATAAAAAGATATCAATTGAAACGAGAAAAAAGAGTGTTGAAGTGCTACATAGAACCTGTACTTTTATATGGATGTGAGTCGTGGACAATGAGCAGACAAGCTGAAAAACATCTGATGGCTGTGGAAATGTGGTTTCTGAGGAAATGCAAAGAATACCATGGACAGATAGAAAAACCAATGAACAAGTCCTTCAAGAAACAAATGAAGATCGTAAACTGATTAAAGACATTAGATGTAGGCAGTCAAAATTTTGGGGGCATGTTATGAGAAGAAATGAATTGGAGAACTTGGTGACAACTGGCAAGATCGAAGGGAACAGACCAAGGGGAAGACCAAGAATTAAATACCTGGATGGCTTGGCCACATGGCATGGTCGAGACAGAAACACGGAGCTGATCCGCGACTCTGGTGATCGAGTGAGATGGCAGAACATGACCGCCCACGCTTGTCGGCATGGCACATAATGAATGAATGTTGATCACACATTGTCGATCAGGAATCTCCAAGTTTCTCTGTTATCCGACATTTTCATGAAGTTGGTGTATTCCTAAATACATGATATTACAACAATTATTGGTCTGCACACACATATACACCGCTATCTTCCTATTAATCCGCACGTAATTATCAGTTATCTGCCCATATTCCTGCTCGCTAACATCAGTTATCTGCCCTTATTCCTGCATGTAAACATCAGTTCTCTCTACATATTCCTGCATGTAAATATCAGTTACATGTTTATGTTCCTGCTCGCCAACATCAGTTATCTGCCTGTATTCCTACACTTAAACATAATTTATCTATCCATATTCCTGAATGCAAACATCGTTTATCTCTCAATATTCCCAAATCACCAAAAATGAGAAGAGCTTTACGATTACTAGAAACAAATTGAACTTTTCGGCTAAAGCCTTCTTCAGCGCAGAAGAAACACACATACACGGGCACACAACTACACGAAAAACACTACATGAAAATATTAAGATTACTTATCCTTGTTTGGCTAAATACGTCTTGAGCGACTATCAATGGATGGAATTAACCGGATGTGTGGTTCAGGTGGTCAAAGGACTAAAGGTCAATAACGCCAGAAGCTGAGGGATTAGCTAAGCCACCGGGGGGAAGCCCATGTGAGCGAAAGGTAAAATAGGGATTAGTAGAGCACTATAGTCGGCTCTGTGACGAAGGTGTCACGGAAGCAGTTCGTTATTTCGCATCCCGCGCTCGAAACACAGCTGCGAGCGATTTGGATGCAGACCGCCCTGCTTTGGCTCTCACAAAATAGTATGAGGGCCGGTCGTTCAGAGCGCAATGACAAACCAGTGCACGCAAACTTGCCAAGAAATCACAAACAGCCAAAATAATACTGGGTTGACTGCGATGTCATGTAAAGGACATGCAACTAACTTTTTAGTGTTCTATACAACTGCGGAGGTTGGGGTGGGGGGGGGGGTGTTGTTAGAGGTTAAATATTCCTGCACATCAGTTATCTGTCGATATTCCTGCACGTAAACATCAGTTATATGTCGATATTCCTGCACTTACACTTCAGTTATCTGTCGATATTTCTGCACGTAAACATCAGTTATCTATATTCCCGCACTTACACATCAGTTATCTGTCGATATTCCTGCACTTACACTTCAGTTATCTGTCGATATTCCTGCACGTAAACATCAGTTATCTGTCTATATTCCTGCACTTACACATCTGTCGACAATCCAAAACGCAATCATCAGTTATATGTCTAAATTACTGCTTGCAAACATCTGTTATACATTCATATTCCTGCATGCAAATACTAGTCAGCTATCTAGATTCCTTCACGCAAAAGATCACCTTTCTTTTTTTTTGTCCTTATTCCTAGACTTAGCAGTCATGTGGTCAAGTTAATGCATCTAAGCCAGGGGTGGGCAAACTACGGCCCGCGGGCCGCATGCGGCCCGCCAAGTGATTTTATGCGGCCCGCGAGGGCATTTAGAAATAAAAATTTTAAATTCCTTTTTAAGTTATTTTGTTGAATTTTACAGAATTTCATGTACCGTTATGATGAGTGTCAGTAACAAACGTAAGATTGAAGATGAATGCCGTGTTTATAATGATGAATGGACAACTAAGTACTGTTTTATAAAAGTTGGTAGCAAATCAGTTTGCTTGTTGTGTCGTGAGTCAGTGGCTGTCTTCAAGGAGTACAATTTAAAAAGACATTATAAAACAAAACATTCCGATTTCGGATACAATTTAACGACCGAAGAGAAGGAAAGGAAATGCCTTGAGTTGGTGAAAAGTTTTGAAAACAGCAAATTCTTTTCACTAAACAGTTTTCCATTCAAGATGCTGCAACTGAAGCTAGTCTTGTGCTGTCACACAGAATTGTAAAACAGAACAAGCCATTTTCTGATGGCGAGTTTATCAAGGAATGTTTGCTAGATGCAGCAAACATTATGTGTCCAGAACAAACCAAAAAAAAAAAAGATTTGACAACATTACTTTATCAAGGAGAACTGTGGTCAGACGTGTTGACAAGATCAGTGACAATTTGATGCATAAACTTCAAGATTCAAGTAAACAATTTTTGTAGTACTCTCTTGCATTGGATGAGAGTACCGATGTACATGATACTGCCCAATTATTGATATTTATACGTGGAATAAACACTTCTTTCAAACTCACTAAAGAGTTACTGAGTGTTGAGTCACTCAAAGACACAACAACAGGCCATGATATATCCAATACTGTTACTAACTGTATTGAAAGAACTTGGTTGGTTTGGAATAAGATGGCAAGTGTTACAACTGACGGAGCTCGTGCTTTGACTGGAAAAAATGTAGGTTTGGTAAAGTTGATAAGTGATAAGATTAAAGCAGAATATCCAGACCACACATTATTACCACTTCACTGAGTGATTCATCAAGAAAGTCTGTGTAAAACTATTTTGAATATTAAGCATGTTATTGACCCAGTTGTCAGTGTCATCAACCTCATCAGATCAAGAGGACTTAATCACAGACAGTTCAAGTCATTACTTGACGATTTGGAAACTGAACATTCCGATGTCCTGAACCACACCAATGTTCGATGGCTGAGTCTCGGCAAGGTGTTGAGGCGAGTGTGGGAACCCAGAGAAGAAATAGTGATGTTCCTAGAGATGAAGGGCATTGCATGTGACTTTAATACTAACAATGTCAATAAAGAGTGGCAGTTAGATTTTATGTTTGCCATTGAAATTATGGAAAAGTTAAATGAACTGAATGTCAAACTTCAGGGCAGTGGTGTGTTTGCACATGAATTGTATGTATATGTAAAATCATTTCAGGCAAAACTCTCACTATTCCCCAGACAAACAAGTGAAAAAAGATTTTGTCACTTCCCTTTACTGAAATAAGAAACCATTTCTGGTGAAATGACTGAAAAATACAAAGCCCAATTAGATGCATTGATTGAAGAATTTGGATGGAGATTCCAAGATTTCAAGAAATTAGAGCCTTAGTTCAATATTCTCAGTTCACCTTTTAGTGCAGAAGCTGATACAGCCACAGAGGACATACAGTTGGAGCTGCTTGACTTACAAGCAGATCATGACCTGAAAGAGAAATTCAAGACAGATGGTTTGCTGGATTTCTATGGATCTTTATCACACGAATCTTTTCCCAACTTGAAAAACTTTGCAGTTTTCCCAACTTGAAAAACTTTGCAGCTAAACTTTTATCATTATTTGGATCAACATACATTTGCGAAAAAGCATTCTCTTGCTTGAAGATCAACAAATCTAAGAATAGGTCTTTATTGTCGGACTGCAACTTGCATGCTGTCATGCGAATTTCAACAAGTAAACTTGCTCCAGATTTCAAGAATATTATCAAAAATTGCAAGCAGTTACATACATCTCATTAGAAATCAACAACTGTAGTGACAATGTAGTCGCTGTGTGTCTAAATTAAAGCCATTGATAGATAATACAGAATATTTGTTATAATAACAAGTTGTAAAATCGTGTTAACAAATTAGTAAAAGTTTTTGTCCATATTGTCAATTATAAGTGTATAAGTAAAATAAAATTGCAATAATTAGTTATTTATACTGCTTAATAATCTATAAATAATTAATAATTACTTATTGTGATATGTTGCTGTAAACAAAGTGGATATATATATATATATATATATATATATATATATATATATATATATATATATATATATATATATATATATATATATATATATATATATATATGCGGCCCGCCAATAGCTTTACATTTGTCAATGCGACCCTCCGCACGAAAAGTTTGCCCACCTCTGATCTAAGCAAACGAGACTGTAGCCTGCACACAATTTCTGTAACCGTCTAATCTTTGAATCACATTCAACTCGTTATATTGCAATTCTGAATATGATTTATTCGTCACATCCTTCTCGGACACACAACATCTCTCTCCACTCTTCTGGTTGGGTGTATTCAGCATTGTGTATCGATTGTATTACTGTAATTCTCCTGCGGTTCAAACGCAATACTCTAAGGTAGTGAATGAATGAAGGTGTGGTTTGTGTGTGTTGATTTGAATACCAGTGTAAATTAAGTGGGTCTGTCCCAGTCTCACACGCAGTACGAACTAAAGAACAAACTTTCTTTCTAATGGTTGGTAATTGGTCACGCGGGCGCCTAACACCCTGCCCTTATTATGCCTCATCTGTCAAACATGATTTCATTCAGACATGACAGGAATTGTGTTAGCTAACTACGCGGCAGCCAGGCTAAAGTGCACGTCCCATTGTCCCAAGGCTGGTTATTATTAAAACTTTTATATCACCTTAAGTTACCAGTAAAAAACCGGTGACTTAATTGGGCAACATACGATACAACTGAAACTAACTACTCACAGACAGAAATTTCTATCAATTTAAGCCATCCTCCTACTTTCTTTCTGTTCACATCCCTACCGTTTGTCGGCTCTGTTTATTGTCATGTCTACTGCGTCATTCTTTTTTTGTTTTGCGTCATAATTCATTCTCTTGGGTCTTCGTATAGCTCTTCTGTAAAAGTACAAGTAAGCAAAGGACCCTCTTACGCGCCCTAGACGCACTGGACATATGGTGCTAGACCCATATTCTATAGGCCGATATACACACTGCGGGTGATGTGGTCAGTATGCCCGCATCCTCTACTTCCCAAGACATGTCCTAGTATCCTTTTATAGCTAGATCGACCTTGAAGTTAAGGTCAATTCTGAAAATCCAGCCCGATGCTGATTCTCACCTATGGCTGTTCTGTATATGTAAGCAAAACCTGAGTGTGACCACATGAGCTGGCCCGACAGTGGAGTAACTACTTGTAGGACAGGACTAGTCAAAGGATAGCACCGCATGGTAGTGATCACTGGGGATCGAGAAATTTCATCAGAAGTTCAGCCTCAATAGCCAAACTACAGTAAAAGTCGCTAGTGGCGGTACATGACATCTTGCAAGAGCCGTGCTCCGCAGGAGAGAAAGCGCTACGGGAGGGGAACCGCTGGGTTCGTGCAGGAGTGTGGTTACTTCAGAGGAGTGCACAGATGGCGGCAATGACGTTTATTGGGGCATAGCGACGACAGAGGCAAACGGTCGGGAGAAAGGAGCTGGCTTTCCAGCATCGAAAGGAAAGAACCATGATCATTTTGGCAGGTCAGGACATACCGGATATACAATATATGCCGCCCCAAGGGCTGGATGGCTTGTGGGTGGGCACGCTCGACGGCGTATTTGTGAGATAAGTGCAAAAAAGCTTAAAACTGCTCGAAACTGGAAGGCTGGATGCGAACGCACAACAGGAGTGATACCCGGGAATTATGAACCCGGGTGGGCCAGCATTCAGAGAGTGTCAGTGAGGTGAAGGGCGGAAACATTCGACAAAGATGACACTTCTGACAATTGGATGCTTCCTGTTTACTCGGCAATGGAGTTCTTGTTTCTAGATCAAGAGACTCATTAACCTGTGTGTTTACACAATGATACAAATTGTCCATGACCGCAGGCAGCAATATGAAAATGTGAACATAGGTCAAAGATGTTCTACTCAAGCAACTGTGATACTAATTGTTTGTTAAACATACTTTCCAGAATCCAAGTTTTACAAATTAAACAAAGGTTCCTTTACACGCTTTAAAGAGTATTGGGCTTATACTGCTAGAATCACATATTAATAGGAAGAGGTCAGCGTGACTGAACGGGTAAGAGCGCTCGTTCCTTAAAATCCGGTGTGCTGATGCCGAGGTAACGAGTTAAATCACTACGCCGGTCTCGTTGGAATAAAATGTTGACTTCTCGTCCTTGGCTTTGGGACGTACATTACAAGTACCTCTGAAGTCGGAGTCCGTTCGCCTGATGACGAGGGACACTGGTAAACTAATCCACACGCAAAAGTCAGTCCAGTGCTCTAGAAGGACTATGTTTGAGTTCAAAACTAACTAGCGTAAAATAAAGTATTTATAGACCGATCGGCACTTGTGGCTGATGTGGTCAGCATCACGCCGACTTCTAGTGCTCCCCACGACGCTTCCGGGTACCCAGGTCTGGCTGGGTCGACCTGGGAGCTAGAGCCACTTTTACCAATTCGAATCCACCACAGTGCGTATCGAACCCCTGACCACCAGACGTCAGGCGTGTACAGAGATCATGTACCACATCACGTGATTGGCAGTTGGCATCTACACAGTTTGTGGCTTGGTGCTCGACACCAGTCGACGTCAGTGGCTTCACTAATTCGGTGCCGAAGGATAATACAGGGTGTATTTTTAATGACTGTGCAGTGTTTGAAAGTATTGCCGGTCCAAGTTTTGTATTTACCTATTATGTTTCTTGAACTTTACAGAGGGTGAATACAAAACCTGGACCGGCAATATTTTCAAACACTACACGGTCATTACAAATACACCATATATATCGCCAAATGTAATCTTCCATTTGAACAGAAGGTCGATATATCGCAATACTAAATCAAATCAAATCAAATCAACTTTATTAGGGTTACAAATTGGGCGCGCAGGCCCGTCTTACATTCGGCCCTTCCAATCACTCGTCTTTCATTCATCAAGAGCATTATACATTTACATAGGAAGAAAAATAAACATTGTGAAATGAATGTTGTAAACATAAACAAGGCAAATTACCATGTTATGAGGCCCATCTCCCACCTACCCAAACATCACCCCACCCACACACACACCCCCACCTACCCACACACACGCACACCAAGGGACACATACATACCCCACCAACCGACCCATCCCCCTTCCGCACATCCCCCACCCACACACTCTCCCCTCGCCTGTTCCCCCAACCAAAACACACTCGCCACCCACAAACATTCCCCCACCAACCCACACATCCCACGCCCACCCACATACACATCCTAACCCACACATCCTCTCCCCATCCACACCTCAAACCACCCATCCCGCAGCCACATCTCCATTGACCACATATTTACCAGCCCATGCACACAATCCCCCACCAACCCACACATCGCACATCCCCAAACCATATACACACATCCCCACCAACTGACATCTCCCTACCCCCCCCCCCCCCACACACACATCTCCCTAACCACCCATACATCCCCAATCCACTCACACACACACACCCCACCACCCACACATACATCCTCCACCCTCCCATACATGCCTTAACCAATCCCCCACTACACAATCCCCCACCCGCACATCACATACATCCCCTACCACGCAATATCCCCAACCCACGCACCACACACACACATATCCCTCACAACACATCCCACACCCACATACCACCACACATCCCCACCTACACACCACACACATATCCCCCACCCACATACCGCTCAATATTCCCACCCACACCGACACAGATACCCTTACCGATCCACCCCACATACCCCCACCCACACACCACAAAAATCCCCCATCCACACACACATACCTCACCCACACAATATCCCTAACCAACACACCACACACCTCTCCCCACCCACACAAGCATTCCCTACCCGTCCACCAACACACATTCACTCACGCACACATCCTCCACTAAGCACCCACACACCCCACCCTCCCACCCCCAACCAAACATCTCTCGATCACAATACCCTACCCACACACATCCTTCACCCACTCACGCATCCCACCCCGACACATACCTCACCCACCTACACATCCCTAAGTCACTCACACACCCCCATTCACACATTCCCCATCCACGCACCCCCACATACTTCCCCCAACCACCCCACCCATACACACATTCCCCGCACCCATCACACACATCCCCACACCACACACTATCCCCACCCACACACATATCCTCACCCATACCACCACACACCCCGCCCCCACCCACACACCATGCACACATCCCCCACCAACACACCGCACACATATCTCAAACCCACACACCATACACTTCTCCCCACCCGTCCTTGCATCCCCAATCCACCCAACACAATCCCCTACCCACACAACCCCGCCACACACACATACTTCCTCAAACCACCCACACATCACCACCCACATAAACACACACACCCCACACCCGTCCCATACACATATCCTCCACCCATACACACATCCCCCACACCCATTCCCACACCCCTACTTTCACCCCCACGCATCCATCCACACATCCCACCAACACCCACAAATATCACTACCCACAAAAACCCGCACACACCCCAACCCATCCAAACGCATACCCCTACCCACACATCCCCCACCCACACATATCCCCACACTCATACACATCCTCCACACACAATCACACCTCCTCACATCTAGACACATACAAAATGTCTCACGTGAGCATTGAAACTAGTATGAACAAACTCCCACACTTTACTCACACACATACACTGACAATTGTCTGAGCATTCTCATAAAAATGTTAAACATGGAGAAAAATGTGTACATAAACAGTGTGTGACGTAAAAATAGTGATGCCCCCACACACATAGATACAAACAGAGAAGGCACACACACACACACACACACACACACACACACACACACATTCACTCTCACGCTCACTCATTCTGTCTCTCATTCACACTCACTGACTCTCTCACTCAAACTACAGTAATGTACATAAGTTCATATTATACATGATCAAATCAAATGGTATTTAACTGATAATATGACAGATGAGAATACACAAACATATGGATTCGCGTGTTACATAACATGCGTGTTACATGACATGCATCTGCTCAGCTCTCTCTCTCTCTCTCTCTCTCTCTCTCTCTCTCTCTCTCTCTCTCTCTCTCTCTCTCTCTCTCTCCCACACGCACACACATATATAGTGAACAATTATAGTTAAACAATTATAATGATCGATTATAATGAACAATTATAATGAACAATTATAATGAACAATTATAATGAACAATTATACCAGTATATGAATTATGGTGGCATTTAGTCGGTACGGATTAAGTATTGAAAGAGTTTCGGTTAAATGTGTAGGGACTCATTGGAGTTTTCAGATCTGGAGGCAGATCATTCCATAAGTGCGCACCAGAATAGGCGAAACATATTTTGTATAGGTCCAATCTAGGCTTTTAGACATGTAACAAATTTAGGCGCTTGCTGTTCATTGCCTTAGATTGAATCAGCGGCAGAAGATACTCTGGGGTATTTTGAGATATAATTTTGTTCACTAATTTGGCTTTGTTGAAAAGGAAGCGCTTTTGAAGTGGTAGAAGTCTTAGATGACTGTACAAATTATTACTTTCAACGTGCTTTATGCCAGAAACCAGACGAATAGCGCGGTTTTGTAGAGAACATAGTCGTTTTAAATTAGATTTAGGGCAACCATCCCAAACTGTGGAACAGTAATCGAGATGTGATTGGATATAGCATGTATAGAATATTTTTCGTGTGCTTTCGTCCAGGAAGTGCTGAATTTTAGCAAGTTGGTAAACTTTTTGTGCTATTTTCTTGGTAAGAACGTGAACATGAGAGCTCCAGCTCAAATGGCTGTCAATTAAAAGACCTAGTGTTTTATGTTCATTCACATTAACTATAGGTAACGTGCCCGTGCGGTGTTCGAGTGGTGATCCAGTTATCCAGTATACTAAAGTCATCATGTTATTAATTTTGTTTCGCAGTTTTTTCCCAGTTTTAATGCTCAGTGAACGGAAATGTACATTATTAGACTTTTTTGTTTCGTTGTATACCATGCCTGGTCCAAACCTACTTTTTGATTGGTACTGAATCTGTGATGGGTTAGTGCACGCAGGTTCGCAACTCCCCGACATACCGGGCCGAAGGTTCGAGATCAGCCGCAGGAGATTTAGAAGCAGATCGCTTTGAGTTGATTTCCATGATATGAGTGTCGGACGTTCAGAAAACAGTCGCAAACTACTGACCGATAAAATTGTCTAGTAAATCACAAACAGGTATTGAATACTAGACTTGATTTCAACGTCCTGTTGCAAGTACCTTTAACTGAATTTTTATATTCAACAGTTGCTTAGAAACAGTAATCATGAATTTCAAAACAATCTCTGTGGCGAAGCGGTTACGGAATCCATTCGTCATTCCGAATACTGCTTTCGAAACACAGCTGTGTTGGTTTTTTATGAAATGGTATGGATGCTGGTCGCTCAGAAAGCAATGGCAAACTACTGAACGTAACTTGCCCAGTAATCACGAGCAGCCAAAAAATGCTGGGGTTAACTGCTACGTCCGTAAAGGATATGCAACTAACTTTTTAATACTGTAATAGCGAATTTTAACAAAGAAACTATAAACAGTAGGTTGCACTATTTATCGCCTGGCAGAATTCGCCGCATCTCGTCATGTGCTTACTGTAGAAATATATATCACAGGAAGTTAATAGATGAATTATAGTTTGGCTGAAACACTTAATACACATAGTCACTAACACTGTTTGAAAGTGAAATATTTGTTATACCCACGGTACTTGCAAATTCACTATGAAGTCTTTCCGTCTGCATAAAATTGTTTGGAAACTACTAATTGCGTAGGCCTCAATATATTTGAGCAATCGTTTTTCGTTCATCGAATACAATATTTGAAATGTCTTTGCTTTGTTAACTTTATGACCGCAGTATTCGATAACGATGACCAAGTACTACAGGAGACAAATGACAATCGTAAATTGATTAGAGAAATTAGACGTAGACAGTCAAAACTTTTTGGACATGTTATGAGAAGAAATGGATTGGAGAACTTAGTGACAACTGGCAAGATCGAAGGGAACAGATCAAGAGGAAGACCGAGAGGAAGGAGGAAAATACCTAGATGGCTTGGCCACATGGCATGGACGAGACAGGAACACTGAGTGATCCGAGTGAAATGGCGAGTCATGACCGCCCACGCTTTCCGGCATGGCACATGATTTATTGATTGATTCGATAACACTCCGAAGCTTTGCTAATTTATTCTGTTTGTATTTATTATCATCCACGATGTGTTATGCCAGTTTTACTATCATCATGCTTTTCTTTTACAGGTGGCAGACACAAATCGTCGTGGGTCGCGAGACTCCTTTATGGAGTACGCCCAACGTCACGTGGCAACAAAGGCCAACAACGCACATGCTGTCTCTGGAGGCGTCCAAAGACGTAACTACAGCAAGCGCATGCGCAGACGGTTGGTCTACAAGAACGGGGAGGTTAACATCACACAAACCAACATCCGGAAGCGCCGACGTCGGTATCTGGCGGATATTTTCACAACACTGGTGGACATAAAATGGAGGTACAATCTGATGCTGTTTGCCATGGCGTTCACGCTGAGCTGGCTGATATTTGCCCTCATCTGGTGGCTGGTATGCTTCTCTCATGGCGATCTCGACCACTTGGACAACAGCAACTGGAAACCATGTGTGTTGGAAATCAAGTCTTTCACATCAGCCCTGCTGTTTTCAATAGAAACACAACACACAATTGGCTACGGTTTTAGACACACGACGGAGGAGTGCCCAGAAGCCATCGTACTAATGATGTTTCAGTCGTGTTTCGGGGTCATCTGTCAGGCTCTGATGACGGGGATTGTGTTCGCTAAACTCTCACGACCAAAGAAACGCGCGGAGACGCTCATGTTCAGTAAAAGTGCGTGCATCTGTAAACAAGACGGAGACTTGTGTCTTCTGCTGCGCGTTGGGGACATGCGCAAGTCCCAGATCGTAGAGGCTCATATACGAGCCGTGTTGATCAAGAAAAAGATCACCAAAGAAGGTGATGTGCTTCCTTTATACCAGTTTGATGTTGACCTTGGTTTTGATGAGGGGCGTGACCGTTTGTTTCTCGTGTGGCCGGTAATTATAGTTCATAAAATAGATGAAGACAGTCCATTCTGGGAACTATCCCCTGAAGATCTTCATAGGGAACAATTCGAGCTGATCGTCATTCTAGAAGGCATTGTCGAAAGCACAGGTATGACAACACAAGCCCGGAGTTCCTATCTTCCGGGAGAGGTACTTTGGGGTCATCGCTTTGAACGGCTTGTTACATTCCAAAAAGAAAATGGCCAGTACCAGATAGACTTCTCTCGCTTTCACAACACGATTCCAGTGGACACTCCGAACTGCAGCGCCAAGGAACTTGCTGAAATGACAGCAGCAGGACAAACACCAGAGCAAACTTTCAGTGGAGCGAGACCTATTGACGAAGATTTCGATGAGGACGACGATGAGGATGAGGAGGAAGAGGAGAATATTTCACTGGCTTCCAAATCAGACAGGTATCTCAAACACAACGGGCCTTATGTGATCAAAAGGCACGGTGTGGCGCAAACTGAATACTTTGGGGATGATTTCGACTCCATACCCAGCAAACACAGCACTAGTACCGACCTGGGGTCACAAGAAATGTCGGAAACGTTGCTATGACAACCTAGCAGACAGACAAAGGTAAGCATTTGAATAACGAAGACACAAACAGTAAGATTGCACGATTTATTGCCTGGCATATTTCGCTGGATCTCGTCAGGTACATACTGCCGAATTCACACAACAAAGTAAAATAACTAGATAAATCCTTCAAGCTGAAATATACACATGTTCACACAGTATGTCAATTGTCTACAACGGTAATTTTAATCTGACTAACATGTCTTTCTGTTTGCACAAAACTGGCTTGTGTAGCATAATCATTATGGCTTAAAAAGTCAGAATGATCGGCTCTAATTTTACGTAGGTTTGACGTGGGTGGGCATGTCGTCTACAGGAGGCATGTTTCTGTTTGTTGAGAATTAATGTAATGGAGTATCCGTATGTTTCTGTTTGTGTGAAAATTGATGAAGTGTGGTGTCCGTGTGTATTTGTTTGTTGATGAGAATTGATGCAGTGTGGTGTCCGTGTGTATCTGTTTGTTGATGAGAACTGATGCAGTGTGGTGTCCGTGTGTATCTGTTTGTTGATGAGAATTGATGCAGTGTGGTATCCGTGTGTATCTGGTTGTTGATGAGAATTGATGAAGTGTGGTGTCCGTGTGTATCTGTTTGTTGATGAGAATTGATGCAGTGTGGTGTCCGTGTGTATCTGTTTGTTGATGAGAACTGATGCAGTGTGGTGTCCGTGTGTATCTGTTTGTTGATGAGAATTGATGAAGTGTGGTGTCCGTGTGTATCTGTTTGTTGATGAGAATTGATGCAGTGCAGATTTCATACACTTTTGTTAGTTCTGAGAATTGATGCAATACTATCTTCGTATATTTATGTTAGTTCATGTGAATTGATGCTGTGTAGTTTCTAATATTCAGTGTATTGCATATTGAAGTTTTAAAATGGGGACTTCATTCATCATGTGCCATGTCGATTAGCGTGGGCGGCCATGTTTCGCCATCTCACACTATCACCAGAGTGGTGGATCAGCTCCACATTCCTGTCTCGACCATGCCACGTGGCCAAGCCATCCAAGTATTTACTTCTTGGTCTTCCCCTTGGTCTCTTTCCTTCGATCTTGCCAGTTGTCACCAAATTCTCCAAGTCATTTCTTCTCATAACATACCAAAAAATTTTTTGACTGTCTACGTCTAATGTCTCTAATCAGTTTACGATCTTCATTTGTTTCTTGAAGAAATTGTTCTTTGGTTTTTCTGTCGGTCCATGGTATTCTTTGCATTTTCCTCAGAAACCACATGTCCACAACTAACAGATGTTTTTCAGCTTGTTTGGTCATTGTCCACGCTTCACATCCATACAAAAGTGCAGGTTCTATATAGCACTTCAACACTCTTTTTCTTGTTGCAAATGACATCTTTTTTATTGGTCTGTATGTTTTTCATCTTGCAAAATGCTGCCTTTGCCATGGCGATTCTTGTTCTAATCTCTTCAAGGCATCTCCCATGAGATGTTATGACTGTTCCGAGATAATTGTACCGATTCACTTGTTGAAGAATATTCCCATTTACTTGTATATTACATTGTTGTATTTCCCTCTTCTTAGTCTAGCACTAATCCAGTACAATCTAGAATCAAAAGGCACCATTTGTTTTGTTTTTTACTCTGAAATCTTTATCAAAAGGGCAAAAACTTGAAAAGAAAACACACCCATAGCATTTTTGAAGGTGAGTAGTTAGCCGGAAAGAAAATTAAAAATTTAGATGAAAATAGAAATGTTATGTATTTGAACTGTGACCGAGAAATTCATACGCAGGTATTAATTCGCTTAGTGGAAAATAAGCTAGCTTTAATTAAAAACATGCATTGCGTAGACAGTGTCACTAGTTCGTCTATTTGTATTTTGCATTAGTCGCAGTTGAAGGGCTGGAGAGACTCTTGGTAATGTGTATTATCTTGTTATTTTATGTTCTAATGATATTGGGTGTGATCTGAGAGTGACTAGACGACCATACAGCTGCAAGTATGCCTTATAAGGACACACGGTTAAAGAGCAAATAGAAGCGGCTGTACTGCTACAGAAAACATCCCTAGTCCAAGTCATAAGAAACGCGGGGCGACAATGTTTAATACCGAGTCTGCTTCAAGCGGGTTCGGATCTTCAAAACATGACCTGGGTTGTCAAGTCGACCCAGCCTGAGATGGGTCGCGTGGAATATCTGGGGAAGTAACAGCTGTCGGCGTGATGCTGGCCACGTCACCCACTGAGTGTCAGCTATTACAGAAGTGTCCCTGTCTGGGGCAAATCATTATACAAGTGCCCCTGTCTGGGACAAATCATTACAGTAGTTTCCCTGTCTGTAACACATCATTATACAAGTGTCCCTGTCTGGGACACATCATTACAGAAGTTTCTATATCTGGGACAAATCATTACAGAAGTTTCTATATCTGGGACAAATCATTACAGAAGTTTCTATATCTGGGACAAATCATTACAGAAGTTTCTATATCTGGGACAAATCATTACAGAAGTTTCTATATCTGGGACAAATCATTACAGAAGTTTCTATATCTGGGACAAATCATTACAGAAGTTTCTATATCTGGGACAAATCATTACAGAAGTTTCTATATCTGGGACAAATCATTACAGACGTTTCTATATCTGGGACAAATCATTAGAGATTCCTAAATCAATCAATCAATCAATCATTAGAGAAGTTTCTATATCTTTGACAAATCATTACAGACGTGTCCCAGTCTGGGACAAATCATTACTGACGTGTCCCTGTCTGGGACAAATCATTACAAAAGTTTCCCTGTCTTTGACACATCATTACATAAGTGTCCATATCTGGGACAAATCATTACAGAAGTTTCCCTGTCAGGGGAAAATCATTTAAAGAAATCTTTCTTTATGAACCCGAAATAATATCAAGGATCGCAGTAGCCAAAACAAAACAAAAAATAATTAAAATAAAACGTATTTCGTGAGAAAGAGGCATTTCTGAGATAAAGAAATATTAATATTGCTTTGCGGAAATGAATATTCATTACACATGAGTGGCCAGTAATTCTATATGGCTCTGAAATATTGACTGTAGTCACACTCACCGAGTAGGATGGACCGAACCTGGAAGCTTCTAGTGTGGCAAGATGCAACGAATTTGATGTTGTGTCAAGGTGCAACGAGTGTGGTGTTGTGTCAAGGTGCAACGAGTGTGGTGTCGGGGCAAGGTGCAGTGAGTGTAATGTTGTGGCAAGGTGCAACGAGTGTGGTGTCGGGGCAAGGTGCAGTGAGTGTAATGTTGTGGCAAGGTGCGGTGAGTGTAATGTTGTGGCAAGGTGCAACGAGTGTTGTGTTGGGGCAAGGTGCAGTGAGTGTGGTGTTGGGGCAAGGTGCAATGAGTGTGGTGTCGGGGCAAGGTGCAGTGAGTGTAATGTTGTGGCAAGGTGCAGTGAGTGTGGTGTCGGGGCAAGGTGCAATGAGTGTGGTGTCGGGACAAGGTGCAGTGAGTGTAATGTTGTGTCAAGGTGCAACGAGTGTGGTGTCGGGGCAAGGTGCAGTGATTGTAATGTTGTGGCAAGGTGCAACGAGTGTGGTGTCGGGGCAAGGTGCAGTGAGTGTAATGTTGTGTCAAGGTGCAACGAGTGTGGTGTCGGGGCAAGGTGCAGTGAGTGTAATGTTGTGTCAAGGTGCAACGAGTGTGGTGTCGGGGCAAGGTGCAGTGAGTGTAATGTTGTGGCAAGGTGCGGTGAGTGTAATGTTGTGGCAAGGTGCAACGAGTGTTGTGTTGGGGCAAGGTGCAGTGAGTGTGGTGTTGGGGCAAGGTGCAATGAGTGTGGTGTCGGGGCAAGGTGCAGTGAGTGTAATGTTGTGGCAAGGTGCAGTGAGTGTGGTGTCGGGACAAGGTGCAATGAGTGTGGTGTCGGGACAAGGTGCAATGAGTGTGGTGTCGGGACAAGGTGCAGTGAGTGTAATGTTGTGTCAAGGTGCAACGAGTGTGGTGTCGGGGCAAGGTGCAGTGATTGTAATGTTGTGGCAAGGTGCAACGAGTGTGGTGTCGGGGCAAGGTGCAGTGAGTGTAATGTTGTGTCAAGGTGCAACGAGTGTGGTGTCGGGGCAAGGTGCAGTGAGTGTAATGTTGTGTCAAGGTGCAACGAGTGTGGTGTCGGGGCAAGGTGCAGTGAGTGTAATGTTGTGGCAAGGTGCAACGAGTGTGGTGTCGGGGCAAGGTGCAGTGAGTGTAATGTTGTGGCAAGGTGCGGCGAGTGTAATGTTGTGGCAAGGTGCAACGAGTGTTGTGTTGGGGCAAGGTGCAGTGAGTGTGGTGTTGGGGCAAGGTGCAATGAGTGTGGTGTTCGAGCAAGGTGCAATGAGTGTGGTGTTGGGGCAAGGTGCAGTGAGTGTTGTGTTGTGACAAGGGGCAGTGAGTGTGGTGTTGGGGCAAGGTGCAATGAGTGTGGTGTCGGGACAAGGTGCAGTGAGTGTAATGTTGTGTCAAGGTGCAACGAGTGTGGTGTCGGGGCAAGGTGCAGTGATTGTAAATGTTGTGGCAAGGTGCAACGAGTGTGGTGTCGGGGCAAGGTGCAGTGAGTGTAATGTTGTGTCAAGGTGCAACGAGTGTGGTGTCGGGGCAAGGTGCAGTGAGTGTAATGTTGTGTCAAGGTGCAACGAGTGTGGTGTCGGGGCAAGGTGCAGTGAGTGTAATGTTGTGGCAAGGTGCAACGAGTGTGGTGTCGGGGCAAGGTGCAGTGAGTGTAATGTTGTGGCAAGGTGCGGTGAGTGTAATGTTGTGGCAAGGTGCAACGAGTGTTGTGTTGGGGCAAGGTGCAGTGAGTGTGGTGTTGGGGCAAGGTGCAATGAGTGTGGTGTTCGAGCAAGGTGCAATGAGTGTGGTGTTGGGGCAAGGTGCAGTGAGTGTTGTGTTGTGGCAAGGGGCAGTGAGTGTGGTGTTGGGGCAAGGCGCAGTGAGTGTGGTGTTGTGGCAAGGGGCAGTGAGTGTGGGGTTGTGGCAAGGGGCAGTGAGAGTGGGGTTGTGGCAAGGTGCGGTGAGTGTAATGTTGTGGCAAGGTGCAACGAGTGTTGTGTTGGGGCAAGGTGCAGTGAGTGTGGTGTTGGGGCAAGGTGCAGTGAGTGTGGTATTTTGGCAAGGTGCAATGAGTGTGGTGTTGTGGCAAAGTGCAACGAGTGTGGTGTTGTTATAACAGTGTAGATGATATGATAAGGCTGTGTGTGTGGAAGGCTCGTGTCGATATAGTGGACAAGTCTCGTCTGTTCTATAAACATTCGTTTATTAGTTGAAATCATACATCTTCTAACTGATGTTGGTAAACACGGACATCTTTACTGTTCTCCTAGTTGAATCCCAAGTCCCCAGTGACGTGTGTGCAACCCCTGGATACGTCTACCCTATTCGTGCATACACGTTCACTAACTATGATTTCCCACTAGTTAATGAATGCGCAGCATTCATTAACTCTCCACTCCTAAGCTAACTCCCTTTACTGTTTAATATACTTCCCCTTCTTCAAGGAGACTTTTTCCCTGAAAAAGTCTCAATCCCAACTCTTAACCACTTTACTCTACGATTCTATACCACAGCTACCCAACAATTCCATATATTTCCTAACTCAAATCTCACCCTCCTATCTCATCATAGCCAAATGCTAAGCAGAGACATACATACAATATCAACAATGCAAAACTCTCTACAAAATCCGTTATAAAGTTCTCCACAAAAACTCTCTACAAAACTCTCTATAAGCGAACTGCTTTTAAAGTGTCCATCTAAATTATGATTGACAAAAATTGAAGATATTTCCCTTATCTTTTTCTCACTTATTCACATTCTCGCTATTCCAGGATAGACAGAAAAGTTTAGTTAAGTTGGTTAGGTGCGCACCTAAAAAAAAATAGAAAGTAAAGAAAAAGTAAGAAGTAATCACATTTCTCTTCCCATGCATTCTCAAAACTTTATAAAAATAATGTTTCTAAAATTTATCTTCATTTCCGTCAATAATAATTGTTGTTATCAAAAAGTTGATCCAAAACTACAACCCTTTTGTATTATTCACCTCGTCAAATTCAACCATTCCTTCAATACCTCCAAATTATTAGTATACTGTTACGTACAGTCTTCTTCTTCCAGTGTCCACTTATTTAAATGCCAAAATTCAACCTGGCATTCCCCCCCCCCCCATATTCTCCCATTAAACGCTGTTCAACCCAGCTCCTATTTCAATCCATGTATTTACAATACGAACCGTCTAATGTAGTCCCTAATTCAATCCCCCATTTTAACTCTTTCTAAGCCACATGTAATTATCAATTGTTGCTGATACCCCCAGCCACTTTTAAATATACTCCTCCATTACAACATACTGAGTCACTTCGCTAATCACCACAACTTCCCCCTTAACTCAATCATGTTTCACCCTCAATTTCTATTTATAAACGTTATATACGTTAAACAACTCAACTTTAAGTCGTCTGTTTCACATTTTCTGTAAGTTCCCAAAAACAACTCTTCATTTTTCCCATAACTGAACGTCAAGCTAGGAATCATTTTAAACACACCCAGGATAACTCAATAAAAGCAAAGTTAAATTATCCTCACATTTTATAAAGAACAATTGAAGTCAAACAACAGACTAAACAATATCAACCCCCTCATTCTTTGACATCATCTTTATCCCCACACATTAATCAAATTAAACATATGTGATGAAATGAAAGACCATATATATAGATACATATTATGACTACTAATCAATTATTTTCCGTCTAAGAAAAACTCAACACTTCAACTTAAAAATCAAAATGATAATAAAGCACATATCAATAAGTCTTAACTTACTACAACATTATGTCTACTCATCCCGACAACTCTTGACTAAGTTATTTGTCAACTTCCTTCCTTAGAAATTCAGAAATACCGTGTCTAACTTCTTCTTCTATCTGCAATCTGCAGAATATTCTACCACGCTATTTATCCCTTCTCCATTTTCTTAATAGCTTCAAATTGTTTTCTATAAGTGCAATATCTACATCAATGTCGTCATCCTCCTGAGGAGAACTATCTTCTTTCATATCAGCATCTTCATCAGTTTCTGACTTTTCATCCATCTCTTGTTCCGCATCTGTATAGCCATTACTAGCAACCGCTAATCTCTTCCTTTCTAAATCCAATCTAATTTTTCTGTCTTGACGTCTTAATAAATTTTCAAACAGTGGCATATCTTCATCACTTGAAGAATTCAGTCTAAACTTCCTTTGCCTCTTAATTTCTTTTTCTTTCTGTCTATCTAACTTTCTTTTTACTGCCTGTCTTGTATTCATAAATGGAGCTTCTATTTTTTCCTTGATTGATTCTTCACTATTATAACCGTCATACGTGTTGTTTTCCTCTGTCATGACTGTTTTTGGTATTGTTTCTTCTTGTTCAGCCGTAGTAGATGCTGTTGTTACTTGTTTCCCATTCTCTATAGGTATTGGATATTCCGTTTGTCTGACAATCTGTCCATCTGACAATATTTCTTCTGAATAATAATAATTATTATTATTCTCTGCATCTTTTTCCTCATTATCCCGTCTTAAGTGCTCTACATGTGAACGTGCAACAAGCCCTGTAACTTGATTCTTAATAGTATATGATACTGGACCCTTTTTTTCTAAAATATAATATCCCGGCACCCAATGAGCATCAAACTTAGAATTTTTCCTATGTTTTTTGTAATAAACTATCACCTATGTTGAACTCTTGTAAGTGTGCATTTTTATTTGTGTATTTCTTCTGTCTTTCTCGAGCCTTAATTATATTATTTCTTAAACGTATATGTGCTTTGTGCATTTCTTGCAACCTTGTTTCCTGAAAATCTTCCCCCATATATTTTCTCCTAGGCTTTAATAAATTGTCAATTGGTAATATTGGTTCTCTCCCATGTACTAGGTAAAATGGTGAGAAACCTGTTCCTTCATTTTGGTGTGTACGGATCGCCCCTAATGCTATTCCCAAATAAAGATCCCAATCCATATCGTGTTCTTCTACATTTTTCGCTAGTATGTTGTATAATGTCCTATGTTGTCGCTCATTTTTGGCATTCGAAGATGGTCTGTAATATGAAGTCTTAATGTGTTTTATATTCAAATCTTTTACCAATTTCTCAAACTTTCTATTTACAAATTCTTTCCCATTGTCTGTAAGTATTATTTGTGGACACCCAAACCTTGGTATAAATTCTTGTAACAGCATATTTATAACTGAATCAGCACTCTTGTCTGGAATTGGATAAACTTCCGGCCAAAGACTATATGAATCTACGATATGTAGTAGGTATACGTTTCCCGATAATGTTTTTGGATGAGGACCTGAAATATCCAAACTTACTTTCTGCGTTGGAAATTGAGGAATATCGGTATCTTGTAAGGGACATTTAATTATTTTCATGTTTCTTAACCTACACTTTTCACATGCTTCAACATATTCATATACACTTTTAAATAAATTCGGCCAGTAATATTTACTGCTAATAGACTTAACTAACTTATCTCGTCCAAAATGACCATTATTATCATGATATGCCTTTAAAACTTCTCGTTCTAAATGTTTCGGAATATATTTTCTTAATCCCTCACCTTTTTCACTGATATAATATAATTGATTGTCTTCTTGTAGCTCTACAACTTTTCTTTTAAAACTATTTTCCCCTGTTTCTTTCAGTTTTCTTTTTATCTGTACTATTTTTGGATCTAATTCTTGTTCATCTTTCATATTAAATTGTGATAAACGTGGGTCTTCCGCTCTAGGTTCAGAATCTTGATCCGACGGTAAACTCTCAAAGTCTTCTCTATTTATTATGGCAGAATCTAATATATTTATTTACTTGCCAGTTTCGAACGTCTATTTCTGGTTCTCCTTCATCTTCTGTGTTTCCTGATGACTGTGGATACGGGATTCTAGACAATAGATCGGCGCATGTATTATGTTTTCCTGAAACATATTCCACTTTAGCATTGTATCCCTGTAGATTCAATGCCCACGTTTGTATTTTCCTATTTTGTATTGGTGCTTCTAATATAGACTTTAATGGCATGTGATCAGTTCTAATAATGAAATTGGCGTTATGTAAGTAGTAATTTAGTTTTTAAAGAGCGTAGTGTATAGCATAAGCTTCTTTCTCAATAGTCGACCATTTCCTTTGAGACTTGCTAAGTTTATGAGACAAGAAATAGATTGGCCTTTCATTTTTAACCCCTGGTATTCCAGATTCTTTTCCTTCATATGGTTGAACCAAACACGCTCCTATAGCATTATCCGAAGCATCTGTGTATAATATTAACTGTTTATTCAAGTCTGGATGTGTCAATAGTGGTACCACTGTTAAGCTATTTTTTAAAAACTCGAACGCTTTTTGACACTCATCATCCCACTTAAATCTAGCGTATTTGCCCGTTAAATTAGTAATTGGTTCTGCAATCTTCGAAAACCCTGGGACAAACCGCCTATAATACCCACAGGTTCCTATAAACGCACGCACTTCCTTTATGTTAGTTGGAGTAGGTAATTCTTTAAAGCCTTTATCTTGTCTTGGTCTGTTTAATTCCTTCTCTATTTATAATATACCCCAAATATTTTGTTTCTGTTTTTAAAAACTGGCACTTACTAAGCTTCTATTTAACATCATGTATTCTTAATCTGTCAAATACTAATCTAATATGTTTTAAATGATCATCCACATCTCCTCCTGTAAATATCAGAATGTCGTCTATGTATGCTAATGCAAACTTTTGCATACCCTCTAATACCTCATTTATTAAGAGCATGTAGTGAGACGGAGCAGTTCGAACCCCGAATGGCATACGTAAGAATTCGTAAGAACCCATATGAGTACAAAAAGCACTCTTCTTTTGAGCGTCTTCCGACATCGGGATACACCTTGCGTCTAGCGTCGTGAAGAATGTGGAGCCATTAAGCAACCCCAAAATATCATCAATCACCGGGAGTGGGTACGCTACATTCTTAGTGATTTTGTTCAACGCCCGATAGTCACAGCAGAACCTACTCGAACCATCAGGTTTGGCCACGATTACGACCGGAGATGATCATTCTGACTTTGATCTTGTTATTATCCCTGCTTTCAACATATCTTCTATTGCCTTTTCAACAACTTCCCTATTTCTTAATGGAGTTCTATATGGTTTTAAACTAATTGGTGGATGGTCTCCCGTATCTATCTCCATTGTAACTGTTTTTGTCCTACCCAATTCTAAATCACTAACATCAAAAACGTCTTGATTTTCTTTCACCAATTTTTCTAATATTTCTCTATTCTCCGGTAGAGCTTTTAATTGTGACAACAATTCTTGTTCTCTTGTCCTTTTATCAACTGTATCTATCTGAGATGGACGTTTCTTAAATGTATGGATCAATTCATCATTTCGTCTTTTCCAGCTTCTTTTATACTTATTTCTGACATTATTTCTAATCATGGGAGTTTCTGAATAACTATTTCCCAATATGTTTTCTTTTTCTATAGTTAACATGTTATTCTCATTATACTCTACTTTAGCGATTACACAACCTCTATATAATGTAATATTTTTTCCTGTATTATTTAGGAGCATCACTGGAAAGCTGAGATGTTTATCTAGTACTATTAACCCATCGGTGACTTCTAAGCCAGGTTCCTGTATTATTTCTCTCTCTAATTCCGTTATTTTAACTGTTTGTCCAACCGAAAAGTACGGATTTTTTTTCATTTTTGCCTGTATTAAATTAACCGTTTGTGGTTTCAAATTCATGGTCGTTTTGACTCTAACTAGTGTCGACACAAGAATATCCTCTTCTATATCTACGTAAACACCTTGGAATTTTAATTTATGCAAATCAAAAAAAAGTCTCACCCCATTTTTCAATAAAAAATCTCTACCCAATATCATATTTCTATTTAAATCCTTGACCACATGGAACATATGCCTAACATTTATCCCTCCTAATTTAAAATTTATCATCGTTTGTCCAAGCACTTCTAATTTGTGTCCAGTTACCGAATGAAGATTCTCCTGAATTCTAAATATTTTACAATTTTTTAACATTCGATATAAAAATGTTTCTTTAATCACGCTAACTTGCGCTCCCGAGTCAACTAATGTTCTAACTTTATATTTCCCTATTTCTATTATACATGAGCTAGGATCAACCATATTTAGTGACAACTGTTTTATCTCAACTTGGGGAGATAACTTTATTTCTAAATGTCCTATTATACTCATCATTTGGGTTTTTAATACATTGATTCATCTTTTGGATCTTACTATCTTCCCCCCTACTGCCGATCCTGTTCAGTAAGCGGGATGCCAATTTCTCTGATTTCCTGACCTTCTAAAATTTCTCTGCACTTCTCCATAATTCCCATTTGCTGATCTACTATTTGCAGTTCTATTCTGTGTACTATTCTGAGCACCTCTATTATTTTGTGTATTCGATGGGACACGTCTGTTACCACAGAAGCGAAAAATGTGCCCACGTTGGTGGCATCCCCAACAAACCACATTTGTGTTATTTGTGTTACCCACCATGTTTCTTACAGTATTTCTCACTTGTCCTTCTCTACCTTGATTATATACGTTACTGTTTCCTTGTACCATCTGTATTTCTCCTCGTCTTCCTCTCCATCCATGTCTATACTGTCCTATTTCCATAGGTTCTTCAATTCTATCTTCCGAACTACTACCTAACTCTCGTCCTACCCTCAATCTAAACCTTCTCCTCAAGCTTTCTTCTTGTATAGCGATATCTACCGCTTGTGACAACCTTGCAGGATTCTCTCTCAATAATTTAAATTTCAGTCCATCTGACCTAATCCCATCAACAAAAATCCCCACCAACATCCGTTCCACTTCTTCAGCTCGTACATTCTGTCCCAAAAATGACTCTTCAGCTAAATTGATTAATCTATCACTGTATAGCTGTACACTTTCTGTAGTACTTTGTCTCGTTTGTCGCAACACTGAGAATGCGTGTTGTGGATCAGTAATTTCTGCGTATTTATGTGCCAGGTCGTTTTTGAATTGTTCCCAGGTTTCATCTCCTCCAGCTTCTAGTTTTCTTCTTATATGGTCAGAAACAGGACTTGTACTAGTTCTATATGCTAAATTCTTTTTATCCTCATCTGTAGCGTTCACTAGATAAGCATGTTTCTCAATAGAAATAACCCATTTCTTAAACTGGTTCGCCTGTCCATTAAATCTCTCGACATCACTGATTACACTTTGCTGTCTTAATACTGCGTCCAACTTTGATATTGCTCCACCAACTCCACTCAGTACTTGAGAAAAATCCTGGGGCTCCATCCTAAAAAATCTATAATGGAAATTACCAAGCAATATAATATACAATTATTTTCAGACAATATTATTTTAAAGTAAGTTGCAAGAAATATTCTGTTCAATTTAGTATGTTCTTAATTAATCTAAAATTAACCATTACCCAAACTTGATGAAAAAGGTTCCAATCGAGAATCTTGCTGAAAGTGACTCCAATCGACAATCCTGATGAAAAAAATTCCAATCGAGGATCTTGATGAAAGAGGACTCTAATCGACAATCTTGATGAAAAAAATTCCAATCGAGGATCTTGATGAAAGAGGACTCTAATCGACAATCTTGATGAAAAAAATTCCAATCGAGGATCTTGATGAAAGAGGACTCTAATCGACCAACTTGAAAGGAACAGCAAAAGAAGAGCCTCTGGATTTCTCACTTCAATCGAAGTCGGTTCCTTCTAGTCGTTTTCATGCCGCTGATTGTGCTCGTCTGGACTTGAAATTACAACGATCGAGACAATACTGACTGATTGATTGCTTGATTGATTGATTGATTGACTGACTGATTGATTGATCGATTGATTGACTGATCGATTGACTGATTGATTGATCGATTGATTTTAAGCGTTGGCTAAAAACTCTGGACTTTACCTTCAGACAAGCAAGGTCACCTTCACTATAGTTCAAACGATAACGGTTAACAGTTCCAGCAAAACCAGATTTCACGGCAGCATATCTGGAACATCCATACGTTTCAAAAAAACGAGCAGGTCAACAATGGATTGATTCAAGCCTGACGATGGCCACTCTGTTTCATCACTCGGAACATTACGTGTTATGTGGCGTTCCAACAACGGTCAGTTCAAATCAACTGAAACAAATTTGACTTGAGACAAGTTAAACAGATTTAATGTCTTCACTCAGCTGAAGTGACTGTTGACGACCTTGATTCGAGAATTTCAGAAAGTAAAAATCGACCTTGATTCAACCTCTAACAGTCCAGTGAGCTGAGATCATGCTCATAAATTTTATCATTCTCGAGATTTCTCTGTTCCAATTGGAGCTGATCATTCGGGCGTAGACATAATTTATTTCCCGAGGTACAAGGTTACTTTATAAGTTGTAAGATGTATCTAGCGGTGACGACATCATTACATCATTTACAAATTTCAATGTAAAATAGCAATTCTTGACTTCTACAAAAAAAACAGCGTATATCAGCGATCAAGGCCCTGTATATTGGTGAGTCAGGTATATCAAAATTATCAGTCTCTATAAAACAAGATTAGCAAACCTTCTGACCTTGACTGAGATCCCCTTAACAAACACTGAGAAATCACAACAACTACCCCTGGGCGGGCTTTCAGTTGTTGCGTCTCTTATAATTTACTTGAGAACTTCCATAACATCCGTCTCCAGACGCAGACAAAACAAATCTTCGCTTTAGTCAACAATCTTCGCGACGTCCCATGTTTGAGATCTTGAGGTCGACGGCACCAAAACAGCCTGTATAACAGTGTAGATGATATGATAAGGCTGTGTGTGTGGAAGGCTCGTGTCGATATAGTGGACAAGTCTCGTCTGTTCTATAAACATTCGTTTATTAGTTGAAATCATACATCTTCTAACTGATGATGGTAAACACGGACATCTTTACTGTTCTCCTAGTTGAATCCCAAGTCCCCAGTGACGTGTGTGCAACCCCTGGATACGTCTACCCATTCGTGCATACACGTTCACTAACTATGATTTCCCACTAGTTAATGAATGCGCAGCATTCATTAACTCTCCACTCCTAAGCTAACTCCCTTTACTGTTATATTGTGGCAAGGTGCAGTGAATGTGGTGTTGTGGCAAGGTGCAGTTAGCGAGGAGGACAGGCACGAGGTCAAATGAACACAATCTTAAAGACACAAAGCCACACGGGCATCTGTTGAAAGATTTACAAGAAGAAAGTTGTCTTGGCTTCGTCAATATATATGTCTACTATCTGCATTCTCCAATGCGTGTTCTGAATTTGGTTTAGCAATTAGCAAAAAGAAGATACAGATTATGTCGCAAGGTGCACATGGGGTACCATCAATCTTTATTGACGACGCCGAATTAGAGATGGTAAACCATTTTACATATCTAGGATCAGTGGTAAATAGCAAATTATCCCTAGATCAGGAAATCAACATCCGGATTGGTAAAGCAGCCACAACAATGAACAGGTTAAGAAAAAGAGTCTGGGAGAACAGGAAGCTTACTGCCAAAACAAAAGTAATTGTCTATCAAGCCTGTGTCCTTAGTACTCTTCTTTATGGCAGTGAAACCTGGACAATTTACTCACACCAAGAGAAACGTTTAAACAGCTTTCATATGCGGTGTCTGCGAAGACAAAATCATAAATACTGAAGTATTGGAAAGATCGGGTTGTGTTACGGTTTATTCCATGCTCAGTCTTCGTAGACTTAGATAGATAGGACATGTTAGGAGGATGTATGATGGTAGAATACCAAAGGACATCTTTTTTGGTGAATTACAGATGGGTAAAAAAGATTTCAGGGTCGGCCTCTACTAAGATACAAAGATGTGTGTAAGCGGGACATGATTGATACAGGGATTGATAATGCACAGTGGTAGCAAGTCGCCGCTGAACGTGTTGCATGGAGAGCAAACATCAGAAATGGAATAAAGACAAAGGAGAAAATTATTGCAGATAAGTCACACACCGAGCGTGTGAGACGTAAGATGGTGCATGATGGTGGAAATGACCACGTGTTCACATGCACCCACTGTGAACGAACATTTACAGCGCGAATTGGCCTTATCAGTCACATTCGCTACCGCCTAAGTAAAAGTTATTATGCCTTTTAAAGCACAAACTATCGTCTGTCAAGACGGCAAGGTGCCAATGAACTTAAGTTTACCCCACATTTCACTTACTGTAAAATTTTCTGGTGTATCAGTGATAGCGTCTTCAAGTTGCTGTTGAAACTGAAAGCACTTTTCAGGATCGTGAGTGTTAATAATATTAATCCTTGGGCTAGATTTGTGTTTAGCTGTGTAGATTTTCTTTGGTCTCAGTCTAACCCTTGCAACAACCAAAGAATGATCCGTATCACAGTCAGCACTGTGGTAACTTCGAGTCAATGATTTGTGGTTCAGATGTTGTCTCCGTGTGATGATGAAGTCCAGCTGGTGCCAATGGCCGGATCTTGGATGTTTCCATGTGACCTTATGCAACTCTTTTGTTTTAAAAAAGGAGTTTGTAATACATAGGTCATTTCTTGTAAAATGTTCCAGCAGCCTTTGCGCATTTTCATCCATGCGACCGTTGTTGTATTTTCCAAGGCACACTGGCCATGAACTCGAGTCCTTGCCCACACGAGCATTGAAATCACCGAGCACATAAATGTAGTCGGATTTTGGAACTGCCTTGATCACGAATCCTTCACATCATCAGAGGAATCGAGTGTCGGTGCATATGCAGTAATAATGGTGGCAAAACCACAAGAGGTTGCTAAGTGCAGGGATAATAGTCTTTCATTACCTCCTGCTGGAATTTCAATCATTTCCAGTAGCGAATTCTTCACTGCAAAGCCCACACCGTGTTGCCTTTTTTCTGCCTGCTCTCTATACTTCCAAAAAAGGTGTAATTGTTTTCCCTGAGTGACCCTTCCTCGGCGAGGCGAGTCTCCTGCATGTCAGCAATATCAATGTTAAGACGACTGAGTTCGGCATCAATCACAGTAGTTTTTCTAACATCGTCAATATTGGTCAAGCCAGTGGTTGCAAGCCGTAGCTTGAGATGTTTTCTATTTTTCTTTTATTAGTTCCTTGTGCATTTGTTTTACAGCCTGCGACTCAGATTTTGTCCTAGCCCCAAGCACCCATTGAAGCAGGCAGGATGTGGCGGATCAGCACCCAATTGGCCGGGGGATGCCGAGCTTGAGGCGGGCGGTAGCTGATTAGTGAAACCTGTAGGTGTCTCCCACCGTCAGGAGCAACGCGTGGCACCCCATGTCTACGCCAATTGAGAGGGACTTATAACCCGTAACAGTTGCCTCTCGCTTTGATTCCAAGGCCGGTTAAGACCAGGGATGGAGTTATTGCCTCTCCATAGCACAAAGCCTGGGCTAAAATATAGAGATAATGTGTTGCCCATGCAGCATGATCCCTCTCTCAGCCTGCCTAGTTCACTTCAGAGGAAAGGTAACACCCTATACATCTGGAACAAGACAAGCTGCACAAGCTGCCGGATCAGCAAAGCAATGCTCTAACTGTCCGCCTGTCGGAGCTTCGATCCTAGACCAGCTGCTAACCAAGGCTTAGGGCCTGGTCTGCCCTGCCATGACATTTTGTCTTTAGGTTGCATTTCCTCGCACCAGAGTAAGGCTTGTACCTTCCAATTGCGCTCTTCCTCCCGAAACTGTTGGCACAATGTGGGGTGTCGGGTTTGGTCAGCGCCGCCCAACTTTCGGCGCTAACAGAAAGCAGGTAGTACCGAGTACCGTCTATCTACTGTCATACGGTAGCTCAGTCATATATATATATATATATATATATATATATATATATATATATATATATATATATATATATATATATATATATATATATATATATATATATATATATATATATATATATTGCTCGCTTTGGACTCAAGCGTAGTCCATACACATCTCGCTTTGGACTCAAGCGTAGTCCATACACACTATTTATAGTGGTGCTTGACTTAATTTTGCGTGTGGATTAGCTTTCCCTGTTAACAGTGTCCCTCGCCATCAGACGAACCCACTCCGACTTCAGAGGTACTTGTAATTTACGTCCCCAAGTCAAGGACGACAGGTCAGCATATTAGTCCATCTGTCCGGTGTAGGGGTTGAACCGCTTATCTCGGCATCAGCACAATGGATGTTTAAGAACACGCGTTCTTACCCTTTCAGCCATGCGGACCTGTTCGTCAATATATGAAACACTAGTCTCTCCTAAAAAAAAAAAAAGTTATATACGGCGACATGGTAGGGCAGAGAAATAGAGGACGTTGAAGAAGCAACAATAACATACATGGGTGCTAATAGATTGGGGTTAAGACTTGCTGAGGTCAAGAGAATTGCTGAGATTAACAGACAGTGGAGGGATATGATTAGCTAATGCTGATGACATTGATTATGACCATGATTCTGACGATGATAATGGGAATAGAGAGCACAACATATACATGAGATGTAAAAAAAAAAACAGGTTGACGATGATTGGCACCTTGCCGTCTTGACAGGCGATAATTTGTCAAATGGCGTTATACCTCTCCATAGAAAACGTCTGGGCTGAAACCGCTGCATAGAAAAAAAGTCTGGGCTGAATTTACAGATCATATGTTGCCCATGCAGCACGATCCCCCCTCTCGGTCAGCCTAATTTACTCCAGAGGAAAGGCAACACCAACACGTATAGAACATGACAAGCGATGTTTGACAGACCCAGGCGCTATTAGATCTCCCAGTAAAACCGCAGGGAAACAAAAAAACAAAGGAAATTTATAGGTTAAGCCCAAACAGGTGGAACACTGAATGTAGCCTTATGCGGCCATATACTAGACAAGAGAAGCAAAGAAAGACATAAAATGTGGTGGAAAGCTTAAAAGACTGGACAGCGAATAATAATGTAAGCAGTTTTAGTCTCATTAAAATGTTGGTTGACAGAGACGATCAGAAGGTCATGGTCGCCAATGCGTGGTCTAGATCAGGAACTTGAAGATTAATATGGCGGCCAGCTATTGCCAAATGGGAAAATCACCTGGAGCTTGAGATTTCCAGCGCAGTATTGCACATTTCATCAAATGTCTATAGCAGTGTTTCCCAACCTTTTTTGTGCCATGCCCCACTTAAGCCTTTCTAAAATTCATATTCCCCCCCCCCCCCCCCGCCCCCCCCCCCCCCCCCTCAACATATACATTATTTTTAATATTCAAAAATTGAAATGTTCACTAAAGAAACTTGAATGATAGGTTTTAGGAAGAAATAACTAGGTAATTATTGAGCAAACACAGTAAGTAAATTTTCAAAACATATAATGGAGAACTGAAATTCAAGTACAAAATAATTTTAATGAAAGATTTTTCTATATTATTTTAATTATTAGTAATTATTTATTATTTAAATTTAGTGAGATCCTTGTGCTTGATGCTTGCTGCAAAGAGATCTTATGTCAGGTTCCAATTTAGTTAACTTCAGTCTCAAGTCTCCCCGTTTTGTTATATTCAGCCGATTTCTTCCATTTTCGAATTGCCCCCCTTAACGAGTCAAATTGCCCCCCTGTGGGGCGTGGGCCCCACGTTGGGAAACACTGGTCTATAGTTATCTCGCGGATAATTTGATACCTCTGCCGATTCTTCTGTAAATGGAAAACATTGAGCCGATTATCTGCTAGCGCATTTTTTGCAAAAGTGTTATTATCAAACAGTTGTATAGAGCAGGCTTCGGCAACCCACGGCAAGCATGCCACGCGTGGCTGGCGAAACAACTTTGTTTGGCACGCTGAATACATTGAAATGTAACATATGATTTAATTTTGTTTTTAATTTAATTGAATGTGTAAATAACTAGAAGCATATAATTATTGTCAAGCTATTCCTGTTTTTACATGTCTTCAAAACGAAAGAATGTGCGATCAGATGCAAACTAACGGAGTGCGTAGGGAGCCACAACCACTGATCTTGACAGAGTTCTATTCTCATCCTATCCTTCACCTATCTCCCAAGAACCCCCAATGTCAACTCTATAGTCTCCTTGGCTGTCTCATTCTCATACTAGTGCAGTCTGTTGAACAAAGGTGCGTGTTGGTATTAGGTATCACGGTGCCGCTAAATTTTGATTAAATAATTATTTTACGGCTCAAGGTTCCCCAGGGACACGAGTAGCCCCATGACGTTCTAAGTCCCTGTTGTCATTCTGATGACCCCCTCTGCAGGTAGCCAAGGCTAGATCAAAGTTCAGATGACTATAGTTTGATCTTAGCCAGAAGGCCGAGAGTCTGAGAGGCGATACAAATGTTTTGTTCTTTAAACTATTGGACTTCCTGTCTTAACAAAATACATGTATACATATGGCAATTGTATAATACAATTTCAAAATAATGTGTTCGGAACTTACATTTTAAATAACATATTATGTGTATTTGTTCCTGTTTATATTAAAGTATTGCATATGCTACAGAGAATTGAATAATTTTTTTTATGTTTCAGAAACATATTAATACGAGATCGAGATCAAATTAATTTGTTTCAATTGTTTTAAATAAATTAAGTTGGCAGGCTGAATGACTTTGCAATATGACTTCATAGAGATACATAGCCCATAAGGGAAAATACTAGCTTTTTTTCTGGAACTAACCAATTCTGCACCGATAGTCTCCTCCTGCATCTAAGAGTAACTCCTCCTGTCTTGCTTCTGCAGGTACCCCAAGTGTTCTGGATTCTGAAAGTTAGAAGATGGCTTACCCAAGTAGAAAGTGACCAATCGTCAAACATCTACTCAAGGTCCGTTGCAAGAACAGGATTCAACGGTAACAACTGAATTGTATGCTCTGAGCTCGTAACAAATTCCCATTTTATGGGAATTTATGGTTTAATTCTTGTAAGCCTGCCGGTGATCCAAACGTGTGAACTATTTCAGCAGTGTGGGACAGGAGAGATCCTACAGTGAACGTTGACAAAATCGTGACGTTTTGCGCAAAATAATCAGCTCCTTTGTCTAATTTGAGAGTTTATTTAATGACGGCACATCAGTTCCAGCTATAAAGAACAGCGCCTGACTTGTGGAACGCGATTTCCCACGGATTGTGTGGTTTTGAAATATGCAGTTAGTGTTGCCGACGTGAAACGATGCTGAATACCAATTTACACTTGTAAATGTGGTTTCCTTGTGTTAAAACTAATATATTTTTGTTGGTTGAGGATAGAAATGTCCCTCCTTCGCAAACAGTGGACACGACAGGACGACTCTGTCAGACACAAAAACATAAATCGGATATTGCATGTTGTTTGTTTCAAGTGATAACCTGGCTATATGTGCCAGTAAATACCAGGAGACTGCTGTTGTATTTCATGTAGAACGTTCTTCGGGATTCGACCACCAAACACAGGTCACGTGTTTTCCAGTCTTTGGGCACTTATTGGCTGTCACGTTCCTACGGTATCACATAGTGTTCAAGCATCGCATTGTTAAGTTTTGGCTTGAATCTCTCTCTCTCTCTTTCTCTCTCTCTCTTTCTCTCTCTCTCTTTCTCGCTCTCTCTCTCTCTGTCTCTCTCTCTCTCTTGCTCTCTCTCTTCCCCTAACTCTTCCGCTAACTCTCATTTCTTTCTTTCTCCTCTCTTCCCTTTTCTCTCTCTCTCTCTCTCTCTCTCTCTCTCTCTCTCTCTCTCTCTTTCTCTCTCTCTCTCTCCTGTCTCTCTCTGTCTTGTCTTCCCCTCCCCTGGTCTCTCTATCTATCTCTTCCCCTAACTCTCACCTCTTTCTTTCTCCTATCTCCCCATCTCTCTTCCCTTTCTCTATCTCTCTCCTGTCTCTCTCACTGTCTTGTCCCTTCTCCGTCTCTCTCCCCTCTCTCCCCTTTTATTTATTTCTTTCTCCTCTCTCCCTCTCTCTCTTCCCTTTCTCTCTCTCCTGTCTCTCTCTGTGTCTTGTCTTCCCTCGCCCTGGTCTCTCTCTCTCTGTCTCTCTCTTACTCTCAACTATTTCTTTCTCCTCTCCTCTCCTCTCTCTCTATCTCTCTCTCTCCCTCTCCCCCTTTCTTTCTCTCTCTCTCTCTCTCTCTCTCTCTCTCTCTCTCTCTCTCTCTCTCTCTCTCTCTCTCTCTCTCTCACCTATTCACACATGTGTATGCGGAACTCTAAAGATTGTATGATGTAATTCTATTTCTCGCAACATCTGTACAAAGTCGCTATTTTTATACACAAGGTATATGTTCATCGGATCATCGGTAGCGTGCTTGCCTGCCTGTCCCGTAGGCGTGTGTTCCAATCCCCTCTAGGCACTAGACAACCTTGTTAGTTCAGCCTAAAATGAGTACCAAAGCATGTTCAGGGAAGGAAATGCGACCGGACGTGACATGACCACATATCTCTAAAACTATTTTGGATAGCAAGACGCATTCGGGACATCTAAAGACGTAGAACGAAGATCTTCACTGATATTTTCTTGCTTCATACAATTGATTGTTTAAACTGTTGCCAGTTCCAACAATTTCCTCGCCACAGATACAACTGCCAAAAGTATGAATGGTGTGTGTGTGCATGGTGTTAGGAAAATCGCCTGCTAGAATGGTGCATGTCATGTGATTATAAATCACGATATATTTTTGTATTAGTCGTCATTTTGTGGTCCAACTATGAGAAGAAACAAATCTGAAAAATGTTTTGACATCTCAAAGATGGATGTAAATGGAAATGCTGTGGTCCATCTATTAGAAGAGAACAACTAACACATGTTGTGACAACTAAAAGATGGTTGGCAAAGGAAATTTAAGAAGGAAACGTTACAAAATTGTTAGGGCTTTCTGGCACGACACGGAGGGATGTCGACATACTGAGTTGAGACATGCTGTTTTAGGGATCGCAGGATATTGATAAATGTGATCACCCACGCCAGTCAGAAAAGCATTTGATGGTGATTGAAAGAAAAATAGTTCTGTCTCACAGATCGTGTTGCTTATTACCTCATCTTAAGACATATCTAATTATCATCACCTCATCTCACAGAACATATTGGCTTATCATTACCCTATGATCCAGAGCATTCTGCTGATCTTTTGGTAACGCTCTTCAGCCCCGGGTATGTTCCGGGTATTTGCTAACATCAGGGACAGGATCAGATTCTCTCTACTTGTTATTTCACCAGATGGGATCATGTGGTTCCTCCTCGACAACCTCATGCCTGCCTGGATCTAGGAAGTATCTGTCGCTGGATGGAAGCGAGTGCTCTCTCGCAGTCAGATGTCGTAGCCTAGCCAACCTCATGCTTGCCGGGATCTAGGAAGTATCTGTCGCTGGATGGAAGCGAGTGCTCTCTCGCAGTCAGATGTCGTAGCCTAGCCAACCTCATGCTTGCCGGGATCTAGGAAGTATCTGTCGCTGGATGGAAGCGAGTGCTCTCTCACAGTCAGCTGTCGTAGCCTACCCGTCGGTGGTCATGTGATCGGATCCTCTTCGAGGGGAAGGGTGTTGTTTTCATTGACCCGAGGGCGACCCAGCCTTAAATGGTTACCAGGAAATTTGGCCTGGAAAGTAAACCCGGCAGGCGGGATATTTACCTCCTCATCCGTCGAGTCCGGATTGCTCAAAATTATGGGCTACCGTCATACCTCTCATACGCCCCATGGAATGAGACGCGATCTCCTGCCTAATTATCTTGTGCATATCTCTAGATGGTATCTGGACATCTCTGTATGATGTCTGGATATCTCTAGATGGTGTCTGGATATCTCTAGATGATGTCTAGATATCTCTAGATGGTGTCTGGACATCTCTAGATGGTTTCTGGGCATATCCAGATGGTGTCTGGACATCTCCAGATTGTGTCTGGACGCCTCTAGTTGGTGTCTAGACATCTGTAGATGGTATTGTCATATCCAACATGAGAATTGTTATACTTGTGTTCGTGACTAAAATTGTACGACATAATCCACCTATGGGCTGCTCATGGACAAAACTAGACAAATACTAGTCAACTAAAAGATGAAGAAACGACGATGGCGATGGATATGACATGCATTGAGAAAACTAACTTCAGAAGTCTCTGTCTAGAATGCAAAAGAATAAGGCCTAAAAAAAAAGACATGGAGAAAAGAAGTAGCAACATTCATTAATAAGGAGGCTGCATGGAACAGCAAAGACTGCGGCTTGGGGTTTGTTGGTTGATGGCCTGTGTAGTAGTGAATGTTAAATTGTGACAGGAGAAGAAGAACGTTACTAAACTTGTTGGATTTTGTTCTGGTTATAAGTTGTAAGAAGAAACAAACGTATATTATGACCAAAAAAGCCGGTATAGTTTAGGAAACAACAGATGGAGAGACCCGGCGGCTCTAATAGCATGTCACAGTCTGGAGAGAAAAAAATCCGACCAGGCGCAAACAATCAGTGGAAACACGGAAAGATCTGGCAAGAATCAAACAAGGAAATTTTCTTTCGACAGAAGTGTTTAGTCAGATAGGACACGATTTCAAACAAGGGACAACAGAATGTAATCACCGTCATTCGGGTTTTTGAGAATTATGTCTGTTAGGAGTTTAAAAAAAAAGAAATAATCTGCTGCTGTTTCAGTTTTTGACGACGCATCATGTTCTCTTTGTTACCTGACCAGCCATATGTAGCAGCAGTTACATTTGTAAATGTTCGTATGACTACAAGATAGTCAAATTACAAGGATAGTTTGCTAGACACCGTTATATTAGAAAACAATAGAAAACACGATGTGTAGGGCAGCGTTACAAAATACATTTACGGAAAGGGGGGAACGTTGCGGCGACAAGTCTTCATCAACAAACGACAAGAAGAAAACACAACATATAAACCACGGAGAAGACGATTATATTAAGGCATAATAAACAGAATGAAATAAAATATATGGCACTTCTCTCATAGGCTCCAAATATGAAATGTGACATGCTGCAATGAAAATTGTTTCACAGAAGTAGGTCAAGCATAGACTACGAGCCTGAAGTACCCTGGCATGCTTCCAATAGCCTCACTGGACATCCTTGTTCTCACTAGCTCAGATGTTTGAGTAGATGTCGCATCCTGTGTATGCATGCCTGGCGTTTGTCCTCTAGAACGATATAGTAGTCAACCACACAATACTTTGTTCGTGCAAACGAAGAAACCACAAACAGTAGCTTGCACAGTGTATTGTCTGGCATGTTTGGCTGCATCTCGCCCGGCGCATCGGCAGAGTTAATATTGTATGAAGTTGTTTTGTTTTCACTTGCTTTGAGCTACTACATCTATTCCACTGGACTGATTTTTTGCGTGTGAATTGGCTTTCCTTATTACCCTATGTCCCTCGCCATCAGGCGAAACCACTCCGACTTCTGAGGTACTTGCAATTTACATTCCCAAGTCAGGGATGAGAAATGGACACTGTGGTCTAACAGGCCGATGTAGGAATTGAACCCGCTACCGCGGCATTAGCCAACCGGAAGTTACAGAGCTCGCGCTTCTTATCTATTCTGCCATGTTGGCCTTCTATCATATGAAATGAATAAAGTCCCTCTTCAGGCTGAAACACATAACACGTGGTCATTTATA
This sequence comes from Cepaea nemoralis, assembly GCA_014155875.1. Taxonomy (NCBI): domain Eukaryota; kingdom Metazoa; phylum Mollusca; class Gastropoda; order Stylommatophora; family Helicidae; genus Cepaea; species Cepaea nemoralis. Next base: position 86,788 of record JACEFZ010027486.1, read on the forward strand.
CTGATCCAGTGTGAACTGAAACACATAACACGTAATCATTGATACTGTTCCAGTGTGGACTGAAACACATAACACGTAATCATTGACACTGTTCCAGTGTGGAGCATTTGTTATCATCGCGGTATTTGCAGATTCCCTACTGAACCTTTCTACGTTCACGGCGGGCACTCAAGATCAACTCACTTCACAGTATGTCTAACTGCAGTGTGCACCCCATAAGACGCAGTGAAATAGGCCAAGCAACACCTGACAAGACGCAGTGAAATAGGCCATGCAACACCTGACAAGATGCAGTGAAATAGGTCAAGCAACACATTATGTCTAACTGCAGCGTGCACCTAACAAGACGCAGTGAAATAGGTCAAGCAACACATTATGTCTAACTGCAGCGTGCACCCAACAAGACGCAGTGAAATAGGTCAAGCAACACATTATGTCTAATTGCAACGTGCACCCAACAAGACGCAGTGAAATAGGTCAAGCAACACATTATGTCTAATTGCAGCGTGCACCCAACAAGACGCAGTGAAATAGGTCAAGCAACACATTATGTCTAACTGCAGCGTGCACCCAACAAGACGCAGTGAAATAGGTCAAGCAACACATTATGTCTAACTGCAGCGTGCACCTAACAAGACGCAGTGAAATAGGTCAAACAACACATTATGTCTAATTGCAGCGTGCACCCAACAAGACGCAGTGAAATAGGTCAGGCAACACATTATGTCTAACTGCAGCGTGCACCCAACAAGACACAGTGAAATAGGTCAGGCAACACATTATGTCTAACTGCAGCGTGCACCCAACAAGACGCAGTGAAATAGGTCAGGCAACACCTGATAAGGTGCAGTGAAATAGGTCAAGCAACACATTATGTGTAACTGCAGCGTGCACACAACATGACACAGTGAAATAGGTCAGGCAACAACACATTATGTCTAATTGCAGCGAGCACCCAACAAGACACAGTGAAATAGGTCAGGCAACACATTATGTCTAACTGCAGCGTGCACCCAACAAGACGCAGTGAAATAGGTCAGGCAACAACACATTATGTCTAACTGCAGCGTGCACCTAACCAGACACAGTGAAATAGGTCAGGCAACAACACATTATGTCTAACTGCAGCGTGCACCTAACAAGACGCAGTAAAATAGGCCAGGCAACACATTATGTCTAACTGCAGCGTGCACCTAACCAGACACAGTGAAATAGGCCAGGCAACACATTATGTCTAACTGCAGCGTGCACCCAACAAGACGCAGTGAAATAGGCCAGGCAACAACACATTATGTCTAACTGCAGCGTGCACCCAACAAGACGCAGTGAAATAGGCCATGCAGCACCTGACAAGACGAAGTGAAATAGGCCAGGCACCTGAGAAGGTGCAGTGAAATAGGCCAGGCAACAACACATTATGTCTAACTGCAGCGTGCACCCAACAAGACGCAGTGAAATAGGCCAGGCAACAACACATTATGTCTAACTGCAGCGTGCACCCAAACAGACGCAGTGAAATAGGTCAGGCAACAACACATTATGTCTAATTTCAGCCTGCACCCAACAAGACGCGGTGAAATAGGCCATGCAGAACCTGGCAAGACGCAGTGAAATAGGCCAGGCAACACCTGACAAGGTGCAGTGAAATAGGTCAGGCAACAACACATTATGTCTAACTGCAGCGTGCACCCAACAAGACGCAGTGAAATAGGTCAGGCAACAACACATAATGTCTAATTGCAGCCTGCACCCAACAAGACGCGGTGAAATAGGCCATGCAGAACCTGGCAAGACGCAGTGAAATAGGCCAGGCAACACCTGACAAGGTGCAGTGAAATAGGTCAGGCAACAACACATTATGTCTAACTGCAGCGTGCACCCAACAAGACGCAGTGAAATAGGTCAGGCAACAACACATTATGTCTAACTGCAGCGTGCACCTAACAAGACGCAGTGAAATAGGTAAAGCAACAACACATTATGTCTAACTGCAGCGTGCACCTAACAAGACGCAGTGAAATAGGTAAAGCAACAACACATTATGTCTAACTGCAGCGTGCACCCAACAAGACGCAGTGAAATAGGCCAGGCAACACCTAACAAGACGCAGTGAAATAGGTCAGGCAACATCTAACAAGACGCAGTGAAATAGGCCAGGCAACACCTAACAAGACGCAGTGAAATAGGCCAGGCAACACCTAACAAGACGCAGTGAAATAGGCCAGGCAACACCTAACAAGACGCAGTGAAATAGGCCAGGCAACACCTAACAAGACACAGTGAAATAGGTCAAGCAACAACACATTATGTCTAACTGCAGCGTGCACCCAACAAGGTGCAGTGAAATAGGTCAGGCAACAACACATTATGCGACCTTTTGTTTGTGACCTCTTTGCTTAAATCCACAAAGCGAATACATTGCTTAGAACTCTTTCATTCATAAAGAATATTTATTATATTGTTCCTTCTATGTATATAATAGAACTCCGGTCTCCGCGGCGATGTCGTTGCGAACGCGATTCGTAAATGCCGCTTACCAGCGTTCGAAACACAGCGGTTGCCGATTTGGCAGCAGACCGCGTCACGCTGGTTTTAATGTATTGGTATGGGAGCCGGTCGTTCTGAAAGCAGTGGCAAACTACTGAACGTAAAAAACTTGCCAAGACATCAACAACGGCGGTAAAATGCTGGTGTTTACTGCAACGTCCTGTAAAGGATATACAACTTAAACAAAAAATAATAGAACAGTTACGGGCTTTCTTAATTAGTTATAATAATAATAATCAAGTCAAGCTTAAAGACGTATTACATGTGCTGTGAGGTATCACTATACACTTCCCTTGACGTTTGTAATTTTGTTACCCTCTTTACTAGCGATGTTTGAGTAGTATCCGCATTTTATTATCACACGCATACAAAATGCATACAGTGATTTCCTATAGAATGATGTAATAGATGCCATGATGTGTTGTTTCGACATGTCGTCACTGCGATGTTAGCATTCTCTACCGTTTTTTCCTACTTATGCTACACCGACCACTGAATAGATCTATGCGTTTTTACCACAGTGCTTGCATAAACATAATCATGAACTTTGTATGTGCTACTACTTCTTTTTGTTTTCACAGACCAATGACTAGATGTATGTGTTTTTACCACAATGGTCGCATAAACATAATCATGAACATTGTATTAGTGCTGCTTCTTTGTTCAGAGACCAATGATTAGATCTATGTGGTTTTTACCACAGTGCTCGTATAAACATAATCATGAACTTTGTTTGTGCTAGTGCTGCTTCTTTGTTCACAGACCAATAATTAGATCTATGCTTTTTTGTCATAGTGCTTGCATAATCATAATCAGGAAATGTGTTTGAGATAGTACTGCTTCTTTGTTCATAGACCAATGATTATATCTATGTGTTGTTACCACAGTGTTCACGTCATATAGTCATGAACTTTTTGCTGGTATTGCTTCATTGTTCACAAACCTCAGATTTATGCGTTTTTACCACATCGCTCGCACAAGCATTATCACTAAATCTGTTTGAGCTGGCACTGCTTCTTTGTTCACAGACCATTGATTAGAACAATGCTTTCATAACCATACTCATGAACTTTGATTAGAACAATGCTTTCATAACCATACTCATGAACTTTGATTAGAACAATTCTTTCATAAACATAATCATGAACTTTAAGGCTATCTCTGCTTCTCTGTTCATAGAACAAGGATTAGATCTGTGCGTTTTACGACAATGCTCGCATAAACATAATCATGAAATATGTTTGAGGTTGCACTGTTTCTTTGTTGACAGTAACAATATATGCAAATTATGCAATTGCAAATATAATTAAGATATATTGGTGGTGGCAATGGAAGAAATGCAATACATGTATAAGTGTTTATGTAGGTGCGTGCGCGTGTGTTTGTGTGTGAGGTATGTGATATTGATTTATGTGTGAGTGATACTTCTATCTGCCTGCTTGATGTGCATCAATAATTATGTTTTATTTTTAAATAATAAGTTTTTAAAAAATGCTGACCTGTCAACCACAATGAAATAAACTCCATTTTAATCATGTTTTCAAGCAATTTCTAACCAAGCAATTTCTAACCGCGCGGGCGAGAATAAACTTAAACCTCGTACTGTATCTGTGAGCGCTGCCTGAATGATTTGGTGAAAACCTTTTCTGAACCTCATACGATAGTTAGGTACATCGATCAATGCCCTGCACAATACCATGTTAAGCCAATTTTCCGTGAACAATTGCAGGTTTAACATACTCCTGTCATATCAGGTGACCAGTCACATGATTGGTATGCATGATTTTAGCGTGTCAGTCCATCGTAAATCTGGCTTTGTCATTGCCCATAAACGATTTCTTCAAAAAGTAATGTGGTGGTTTTCCCCTTGATCCACATGCTTAACAAGCGAGGGAAGTAAACAACAAAGTAGAAAGAGATTTTAGGCTTTCTAACTGATTCAGTACCAAACAAACAAAATAGGTTTGGACCAAGCATGATACACAGTTAAATGAATAATAAGTATTATAATGTAAATGTCCATTCACTGAGCATTGAGATTGTGGAAGATATCACCAAACAAAACAAATAACACGAACACCCTAGTATGGCGATATATCATCCTTCTGTTCAAATGGGACGTCACATCTGGCGATATATTATCCTTCGGCACAGAATCAGTTAAATGTTGACTGTACTTGTACAGTGTTGGTGTGTAGCTGCGCTATAATGAATGTTAAATGTTGAATGTACTTGTACAGTGTTGGTGTCAGGACCTTGCGGTAGATGTTCTCACGAAATGCCGCCCCTTAATGATACACGTTTTCGAAATGCCGCCCCTTAATGATGAAAGTCTTCGAAATTCCGCCCCTCCATCGATGCGTATGCCTCTCCCATCCGGTGCGGCCTGATGCGACCGTTTCTCTGTATCATAGCACGTCACGGCTCTGGTTGGTGTGTAGCTGTGCTATAAGTATAATGAAGGATTGGTGAACCTTATACACGTGTGTGAACAAAATACACGTGTGTGAACAACATACATGTGTGTGAACCTTATACGCGTGTGTGAACTAACGTTGGCAGCGATTTTAAATACATCTACCAGTGCAGCCGGAGTCTGCGTCTAAGCTTCAGCCAGCGCGTTTCACAATCCCGCACACCGCGCCCGAAATCAGATGTAGGCCATTTGGAAACAGACCTCCTTGCGTTGCTTTTTAACAATGGTATGGGCGTAGGTGGTTCGGAAATCAATGGCAAACTAATGAATGTAAGATTGTCAAGAAAATCACAAATAGCTAAAACATTCTGGGGTTCATTGGTACGTTCTATAAAGAACATGCAGCGAAATTTGACCACCAGTCCAAGTTGTATAACTAGATAGCAATGTGCTTTTAACACTTCATGGAGCATAAAACATGAAATAAATATGATTCCAGTGATGCTTTCATAAAGTGATTACAGTAACATCCGTCATTGAGAGAGAGAGAGAGAGAGAGAGAGTGGGTGGATAGATAGGGAGAGAAATGCTTAACAAGACAGCGGTCTTAAGTTCAGTCCCCGGCAGTGGCAGGATTCATCTTGTGTAAGCAATGTATCTCTTGGGGGGAAACCACGGTGGTCCAGTGGCTAGCACACTTACCTGCCGCCCTGGCGGTTACGTGTTCGAATCCCCGTCGAGGTGGAATTGTTTTAATTGACCAAGTTGAGCAAGCTAAGCCTAAAGTAGGCATCTCTTCATCACAAGCATGTTGTCCTGTCTCTGTTCCTGTCACGTGTACTTTATCTATCACATCTTGAAACCATCTACAATGTGGTCGACTTCTTCTCCGCTTTCCTTGTACACTTCCCTCCATGATAATCTTTTCCCAAACAGTCGTGTCTTTTTCCTTGCCCAAAAGATGTCATTTTCTTCATTGCTAGTTATCTTAATAACAAGTCGTCTTCAGGACTGACGTCTTGTTGGATAGATCTGTCTGTTCTCTTGTTTGCCCAACCAATGCTTAACACTCTGCTGAACACTTATAGTCAAAGGCGCATGCATACGTTTCAGCTGCTTTGTGAAGCGCCCAAGTTTCACACCATATGTTGCCATATAAAATGTGCATGCTCTTTTGTTGTTCTGTCTATTCCAATCCATACATTAATTGCTGTTGTTTTTGCAGGGCAAAAACACGTGCATTTTTCTGTTAACTTCTGTCATCACATCTCAGTCGCCTGTCAGCGGTGAACCTAGATATTCAGAATTGTTCCTTTCTGTCAATCTTCTCCGTTGATAAATATATAAAAGTTAGTTGCAAATTCTTGACAGGACATAGCAGTCATCTCCAGCATTTGTTGGCTGTTTGTGATCTCCTGGGTAAGTGTAAGCTCAGTAGTTTGCCATTGCTGTCTGAACGATGGCACTCATACCATTGTATGGAAGTGTAAGCTCAGTAGTTTGCCATTGCTGTCTGAACGATGGCACTCATACCATTGTATGGAAGTGTAAGCTCAGTAGTTTGCCATTGCTGTCTGAACGATGGCACTCATGCCATTGTATGGAAGGCCAGGTGGTCTGCTACGAATCGCCCGCGGCTGTGTTTCGATGGCCGTATACGGGATTACCAAATTCATTTGTAACTCCTTCGTCACAGATTCGAGCAATAAATATATGGGTTGACATATGAGTTTCATTGGTTCTCATTGTTGTTGCTGCTAACCCGATGCTACCAATGTTAAACCTGGACATCCAAATCACACTTTCCCAAAATTAACAACTGCCATATGAGATGCTTGAGAAGAGCTGCCAACTGAACTAACCGAAACAGAGTAAGAAATCAGACGCTTGAGAAGAGCTGCCAACTGAACTAACCGAGACAGAGTAAGAAATCAGACGCTTGAGAAGATCTGCCAACTGAATTAACTGAAACAGATTAAGAAATCAGACGCTTGAGAAGAGCTGAACTAACCGGAACAGAGTAAGAAATGATGTTGCCAGACAGATACCTTGTGCCATATATTGAAAGGCAGAAGATCGGATGGTTCGGCCATCTCATTAGAATGCAACTATCCGTTACCAGCATTGGCGTTACATCATAGAATATCTGTTACGAGAGTAAGAGAACAACCGGATAGATTGACGACATACAATGCTTTGTACAACAACACAGAAAGGCACTATACGGTGCACCTGTCGGGTGCTGGAGCATCAACTATCCCTCCCCACGAGTCTAGACGGCAAACGTCGAAAATGATTAATTTTGTTTTTGATATTGCTCTTGTTGTGACTGTACCAGTTTCTCAGTGTACTTGATAGTAATACAGTGTCGCCAAAATACCGAAGTTCATGTATTTCTATTCTTCCTATTTCACAGACATCATAATGTTCCTTGCCAAGACTTGCTCTAACATTCCTCATTATTTGTTCAGTACGTAGGGTAAACAGAAATCGGGACAAAATGCAACACTGTCTGACTCCCTGGTATATAACAACTAATTTGTTTTACCATTACATATTCTCACCGCTGCTTTTGATCATTCTTTAGTGTTTTGTTATCTTTATTAAGTAATTTCATTATGCTCCATAATTCTTCATGAAGACTTTTAAGACTTTTATTCTTCAAGCTCTACACAGTCAAACACCTTTGAGTGGTCTAAAAAGCAAGAGTACATATAAACATTGTACTGGCTGCTTTTTCCCCCCAAGTATTGTCATGTGTATCTGTATTTCGCCACCTTGTACAGTGTTTATGTTGTCTTCTGTTTTCTTGCAAAGTCTTCCCATTATAATTTTTAATTAAAAATTCCCTTTACAATTATATTTAATAAGCAATAATAAACATATATATATATATATATATATATATATATATATATATATATATATATATATATATATATATATATATATATATATATATATATATAAAAACTCTTAAAGACAGAAAAGCCACTGTTTGTGGCCGATATTTCCAGTGTGCGGGGTAATATCTATTGAACTGTTTGTTTCGTGTTACGAATGTTATACATTTTAAATATCGCTTCTGTTACCACTGATAAACCGATGTCGTTGCTGTGGAGATAATGTAACTGCGTTTCACAAATCCTCAGTATATCGATGTTCCAATTCAGCCTTGGGGATGTGGAAGCAGGCCGATTTGCGTTGGTTTCGATGTTATGAGACGTGGGCCGTTCAGAAAGCAATAGCAAACTACTGAAGTAAAATTATTTAGACAACCACAAACAGCCAATAAATGCTGTAGTTGATTTCATATCCTGTAAAGGAGAAGCAAATGAAATAGCTTTTTTTACAACTGATAACTGTCCACACAGATTTTAAAAATGTAAAAACCTTGGTGATAATTATCTCATAATTGTCAACATTAAATTACAACAGGGACATAACATTGCTGCACCAATCTTGATGTTGTTTACGAGTTTAAATGATAGAAGACTGCAACTGTGGAAACGGGGGAGACCCCCATTTATATTGATAGGACAAACAGAATGCAAACGGCGACAGAATGGACGCATCGTGAGCTATCAAGAAGGGAATAAAAATCTACCCAAAGTATTTCAGGATCCTCGCCGGTGCTATGGAGCTTAGTTTCTCCAGACTCAAGTTTGAGTTAGGAGTAGAACGGAGCACTTACGGGTTACACCCGTGTTCCGTGATGTTGATCCGTCAACTAAACTAAACTAAACTAGACAGCATGAAGAAGCCCACTAAATAAGAACAACACAACAAACACAAGCCCGGAAGCAGGAACCAAGCTATGGGTACATGGTGTGGTGGAGCCATCACATTGTGTAGACCTGAATGCACGGAAGAATAGATTGCCAGTCTTTTTCTCTGTTAGCGGACGACAAACACAGGCGGCCAGCCCCTATCCGGCGCTCATGACATTATACGCGTAGCCTTCTATCAACTAGACTAACGCGCCCACCCGCAGACCACTGACCATAGCGAACGTAGTTCCACCAGACAATCCCAGCGGGCTGTTCGAGGTGATATGCTCAAGCCGTCTGCCTCTCGCTCGGAAGGTCGTGGGGTCATTTCTGGACTGCATCGTTCAGACCACGTATGTAGCTGCTTGGAGACCCTTGGAGGTCTGTTGTGGGCTACTGAGTTGGTGCTCTGTGCCATAGCTTCAACTGGCGGCTTGCCGTTCTGCGGAGAGAGACCTGGCCAGATGGGGTAGGACCTGGTGCCATGAATTCGAGCCTCTGGTCTTTAAACGAACACTAATAATGCTGTTGTCAGCTTTAAATTAAAATGAGATCAAGGAGACCCCAAAAAGTCAAAAGCACCACAAAGTGACGAGTCTCAAAAACACGTTAACAAATCCCAGAGACATTGCTGGCTACTTATAGCCAGTAGATTCCTGATTTATGCTTCAATAATGAAACCTGATTCAAATACTAGTAGTAGTAGTAGTAGTAGTAGTAGTAGTAGTAGTAGTAGTAGTAGTAGTAGTAGTAGTAGTAGTAGTCACCTAATATGCTTTAGTAGTAGTAAGTAAGTAAGTAGTAGTAAGTAAGTAAGTAGTAGTAGTAGTAGTAGTAGTAGTGAGTGCATTGGTTTGATTGTGTGTCCCCCGCCTTCAGGCGATCCGTGTCCGACTTCTGAGGTGCTTGTAATTACGTCACCAAGTCAAGGGGGAGAATTTAACATTTAAATTCAACTGACAGGCGTCTGGGACGAACCCACTAGGTCGCGATCAGAAGAGAAAGTTTCAGTTGGTTAAACCTCTCGGTCACACCATCCCCTCAACAGTAACAGATCGACATGTGCAGCGTTCATCAAGGCCAAATCCATTTGCGAGGTAAAATTTACTAAAGAAATACTCGTACATATCAAGAAATGTTCACAATAAAACAGTTCTTGTGTATTTAAATACAGAAGTCACAAACAATATGTTGCACGAGTTATTGCCTGGCATATTTCGCTGCATCTCGTATGGTGTATATTGCAGAGCTATATATCATATGGAGTGAACAATCAATTATACTGTGGCTGAATTATTAGACACATAGTCACTGGTATTATTCCAAAGTGGAGCAGTTGTTATCCCCACGTAATCGCAAATTTAAAATGAAGTCTTTCTGTTTGCGCAAAAATGATTGAAGCCGCCTAATTGCTAACTCCTCGGTGTATGTGAGCAACTGTTTACTGTTCGTTGAATACAGGTCAGTATGCAGCTAACGAGATGCAGCGAAATATGCCAGGCAATAAATCGTGGAGCCTATTGTTTGTGGCTTCTATTGTAAAATTTACTAAGGAAATACATTGTTTAAATTCTCACGTATTTTATTGATAATAATAAAAGTCTGTTATTATAAATATAAATATCTTGTATTATATATATATATATATATATATATATATATATATATATATATATATATATATATATATATATATATATATATATATATATATATATATATTAAAAGTCAAACACATCAAGTAAGCATATATTGAGCAACAACAAGACATCTTATGTTTTATTACTGACGACAGATTCCCCTTACACTGAACGTGAACTTATAACTCTAGTAGCGGAGCTAGGGCTGTTCATAATTTCCAAGTGTTTAGTTCGAAGTGAATGTTCACAGTTCTGCGTGGTCAAAGATATTATTATTGTACCGCTTTGGGTAAGTGTGTCGTAATTTCACACCCCCATATTACTATTAGCAACATGCTTGCTTCAAACATATCAATACTTGATGTACATAATGTATTACCACTGTCATGTTATATACAGAGCCGGTAATACAGGGATGTTTGTGCACGGAATGTGCACAAGTAAATATTTCTATGACATCAAACGCCCTTCCTGTCCATGTCGGAATTGTTCCGCACTGAAATCGTTTTGCATTTATTCGTTCCCTAAATATTGAGTAAATCAGTAAAGACGAGAAATGGAATTGCTCAGCTTTAATGTACTGCAATCACAGGTGACAAAATGGACGTTGAAGTTAGAGCCTTCGTCAACATGCAAACATAAAACAGTCACTGATGCACTTTCTGTCAAACTGTCATTTACTGCCAATATAGTACCTTGCGGTGTATGGCAGAGGAAAGGGGGGGGGGGGGGCTTGGGGTCTTGAGCCTGAGGAATTAAGCCCGCCTGGATAGTGTAATCGCCGCGAACTGTGCAGGTTAGCGCTTTCTTTTTCCCCCAACAGAAAAAAACAACTCAAACCTTACCGAGGATTCTAACCCGGGTCTCCCGAAGGAGAAACCGGCATAAACACGAAATATACGAAAGTTATTAAAAGCTGATCAGTTCCATTTCTCGTTTCTGTTGACTACTCATGGCATTTTTACAGCTTTATTACAGTTGCATCGCTTTCATTTATCTAATTTCATTTATCTATATACAGCCTGACATACATTGTAACCATATACAATGCCATATCAGCAAAGTGTGTGTGTATTTGCTTTATATATGAACTTGTACGTATCTGACCAGTTTTATTATATCGCATACTCTGTTTATCATATCCCAGCTATTGTTTTGTTTTATTTACTGCTTAAAATGTGTTCTGTCTGTTTGTCATTTGATTGATCTCTTTTCAGTCTGCTTGTACGGTGTTGATGTTGCAGTTGAGGTAATCAAGCAATGGTTGACTTGGAGTTGTCGGGCTATTCCCATTTCTCATTTTTGTATCAAAATTGATAAGGCAAGGATTCTCAGACTGACTGCATTGCGAAGTACGTAAATAACACATTGCCATATTCCCATATCGCTTTACAGAGTTGGAAACTGGTTGATTGGTTGGGTGGGTGGCTTGGTTGGTTTGTAGGTTGGTTGATGGATTGGTTATAAATCCTCTGACTTACTGAGTTTTCACTCTTAAGTCTAATGCCTTGGTGTTCAGGGAGTAAAAGCTTAGAGAAGGACTCGATCATCTGGTCACTACGCAACCGCGGCTCCCTTGAAGCCATGTGGTCACGAAATATTCCATAATAAGCTGGGATTTGGACCTAAAACAACCAGACTGACAGACGAGTACACTATCCACTTCTCTGACGTAGTTTCGCAATGGCTGGTATGTGTTTGTGAAACACTTATATGATCGTATTCAAAGTGAAACATGTCAGTGGTTGTATACAAGGTGAAACATGTCGGTGGTTGTATACAAGGTGAAACATGTGGATGGTTGTATACAAGGTGAAACATGTCGGTGGTCGTATACAAGGTGAAACATGTCAGTGGTTGTATACAAGGTGAAACATGTCGGTGGTTGTATACAAGGTGAAACATGTCGGTGGTTGTATACAAGGTGAAACATGTATGTGGTCGTATACAAGGTGAAACATGTCAGTGGTTGCATACAAGGTGAAACATGTCGGTGGTTGTATACAAGGTGAAACATGTCGGTGGTTGTATACAAGGTGAAACATGTCGGTGGTTGTATACAAGGTGAAACATGTCGGTGGTTGTATACAAGGTGAAACATGTCGGTGGTTGTATACAAGGTGAAACATGTCGGTGGTTGTATACAAGGTGAAACATGTCGGTGTTGTATACAAGGTGAAACATGTCGGTGGTTGTATACAAGGTGAAACATGTATGTGGTCGTATACAAGGTGAAACATGTCGGTGTTGTATACAAGGTGAAACATGTCGGTGGTTGTATACAAGGTGAAACATGTCGGTGGTTGTATACAAGGTGAAACATGTTGGTGGTTGTATACAAGGTGAAACATGTGTGTGGTCGTATACAAGGTGAAACATGTATGTGGTCGTATACAAGGTGAAACATGCCGGTGGTTGTATACAAGGTGAAACATGTCGGTGGTTGTATACAAGGTGAAACATGTCGGTGGTTGTATACAAGGTGAAACATGTCAGTTGTTGTATACAAGGTGAAACATGTATGTGGTCGTATACAAGGTGAAACATGTCGGTGGTTGTATACAAGGTGAAACATGTCGGTGGTTGTATACAAGGTGAAACATGTCGGTGGTTGTATACAAGGTGAAACATGTCGGTGTTGTATACAAGGTGAAACATGTCGGTGGTTGTATACAAGGTGAAACATGTCGGTGATCGTATTCAAGGTGAAGCACGTCGACGGTCGTACTCAAAGTGAAACATGTCGGTGGTTGTATACAAGGTGAAACATGTCAGTGGTTGTATACAAGGTGAAACATGTATGTGGTCGTATACAAGGTGAAACATGTCGGTGGTTGTATACAAGGTGAAACATGCCGGTGATTGTATACAAGGTGAAACTTGTCGGTGGTTGTATACAAGGTGAAACATGTCAGTGGTTGTATTACAAGGTGAAACATGCATGTGGTCGTATACAAGGTGAAACATGTCAGTGGTTGTATACAAGGTGAAACATGTCGGTGGTTGACAACATACAAGGTGAAACATGTCGGTGGTTGTATACAAGGTGAAACATGTCGGTGGTTGTATACAAGGTGAAACATGTCGGTGGTTGTATACAAGGTGAAACATGTCGGTGGTTGTATACAAGGTGAAACATGTCGGTGGTTGTATACAAGGTGAAACATGTCGGTGGTTGTATACAAGGTGAAACATGTCGGTGGTTGTATACAAGGTGAAACATGTCGGTGGTTGTATACAAGGTGAAACATGTCGGTGGTTGTATACAAGGTGAAACATGTCGGTGGTTGTATACAAGGTGAAACATGTCGGTGATCGTATTCAAGGTGAAACATATCGGTGGTCGTATTCAGGGTGGAACATATAGGTGGATCGTATTCAGGGTTGAACATATCGGTAGTCGTATTCAGGGTTAAACATAACATGTCGGTGGTCGTAATTATGGTTAAACATGTCGTTGGTCGTGTTCAGGGTGAAACATGTCGGTTGCCGTATTCAATGGGAAACACGTCAATGATCGTATTCAAGGTGAATCACGTCAATGATCGTATTCAAAGTTAAGCACGTCAATGATCGTATTCAAAGTTAAGCACGTCAGTGATCGTATTCAATGTGAATCACGTCAATGATCGTATTCAAGGTGAATCACGTCAATGATCATATTCAAAGTTAAGCACGTCAATGATCGTATTCAAAGTTAAGCACGTCAATGATCGTATTCAAAGTTAAGCACGTCAGTGATCGTATTCAAGGTGAATCACGTCAATGATCGTATTCAAGGTGAATCACGTTCAATGATCGTATTCGAAGTAAAACACACCAATGGTGGTATTCAACCTGATAGAGTGCTATTTCTATGTTCTTGTATTATTACTTGCAGTTTTTAATTGCAGCTGTTGTTTCTAGATTTCATTGATTGATTTCGACGAATTGTGTGATTTCTGAGTTATTGTTTTTTCATAAGATTAGTGCTTTCACCATTTATTAGTTCCTACGATGTCTGCATGCTGGTGACAAGCTTGTTATTCCTTGCGTAACGTACATGCCACAAGAAGATTTCATTCAGGGAAATACTGTTTTGTAACACTTCTTTTCAATCAACCAATGCAACATGTGTGTACAAATTTTATTAGTAAAATCATTGCATCAAATTAATATTGCACATTGGTGTACATTTATATACGTTTTATTGAAATGTGGATAACGGTTATTTGCTTATGCTAAGTTGTATTTGTTGAATTTGAGAGAGAAATGTGGATTTGTGGAGTCCACCGTGGACACGTCATTGTTGGATACATGTAGGATTGTTGGACAATTGATGTTTTTGTGCGTGTGTGCTTCTGTCACTTGTAGATAATGAACTATACAAAAAGGAAATGTGTGTGATAGTCTAGTGTACAAGAAGCAGATACTCTACGGATACTTGTTATCTTACGATTACATAACGCTTACAGCTGGGGTGGTCAACACGAGGCCCGCGGGCCGCATGCGGTGCGCCGGGAGTCATGTTGTGGCCCGCGGAGTGGGAAGCGACGATGTGGTCGAAGCTGTAGCACGCTTGCTTGTTTACTTTAATTTTTTTTTTTTAAATTAGGAGCGAGGCCCGGCATGAAATATTATTTCTGAAATTTGGCCCGCCTGCTGAAAAGGTTGGCCACCCCTGGCTTACAGCTTTAAGGTTCCCACGGTTTTGTAATGTAGTCTGTTGCGTTTATGCCTGCCAACTTGTAATATGTACCCTTACTCTGTAAGGTTTTTGCTTACTTTCTACATTGTAAACCCATATACGAAGTTTATCAAGTATTTTTAAACTATAAACGTTTAATATTTTCTTTCAAAAGTTTGCATGGTTACATTTTAAAGATTTTTTTTTTTAAACAAGGAAGCATAAATAAAGCTCCACTAACGCCAAATTTGGGAAGCAGATATTTCATTGCATATGTCCGACCATGGTCATGAAGTGAATCATTCCGTGCGGAGATTTGCCGTATTGTGACATATACAAATAATTCACGCAGATTGCTGATAAATCAATTTTCCCGTCGGCTCGTTTTGAGCTCGAGCGACCACACACTTGTTACTAGTAGTGGGTGCACTGGACTGAGAATTAGCTTTCCCTAATTACCAGTATCCATCGCCATTAGGCGACTCCTCTCCGACTTCTGAAATGCTTGTACTTGTAATGTATACCCCCAGGTCAAGGAAGGCCAGTCAACATTTAAGTCTCAGCTGACCAGCGTGTGAAATGAACTCACTACGCCTCAGCCAGCAGAGAAAGTTGACATGTGTTAAACCTCTCAGCCACGCCGACCCCCCACTGAAAGGGCCATGAATTCTCACCAGCTCGCGGTGTTGATGCAGTGTGACCTATGTACTGGCACGTAAACTGGGTTCTTCTATTGACATTTTTAGACTAGTCAATTGAGTATGTGAGTCAGTCAGTACAGTGCTATTTTACCAGCCTTAATAAGGCGCTTTAGGGCATATGGTGCTAGACCCACCTGTGTATAGACCAGCCCGTCACTAGGTGGCTGGATGTGTTCGGTATCACGGCGGCCGTCTTTACTTCCCACGGAAATCCCTAGTAACTATTTTAGGCTGGGTCAACCTGGGAGTCGGGGTCAGTGTTTAAAATGTGACCCCGTGATCATCGGGCCGGCAGGTGGTCGTCTAGCCTCTAGGCCAGCGCGGCTGCCAACGGTGTACCTACGTGGTATATGGTTATGTGATATATCGTAATGCAGCATGTGGTATATGGTCATGTAGCATGGGCATAGCTAAGTGGTGAGTTGTATGGCGATTTTTAAAACTTTAGTAAGATGTTTCTGTTGTCCCATGTGTGTTTGTGACTCTAGGTTACAGCTGTGTGTGTGTTTGTGTCTCTGAGGTTGCAGGTGGGATGTTTGTGTCTCTGAAGATAAAGGATGTATATGTGTGTGTGTGCGCGCGAGTGTGTGTCTCTGGAGGTTGCAGGTGTGCGTGCGTTTTTGAAACGAGTGGATTGTCGTGTTCAACATGGTTTTAAATATTTTTCTCATTGTTGTTATTATTGGAACTCGCAGAAGCGTTTGTCTTTGTGCATTGTTACAATATGTAAAATTATGTAAGATAAAACTACCACAATAAATACTACTATTGCAAATATATGTAAAGACATAAACTTTGCACTGCTAATGCCTTTTGTATGTTGATTTTGATATTGTATTTAAAAAAATACACACATGTATCCTAATTTTGCCCTCCAATCTCAACCCTAGAATTGTACAAATCAGTGTGTAGGAGATTGTTGTCATATTCATTAATATTAAACGTAAATGTATACTTTTCTTTTGTCCTGGGTGATAGGTCAGAGATAACTAGACATGTGGGTGACTTATTGAGATGTGTAATTACTAATAGCCACGGCCTACTGACCCCGACTGTTTAGTCTGTATTAGGCGAGTGAAAGGTATATTCCCATATGTATACATATCGTATGTTGTAATCGTGTATATTTAAAGCTTTTATTTCCATACACAGTTACGATAATTTCATGAACTGCACCCAAAGAGGATGACAAAATAGGACAAAGAATACAGTGATTCATTTGTACAGCTTGTTGGGTACAAATAAGAGTACGATATACACATTTCCCACTGGTTGCCATAATCATGTAGCGCCGCGTTTTTTAACAAGGATTGTCTTTGCCATAAAACATTAACTAGACAGCGAATTTGTTTCATGGCGTATTCTTACGTCAACATATGACTCCTGCAGAACATCTGAGAACACTGAAATACCACCGTCATTATGTGGCAGCCTCTTTGCAGAGCGTTGCTTTCGTCACGGCCAACCGGAAAGACTCTGGATATTTCACCAGTTCCAGTTATGTTTCATGGCAAATTCTTGCGTCAAAATATGATTCCTGCAGAACATCTGAGAACACTGAAATACCACCGTCATTATGTGGCAGCCTCTTTGCAGAGCGTTGCTCTCGTCACGGCCAACCGGAAAGACTCTGGATATTTCACCAGTTCCAGTTATGTTTCATGGCAAATTCTTGCGTCAAAATGTGATTCCTGCAGAACATCTGAGAACACTGAAATACCAACGTCATTATGTAGCAGCTTCTTTGCAGAGCGTTGCTCTCGCTTATGGCTAACCGGAAAGACTCTGGATATTTCACCAGATCCCCTGCCTTGTGTATGTTCATGTCCATTGTGTCTTTGATGTCCCGTGTTTACCGTCGTGTTAGTTTCCCCCTGCCTCTTCTTCTAGGAGCCATGCCTTCTATGGCTGTTCTTTCCGCCCACAGTGACGTTTATTATGGCCAGGATAGTTTTATTTCCCAGATGGCAAGCAGTTCATGGGCTATTTGTCTTCGATGTGGTGTTCAGACCTTGTCTCAAAAAAAGATGATAAATAAGTGAATAGGTATTGATCGGCACTCATAGAAGTACAGACAGTATATAAACAGATGGCTGTATACACATCGTGGTTGGAACTGCTCACCTCCAAACGAGAGCACCTCGCTGAAGGAATCAGTGTATTTCGAGTTAGGGCACCCTCAAATATCCTATTATGTCAGTGATGCCACGGGTTTTTCGACAAAAGAACAGTGGAAAGCTATACAGCGGGCCACATTCCACAATTATGGGGCTTTGTGTAAATAACCGACTCGCCTGGAGAAGGTAACGCTTACAGTGTCTAGCTAAGTGAACGTCAAAGTATAAATACCTGTTCCCTTGTGCCCATGACTTTCAATTCTTCTTTTGTCTACTGCCTCCTGTATTCTACATCTGTCGAATATCTTCTATGAGTGCCCATCAGTACCTGCGTCTCAATTTCTCGTGTA
This sequence comes from Cepaea nemoralis, assembly GCA_014155875.1. Classification (NCBI taxonomy): domain Eukaryota; kingdom Metazoa; phylum Mollusca; class Gastropoda; order Stylommatophora; family Helicidae; genus Cepaea; species Cepaea nemoralis. Next base: position 104,995 of record JACEFZ010027486.1, read on the forward strand.
TGGAAAGAATAATGTAGCAAAACCATTTCAGTCCCAAATTCTTGTTCTGCGTCGGTTTACAATCTGTGCACTACGAAGCCCAGGCTGATGGTCATTATAGATTTGTTTCTTATTTTGTTATAAACTGGAAACCACATTATCTGTCCTAGTGTATTATTTTTGTTATAGTAAGAGGTTTTCAAGTGTATATGTCGTATATTGTTTTCTTCTTTTATGTGAAATTTAATCAAATATAGCCCAATTGCAGGGATGTGTGTGCTGTGTGCGTGCGTGCGTGTGTGCGTGCGTGTGTGTGTGTGTGTATGTGTGTGGAAGGGGGGGGGGGGTTATGTTTTAGAATTATTTTTTATTTAAATACCTCTCAAAATTTCTGCTGCTAAAAACAAAAAAGGTTAGGCTAAACATTTAAATGTCATTAGATTTGTTACAGGCTACCGCACAGAAGCCGCAGACATTTAGCCAATCAGGGAATTTACTCAAAAATGTTTGAAAACCGCTGTTGTCATTGATCGATAAACAGAATGTAGTGCACCCTAAGTGCTCTCATTTCACCAACAGTTGTTGAACAGGTGGCCCACTCGACACTTGGCTTTTTTTCCACATTGATTTTCTAAAATTAACAGTACATGTGATCATATTCGGTAAATATGTAAATATGTGAGGCTACATCAGTAGTCGTTATATTACAGTCGGCTGGACTTTTTTGTTTGTTTCAGAAGCAACAATACAAAAATATTGTATGTATACTCTCTATAGAGTGAGATGAAAGCCATTCCTCCTTAGTCCATGACGTGAGATGCTGGCCATCATGCGCCGAAAGCTTGATGTCTCATGGATTGTCTATCACTTCAGATACAGATGTCCCTCTATGCCGTGATACCAAACTGTCCAGCATCTTTTCTCTCGGTCTTCCGCTGTGCTTCTTTCCTTCCAAAGTAGCCCCAGTCTTTACCTACTCATGGCGAAACCAAAGAGTGTGGATTATCCTTCAGTTGCATGTTCTTTTTGTTGGTTAACTCACCGTAGGCGAGCGAAGGAAAGAAAGCGCCACCTGTTTGTAGAGCTTATCCTGCCCAGCTACCCGGATGAAAGCCCATTCAAACATATTAATGTATTCTTCAGTTATTTGGACTTTACGTGGGAACAATAATAAGTTGATTATGGGCTGTTTTGGTGTTAAGACAATGCCTGTCCATTGTTACAGGGTGTATTTTTCATGACTGCAGTTTTTGAAAATATCGCCGTTCCAAGTTTTGTATTTACCTTTTATGTTGCATTGTGTTACATGAACTCCACAGTAGGTAAATACAAAACTTGGAACGGCAATATTTTCAAACACTGCACAGTCATTAAGAATACACTCTATATAATATCATATTGAACTATAAAGTAAGTAATTCTTTTAGGACATCGTGACATATCCCCGGTGGTCATGTGTTCGAGTCCCTATAAAGGGGCCGGATTGCTTAACATTAACCTGGGCTTTCAGGTCGAGCCAGTCAAAAGTGGGCACCAATGAATGTCTTGGGTAGTAAAGGCGGTCGATGTGACACTGACCACATCACATTCCGAGTGACCATTGGTCTATACAAATGTGTTCATCTAGCACCATATGCCCCATGCATATACATGGTGCTGGTCCCGTATTTGTAGACTGGTCGGCACTCAGTCAACGATGTGGTCACTACCACGCCAGAAGCCTTTACATTCCCCGGGATATTTCCTGGTAAACACTTTCAGGCGGAGTCGACTTGGACGCCCAGGTCAGCGAATTTCCCGCTTCAAGGGGTAGTCGAACACATGTCCATAGGGCCGACAGGAAACCGTGTCCGGCACTGCACTGCTGCATCACCACCCACGTACCGGGTGTTTGTAAAGTTTTGCTACACTTTGTATGAAGAACACATTTGAAAAACGCTTTCTTCCGTTGAGAATACCATTCTGTTTGGAGTGCAAAGAATGACTCCAGCAGACGACAGCTATTCCCTGCATTTTGCTTCACGGTGGACCGTGAAGCACATTTCTTGATGACATCATGCACTTCATTTTTTTCTCACATTTGTTCTACATACAAAGTGCAGTGAAACTTTACGAACACCCGATATAACAATACGAACTTATTAAAAGATCCCGTGCCAAACAAAAATTACGTTTCAACCAAACAAAAATCGATGGCGGAAAATGAGAAGTAGGGATGTGTCTCACTTATGACTTAAAGGATATTAATATTGGAGCAGGCGTGTTGTATTGTATATACAATTAAAGGGTGGGGGGGTGTATAGGGAAAACTAGTGGATTGCTATTTTAACTAAAGTTTGATTTATAAACCCATGGCAGTTACGGGAAGTTTAAATAAGACGATTTATCATCCCATGACACTTAATCAATTGAACTGTTTAAAGAGAATAATATTAATCGCATTCTTCCTGGCAAATGTGTGGTTTCATTGGTCAGTTGCTGAATATTCCATGAGCAATAATATGTGGCTGAAGCTTCAAAGCCCAGTATTAATATGCGGTGTTTGAGACATTGCCATCTAGCTAATAATTGCCCAGATAGTGTAGCTAGTAATCCCCATCAGTTTAGCCACCAATTCCTATCAGTGTCGCTAACAATTCCTATCAGTGTAGCTAACAATTCCCGTCAGTATAGCAATAATTCTCATCATTGTAGCTAATAATTCCCATCATTGAGCTAAAAATTTCCATCAATGTAGTAATAATTCTCATCGTTGTAGCTAATAATTTCCACCAGTGTAGCTAACAATTCTCATCAGTATAAACTAACAATTCCCATCAATGTAACTAACCACGCCCGAATGGTCATGTCCCAAACAGCACAACGGCATCCCCCCACTGAATCAAGGTGTCAGGTCAAGAAGCTTCTGCTGGATATGACACACATTGAGACAACCTGTTAATAGTATGACCAGAAATTCCTTTGTCTGTAACTCACAAGGCCACCGAAATAAAGGAAAACCTGCAGAGAAGAGAATTAGACACAGCGGTGAATAATATGGGAATTTGTTGCTGTCTGAACTCAAAGTGTAGTCCATACATATGGTACTACTTGCAGTGCAATGAACTGATATTTGCGTGTGGATTAGTTTTCCCCTTTTACCGTCTTCTGAGGTACTTGTAAGTTACGTCCCCAAGGCAAGGACATGGAGAGAACTATAGGGGAGAACAAAAGAGGTGGGTTGTTTGATGACCTATGCCCCAATGGGATAAAGGGGGAGAAGGAGAAGTCAGGGTCATTCTCCCCTGCATGATCATATCAGTTGATATACCATTATGTCTTCTTATTACGTTACTTATTGCACTTGCTGCCAAAATTTGACCTCATGGTACCTGCAATGTTATTGCCAACAAGGAGTTTTCTCGTTCTATGTATAGCGCGCGCGCACACAGAGAGAGAGAGAGAGAGAGAGAGAGAGAGAGAGAGAGAGAGAGAGAGAGAGAGAGAGAGAGAGAGCATATATTCAGTGACACATGTATAGTCAACTTTACCGCTATGTTCCTAAGACTATATTCCTACCCATCGGCTGACGACCTTCATTTGGAATTGCACATAAGATTCAACACTAACAGCATAAACATATCGACAATAGTCAAGAAAGGCACATCTTACTGATGACACCTCTCGTGCAGTCCAGTACTTGTGATATCCCTAGGGTCATGCACGGCCTACTTGTGAAGATAATAGTTTGAGAATGTGTATTCTATAATCGGTTTTACAGAAAGGAAGATTGGCAAACCCCTCCGCAAACCGACACTGTGCTAGCTGTCCTGGCAGGTTAGTTAGGTGAAGTCTCGGTGAAGTATGGGAGTCTTCGTGGCGAAGTGGTCAAGCCGTTTAACTCGGGCTCCGAAGGTTGTGGGTTCGAATCCGGGCCGCGAACCTTCTGTTCACGAGTTAAATTTTTCGGAGACTCCTGTGGGTCGTCGCTAGAGCTACGGAGTTCGTGCTTTGTACGACGCTTTCCGCGCTGCGGAAAGAGACCGAGCCATATGGGATAAAACCCGGTGCAATGAAGTCGACTTTTAAGCGACTTTTTAGGTGAAGTCTCGGGAAGACTGAGCTTCAAATCATAAGTCCGATGTATCGGTGTTCAAGCCATCTAAGACCTGAAAGTGTTTTTTCATCTATCGGAGAGGTTGACGAAGAGATTTTTTTCTGAATCGCTACCCAGACGCCATCTTCACGGGGACTGCGTCGCGGAGATCTCATAAACCCTCTCCAAGCTAAGAAACTACGGGGTGTGCCAAACCTGCACTGGAACTTCACATCTTCTGAGAGGCATGTTAGAATGCAAACAGGTCATAATTCAGCACAGGACATAGAGATAAACGGGTTGGTAGTGTTTCCTCCAGGGGTTGTAGGTAGTTTATGGTCAACAGACTCCAATCCAACCCGCTGTTGGACAGGGGGTTCATTTAACAACTGGTGCCGAAGAAATTACAGTTATCATATGGATATAGAGTGGGCTCATGTAGCAACTGAGGCGGAAGGAATTAAAGTTGCCATCTGGATATAGAATCATCTCAGGAGATGATTACTGGGACAGAGGGAATTAAAGTGGTCCTCTGGATATAGAGTGGGTTCATCTCAGAACTTTTTGGGACAGAAGGAATTAAAGTAGCAATCTTGATATAGAGTGGGTTCATCTGAAGACCTTTTTTGGGACAGAAGGAATTAGAGTAGCAATTTGGATATACAGTGGGTTCATCTTAGGACTGGTTGGGACAGAAGGAATTAAAGTAGCAATTTGGATATAAAATTGGGTAATATAGCAAATGGTTGGAGCAGAATGGATTTATAGCTATTTGGATATAGAGTGAGTTCATCTCAGGACTGTTTGTGACAGAAGAAATTCAAGTAGCAATGTGGATATAAAATGGGTTCATCTAACAACTGGTTAGGACTGAATTAAAGTTATAATTTTCAGAGAGAGTAGGTTTGTCTAACAACTGGTTGGAACAGAAGTTGAACTATAGTCTGTCCAGAAATGAATGCCTTCATTCACGATCAATTATTTTGAAAACTCTCCGCTGCATCGTTATGAAATTTTTCCTGCCGTCTTATATTTACTCCCACCCTAAGGAATATGTCTTTGATAGGTCCAAAAGCAACTTAAACCATGGAAAGCGGCGACATTTCTTTGATGTTATGGTGAAAAACTACTGATTTCTCGCGAACAAACTTGTTTTACAGTAATGTTCCGTTCCACTACGCGAGGCTTTTGTCATAAGGCCAATCCTATGTCCCACGAGAAAATTAAGTATTCAACGCTAATGTTTCCGTGTGAAGACGAAATATATTTAATAATGCGCACTTCATCTCTGACCCATAAATTATATACCTCATATAAACACATTTTGAAATCTGCTGTACAATCTCCAGAACAAAATGTTTTTGTTGAGTGGGCATGATAAGGTTATATGCTAAATCTCATCATTTTCCCTCAGTTGGTTACTGAGATATGGAATTTTATATTGGGGCAGACAAAAGTAAACAGACTATAGTTTGTTATGTGTGGTGTAGGCAACAAACGATTGTGGAATTAAATCAGAAGTATCAATCTCGCAGTGCCCATTGACCCTCTGTAGCAGTCTCAGCACTAAGACGCCCATACAAGTAGCCTGAACAGAACCGCTGTTATCGGGTTCCTCATAGAATGAATGAACGAACTACCCACCCCCGACCCACGCCATTTGTGTATAGGTTGGATGTATCTACATAGACTGTACATTGCATAATGCTATAAATATTATGTGCATAATGCAAATGTATACTTTATACGGATAATTTATTTTGTGCTAATGTGAACTCCAGGAGTCACAATTAATCTTTGGCATGAGCCCTAATGTGTCTGACAGTTGTTTCTCATTATGTATCTCTCTCTCACTCACTCACTCTCTCTCTCTCTCTCTCTCTCTCTCTCTCTCTCTCTCTCTCTCTCTCTCTCTCTCTCTCTCTCTCTCTCTCTCGTAGTGTCGTCGACTGCCCACGAGGTTCTATTCATTGCTTTTCTGAATTTCAAGTTTAATGTGTAGCTGTTTATAATTTATCTCCACACATCCGCATATTCCGTGCGTATTGCATATATATATATATGTGTGTGTGTGTGTGTGTGTGTGTGTGTGTGTGTGTGTGTGTGTGTGTGTGTCTGTCTGTCTGTCTGTCTGTCTGTCTGTCTGTCTGTCTGTCTGTCTGTCTGTCTGTCTGTCTGTCTGTCTGTCTGTCTGTCTGTCTGTCTGTCTGTCTGTCTGTCTGTCTGTCTGTCTGTCTGTCTGTCTGTCTGTCTGTCTGTCTGTCTGTCTGTCTGTCTGTCTGTCTGTCTGTCCTGTCTGTCTGTCTGTCTGTCTGTCTGTCTGTCTGTCTGTCTGTCTGTCTGTCTGTCTGTCTGTCTGTCTGTCTGTCTGTCTGTCTGTCTGTCTGTCTGTCTGTCTGTCTGTCTGTCTGTCTGTCTGTCTGTCTGTCTGTCTGTCTGTCTGTCCTGTCTGTCTGTCTGTCTGTCTGTCTGTCGTCTGTCTGTCTGTCTGTCTGTCTGTCTGTCTGTCTGTCTGTCTGTCTGTCTGTCTGTCTGTCTGTCTGTCTGTCTGTCTGTCTGTCTGTCTGTCTGTCTGTCTGTCTGTCTGTCTGTCTGTCTGTCTGTCTGTCTGTCTCTCCCTCTATGTAATGCTTAAAGTCCGCGTACAAAACGATCAGTTACAAGGCACGGCAAAGTCCCATGATATAAGATTGATGCGTAATGCCACATCCGCGTATGTATCATTTTCTACTGTTGATTGTTAGCGCTTGTATGTGATACTTTTCTAAATGTACTTTCAAACTATAAATTTTTAACATGTGTTATCATGAACAAAAATAGACAAGTAATTTCATCACTGGGTTTGTCTTATTTATTGTCTGTCTCCAAAGAGAGCAATGCACTCAATGTCTGGTTGTAGTTGTTATAAGAGTATGATTCACGACGATGGGTTAAACTAATACGAATAAATGTTATAATTTCAGAGAGAGACAGAGACTCCGTAGCTCCAGCAACGACCCCCGGAGTCTCTGAGACAACAACACTCGTCAACTGAATGACGGAGTCGGGAAACGAACCCACGATGTTCGGATTGCGAGGCGAGTTGAGATGAGTTGAATTGAGTTTAGTTTAGTTGAATTGCGTCGAGTTGAGCTGAGTTGAATTACGTTTAGTTGAGTTGAGCTGAATTGAGTCGAGTTGAGCTGAGTTGAATTGCGTTTAGTTGAGTTGAGCTGAATTGAGTTTAGTTGAGTTGAGTTGAAATGAGTTGAGCTGAGTTGAATTGAGCTGAGCTGAGTCCAGAACTGATATCATTGCACTCGGGACATTCCCATAAGCGCTCAGTCCTCATTTTCAACAGCCAGCGAAGAGTTTCAATACAAATGGTGCCCGTTGCAACCTGATTATATATCCGTCTTGCTTTACCTTCGTGTGACGACTGCCCTCTGATCACCCCTTGCTGCTGCATGCTCTCTTTACCATTATAGTATATCGGTTCTTGTGCATTATTCACGCGCTCCCAAAGGGCCTTCACCACATCTGCCTTGCCCTTATCATGCATCAAATCACTCCTTAATTACACAGCACCAGCCAATCTGTCTGTTGTCATTGCCAACCACATCAGAGTATCCTGGAGAAAAGATCCAGCGAATGCTCACAGCCCGTGACCTCTGAATTGATGTATGCCATTCAGCACGAAGCATGCCAGTCTTCACCATTGCCAGCATGCTGGTAGTAGCGGTGTAAAAATGAAATAGATCGATTTGTTTAGATATCTAGATTGCAGTGACATCAGATGGAAGGTCTAACACAGAGATATAGAAGAGAATCACCATATACAACGGCTCTTTTACTCGAATGAGCGACTTCATCAAGAACAGACATGTATATGCCACGATAGGCACAAACATCCGCTGAATGAAAAGGTGTGTGTGGCCAGTTCTTCTGTATGGGTGCTAATGATGGACAATAAGTAATGAAATGGTGAAGAAATTGGAGGCTGTGAAGTTGTGGTTTGCAGTAATATCGAGGCACAAACACCGAGTTGATTCACGAATCTGGTGATAGTTTGAGATGGCAAAACATGAACGCTCACGCTTTTCGCGATGACACATTATAACGATGAGTAGAATGTTGAGAATATCAAGGACTGACGATGAGATATGGACAGCAACGGTTTTACAATACCACTCATCAAAATGACAATGAAAAAAAAATTAAACGAATACAATTATCCGGTAAATCAACTGAACAGATGGGATATAGAAATTAGCATGCATATATATATATATATATATATATATATATATATATATATATATATATATATATATATATATATATATATATAAGAGAATGTTTGTTTGTTTGTGTGTCCTTGTTTTTTTTTTTTTCTCAGTTCCCGAACTGAGAACTATCCGATTGAGATGAAATTTTGTACAGATGTTGTTCTCATTCCCGCAGATCCAACTGATATAGTTAGTTTAAAATCAACAATTTTTCCTCAAGCACGAAAGAAAAAGGCATTGTGACCTTCAGAAACAGACGAAGAAATTTCCCGCCATCTTGCTCCAAGGGGACTCACTCTCTGATTAAACCAGAAATTAGTTATGAACAGTTATATCTACTTATAATGTTTCTTTGTGTGTGTATCCTTATTAGTGTCAGGTCTTAGTCAGATATGACTGAGCTACCGTATAACAGTAGACGGTACTACCTGCTTTCTGTTAGCGCCGAACGTTGGGCGGCGCTTACCAAACCCGACACCCCACATTGTGCCAACGGCTTCGGGCGGAAGAGCGCAATTGGGAGGGTACAAGCCTTACCCTGGTGCGAGGAAATGCAACCTAAAGACAAAATGTCATGGCAGGGCAGACCAGGCCCTAAGCCTTGGTTGGCAGGCTGGTCTAGGATCGAAGCTCCGACAGGCGGACAGTTAGAGCATTGCTTTGCTGATCCGGCAGCTTCTGCAACTTGTCTTGTTCCAGATGTAGAGGTGTTACCTTTCCTCTGGAGTGAACTAGGCAGACCGAGAGAGGGATCATGCTGCATGGGCAACACATGATCTCTATATTTTAGCCCAGGCTTTGTGCTATGGAGAAGCAATAACTCCATCCCTGGTCCCGGTCTCGGAATCAAAGCGAGAGGCAACTTTTATGAGTTATAAGTCCCTGTCAATTGGCGTAGACATGGGGCGCCACGCGTTGCCTTTGACGGTGGGAGACACCTACAGGTGTCACTGATCAGCTACCGCCCGCCTCAAGCTGGGCAGCCCCCGGCCAATTGGGTGCTGATCCGCCACAGCCTGCCTGCTTCAATGGGTGCTTGGGGCTAGGAACAAAATCTGTAAAACCAATGCACCAGGTACTAATAAAAATAAAAATAGAAACCTCAAGCTACGGCTTGCAACCTGGAACGTGAGAACCATGTGTCCAGGATTTTCCACTGACTTGACCAATATTGACGATGTGAGAAAAACGGCTGTGATTGATGCCGAACTCAATCGTCTTAACATTGATATTGCTGGCCTGCAGGAGACTCGCCTCGCTGAGGAAGGGTCACTCAGGGAAAACAATTACACCTTTTTTTTGGAAGGGTAGAGGGCAGGCAGAAAAAAGGCAACACGGTGTGGGCTTTGCAGTGAAGAATTCGCTACTGGGAATGATTGAAATTCCAGCAGGAGGAAATGAAAGACTAGTATCCCTGCGCTTGGCAACCTCTTGTGGTTTTGCCACCATTATTACTGCATATGCACCGACACTCGATTCCTCTGATGATGTGAAATGATTCGTTCTATGAGGAGTTAGACTCCTGTGATCAAGGCAGTTCCAAAATCTGACTACATTTATATGCTCGGTGATTTCAATGCTCGTGTGGGCAAGGACTCGAGTTCATGGCCAGTGTGCCTTGGAAAATACAACATCGGTAGCATGAATGAAAATGGGCAAAGACTGCTGAAGCATTGCACCAGAAATGACCTATGAATTACAAACTCCTATTTTAAACCAAAAGAGCTGCATAAGGTCACATGGAAACATCTAAGATCCGGCTATTGGCACCAGCTGGACTTCATCATTACACAGAGACAACATCCGAACCATATATCATTGACTCGAAGTTACCACAGTGTTGACTGTGATACGGATCATTCTTTGGTTGTTGCAAGGGTTAGACTGAGACCAAAGAGAATATACACAGCTAAACACAAATCTAGCCCCAGGATTAATATTATTAACACTCACGATCCTGAAAAGTGCTTTCAGTTTCAACAGCAACTTGAAGACGCTTTCACTGATACACCAGAAAATTGTACAGTAAATGAAAAGTGGGGTCAACTTAAGGAAACTCTTTATAAAACTGCCGTAGGGGTTTACGGCACTGTGGATCATAAGAGGCAGGACTGGTTTGCGGCAAACAGCCAGACTCTGCAGCCCTTGATTGATAAGAAGAAGATAGCTCACTTAAGAAACAAGGAAAGACCAACGCGTAACACTCTGAGTGAGCTAAAGCAAGCTAGGAAGGATGTGCAAAAGGCTGCCAGACAGTGTGCAAATGATTATTGGATCAAGTTATGTGAGTCCATTCAAATCGCAAGTGATAAGGGAAACATCAGAAGCATGTTTGAAGGAATAAAGAAAGCCTGTGGTCCAATGATCAAAAGAAGTACACCATTGAAATTCTTGCCTGGAGAAATCATAACTGATAAGAAACAGCAGATGGACAGAGGGGTAGAGCACTATTTGGAGCTTTACTCAAGTGAGACCAAACTAGCGGATGATGCCCTCAACGCCATAGAGGCTCTACCAACTCTTGACCCCTGGATACACTTCCCACCATAACAGAAGTTAAGTGTGCTATAAATGAACTTGCATCTGGCAAGGCTCCAGGTAAGGATGGGATTCCAATAGAGGTTATCAGGAGTGGGCAAGACACACTCACTCTACAGATCCACCAGCTAATAGAGCTATGCTGGCGAGAAGGACAAGTCCCACAAGATTTCAAAGATTCAAGCATCATAACACTGTACAAGAACAAGGGCGATCGGAGCGACTGCAACAACTATAGGGGTATCTCACTTCTGTGTATTGTTGGAAAAGTATTTACCAGAATTGTTCTGCTCAGACTTCAAGTCCTAGGAGATTAAGTCTACCCCGAATCATAGTGTGGCATTCGACAGAACCGGTCTACTATTGATATGATATTCTCATTGCGACAAATGCAAGAAAAATGCCGAGAACAGAATCAACCATTGTTTATTGCCTTCATCGACCTCACAAAGGCGTTTGATTTGGTCAGTCGTGAGGGTCTGTTCAAGGCACTAAAGAAGATTAGCTGCCCACCAACTCTTCTGTCCATTGTGGAATCAAGTTTGATGGTGCAACTTCAGAAGAGTTTGAAATCAAGAGTGCAGTTAAGCAAGGTTGTGTACTAGCTTCCACCCTCTTTGGAATATACTTTTCACTTCTGCTGAAATATGCCTTTCGTGATCAGGATGGTGGTATATACATTCACTCACGCTCAGATGGCGGCCTCTACAATGCTCAGAGATTGAAGGCCAAGACCAAAATTAGGAGGGTACTGATCAGAGAGTTGCTTTTTGCAGATGATGCTGCAGTTACGACCCACTCTGAGGAAGAATTACAATGTCTACTATCTGCATTTTCCAATGCCTGTTCTGAATTTGGTTTAACAATTAGCAAAAAGAAGACACAGATCATGTCACAAGGTGCACATGGGGTACCATCAATCTTTATTGACGACGCCGAACTAGAGATGGTAGACCGTTTTATATATCTAGAATCAGTGGTAAATATCAAATTATCCCTAGATAAGGAAATCAACATCCGGATTGGTAAGGCAGCAACAACAATGAACAGATTAAGAAAAAGAGTCTGGGAGAACAGGAAGCTTACTGCCAAAACAAAAGTCCTTGTCTATCAAGCCTGTGTCCTTAGTACTCTTCTTTATGGCAGTGAAACCTGGACAACTTACTCACACCAAGAGAAACGTTTAAACAGCTTTCATATGCGGTGTCTGCGAAGAATTCTTGGTATTAAGTGGCAAGATAAAATCACAAATACTGAAGTATTGGAAACATCAGGTTGTGTGACGGTTTATTCAATGCTCAGTCTTCGTAGACTTAGATGGATAGGACATCTTAGGAGGATGGATGATGGTAGAATGCGAAAGGACATCTTTTTTGGTGACTTACAGATGGGTAAGAGATCTCAGGGTCGGCCTCTACTACGATATAAAGATGTGTGTAAACGAGACATGATTGATACAGGCATTGATAATGCACATTGGGAGCAAGTAGTCGCTAAACGTGTTGCCTTATCAGTCACATTCGCTACTGCCATGGGTAAAAGTTATTATGCCTTTTTGAAGCACACACTATCGTCTGTCAAGGCGGCAAGGTGCCAATGTGTTCCTGAACGGTTCATTCGATTGAGATGAAATTGTGTACGGATGTTGTTCTCACTCCCGCGGATCCAACTGAAATAGTTAGTTAGTTTAAAATCAATTTTTAATTTTGACACGAAAGAAAAAGGCATTACAAGCTTCAGAAACAGACGTGCAACAGGAACAGGAACAGGAGCATCAGAAACAGACGAGCAACGGGAACGGGAGCATCAGAAACAGACGAGCAACGGGAACGGGAGCATCAGAAACAGACGAGCAACGGGAACGGGAGCATCAGAAACAGGCGAGCAACGGGAGCATCAGAAACAGACGAGCAACGGGAACGGGAACTGGAGCACCAGAAACAGACGATATTAAACTGTATACGAGATATTAGTTTTGTACAAATCCAGATAAAAGATGCATATCTAACATTGGTGTTGGCGCTTCAGTAAGATGTGGTCGAATGCCTGTTGTTTAAAATACAAAACAAGGCCCGTTGTCTATTGTAGTGAGTGGCACCTTTCTGTCTTGACAGACGAAAGTATGTGGATTGGAATTTGGCCAAAATCCTATCGCACAATGCCTGGGCATGGATTCTGAGAACATGTGTTGCCCATGCAGCATGTTCCCTCTCTCGGCCTTGCCTTGTTTACTCCAGAGGAAAGGATAACCAGTACGTCTGGAACAAGGTAGGCTGCAGACACTGGCGGCTCAGCGTCAAACCTCCTAAGAGCCAGAGGTGAGTCTCACCTCCAAGAGCAGGAGGTGAGTGGTGGCCAGACCCTCACAACCGTGGGACTTGGCTTAGAGGCGTTCAGCCATATCCCGCAGCAGAGGGCCTTAAAGCAAGTGTCTGGACCTGTATGAGCGCGTATACCTTCTCAATCGTAAGTGTCCGGACCAATGTAAGCGTGTACTACCGTCAGACTCCCTGCCTGACTCTGCGGATCCCGCGACCAGCGAGAACAGGCCCGCCAGAGATATTGCTTGTCTTTTGCAGGCAAATCTCCCTACCTGACACTGTGTGGATCCGCAGCCAGCGAGAATAGGCCCCCCGGAGATATTGTTCGTCTGTTGCAACCAAATCTCCATGACGACTGAATAAGTAAAGAAACGATAAAAGTCGTGGTATTTCAGTTGCGCTTGCACTCCCACCTATGCTACACCCTTCATGTGTCTTCACAAAGTCGGACTAGAGTCAAGCTCAATAGGGTCTTCTTTCCCCACATACATCTTGAAAACCGCCACATCGCTGTTTAAATTTCCCCGCACTACCCTCCAGTTAGCAACAGCACCAACAACAACCACCATCAGAATTAAATTCAAATATTTTTTAAAAAATGAAGAAATTAACGCTTATAGTTTAAGAAGAAAGATGAAATTTATATCATCTTTGAAAAAAGGAGCGCTGATTTGAAAAGGGAACGGCACTATTCTAATTATAGCTGAAAAGGAGCTCAGCCATTGGTCGTGACTCAGCATGACCTCAGAGCCCAATCGAGGAAGGGCAGGAATAAACAACTGAGAGGCTTTAAAATGGAGTTAAGACCGGCAGACGGTCAGTGTGAGTAAAATGAAAATCCTTCAGCAATCACTCAACAGGAGAAGGGCCATTGGAACTGACGGCCGGGTGTCCTCTACTCAAAATCCATCTGAAGTTTACTTAGTTAGTCGACAGATCATCCTCATTGCACATCGAACCATTCAGTCCACAGTCCAACTTCATCTGAAGTTTACCCAACTCTAATAGAGGAAGAGAGAGAAGTGCCAGCCTACTAAGCAGCCAGCAAACTAGGAAAGCCAAAAACCTAGTCTGGAGCCTGAACCCTGATGACGTTATGCTTGAAGAAGACATTCAACTATGTTGATGGGAGCTCCTGACTGGAGTGATGATGAATCCTCTTTTTGAAAGAACTTCCAGGCAAAAGGTCATCTAACCACAAAAACCAGATAAACCTGTATCACCTTGAGGAAATCAGGGGAATTTTAGCTTGTACCTGGAATTGGAGAGACAACTCAACTATCAACATACCTGATCCAGAATAACACTCACACAGTGGACCAACTGTATTTAATTTTACAGAACTCTTTTTACAAGTGGGTTCCAAAACCCCTGGAGTGGAGAAGCTCGAGTTCATGATCAAGACTCATTATTATTATAACTCCACTGATAGATGTATAGTATTTGTTCATCTGGGGAATTGGGGTTTATGTTTGTGTTTATTTCAAAACCAAGTGAATGATTGTGAGATTAATGAGTATACATAATACCTTTGGACTGGATGATAATTTTTGGATTAAAATGGCCAAACCCCAACCCCAGCTTGTTGATTAATAAAATGTTACAGATATGTCATTTCCACTCTTGAGTGTTACAAGAATTCCTTGAGTGTTTACGTCATCATTGTTATTAATTAATATACCCTAGATATTAATTATTTAGCTGAGAGCAGAGGGGCAAGGAAACTCCACAAGAATATTATTATTATTCAAGGAAATCTTTTCCTTGTTCACCTTGAGGACTTCCTTGGCTCTCCTGGACTCTAATTTTGGACTCAAGCAATTGAGCCATTGAAGGCTATTAAAATTATAACAAGCAGGATCACATTGGGATAGAGGAACTCTAGCTTTCCTCTGCCTCTTTGAGATTTTCCCAAAACATCCGACATCTATTATAACCCCAGATCATTGACAGTGGCAAAACATAAGACACTGAAGAACACAGAAGTGTTGGCAGCCTTCATGTGCCGTCTCTGTTCATTGTATATTCCTTTGTGCTGCTTTATATTATCTTCAAAATGCAAGAATTCAGTACGGGCGACAGACGAGGCGGAAGAGAAAGGCCTGCAAGTGACAAAACAAAAGAAGACAGGTGATGGTTTAAAATGTTGTTCTTCCACTTCATGCCGTTTTTACGCTCCTCTGTTCATTTCAATATATCTTTTTCAATCGTTCATATAAGAAATAACTAGCCAAGCCTGATATACAGAAGAGAAGCATGAACAATTAGCAAGTCAATGAGGAATTATGTAGGAAGCGGGAGAGATGTGGTTTTATAAAAGAATGATAGAACGCCGTGAATGGATACAAAGACTAATGGAGATGTCTTGAAAAAATGTTAACTCACAAAAAGAGAACTGGTTATTAGCATAGGAATAAGATTTATTTATTTGGTTGTTTCGGGATTTGAGGTTTGAAGATTGAACACAACCCACTACTGGCACCGCTGATCGTATTCCGGTACGGACCTTGGGCCTTGTCCCTTGTTCCAATCTGACGTGGACAAGGTCCAAGGTTCATACCAGAATACGATCAGCAGTCCACATTCTCTAAGCATGAAATGAGCTGGACAGTCTGACATCATGGCATGGAGGAACATCGGTATCAGATTTGACTGGCAGTACAGAAGACTGGAAAGACGTTATCACTAACGCCACATGCCATGGACTGTAAGAAGAAGTGTTCATCACCAAATTGTGCTCTGGGAAATGGCAGAGGCGCTCATACATCTCCACAGATCTTGGTTCTCAGTGTTCTGGATCTGATCTTTTGAGGTTAATCCCCCATGCCACCGTCCCAGACCATCATTTCCCTCGATCTGCTACCGATGATAATTTCAGATGTTCTCTGATACTTTTTGTTGCATCACATGACCACAGAACAACGTTTTTCTCCTTCTTATACACTGGAGATTCAAATGAAAACGTGTGTGTGTGAATATATTCTGAAAAAGTAAAGAATAAATGTTCAATGCAAGTCCTCCAGTTGTGAAGTCTATCATAGAAGTCGTGCCGTTTTGAAACTTCCTATTCCACACAAACACTTGCTGGACTGACAGGCATGCATCACCATACTGGACCTTTATTCGACAATGAATTTCTATAAGTTTCACGACATCATGGATTAAAACACAGATAATAAAAAGCTGCTTCTCTTTAGTGCATGTCAAAAGTGGGACGGTCATTTTTAAACTTTCCGTATGACTTTACCATGTTCGTCTGTATCGTGATATCACTTGCTCAATGCTCTTTACATCCTTAACTAATATTGACAGGCTACAATACATTGACATTGTTATTGTAATTTCTATCACACTTTTAAGGTTGCCATTTGAAGCCCCCTTGCAGTTGTATATAATGTTCTATGTTCATTAGCCTTTTCCCATCATTTTATGTTAGAAGGTATTCACAATATATATATATATCAGAAATCTTCGTTGCCTCCAAGCACTCCCTAATCTGTTCTTCGCGTTCCACGATTCACTGTCACACTGTAAAACAAGTTTTATATAAAATGTAAGACCTCTCTTTCCGGCATTCAATGATTGAAGTAACTGAAAATAGCTTGTCATTTTCTGAAATGCATTTCTCATACTCCTCAATATTTTAGAGGTGTGGATGCAAGACAGCATACTGTGATGTATGTCAAGGATCTTCTCTATGCTGATCACATCAGATCGGATGTGTTATGCCTGACATGTAGAGAAAAATCATCATTCCTATGGTTTTTCAAGATGTTTATCTGTCATGCCGGCTCCATGGTGAAGGGTTTATGCATACCGAGTTTGAAACACAGCTGCAGGCAATTTGGCAGCAGACTGCCTTGCGTTGGGTTTTTATAAAATGGTATGGGTCCCGATAATTCAGAAAGCAATGGCAAACTACTGAACATAAACTTGCCAAGAGATCACACTCAAAAAATGCTGAGGTTGACTGCGACGTCCTGTAAAGGATATGACACAAACTTTTTTTTCTTTAATCTGTCACAGAATATTCAAGCAATTTGTATAGACTATTTTAAACCTTAAGTTTCTGTTTAAAATGTCCTATTTTTAAAACTTGCTTTTTTTTAACAAGAAAGATTCAATCAAACTCAACAAATCCTTGCTTTGAATGTTAAGATGGTAAATTTGCTTATAAATTCAAATAACAATACAATCTGTAATCAACAATGATTAAAGTCTATAATCAAGTCAGAAGGTATAATTAAATATAACGGTCATGATCATTAAAACATTGTATATTGTTGACTTGTACAGTTTTATTGGTATTGAACAAGTTTTCGTGGGTAAGAATGAGATGTAACACAGGACAAAGGAACACAACAGGAAAAACACACACTGCATTTCAACTAGGTAAAAAATGCATAAGTAACATACAGACACAAATGATAAGGCTGTTGGATCTAGGTAAGTGTAGGTTATTTGATGTGCACTTTCTTGTCAGCACCTGGCTTGGTCTGTGCCTTCTTCTTCATCATCTGTATCCTCTTGTTGGCAGTCACCAACGACAAGTTTGCCACCGCTTGCTTGTTGCTGGTGCTGTTGCTGACTTTAGATGGAGAAGGGCAGTCTGGTGAGGTTGCTGTTGTCGGTGTGCTAACATGTGGGGGAGAATTCTTTGCAGGAGTGACATCTGACTTACTCTGCTCATAATTTGATGGAGATTTCCCAGATTCTGGTGTTTTCTCCGATTTTAAAACACCATCAGTCTTCTTCTCCTCTTTCTCCGATGGTAATGACTTCAAAGTTGCATCACTACCTTTCTTGTCATCAACTTTGGTACTCAATTTCTTCTCTTCCACTTTAGGCTTTGATGGAATGTCAGATTTATTACTGCCGCTGCTGCCAGACTTTGAAGAACTATCAGATTTATAACCACCACTGCTGGACTTGGACTCGACTTTCGATGAAGATTTCACCCCATCTACTTTCGGTTCACTTTTGCGAGAAGTGGTACCACTCTTTGATTCTCCTTTTGATTTATGCAAATTAGCTGCCAGTCCAGCCAGCCCTACCATTGGCTTGACGGTTGTGCTGGTGAGGGCTGTGGTGTCTGCTGGTGTAACTATCGTCTGTTTCAATAAAAAAGAACATGTATTGATCAGTAATTAAACATTCAAAAATACAATACAGTAATCTCATTTACATATCACTAAGGTATTAGAATATATATATTCAGTAACTGAATGGCACACAGGTAATCACAGAGTTCAGTGTCTAGCATGTTTGTCTGCAGACCCATCATGGGGATGACTTTTTCCCACTGGTCTGGACTTCCAGCCAAACATTATACCAGAATATGTTCTGGGAAGTAAGAGCGGCCAGCATGACACTGATCACATGACCAATCAATTGCCAGTTGGTCTGCACAAATATGGGGCTGGCACCATATAGTTAGTTAGTTAGTTAGTTAGTCAGTCAGTGTTAGTTAGCCAGTCCGTCAGACAGTTAGTTAGTTAATTAGTCAGTTAGTTAATTAGTCAGTCAGTTAGTGTTAGTTAGCCAGTCCATCAGACAGTTAGTTAGTTAGTTAGTCAGTCAGTCAGTCAGTTAGTTAGTGTTAGTTAGCCAGTCCGTCAGACAGTTAGTTAGTCAGTTAGTGTTAGTTAGCCAGTTCGTCAGACAGTTAGTTAGTCAGTCAGTCAGTTAGTGTTAGTTAGCCAGTCCGTCAGACAGTTGGTTAGTTAATTAGTCAGTTAGTTAATTAGTCAGTCAGTTAGTGTTAGTTAGCCAGTCCGTCAGTTAGTTAGTTAGTTAGTTAGTTAGTCAGTCAGTCAGTTAGTTAGTGTTAGTTAGCCAGTCCATCAGACAGTTAGTTAGTTAGTCAGTTAGTGTGTGTTAGCCAGTTCGTCAGACAGTTAGTTAGTCAGTCAGTCAGTCAGTTAGTGTTAGTTAGCCAGTCTGTCAGACAGTTAGTTAGTTAGTTAGTTAGTTAGTCAGTTAGTGTTAGTTAGCCAGTCTGTCAGACAGTTAGTTAGTTAGTTAGTTAGTTAGTTAGTTAGTTTGTTGGGGGGTACGGGGTGTCAGGCATTGGTAGCACCTTTGGTAAGGATGGCTCTCATGTCCTTTCAGGACCCATCCCCCACTGGTCCAAGTCTGACACCCAGCTCGTGCCTGTGGCTCCTAGTAGCTGTCAGCATGCGACAGCGGCCACCCCCCGGGCAACAGCTGTGAGAGGCTGGCTAAACCAGGCATGGGTATCCGATTTGGTGTCAAACCAAGAGGTAAACTAGGGTATGCCTACCCAGCATGTGAAGACAGGATTCGGCAGACTGCGCGGAAGAAATCATTCCTGATTCAACGGGCAAGACGGCGTTTACCTGCAAAGCGTTGTGGAACGTAATGAGCACGGCAAGGCACGTAGAGCACCCTGGTCATCCACTGCACCTGTATTCGTCTCCAATCGTCTCGACTTGTCTTGCCACTGGACTCAGATGGACTCAGGCGAGAGAGTGAGGTCGACGAATTGCGCAACTCTTCCTCACTTTAATCCAAGTCATCGCGCAAGTCATTCTTCATCCAACGTCACATATCACCTTCAAGCCCTGTGGCGATGGGCGAGCGGCAAAGCGGCAGGCGTGGGTACGCTGGCAGCCGTAGTCGCAGACCTGCACACAGGCGGCTCAGGCCATATGGTCGTCTTCTACTGACCGGAGCAGCAGTGGGATTCGGCAGCCCCCTGAGCGACTGAGCAGCCCTCTATAGGAACACATTGCTCACCTCCATAGCATGAGGAAGGGGCTAGAAAAGGTGCCCTAAACATTGTCTGCTTCATCACTACCTAACCAGCTAGCCGCGGTTGGTGGGTACCCTAACTGCGGTCGACATACAAAGAAAGATAAAACAAGCAAAGCTAAAAGAGTAAACCATATTCCCTTAACAATTGGAACTTGGAATGTACGCACCCTACTTGACAGAGACGGCACGTCGGGTCCAGAGAGACGAACAGCACTGATTGGGAGAGAGCTGGGCAGGTACAACATCGACATTGCAGCCTTGAGCGAGACACGACTTGCAGAAGAAGGCCAAATCTGTGAAATTGGTGCCGGCTACACATTTTTCTGGAGTGGAAGGTAAAGCGAGGAAAGACGCCAATCCGGTGTGGGATTTGCCATTAAGTCGGCCCTGGTCGGCAAATTAGCTGGATTTCCAAAGGCTATAAACGACAGGCTCATGACCATGAAGTTGCCTCTGCTGAATGGAAGGAAGCACGCAACCATTGTGAGTGTCTACGCACCAACTATGACCAACGAAGATGATGTCAAGAACAAGTTCTATGAGGACCTGCACAATGTATTAACATCTGTTCCCAAAGGAGACAAACTTATACTCCTTGGGGATTTCAATGCCAGAGTAGGCACGGACACCACCTCTTGGAGTGGCATTATTGGAAAGCATGGAGTCGGAAATTGTAACAGCAATGGACTCCGCCTCCTTCAGACATGTGCCGAACATGATCTCCTGATTACGAACACAATTTTCCGTCTCCCCATGAGAAATAGGACATCGTGGATGCACCCTCGCTCGAAACACTGGCACCTCATTGACTATGTCATCGTCAGGAGGAGTGACAGACAAGACGTTCGAGTGACAAAATCCATGTGTGGTGCCGAATGTTGGACAGACCATCGTCTCATTATCTCGAAAATGAACATCCACATCAGGCCACCACGGCGTCCTCAAGGGGCGAAAATGCAAACAAAGCTAAATGTCACCCGCCTAAACAGCAAGAAAATGCAGCAGTCGTTTGAAAATATGCTGGAAGACCGCCTCAAGCCCAATGCTGAACCTAAACAGGATACAGAAACAGAATGGAGAGCCCTAAAGGACACAATTTACAACACTGCTATGGAAATCCTGGGTCCAGCCCCCCGAAAGCATAAAGACTGGTTTGATGAAAATTCCGAAGACATCAACCAATTGCTGGCCGAGAAACATCTTCTCCTCAAGGCACATTTGAATGACCCAAAGTCAACATCAAAAAAAGATGCTTTCAAGAACATTCAGAGAGTAGTGCAGCAGAAACTTCGGCACATGCGGGACTCCTGGCTGAGCAGCAAAGCTGATGAAATTCAGGGCTTTGCTGACAGACATGATATGAAAAACTTCTACGACTCACTGAAAGCGGTCTATGGTCCTTCATCACCAGGCATAGTTCCCCTCCTCAGTGCAGATGGGGGAACATTGGTCACCGATAAGAAAGAAATCCTCCAACGCTGGGCAGAGCATTTCAGCAAAATCTTAAATGCAACTTCCTTCTTCGATGATGAAACCATCAACTGCCTTCCTCAAGTTCCCACCAATGAGACACTTGATGACCTGCCAACCATAGTGGAAATAAACAAAGCCATCCAGCAACTCTCCAGCGGCAAGGCACCTGGTCCTGACTCCATCCCAGCAGAGATATACAAGGCAGGTGGGCCGGTCCTAACAGAGCAGCTTCACCAAGTCTTCACAAACATATGGATGAACGAGACCATGCCACAAGATTTCAAGGACGCGTCAATAGTCCACCTTTACAAACGTAAAGGAAACCGCCAATCCTGTGACAACCACCGAGGCATCTCCTTGCTTTCAATTGCAGGGAAGATACTCGCCAGAATTCTTCTCAATCGCCTCACAGCCCATCTCGATCAAGGTCTTCTTCCTGAGAGTCAATGTGGCTTCAGAAAAGAACGTGGAACTGTTGACATGATTTTCGCTGC
Source organism: Cepaea nemoralis (assembly GCA_014155875.1). Taxonomy (NCBI): domain Eukaryota; kingdom Metazoa; phylum Mollusca; class Gastropoda; order Stylommatophora; family Helicidae; genus Cepaea; species Cepaea nemoralis. Next base: position 126,920 of record JACEFZ010027486.1, read on the forward strand.
AAGGCAGCTGCAAGAGAAATGTCAGGAACAGAACTGCGAAATGTTCTCCACTTTCATTGACCTTACCAAGGCTTTTGATACAGTCAGCAGAGAAGGACTGTGGAAGATTATGGCAAAATATGGCTGTCCACGAAAGTTTGTCCAAATAGTGCGGCTATTTCATGACGGCATGCAGGCAAGAGTACAGGAAAATGGTGAACTGTCTGAACCCTTTCCTGTCACCAATGGAGTGAAGCAAGGATGTGTCCTGGCACCAACACTGTTCAGCCTCATGTTTTCAGCCATGTTGATGAATGCCTTCGAGAACGACGACATTGGAATAGACATCAACTACCGTATGGATGGAAAGTTATTCAATCTCAGAAGGCTGAAAGCTAAAACCAAAATTAACAGCGGCACCGTCAGAGAGCTCCTGTTTGCTGATGATTGCGCTCTATACGCCAACTCAGAGGCGGACATGCAACATAATGTTTCAGCTTTCTCACATGCCTGTGCCAACTTTGGGCTCAATATCAACTTGGAGAAGACTGTAGTTATGTACCAGCCAGCTCCAGGGAATAATCACACTGTGCCGAATATCAAAATGAATGATCATAGACTAAGTGTTGTGGACAAATTCACCTATCTTGGCAGCACCGTGTCACAAGCTGCCACAATCGATGACGAAGTGAATGCAAGAATCTCCAAGGCCAGTGCAGCCTTTGGCAGACTGTACAAGAATGTATGGGACAGAACTGGAATAAGCCTGCAAACAAAGCTAAAAGTCTACAAAGCAGTTGTATTATCCACACTGCTATATGCTTGTGAAACCTGGACTGTTTATCAGCGACACGCTAGGAAATTAAACCACTTCCACACAGTCTGCCTAAGGAAGCTACTGAAGATTAAATGGCAAGACAAGATTCCAGACACTGAAGTCCTAGATAGAGCATCCATGCCCAGTATCCACACTCTACTGATGAAGAATCAGATTCGCTGGGCTGGTCACTTGACTCGCATGCCAGATCACAGGCTCCCTAAACGAATTTTTTACAGCGAACTGCGTTGTGGTAAACGCTCCCAAGGTGGCCAGAGGAAACGTTTTAAAGACACTCTGAAAATTTCACTGAATGCTTTTGGAATTCATCATGACACCTGGGAGGCTGCAGCCAGAGACCGAAATTCGTGGCGTGCATCATTGCGCAAAGGTGCAGTCATATGTGAGGCAACCAGGACTGCAAGAGCTGTGAAGAAAAGGCAGGACAGAAAAACCACTGCAGGAAATCCTCCTCCAGAGACGTCAAGCATTCTTTGCCCACATTGTCAAAGAACATTTCGAGCCAAAATAGGCCTTATCAGCCATCTTAGAACCCACGGCTCCACACCTTCAACCCCACTGGATGAAATGAATGGTCATCATCATTCTTGATGGACAAACAACAAAAAATAGTTAGTTTGTTAGTTAGTCAGTCAGTTAGTGTTAGCCAGTCCGTCAGACAGTTAGTTAGTTTAGTTAGTTAGTCAGTCAGTGTTAGTGTTAGCCAGTCTGTCAGACAGTTAGTTAGTTAGTTAGTCAGTCAGTCAGTGTTAGTTAGCCAGTCTGTCAGACAGTTAGTTAGTTAGACAGTCAGTCAGTTAGTGTTAGTTAGCCAGTCCGTCAGACAGTTAGTTAGTTAGTTAGTCAGTCAGTCAGTTAGTGTTAGTTAGCCAGTCTGTCAGACAGTTATTTAGTTAGTTAGTCAGTCAGTCAGTTAGTGTTAGTTAGCCAGTCTGTCAGACAGTTAGTTAGTTAGACAGTCTGTCAGTCAGTCAATTAGTGTTAGTTAGCCAGTCCGTCAGACAGTTAGTTAGTTAGTTAGTCAGTCAGTTATTGTTAGTTAGTTAGTTAGTCAGTCAGTCAGTCAGTCAGTTAGTTAGCTAGTTAGTGTTAGTCAGTCAGTCAGTCAGTTAGTTAGTTAGTCAGTCAGTCAGTTAATTAGTGTTAGTTAGTCAGTCAGTCAGACAGACAGACAGTTAGTGATGGCAGACAAGACATGGTATGGCTGCCTTTAGTTTCCCAAATAAATGTTTTGTACCCATTCTATGGCCGGTCTCTCTGGCCGAGGGGTTACAACACTTTCTTCGTAATCCCGTTTATCACGCAGTCTCTCGTAGCTGGCGAGAACTAGGAGCGGTTCGTCCCCCGCTGGTGACTTGCGAGATACTGAGCCTGCCGCTCAGAAAGCAATGGTAAACTACTGAGCGTAATCTTGCCAAGAAATCAACAGACAGCTGAAAGATGCTGATGTTGACAGCGATGTCCTGTAAAGGATATGCAAAACATTTAAAGGACCCATTCTATGACATTGGATTAATCCCAAAACGATCATCAGCATCACCTAGCAAGTCCTATGCAGACAGCCACTATCAACACACCCCGCCATAAAGATTCTTGATCCTTCATCAGTTCTCCTGCCTCCTCGATGCTATTTCCCCTTTCCTGGTATTTTGTATGTGCTGCTACCGCTCTTGCATTTCTCAACACCAAACTTTTCTTGTCTGTTTCTCTCCCTATTTTGTCCCATAAATTGTTTACATTCTTCTTAGTACTTATATTCAAAGGTGCATAAGTGCGTTTCAGCTGATTTGTGAAGTGTCCCAGTTTCACACCATTTGCTGTAACAGCAAGTGTGCATGCTCTCAATTCTATGACTTCTGTTATTCCAACAAAACGCCCTAAAGTTGGCATCAAAAGGACAATTTGCATGTTCTCATCTTATAGTCCATGCCATGTGGCATTGGTAATCATGTATGTCCACAGCCCCGTCTCACATATTTCCTTCCTATAAATTCTGATGCGCATATTTCATCATGTAAAAATGTCAAGATGTCTAGCATCTACTCTTGACTTTCTTCTCCTCTTTCCTTGGCCATGGTGTACTCCAGTTCTCCTCCTCTCAGATGTCCCAAGCATGTGCATTTATCTACTTCTGTAGCAATTAAACAGTTCTTTATGCCAGTTGACTTCTTTGAAGAATTGTCTTCATTAATTTTGTATCTGTCTGTGTTCTCTGAATTCTTCGAATAAAATTGCAAGCCCTTAAGCAATTTGCCATTTGCCATACACCTGGATCAGGCTATGGATTATTAAGGACGGGTGGCTTAGTGTCTTGCACAGTCCTATGACAAGACGTGAACAGCGAGAGGATTGTAAGACACACTTTGCACGGCATTAGTAACCAAAGGAATGAAAAGTGTGCAAGAAGTTTTGGCGCAAGCACAAAACGTCACCGTAGATCAGTTAGACTTGAGCTGGCGTCCACGTCGGACATGGTTTCTTGTCAGTAGAGCACGGCTAATACTACGCCGCTCTTTTAGAATAGGATGTGTATGTTGTTAGGTATATTTGGAACTTTTCTGTGGAGCGACTGCTTTTGTTATCGACATGTCAAAATCAACGTCGTATTAAAGTAGACTGTGGGAAAACTATCCAGTGTCGTGTTGTGCAGGTTTGGTTACAGTGGCTGTCTTTGGCTTTCGCTCAACGGTCATTAGGAGTCGAAACAGAGATGTCGGTGACAATCAAGGAGGACCAGACCATCTATTACGTCTGCTCCTTGGCACCATTGATCAGCTATTTCCCATGATTCACTCCCATACAACAGGATTGGCAGTATATAGCTCTCTCACCTTCACTGAAAAAGGTATAGTGCATCAAATTTTCATGTCAACATTGAATAAGTCAGTTTAAGAAAACGCTCCAGAGGAAAATAGCATTACCTCTAGATGATTTCTAATCAAATAATTGACTGGCACCTTGACGTCTTGACAGACAATAGTTTATAAAATAAAGTTATACCTTTCCATAGCACAAAGCCTGGGCTGAATAAAATAATTACACTGCTGAAAAAGTAAGTATTTTGAAATTTCCAATAACAATTGTGTAATGAACACAAACCTTTGGATCAATCCTTCTGAATGCCTGACTAACATTTTTAGAGCTTGTATCTGATTTTGTTGACTTGTTTGGGACAGCAGGCGGCTCTTTTCCTGAACTTATTGTTGGTGTGGGTGGTTTCAGCTTGGCTGGCTTCTGGGTCATCTGAAACAGTGAAGATACAAACAAAATTAATTAATAATACATGTTCACATTGTGTTAAAGATTTCATTCCCTAACTGTCTGGATAGAGCAAGGAAAACGTAAACTATTTTTTAAATGCTGACACACAAAGAAGGCTGCAACCATAGCAATAATCCTTACTTCATGGCCCTAGTTGGACACCATAATTACCTATCTATATTTTTAATGAAACTGTGATGCAACAATTTCCCTCCACCAATTCCTCGCTGCTTGTTTTCTGTGGTTTTACAGTACCTATTTCTCTGGCTAACAAATGTTATGCTCATAACCAAAATTAGTAAGCTACTTATATAAAACTTATAAGGAGACAGAATTCACTAACTTAGTTTTGGGCAAAATTTTGTCTGGTGTACTACAGCGAATCAGATAGTTCATGCAATATGTAGCGTCATAGAATACACAATCCTCACAGAATATGCAGTGTCAAAGAACACACAATCCTCACTGAATATATAGTGTCAAAGAACACACAATCCTCACAGAATATGCAGTGTCATAGAATACACAATCCTCACAGAATATGCAGTGTCATAGAATAAACAATCCTCACAGAATATACAGTGTCATAGAATACACAATCCTCACAGAATATACAGTGTCATAGAATACAATCCTCACAGAATATACAGTGTCATAGAATACAATCCTCACAGGATATACAGTGTCATAGAATACAATCCTCACAGAATATACAGTGTCATAGAATACAATCCTCATAAGATATACAGTGTCATAGAATACACAATCCTCACAGAATATATAGTGTCATAGAATACACAATCCTCACAGAATATATAGTGTCATAGAGTACACAATCCTCACAGAATATATAGAATACCTCACAGAATGTACAGTGTCATAGAATACAATCCTCACAGAATATACAGTGTCATAGAATACAATCCTCACAGGATATACAGTGTCATAGAATACACAATCCTCACAGAATATATAGTGTCATAGAATACACAATCCTCACAGAATATGCAGTGTCATAGAATACAATCCTCGCAGAATATATAGAATACCTCATAGAATACCTCACAGAATATACAGTGTCATAGAATACAATCCTCGCAGATATATAGAATACCTTATAGAATATACAGTGTCATAGAATACACAATCCTCATAGAATATACAGTGTCATAGAATACAATCCTCATAGAATATACAGTGTCATAGAATACAATCCTCACAGAATATGCAGTGTCATAGAATACAATCCTCATAGAATATAGTGTCATAGAATACATAATCCTCATAGAATATACAGTGTCATAGAATACAATACTCATAGAATATACAGTGTCATAGAATACATAATCCTCACAGAATATATAGTGTCATAGAATACAATCCTCACAGAATATGCAGTGTCATAGAATACACAATCCTCACAGAATATGCAGTGTCATAGAATACACAATCCTCAAAGAATATACAGTGTTAAAGAATACACAATCCTCACAGAATATGCAGTGTCATAGAATACACAATCCTCACAGAATATGCAGTGTCATAGAATACACAATCCTCATAGAATATAGTGTCATAGAATACACAATCCTCACAGAATATACAGTGTCATAGAATACACAATCCTCACAGAATATACAGTGTCATAGAATACACAATCCTCACAGTATATACAGTGTCATAGAATACAATCCTCATAGAATATACAGTGTCATAGAATACACAATCCTCACAGAATATATAGTGTCATAGAATACAATCCTCATAGAATATACAGTGTCATAGAATACAATCCTCACAGAATATATAGTGTCATAGAATACAATCCTCACAGAATATACAGTGTCATAGAATACAATTCTCATAGAATATACAGTGTCATAGAATACAATCCTCATAGAATATATAGTGTCATAGAATACAATCCTCACAGAATATGCAGTGTCATAGGATACACAATCCTCACAGAATATACAGTGTCATAGAATACACAATCCTCACAGAATATGCAGTGTCATAGAATACAATCCTCATAGAATAGACAGTGTCATAGAATACACAATCCTCACAGAATATACAGTGTCATAGAATACACAATCCTCACAGAATATGCAGTGTCATAGAATACAATCCTCATAGAATAGACAGTGTCATGGAATACACAATCCTCACAGAATATGCAGTGTTAAAGAATACACAATCTTCACAGATTATGCAGTGTCATAAAATACATAATTCTCACAGAATATATAGTCCCCACAGAACGTCATGTACATCACTTCCCTGAATAACAAAACTCATATATGATAACATATACTGGAAATCAGACTGATATACTGACAGTCAGATAATACCAGTTTACATTAATTATTATACTCTTTATTTGCCGGTTTCCCTGGCCTAGGGATTAGCGACTTTCTCCGTAATTCCGTATACTCTCGTGAGTAACGTGATGACGGTGAGAATCGGTAGCGGTTCTAACCGTGTATGTAACTTACGGGGTATGCGAGCCGGTCGCTCAGAAAGCAATGGCAAACTACTGAGTGTAATCTTGCCAAGAAATCAACAATCAGCTGAAAGATGCTGATGTTGACAGCGATGTCCTGTAAAACTCTTTATTTCGCCATACTTTTCTTGCTTTATACGTGGAACTCTGAAGATTCCTGCTAATTATTATTTTATTGTGGAAGAATTGTGTAAACAAATATAAAATCTATTGTATATAATATTAAACTTTAGCTCCAGGACATGACTTTAGTCTTATATGATTCTTTCTGATGAATAACAATTAAAATATCAATATGCAAAGAGTTGCAATATTAACATAACAATAATACAATGTTGATGTTGACTACCCACTGCTATGTATTTGGAAATGAGGAGAGAGGAAACATTCAAACTGAAGATACAGCTACATATGAATTTGAAAACAAAGTTTTCCCGTAGTGAATTTGAATAATGAAGACACAAACAATTAATTGCGAAATTTACTGCCTGGCATATTTCACTGCATCCCATCAGGTGCATACTGCAGGGAATAAATCTTGCAATCTACACATTAAGCGACAAAATCTGTAATAAATATAACTTTAAAGAAAATTCTTCAGAATTTCAGAATTCAAAATTATTCAGGCTATATTTCAGGCTTCAGAATTATTCAGAGAAAGACACAATTGTAAGAGGCAATCAACTGATCATTTTCAGACAGACTTAAACACCATCTATTTAATCAAATTGCTGAAAGAATCTACCCCGAATCGCAGTGCGGATTTAGACCCAACAGGTCCACCATCGATATGATTTTCTCACTCCGGCAGCTCCAAGAGAAGTGCAGAGAACAGAGGAAGCCATTATATATAGCCTTCATCGACCTCACAAAGGCATTTGACCTCGTGAGCAGAAGCGGCCTTTTTAAGGTCCTTGAAAAGGTTGGATGTCCACCCACCCTTCTTAGTCTCGTGAAATCATTCCACGAAAACATGCAGGGGACCATTTTATTTGACAGCTCAACATCCCAGTCATTCAGCATCAGCAGCGGAGTAAAGCAGGGATGCGTGCTTGCTCCTACACTCTTTGGTATCTTCTTTGCTGTTCTCTTACGGCAAGCATTTGGGACTGCCACTGAAGGCATATACCTCCACACAAGATCTGATGGCAAACTTTTTAACCCATCAAGACTCAAGGCAAAGACCAAAATAAGACCAAGATGCGTAAGAGAACTACTTTTTGCAGATGATGCAGCACTGACTACTCATACAGCAGAAGATCTCCAAAGGCTCATAGATCGTTTTGCAGCTGCCTGCAAAGACTTTGGGCTCACCATTAGCCTAAATAAAACACAGGTGATGGAACAAGATGCTGATGCGCCTCCGTCAATCAAAATCTCTAATTATGAATTGAAAGTCGTCCACGATTTTGTGTATCTGGGATCGACAATATCAGATAATCTTTCATTAGAGACAGAAATCGACAGACGCATTGGAAAGGCAGCCACAACATTTTCCAGGCTAGCTAAAAGAGTTTGGGAGAAAAATAGACTAACAGAGCGTACAAAAGCTCAAGTATATAAAGCTTGTGTTGTTAGCACACTACTCTACGGGTCTGAATCCTGGACCCTGTACTCAAGACAGGAAAGGAAGTTGAATTCCTTCCACATAAGATGTCTGAGACGTATCCTGGGCATAACATGGAAAGACCACATAACAAACAAACAGGTGCTTGAAAGAGCAGATATTACCACAGTGCACAACCTCCTCAAGCAGAGACGCCTCCGGTGGTTGGGCCACGTATCTCGAATGGAGGACGAACGTATTCCCAAAGATCTCCTTTACCGGAGAACTAGCCACAGGAAAGAGGCCAACCGGAAGACCCCAAATGCGATATAGGGATGTGTGTAAACAAGATATGAAAACCATTGGAATAGATCCAGACACGTGGGAGAGAGTTGCAACAGACAGATGCTCCTGGAGAAGAGATGTACGAAACGGACTGGTGCTCTTTGAGCGCAATCAGATCCAAAAAACTGAGGAGAGACGGCACAGGCTCAAAGAGCAGTCACTTACTGCGGGACTTGCCTCGTCTCACAGATGCGGAAACTGTGACAGAGATTGTCATTCTCGAATTGGACTATACAGTCACCAGCGGTGCTGCCAGGCACCTCCCAAGCGGCACAACTCTATAGTCCTTCAGGACTGAAAGAGGCCTACTACTATTCAATCAAATAAAAATGAGAGAAATGATCATGTCAATGTGAAGTGGGTAAACAGTGTCAGCTTCATTAGAGGAGCAGAGTGACAATATGGCCTTACCCAACCCCAGGGAAAAAGAATCCGTATGGTGATGAGGGGCATGAACAAACAAACAATTTTCAAAGGGTCATAAACTGGGAACACAGGCCCTTCTTGCATTTAGCCCTTGTAATTACTCACCTTACACAGAGAAGTTATATAGGAAGCTAAAGCAGACCATAATTTTAAAAAGAATTATTTTTACAGCCATTAAAAAAGGTGATTGTTCTTTTTTTTAACCTTGACCTAAAAAGTTGAGGTAGGTCTCGCATGCACATTGGATTGTGGGAATGAATGGTCCTCAGTTCATAAACTGACATTTATCTTCATACCAGGATTTTCTGGTGTTGTGGGCATGAAATGGCAGGTAGGTTGGATGGCACTGGCACTATATTGGAGGCTCAACCACGGATTGATCCAACATCATGAATGTCCTTATAGAGTGGCTGAGGCAACAACTTAACTAAATGAATCAGCATCAATAGTCAGAATTAAAGTTTCAGACTGAAGGTCTGTGTGGTCAGAAAAGAGTAGCCCATCAACTTGATGAGTGCAATAATGATAATCTGAACTGTTCGAATTAAACTGTTTTGTAACTATACAGTGCAATAATACATGAACATTCTAAATATATATGAACATTCTCACCATACATGAATGTTCTAACCATTCATAAACAATGTAACCATACATGAACATTCTAGCCATACATGAATGTTCTAACCATTCATAAACAATGTAACCATACATGAACATTCTAACCATACATGAATGTTCTAACCATTCATAAACAATGTAACCATACATGAACATTCTAACCATACATGAATGTTCTAACCATTCATAAACAATGTAACCATACATGAACATTCTAACCATACATGAATGTTCTAACCATTCATAAACAATGTAACCATACATGAACATTCTAACCATACATGAATGTTCTAACCATTCATAAACAATGTAACCATACATGAACATTCTAACAGTGCTTTAACATTCTACCCATATATTAACATGTTTCATGCAGTAGGAATATGCAATACTAGACATCTCACCATTTTCTTGAGACTCCTACTGCACCGTGAGCAGTACCAGACAAACCTGGGGTCACTAACATCTTCCTCAGTTACTGGAGGCTTGTGACATTCCTACAAATAAAGGGGCAAAAACCATAAAAGTAATGTCAAATCAAGTCAAGGAGTCAAGTACAAATTAAAACAAACATGAGAACTGTCAAATGTTATATATATTCAGCACTACTATACAGTGCAGAAACCTGGACAATGAACAAGCAATTGAAAAATATTGAACTGAAGCCCTGGAGATGTGTAAATACTTAAACAGTAACACAGGTTGTATTTCATGGAAACAAAAACAAAGAAATACAGAGGTTCTAGAGATAGGCTGGCAATGAAAAGAGAGCCGATTAAAGATATAAAAAGAGAGATAAATTAAATATTTTGGCCACATTAAAAGACACAGCACTCTTGAAATAATCATACTGGAGGGAACAGTTGAAGGCAGGTGAACAAGAGGTAGACAGCGACATAACTGGGAAGATATCAAGAGATCAACAAACAGCAGTCTGTTAATGTGTACAAGGGCCAGAGACAAAGGGTGCTGGAGATTTCTTGTAGTCAATCTTCTTTGTGGAGACTGCACCCGATTGAAAGTAACGAACACTTGTACACACCTTGGAAAGTACTGGGTATATGGTGCTAACCCCATATTGTAAGACCAATCAGCACTCAAACGAAACGATGATGTGGTGAATATCAAAACAGCGCCTTTACTTCTCAAGACATTTCCAGGTACCAATCTATGCCAGGCTGACCTTGGACTCCAGGTCTATTTTTAAAACCCCACCTCAATGAGGATTCAAACACATAACATGAGGCCAGTAGGCTCCTCCACCCAAAGTTGTTATTTTAAAGATTAAATGATCTAATATTGGCCATCTTAATTTGAGCACAATAAACAACAGAGGTCACCAGGTATCAACTTAACACAATAAACAATTGAGCGGTCTAGTAAAAACATTGAAATTCAGACTTACGCAGAACTGAGGAGAATTGCCACGATATCAAAAGGTTCAAAGGGGTTAAAAGCAAGAAGACTGTCTTCAATGCACCATTTTTTATCACACGGATTGGCCTCTCAATGCAAAGCAGCTAGCAAGTTGAGATCAAAATACAGTGGAGTGACATAATCAGGCTCTTTCAACACCAGCCTGTAGACTGACTGACATAATAATGATGATGATGATGATTTCTCTCTTTATTGCACTTTCTTAGAACTACATCATGCATTTTTTCTACCTCTTTTACACACAAAATCAAGGAATGAGAGACTATTACACAAGTGAGGCTTGCTTGCCAACTACACCTGTTACAAGTACCATGACAAAGAATTGTGTCCTTTATCTCTCATGTCCTCCCTGCTGGACTCGACCATACACACTCATACTTTATCTCTCATGTCCTCCCTGCTGGACTCGACCATACACACTCATACTTTATCTCTCATGTCCTCCCTGCTGGACTCGACCATACAGACTCACACTCTGTTGCAATAGAAGTTTACCTGATGATACAGACTGTGACACTCTTGACATTCTACCAGCTGGTTACCTGAGCTGACATCAAACTGTCTGGAAGAAATCATCATCACATTATCAGACATTTTTCATGGATCATTAGATCAAATATAAGCATACATTGCCTGCATGCATTTATGCATGTGAATAACTGCACCTGACATTTAATATATGTTGTTGGTTGCAGGTGTAGATGTAAAGGATTCTCTTCATGCCATAAGGCATGTTGCCTATATGGTTCTAGCCCAGTAGTTCCCAAGCTTTTCAAGCAGAGGGCCATATCTACTATTTTCAGTAGTTAAGCGGGCCACAAAGTTATAAAATTCTAAAAGTTGTGCAATATCATTCTTACCTTTCTTAACATTCATCAACAAAATTCTAAACCTTTAAAGGCAGTTAGTGTCAGTACTACACTGCGGTTATTTTTTGGTTTAAAATCAAAAGTTCATTTAACAATAAATATTTAATCAGATTCGAAAATCGCTATTAATGTAATTAATTTACAATTGTAACTGTTCTTCACAACCAGTTACTTAAGTTCAGATGCCATTTTATCAATGTCTGGGCACAAATCTGTCGTGCCTAAAGTCATAAGCGCAGCGAGATTACTGTTGGTGAGTCAAGAACGTTGCTTGTTTTTTATAATGGTCATTGCGGGAAAAAGACTGCTCGCATCTTAAGTCGAAACAAAACGACAAATGTATCTCTAGGCAAGTGAATGCAAGTGTTCAAATTGTTCGACGGGCAATAGTCACCAGAATGAAATCATATGATCAGCTGAAGGTGAAGCAGGCAGCTCCAGAAATTTACATCTCAGTGCAGAATTGCATTTCAAATCAATTACTTCATGCTGAAGGTGTTGCTGTAATTGACAGAGCCTGGCAACAGGAAATATGAACGGATTTATGAAGAAGGCAACATTACCCTCCTCTATTATGAACTATTGAAATCTCGACTGAAGACTTTCAACTTTTACTTTGTACTGTAACAAGTCACATTTCTTGTCCACCACAAGCGTCTTCAGAGTTGGTAACGCCTCTAAAGTCCCTTCAGGATAGCCTAGGATAGACTTAAACAAAACAAGCTTAACGTACTCTGCAGCTCAGCTGTGGAACAATCTTCCACATGAAATAAAAGACATCATCAATCCCTATACATATAATCGCAAATTATTTGAACACTATCTCAGTACGGATTACCTTCCCCCTTAATAATAGAAGTAATAATATAATAAAACCCTAGTATAACAGCCAGTCCCCTTTTGGTAGGCCAGTATATTCCACGTAGCTAATAAATGCCACACCAGTTATTACTATTACTGAGTCGTGTAGTATTTATCTTTAATTTTTCCACATGCCTTTATAATGCATATATTTTATATTGTTGCTGTTTTCAGTTAGCCTTGAATGATGTGTGAATGGTATAATGTATGAAAGAGAGTGATAAAAGGGCAGAATGTTAGACGGGCCTGCGTGCCCAATTCTTAACCCTTTCAAAATAAAGTTTTGTTGTTGTTGTTGTTGTTGTTGTTCAGCTGTCTGATAAACAGTCGTAGTCTAAATGAAGAAATTTCATCGCACATATTTCTGAATAGTTTATTTTTTTACCTGGATCCTCACATTTAAAGAGTTTAAATGAGATGTGATGTCCACCAAAAATGCCAGGTCATTAAGCCAGTCATCATTCAGCAGACATTCCTGTTCTGTAGGTAATTCATTTATTTCAGACAGAAACGGATAGACACTATTTTTCGGTGCCCAGAAACATGACAGAACTTTCCCTATAGATAGCCATCTGACATCACAGTGTAACAGTAGCTCACCGTATTTCTCGTTCAGGTCTGATAGAAACTGTCTGAACTCACGCCTGTTCAGCGCCTTACTTCGAATTTTGTTTACACATCTCAGAACAACATCCATGATATGTTTTTCCACACAGAACTTATTGGTGAATGATACAATGATATTTTAATATAATGCGGCCAAGAAACTGTTCCAATAATGCAAGACATCCAGACTTTTTACCCATCAAAGATGGAGCACTGTCCACTGTCCAATTTGGTCCATTCTATGTTGTTTTTCTCTACACACAACTTCAGAGTTTCAAACAGATCAGTCCCTTTGGTAGTTGCATGCATCAATTCAAGTCCTAGAAGTTCTTCAATGACTTCAAAATTATTGTTTATTGCTCGAACAAAAACTGCGACCTGAGCTGCGTTAGAAATGTCAGTTGATTCATCCATTGCCAATGAAAAAATTTTACAATTTTTGAATGTGCTGCTACTTGACGATGAACATCATTGGCTAATTCTTCAACTCACCTGGCCATAGTATTATTAGACAAAGGAATCTGATCAAATTTTTTTTCACACTTTTTATCGCCAAGGATTCTAGCAGCAATTTTAAGGGATGGCTTCATTATTTTTCTGCATCATTGAACAGCTTCTTTTTGCGAGCCAACAGAAGAGCGACTTCCTACGACTCAACAACAGCACTCTTGATCTGTTCGTTAGCCTTGGTGAAAAATGACTGCTGCCTGGTCAGAGAACTTTCTGTTTTAGCTATGAAATCTTTTCTTAACTACGAATTGATCGGATGTTGAGCATTTATGCCTGAATGTGTGGTTGTGAAGTGTCGTTCCAGATTAAATTTTTTGTAACAGAAACACAAAATACCAAGGAAGTTAATAAACATGACCAGACTATGCATGGAAGATACTTATAATATAGTAACATATAAGGCAGGAAATCAGACCCTTTCCAAATAACATCTGGCGTGAAACAAGGTGATGCACTATCGCCACTCCTTTTCAATCTGGCTCTAGAGAAAGTTGTAAGGAAGGTAAAGGAAGGAATGTGCTATTGGAGGAACATCCAGACTGCTTGGTTATGCAGATGATATAGATATTATAGGGGAAAATGAACAAAAGACATCGGAAATATTGACTCACTTAAAGGAAAAAGCTCAACAAATGGGGCTGGTTATCAACCAAGATAAGACAGAATATATGGTAATTTCAAGAGAAGGAACAGCTAAAAACTCTGGCCACATACAAATAGATAATATGACCATTAAAAGAACGGAAACATACAAATACCTGGGTACAATCTTCAACTGCTCCAACATAATAAGGGAAGAAATACAAGCTAGAATCAACTCTGGAAATAAGATATACTATGCACTACAACATCTGCTAAAATCAAATGCGCTATCTCGTAACACCAAGATCACAATATACAAAACACTGATCAGACCAGTTGTGCTGTATGGCTCTGAAACCTGGAGTACAACTAAAGGAGACAAAGCCTTGTTACAAACCTTTGAGAACAAAGTCTTAAGACGCATCTTTGGGCCCATTAGGGATACACAAAGTGGAGAGTGGAAAAGAAGAAGCAACAAAGACATTTATGATCTGTTTAAGTCCCCGCTAATCACTGGTATCATGAAGGCTAATAGACTGCAATGGCTGGGGACATATAGAAAGAATGGAAGATAATAGGGAAACAAAACTCGCTTACACTCAGGAAATAAATGACCGTAGACCCCGAGGTAGACCAAGAAGACGGTGGAGAGATAATATACATACAGACCTACAAGCACTTGGAATCAGCGACTGGCAAGAGAAGGTCAACCAGAGAGACGAATGGAGACGGCTTGTATCTGCAGCAAAGAACCTCAATGGCTCGGAATGCTGAAGAAGAAGAAGAATCACAAAATCCTCAGATTAAGCAAACTGGTTTACCACTACGACTAGGTATATACATAAATTTCTCCGTCCAATCTTCGTTGAATTTACGACAAGCAACGTCTTCACATTTTTTGTTTTTACCACGATTTGATTTTAGATTTTCCACTCATGTTTATAGGCTTTAACGGTAAATTTTTATTTTTAACAATCTAATTTCAATACAATACAACCGACTCTGCTAAACAGTTGTAACAGACGATAACATGGCGCATTGCGCACTCTGATTGGTCGACAAAGCTGGGATATGGGAACTTGATAATGTTTCATTGCAAACTGAACAGACGCATTCGATAATCATCATCAACTGTCCTGCCAGCTGGCGTAGACATTTATGGTTCTCCACAGATCTTGGTCTTTGGTGTTCTGGATCAACTCTGCTGATGATGTTAGTTAGTTAGTTAGTCGCAGTTCCAACCTCACAGCAACGGGTCGTCCCCATTTTGCTCCGTTCCTGTGCCAGTGAATATCACACAAAACGCCTCCCACTGCCCAATGTGAAAAGTGGAAAAGACAGGAGTCTCGACAAACAACAGTCCGCACAGATTCACTGTGCATAATGCTGCCGCCAGAATGTCAACACAATAGTCCCCCACGAAACATCCAGTTCATCTCTGATGGAATCGGCAGTCTGGATGTTTCCTAGATGTTCATCCACACAGTACCAAAAAAAATATAGTTCATTGTCGATGGCAGTGGCAGTCAACCAGAAGCCCAGCAGCCACGCATTTCTGCATAAGGCAAAAACCGATCAACTCTGGGACATAGCCAGCTGCCACTACTCCGAACATGCAGTCACAGTTCCAAAACACCTCGGGCAGATTCAGAAGCATTTCACACGAAACTCACAGCTCACAGTGTCGCAGCCACGCACTCACTCAGTAGCAGGGCGACGGAACCATCAAGCCTCCTTAGTCGCCTCTTACTAACATGCGTGGTAGGCTACTCTGCTGATGATATTCCTCCATGCCACTGTCTCAATCCGTCCAGCATCATTTGTCTTGGTCTGCCTCTGCCTCTCTTCCCCTCGATCTTTCCAGTTGTCACCATGTTCTCTAATGCCTCTCTTCTCATCACATGACCAAAGAAAGCTGTTTGTCTCTTTCTTATTGTTGTATATAGTGTTCTAGTTTCATTAGCCTCTTTCAGGCAATCGTTGTTAGTTACTCTGGCAGTCCAAGGAATTCGCAACATTTGTCTCAAAAACCACATCTCTGTTGCTTCTAAGTTCTTCCTAATTTGTTCATTTACATTCCAAGATTCGCTGCCATACAGCAAAACTGGTTCTATATAGCATTTCAGCACTCTCTTTCTTACATTCATTGATAGTGACTTATTGCATAGGAATCCCTTCATTTTCTGAAATGCTGCTTTTGCCTGCCCTATTCTGCTTTAATCTCTGTTGTACATCTTCCATCTGATGTTATATTATAAGTGCCCCTAGGTATTTAAAATTATCCACTTGGTTAAGAATTTTCCCTTCTATTTCTATATTACATTTTGGTGTCACCATTTTCTTTGATATCACCATTGTTACTGTTTTCCTGATATTCAAGGAGAATTCTTTCTCTGCACTCTCTGTTACTAGAATGTCCAACAATTGTTATAGGTCTGTTGTCATTCGATAATATCTGAGCAAAACAACCACGAGCAGAGCAAATTATCGCACGCTGACAGGGCGCTCCAAGTGCATTTTTGAAATTATTAAAATATATTATATTAAATAACGAGGCCTCGCACGCTACTTTCTGACAGCTGGCAGGCCACAAGTGGCCTGCGGGCCGTGGTTTGGGAATCTCTGTTCTAGCCCCATGTTTTAGACCAGTTGGCACTCGATGCGTCATGTGATCATTACCATGCCAACTGCCATCACACAAATATGTTGGGTAGACAGGGTAGACCTGTGAGCACAGCTTACTGAAGAAAAAACAATCCCACCTCGAAGAGGATTTGAACATATGCCCTCTGGCAAGCATGACCTCTGTCTCTCACAGCAGAAGCTGATGGGTATGGATACTGCCTGTCCTTGTCATGAGATGGTTAACTGCATGTTGGAACTAACCTCACCAGTATTCATTACGAATAATCCCCCCCCCCCCACACACCAAGTCACAATCAACAAACATCATCAAGAGATGTGTCACCATACGGCAAGCTTGTCATCTATTGCTGACAGTATATCCATTCCGTCTATCTAAAATATCCCGGTAATTGGTGCTTTTTAAACTAGCATTCCAACTCTATGTGTTACAGAGGCCTATAAGGGAAGCAAAGAATACTGACACTGTAAACTACTATGCATGTCATAAGAAGCCACTAAGGAGGGTTGGCATCAGGTTGGCTACCTCAACCCATAGAAAACTTAGGTCTGCAAAATGCAATCAATCCTGAACAAGTCATGAAGGTCTTGGCATGAGTTGGTTGGTTGGATGGCTTCTCCATCTATATTTTCATATTGGAGTAGACCAATCGTAGACTGTTTACTGTTATATATGAGCAACAAATAAATGCATGAAACCCAAATACTCACTTGCACACAACGCATGCAATGCCCATCTCAAGAGCAAAGTCACCAGCATCCATTCGTGAGGCAAGCTCCTCCTCATCACTGATCGCCATTGCTGCTTCAGGCTCAAGTTCTCTGATAAGTAATTCTTTTTCTTTTCTGTCCTTTTCTATTTTCTCCTTCAATTTTTGTGCATCTCGCTCTTCTTTTTCTTTCTTCTCCTTCTCCCTTTTAGCCCGCTCTTTTTCTTTCTCCTTTTCTCTAACGTCTCTTTCATCTTTGCTTTTTGACTTGGAATCCAATTTTGCTTTCTTGATATCAGGTTCTGAGCTATCCTTGACAATCTGCAAAGATAAACAAAGAAATTCAACAGAAATGAACAATGAAACAATCTAATACTTCAAAGATCAAATAGCAAAATTCAGCAGTGTTTAAATAATTTACACATTGTATCATTACACTTCTTCTTGTCCTTCTTTTCCATCAGTGTTTAGTGTTTCAGTGTCAGGTAAAATAAAACAAAAGACAATGGGTGAGAGACCTCATGTGTGCTTCACATGTGGTATTCATAACCTTAGACACACCATAAATCCTATGTATATCTTCTTGCTCTGTCTGTATTGTGTCTGATTCCTAGAACTACTTATAAAACACTCTTGTGATTAGTACACAAATACGTTCACTAGACAACAAGTCTAGTGAATCAAAACAATGTTTTCCTGTAGTGAATTTCAATAACGAAGACACAAACCATAGATAGTATGATTTATTGCCTGGCACATTTCGCTGCATCTCGTCAGCTTGGATGATGTATCTAATTATTTTACTCTACGTTGTGCGACTCCTGCAGTATGTACTTGACGAGATGCAGCGAAATGTGCCAGGCAATAAATCGTACAATCTATGATTTGTGTCTTCGTTATTCAAAGTCTAGTGAAGTAATGCAACATGATGTAATGTGCTTACTGGTGTTGTTCTGTCAGTGTCATCTTGTTCACTTTACTTGTACATTCTGCATGCGAGTTACAGATCATTTTATAATCACTAAAGCAGAAAATTTGTGCTTTTGAACTTAAATGTTACAGAGAAATTCTTAGAATATCATGGACCAAGAAGAAGAAAAATACCAGATATAAGTATCAAATAAAACTGGCTCATTAACAATATCATGCTTCAGATATTGAAATACTTAGGCCATATTGAACATCACATGGTTTGAAAAACAACAAGTGATGGACGGCGTGGTTCCTGGAAGTAAAGGCAAGGATTGCCCAGCACGCAGATGGACACAGGCAACTGAAGACACTTTGAGCATGAAAAATTCATGAGGCAGGTGAACTGCCAAGGGATCTAGACTTCAGCATCCCGCTACAGAGCAACGTTTTGCAAAGCACCTGCCACATGATGATGAAATAATTCTTGCTGACGTCTTTTCTTTTTTTTTTTTTGCTTATCCTTTTTACAAGACATTGCTGTCACCACCAGCATTTTACTGTCTCGGTAAATTTTATGTTCAGTAGTTTGCCACTGCTTTCTGAACGACCAGCTCCCATACCAATTCATTAAAACCCAGCGCAACGCGGTTGCTGCCAAATCGCATGCAGCTGTGTTTCTAACACGGGTAAACGGGCTTAGCCACAGAGATCGGCCTTTTCTTGGTTATGACCATAAAATGTCTTTTTTGATTTTTATAGTTTTATTCCTGTCCTTTTAATTGTTTTGAAATCTATTAATTTTTGCTATTTACTTTCATTTCTTGCTAGTACGATGCTGCTAGTATAACGCAACACTGTCAACATATTTTGTCTGCCAGCTTTCTCTCTATGTTTATCTCTGATGAAACTCAAGACAAAAATATTATAAATAAAACTAATAATATTTGTGGGGGGAAAATAGAAACATCTATATCTAACAGTATTTACTGACAAAGGTGAAGGTGCTTTCACTTATTTTCAGTAGAACATTGAGTGGAGACTTATGGCAGTTAATAACTGCCAAGATGCTAGTGTGGGGGTGTAACTTGAAGATAGCACTGCCAACAATAATCATGTTCAAATCACAGGTGCTCAGACAAATGGGCCAAGACAAACACAGCAGCAGCTGGTAAAACATTTATTTCTGAAGGATATACGTCACATACACTACCATAGCAGGCTCAGACTATTAATTACAACAGCCGTTATGATGTATTCATTCATTCATCGACTGCGAATCGCATACTTGATGGCCCTCAATAACATACACACTGTCCAATCAGACTAGCTTTATCACACCACGCTCTCGTTCTGTCTCGCTCTCTGGGTTGTCTACTTGATAAACCCAGCAAATTATCACTTGATCTCATATGCAATGAAAATATAATAAACTCTATGTGCAGCTGCTGACGATTGCTGATTAACACTGACATCGAATACTAAAACTTTCCATCACTCATTCTGGTTCGCACTTACACATCTAATCCTCAGAATACTAATATGTCACTTGAAAACAGTCTTACGATGTGGGATGTCAGCTGATAGTGTCGAGTTGAATAAAGTGCTGCTTGTAGAAATATCGCTGGTAATGTTCATCCTATGTACATCTAACATGTGACCTATCTTGAAACTGCCTCATGCCTGAATGAGAGATCACCTGTCCTCGATTCAGCGCGCCAACTTTGATCATGAGTTTCACTCGTGGAAACGTGTGCTTGTCACCAGTCTTCACTGGCTAGCAGCTTGGCTAGCTATCTAAGTCTTGCCATATGTTTACGTCTTACTGTCTCTGTTTCCGATAAACTGTTGTTCTTAATTCTTTAGGTCTCGTTTTTCACTCATTATTAACCCTAACTGTATCCCTGACAATATTACTCAGCAAGTAAAAATAATGTGACAACGGTATTAAGAAAAATTAAGATCTCAAAATCAAGGCAATTTGAAGTTAAAAAGGAAGAGAAGGAGGAGCAGAAGGAGGACCAGCAGCAGAAAAAAAAAAGAGGATGTCGAGGAGAACAACAAGAAGGGATAAGCTCATGGGTTGACAAATTAGTAAAATTACGCTGTGCTGGCAAGTTCTCAGCCTTTCTGACTGATATACGTGTAATATACTGGTCTTTTACTCTTTGAAATGCACGTTATTATTATTTTATGTTGTTTGTTTATTAAAGTTCTTTCTGGTTGGCTTTCTTTCCTGCTCACCATGATAGGTGTGCATGCATGTCTATGTAATGCTATCTACAGTCTTGAGTGTGTGGGTACTGGTACTATGTATTGCTATGAAGTGCACTACAGCGTGGGGGTACTGGTACTATGAGGATGGTAAGTGAAAACATGTTAACTCAGCAGGAGGACAGAAACTGTTATGCGTACCCTTTCTGCCAATCTTTTTTCTGCTTCCTTTCTCTTTAAATCTTCATCACTCTTGGATCGACCAGGGCTTGACTTTCCCAGATCTGAACTGTGAATTGTAACCTGCAAACAAATCACATTTATACATGTTAACGTGACCTATATAATTAAGATAATAACATCTTATTTTGGACAGCCAAAATGAGCAATCAGGACATTTTAAGGGAAGCTGAGTCACAAAAGACATCTTATCACAAATATCAGAAAGAGGCAGTCATAATTTTTTGGCCACGTTATGAGAAGAAAAAAACTGGAACATGTGACAACCAGAAAGATTTATGGAAAGAGAGATAGATGAAGACAGCATGAGAAGATTCTTAGCAGTCTTGTGTCATGGCACGGAAGAGAGTCAACACACAAATTGATCCATGAATGTCGGAGATCATAATTTGTGAAAAGGCATGATTGCCCACGCCAGCCGGCAAGGCACTGAATCATGATGATATATTTAAATCTGTGAGAAGGATCTTTATAAAAGATCAGTGACATAAAATTTCTAATGCCTGCATTCCCAACAAATATTTTTATTGTAAATCTTGGTAGCTCCAGGGAGAAAACAAAAACAATATGAGAGAACGAAATGGCTTGAAAATATGGCATCTTCCTTCAACCCGAGTAGAAATGGGTACAAATCAAGTTATGGATTTTTACTAAGCAAGGAAGGGGGGGTTCTCCAAGACAAAGTAGTTAAGCCGTTTGCTTTGTGCTCAGAAGGTTGTTTTCCATTTTTTCGTCATTCAATTTGAGAGAGAAATTTTTTGGAGATTCAAGTGTTACATCAGGGCTACTTAGTTCATGCTTTGTGCAATGCTTTCAATAGACAATTAGCTGCTCTGTGCAATGCTTTCAATAGACAATTAGCTATTCTGTGCAATGCTTTCAATAGACAATTAGCTGCTCTGTGCAATGCTTTCAATAGACAATTAGCTGCGCTGTGCAATGCTTTCAACAATTAGCTGCTCTGTGCAATGCTTTCAGCAGACAATTACTGCTCAGTGCAATGCTTTCAACAGACAATTTGCTGCTCTATACAATGCTTTCAGCAGACAATTAGCTGTTCTGTGCAATGCTTTCAGCAGGCAATTAGCTGTTCTGTGCAATGCTTTCAGCAGACAATTAGCTGTTCTGTGCAATGCTTTCAATAGACAGTTAGTTGCTCTATGCAATGCTTTTAATAGACAATTAGCTGCTCTGTGCAATGTTTTCAGCAGATAATTAGCTGCTCTGTGCAATGCTTTCAACAATTAGCTGATCTGTGCAATTCTTTCAGCAGACAATTAGCTGCTCTGTGCAATGCTTTCAGCAATTAGCTGCTCTGTGCAATGCTTTCAGCAGACAATTACTGCTCTGTGCAATGCTTTCAGCAGACAATTAGCTGCTCTATGCAATGCGTTCAGCAGACAATTAAATGATCTGTGCAATGCTTTCAACAGACAATAGCTGCTCAATGTAATGCTTTCAACAGACAATTAGCTGCTCTGTGCAATGCTTTCAACAAAAAATCAGCTGCTCTGCAAATGGAGGCCTGAGCTAGATGAGAAAACCCCATGGCAATGAAATCAACTCTCTTGTCTTTTTAATCCCTTTTACTACTCCAACCAAGTGGGACGCCGAGATGTTTCCAAGGCACCAGGGCCAGGTTCTATACTGGCCAAGACCTACTAACACATTCTAGTTATGCGTCCTGGGCAACAGGTCCCTTCAGGGTCCTGGCTAATGTAGTAGGATCACTGATTCTTCGGAAGTCGGAGAGTATCTGCCTGCACGGCGAGGAACCACTTGTCTGCACACCAATAAGGCAGACATGGCACAACGGATACTCACGCAAACCTCAGTTCAGTATGATATCACACTGATGTTGGACAACAGGATGTCTTCATCCAACACACAGGACCTCACGCTGGAGTTCACAGCCTGTGAACGCAAGCAAGCAAGCAATCCCTTTTCCTGAAGAAAGGAAACTATGGAATTAAGGAGCGGCTGGCCAAGTGGCTAGAACACCGGATTCTCCTTCAGGTGACCCAGGTTCGAATCCTCGGTAAGGTGTGGGATTTTTCTTCTGTCAGGGGCAAAAAGAAAATCCTAACCTGCACAGTTCGCAGCGACTGCACTAGCCAGGCAGCCTTAATTCCTCAGGCTAAAAGACCCCTCTGCCATACTTTAAAAAAAAAAAGTTGATTAAAAGTCGACAGGACCAACTTCACTGCACCGGGTTTTATCCCATATGGCTCAGTCTCTTTCAACAGCGCGGAAAGCATCGCACAAAGCACGAACTCCGTAGCTCTAGCGACGACCCACAGGAGTCTCCGAAAAATTTAACTCGTGAACTGAAGGACGTGGCCCGGAATCGAACCCACAACCTTCAGAGCCCGAGTCAAACGGCTTGACCACTTCGCCACGGAGACTCCCCCTCTGCCACACACCGCAAGGTACTATATTGGCAGTAAATGACAGTTGACAGTAAATGACAGGAAACTATGGAATGGCTTGGAGATATGGCATCCACCTCTCACTCGATAAGAACTTGGTACAAATCAAGTTATGGATTTTTACTAAGTAAGAAATTATCCTTCAAACCCTGGGTGGTGTATGGATGCCCAACCATCTCAGACATGACAGATAAGATAGAAGGACCAACGTGCAAGTTAAAAAGTTCTTCACAGTTGGAAACAATAAATAGAAAGCTGTCCTTATAACCAGCTTCTTCTTCTGCCTTCTATCCCCTAGTGGAGTATGGGCAATCAACCTAATCACACCAAGCTCTCCTATTCGCTGCTGTCTCCTGTAACTCCTATGTCCTCCATACATTATTTGCCATTGTTTCTAATTCTCTTCTCTGTGTTTTTTTAGGCCTCATTCTATTTCTTTTGCACTGTTGGTTAATGATAAAGGACTTTGTAGTTATACTATTAACAGGTTTTCTCAAAGTGTATCCTACCTAGTTTACCCACATTGTGATAAAAACACATTGTGATTCTGGGATACACACATTGTGATTCTTTTATACACTGATTGTGATTCTGGCACGTACACATTGTGATTCTGGCATATAAAGCGGGAATAAAAACATGAGACACTCCAGACACAATGTGGGCTTTACTTGCCTTAAGGCCTTTCCGTTGAGCAATGGCATCATCCAGCAATGCCTTCAGTTGTGCCCCACTATCTTTGGCCTTCGAATGCAAAAACTTCAGAGCTTTTACAAATAGTGGGTCCAGTTCCAGAGCTGTCATGATTGTTTCTCTTCCACTTCTGTTAAGGCCAATTCTATGGGATGAAAAATAAAGTCTAAATTTTACTGATGGCATTCACAATAAACGTTATCACTTGTTATATGTGAATTAATAATAATGTGAAGTGCTTAATTAAAATTTGTGGGAAATAATGGAAAGTGGACCGGTCAGTTTAAAATAAAAAAACAATCATAAAGTATAGAGTGGACTTTGTGGCTTTATACCCTGCACAAGAAAAACACACAGACAAGATACATTAATACAACTTTATAATTTCATGATGCACATAGAAAACAAACTGAATGCTTGAGCTGAGTTCAGAACCGACATCACTGCACCCGGGGCATTCCCATAAGTGCTCAACCATCTTCAACAGCCAGCGTTCCAATAATGATACCCGTTTCAATCTTATATATTTCCATCTTGTCTTACCCCTGAGTGACAACAGTCGACCAGATCCTCTGACCATCCCTTGCTGCTGCATTCTCTCTAGACCATAACTGTCTGTCTGTTCTTCTGCATTAATCATATTCTCCCAGAGATCCTTCACCACATTGCCTTATCATGCATCAAATCACCCCTTAATAATGCACTGAACGCTTAACTCCTAGAAGGTTTTGCAGTCGGAGAATCATCATCAAGTGCCATGCCGGCTAGTGTAGGTGTTCATGACTCTCCACAGATCTCGGTCTTTGGTTTTCTGGATCAACTCCGCTGTTGATATTCCTCCATGCCACCATCTCAATCTATCCAACAACATTTCTTTTGGTCTGCCTCTGCCTCTCTTCCCCTCGATCTTTCCAGTTGTCATGATGTTCTCTCTTTTCATCACATGACCCAACAAAAAGCTGTTTGCCTCTTTCTTATTGTTGTATATAATGTTCTAGTTTCATTAGACTGTTTCAGGCAGTTGTTGTTAGTTACTCTGGCAGTCCAAGGAATTCGCAACATTCATCTCAGGACCACATCTCTGTTGCTTCCAATCTCTTCCTAATTTGTTCATTTGCATTCCAAGATTTACAGCCATACAGCAAAACAGGTTCTATATTGTACTTCAGCACTCTCTTTCGTACATTCAATGATAGTGAATTACTGCAATAATTTTCTGAAATGCAGCCTTTGCTTGACCTATTCTGCTCTTAATCTCTGTTGTGCATCCTCCATCTGATGTTGGAGCATAGTGAGAAATATTACTATAAAAGTTGCTACCATTTTACATTCATCTCATATCATGTTCCTCTTGTACCTTGCAGTGCTGAGGTGAAGTATAAACAGCGGGAGAGTGCCCGCTTATGGGCTTCATGTATCAACATTCCCATGGACTCTGTTATACATTCAAAAATGAAAAATTAGTCATTAGTGAAGGACATTATCACTCTCCGGACGAGTGCTCCAATATCTACTTGACCATCTCCGCCAGCGTATATCAATTGAGTGTCCCAGTTCTGTCTGGTGCTGTTGACAAAATGTTCATGTCAGGATAAATATAAATACCTAAAACCTTGACATTTTTGTATGTTAAGTAAACAGGAATGTGAGAAATGTATTTTATATGTGCACATATTTCCTTACAAAATCAACACCTGTGAGATGAGATGCTTGAGGAGAGCTGTGAACTATCTGTGACCGAATAAGAAATGAAGTTATCAGCCAGACAGTGGGATCAACACCTTGTGCCACATATATTGAAAGACAGACATATATTTAAAGATAAAAGAACAGATGGTTTGGCCATCTTGTTAGAATGCAACACCATAAACTACCAGCACTGACCCTACATCAAAGATCTACCATGAGAGTTAAAGGACGCCAAGATGAAAATCGATTGACGACATCAAAGACATTGTACAATCACGCGGAATGATACTATCCAGTGCCACCCACTGGACGCTGCAGCGCCAATTATTCCTTCAAGCAATGCTTGACAGCAAAGGCGGATGATGATGATGATGATGACATATTACATTGCCAGCTATTAAATAGCAGCTTCCAATCACTTAGTATGGTTCGTTGTTTGGGACAGAAAGAGTAATAGTACTTATATAATAGAACATCTCCTTAAATTGTTAGCAAGCATCTTTAGGTTGTCTATATGTGCCAGACCAGGTCATTAAACATAATAAGTTATTATCATCATCATCATGTGCTTTGTCAATTGGCATAAGTGTTGATGCATCCCCACTGCCGTGGTCCAATTTATAGAGTTTAGGATCATGGCATGAGTTTGGAATAAGCGCAGTCTATATGAGGGGACTGTGAAAAGTGATCCGCTGTGAGCGTGGTCACGAGAACGTGAAAAGCGTTCAGGACGCGTGGTCAGTAGAACGGCCATATATTGCGCTGGATGCCATAGGGTGATTTTAAGGCTCACTATAGCAAGTTCTCACAGTGTCTTATGTTCTGTTTTCTCAATCGCCCCGCACAGTTCACAACAGCTAACTCTTTAAAACAACTCAACACAACTTGATCGAACAACAGAACTCAATTCCGTTTTAAATCTTCTTTTTGACTCCAGGCATTTGACAATACACTATATCACTTACACCACATGCCTGTTACTTTTATACGATACCTAGAGTCTACAATAACTACACAAACTAATCGCAGGTGTAGCGGAAGAGTGTATGGCCGAGCTACATGAACTACAGACCTATGTCCAAATCGACCCATGGCTCTAGCCCAACTAATCACTCGAAGGAGAGCTGTCCCCTGACCAGCGATGTGCCTTGCTGTTTTCGTGCAAGTTATGAACCTCAACTTAATTGCGTAAAGCTCTAGACTATCTGCACTACGTGCCCCATGACCCAATCTGGCACCCATTAGATTCTGTTTCTAGATGTTCTTGATCATTCTACTGGTGATAAGATATTCCATCATGGCACAATACACACAATATTAAATGTTAATACTAATAACAGAAAGAAATGCCTAGGAAATGTTGAACAAGTCATGCTATCTCAGTTCTCTTACTTTTATGATTTTTCTACCCTTTCCTTTTATTATTATTACATTGTTGTTGTTTTTTTTTTCTAATCTATTTGTAGTTCTGTTGTTTCTATTTGTCATTGCCGTCATGAATATGACAGACTCAATCTTATATATTATATTTATTTACGAAGTCATATGCTGAAGTCTGTGCAAAGAAAGGGGTCTTGCTGGGGTGCTAACATTAGAGAAGAAGTGAATAAGTAATGAATGTCATTGTCAATGTTATTGATATTGTGAGTGTCAGATCCAGGAAAAATATTTTATTACTAAGCAGGATCATTCTTATTTTTGTTTTAATTATACTGACCGCATCCTATATTACTAATATTGATATTCAGTTGCATGTCCTTCACAGGACGTAGCAGTCAACCCCAGTATTTTTCGCTGTTCGTGATTCCTGGGCAAATTTTACATTCAGTAGTTTGCCATTGCTTTCTGAACGACCGGCTCCTATACCTTTTTCGAAAAAAAAACCAGCACCGCTGTGTTTTGAACCCGGGTATACATACGGGCTCACAAACCGCGTTCGCAAGCCCTTAGCCACAGAGACCGGTTATATATAATATTACTAAAATACTATATAATATATGAAATTAGTCTTGTCTCTGCAGAATCTCAAACTACGTTATTTGTTAAAAATTATGTTGTGCTACTGTTATGTTATATACTATTTTATGTCTTCTTACAGATGCAGCCAAAACATAAACGACCATCACAACGACATAAATGTCATAATTATTAATAATAATAATATATAAAATATTATATTATATTTAAATTATTAATTAAATATCTAAATTTGACTACACATTTAAATTGTTAGACCTTCTGAATACATATTCAGTAAATATTATAATTATATGGAAGTGTCTATTCGTAGGGCCCTGCGAATAAACAAAGCGTCTATTCGCAGGGCACGGCTGGTCACGTGATTTAACGTAAGTTTGCGGCTATATTATACATTTTCGTTGATTGGAAAACGTGTCGTCAGTGGCATAGTTGATAGTGTCGCCCGCCTGATGGGCAGGAGCTCGAGGTTCGTTTCCTTGCCGGACATTTTTTTTTTTAATTGTTCAGCAATTAATTGGATGAAAGTCAAATGTCAATCGTTCGTTTCCTTGCCCGACAATGTTTTTTTTAAATTTTTCAGCATTTCATTGGGTGAAAGTCAATCCTCCATCTCTTTGGGTATTTAGAATTGTGTTGTTTAGAGTGTAATTTAGTTAGTACCAGTTTCTCCAGTATTGGTCCTCGTTGCTTTGCACTATGGCAATTCCAATACCCAACCTACACATTTTTGAGTCCCAAACGATCCGTTTCTTCCTTTTCCTTTCCCCCCCCCCCCCCCCCCCTCTCCCCTACCTCTTCTCCTCCGCTTAATTCTCTCCCCACAGGCTGTTGTCAAAAGTATCGAGCACAAAGCACGTACTCCGTTGCTTCGGCGATAATTCTTTGTAATATTCAGTTTTCATATTCATAATCATATTCATAGACACGAAAGTGGTTAAGTAGGCAGGTAGGTGGGTTGTTAGACAGATAGATCGTTAGAGAGGCAGATATGTGGGTAGGTAGACAGGTAGGTAGTTAAGTAAGCAGGTATGTGGGTAGCTAGGCAGGTAGGTGGATGAGTAGGTACGCATGTAGATGGGTAGCTAGATCCAACCCGACACCCGCTCGTCGATCATCTGTGTTCCACCATGCCAATTCTAGGTATTTCGTTGTTAGGGAAGGACGCTGTTTTCCAAAAGTTCAAGGTCGTTTGGTTCACAGACAACTTCCTGTGGCTGTAAACAGCTGTATACGAAACTAGCCCTGTCTTATTTCAAATTGGATTAATTCGAAACTACGGGACGAAAATCGCGAATGACAACTTTAACGAGTTGTCACATGGTTAATCCTTGATTCTGCATTGTCAGAAGAATTTTAGTGGTCCTCCACGAAGCACAATTCTAATTTTCTCCAAAAGGTAAGAGAGTTTATATTAATAGTGTGTCTATTATCGATATTACATGCATTTAGAGTGCATTTTTGAATTCCGAGCCCATTTTTACATAGAAGTGTCAACTTTCAACAAGATTCACATTGCTGGCCATGGGGGGAAAAATTTTTTAATGTGTGTGTGCTCGGTCTGGCTATTTTTTGATAAGAAAATGCACAATGGCGGAAATCACAGCATATTTGACCTGTGTGTTTTTTAATTAATAGAACACAGGCAATTTTGAATGATAAAATTAAACAGAATAACAGTTTACTTTTAAATGCTTTTAATAATTAATTTGGTTGCTTTAATTATTGTTCATCATGCAGTATGGTTTAAAATTTTTGAAATTCAAACCATCCTGGGTCAATGACTGGCATTTTTTTGACTGACTTTGACTGGCTTTCAGTTGCATTTGTCTATTAATTATCTATTTAACAATACTTTAACATGCATTTATGGATTCTTTGTCCAATTTTACACACAACTATGGAGTTTCAACACATTACGTTATACTGGTGTGTGGAAATAAAATTTTTGTGAGACCAAGGTGGTTACATACTTAAGATTGGCAAAAATTCCTTCGGCAGCTCAGATAGTAGGACCAGTGTCTGTTTCTATGTAAACACTGGAGATTTAGATTTAGAATCAAAACATACAGTTAAACAGAGTAGCAATATATAATAATTTCATTATTTTAATTTCTCCTTAGATTTATCATGGCAAAATCAAAAATAAATCTTGATCATCTGAGAGCACATCTGTCAGTGTTCGAAGCTGAATATCCCATAAAAAAAGGGCTACATTGCTCGGCTGTTGATGGTGGATGGACATTTTTCTATGGTGAGTTGAATTTATACCTTTATAGTTTTAATATCTATTTATTATACTGTAAAACAAAGGTTTTTTAATACATATTAAAATTAAAAATTTGTTGCGTACCCCTTACGGGACGTTGCAGTCAACACCAGCATTTTCAGCTGCTGTTGATGTACTAGGCAAGTGTTACGTTCAGTAGTTTGCCATTGCTTTCTGAACGACCGGCCTCTATAGTTCTATACCTTTTTCGAAAAAACCAGCACCACTATGTTTCGAACCCAGGTATACGGCTCACAAACCGCGTTCGCAAGCCCTTAGCCACAGAGACCGTTTCTTTTCTCATCAGATTTAAATTTAATAATTAATAATTTATAACTTCTTCATGTTATCTATCTTTATAATTTTAAGATCAATTTATTATAATGTAAAACATTTTAAAAATAAATATACCTTTAATTTCTTTTTCTTTTCTCCTCATATTTACAGTTCACAATTAATAATGTATAAATTCTTCATGTTATTTTACAGCATTTTTGTTATTTTTTCAGATTTAGTAATCTTTTTATTTTCTCTTTTCAGGTTCTGGAAGACAGAAGAGATATTGAATGCCAAGACAGGTCAGTCGCCAACAGAGGTAGTATTTCTCTAATTAAGGACATTTTTCTATGGTGAGTTGAATTTATACCTTTATAGTTTTAATATCTATTTATTATACTGTAAAACAAAGGTTTTTTAATACATATTAAAATTAAAAATTTGTTGCGTACCCCTTACGGGACGTTGCAGTCAACACCTAGCATTTTCAGCTGCTGTTGATGTACTAGGCAAGTGTTACGTTCAGTAGTTTGCCATTGCTTTCTGAACGACCGGCCCCTATACCTTTTTCGAAAAAACCAGCACCACTGTGTTTCGAACCCGGGTATACGGCTCACAAACCGCGTTCGCAAGCCCTTAGCCACAGAGACAGTTTCTTTTCTTGTCAGATTTAAATTTAATAATTAATAATTTATAACTTCTTCATGTTATCTATCTTTATAATTTTAAGATCAATTTATTATAATGTAAAACATTTTAAAAATAAATATACCTTTAATTTCTTTTTCTTTTCTCCTCATATTTACAGTTCACAATTAATAATGTATAAATTCTTCATGTTATTTTACAGCATTTTTGTTATTTTTTCAGATTTAGTAATCTTTTTATTTTCTCTTTTCAGGTTCTGGAAGACAGAAGAGATATTGAATGCCAAGACAGGTCAGTCGCCAACAGAGGTAGTATTTCTCTAATTAAGGACATTTTTCTACGGTGAGTTGAATTTATACCTTTATAGTTTTAATATCTATTTATTATACTGTAAAACAAAGGTTTTTTAATACATATACAGTGTCATTAATTTCTTTTTCTTTTCTCGTCAGATTTAAATTTAATAATTAATAATTTATAACTTCTTCATGTTATCTATCTTTATAATTTTAAGATCAATTTATTATAATGTAAAACATTTTAAAAATAAATAGACCTTTAATTTCTTTTTCATTTCTCCTCAGATGTAAAGTTCAGTTAGTTAGTTAGTTAGTCAGTCAGTCAGTCAGTCGACAGATTATTGCACATTGAACAATTCAGTCCATAAATGCTCGGTTTATTATTCTTCTTTGGCTTTCTGCATAGTGTTCTTATTTGCCAAATGTCTTTTAATTTGCTGTTCACGCATCCTGACCATGGTTGTAGATTCAGTTATTACTTGTCTCTGTCTCGAACTACGTTATTGCTTTACTTTCTGCCAGGACATTCATAGTTAGGTTACTTGTGTGCACTTCCTGTATAGTTGGATGCAAACTGAAAAAGACGTACAGAAATCTGAAATGCACAAATAATGATAATGTATAATAACTTCTTCGTGTTATTTTACAGCATTTTATTAATCTTTTTTTTTTTCACTTTCTTTTCAGGATCGTCATTTTCATTCAACTGATGTCACCTGTTGATTCCAGAAACTCTACCACATTATGCATATGTATTATATATGTTATATAATATTAATAAAGATTACTAACTGAAAAGAAAACTCTTTTAGTTTAGTACATTTTCATCTGTTGACACTTATGCAAATTTAGTAATTTTATTTTAAACGAACCTCATAACAACTATTCATCACTGCAATAATTATCGGTGGCCATTTTTAATTGCTAATTAGGTCACCACACATCATACTGACACAGCAAAGACACCATAAGGTCTGTAGCATCATTCCGCATATTACCAAATTCATCTTGTAATTTTTAAAGCTAAAATTAAGAAAACGTACGCTAATTTGTGAAATAGTAATTAATTAGCGGCCATTTTTAATTGCTAATTAGGTCACCACACATCATACTGACACAGCAAAGACACCATAAGGTCTGTAGCATCATTCCGCATATTACCAAATTCATCTTGTAATTTTTAAAGCTAAAATTAAGAAAACGTACGCTAATTTGTGAAATAGTAATTAATTAGCGGCCATTTTTAATTGCTAATTAGGTCACCACACATCATACTGACACAGCAAAGACACCATAAGGTCTGTAGCATCATTCCGCATATTACCAAATTCATCTGGTAATTTTTAAAGCTAAAATTAAGAAAACGTACGCTAATTTGTGAAATAGTAATTAATTAGCGGCCATTTTTAATTGCTAATTAGGTCACCACACATCATACTGACACAGCAAAGACACCATAAGGTCTGTAGCATCATTCCGCATATTACCAAATTCATCTGGTAATTTTTAAAGCTAAAATTAAGAAAACGTACGCTAATTTGTGAAATAGTAATTAATTAGCGGCCATTTTTAATTGCTAATTAGGTCACCACACATCATACTGACACAGCAAAGACACCATAAGGTCTGTAGCATCATTCCGCATATTACCAAATTCATCTGGTAATTTTTAAAGCTAAAATTAAGAAAACGTACGCTAATTTGTGAAATAGTAATTAATTAGCGGCCATTTTTAATTGCTAATTAGGTCACCACACATCATACTGACACAGCAAAGACACCATAAGGTCTGTAGCATCATTCCGCATATTACCAAATTCATCTTGTAATTTTTAAAGCTAAAATTAAGAAAACGTACGCTAATTTGTGAAATAGTAATTAATTAGCAAAATAATTTGCGGCCATTTTTACTTCCTAATTAGGTCACCAGACATCATATCAAAAAATAAATGACATGACCAGTTAGGCCTTGCAACCCCGATCGCAGTGATGTATGGTTGCTAAGATGTTCGTTTATAAACAAAACAGATAGTCTCAAAAAACACCAAAATTTTGATAATCTGGGCCAGATTTTGACCAGGACGCAAAAAATTCCTCCAGTGAGCACTCTTTTGTGAAAATTTTAGTCAAAAGGTCACGACACTCAAATTTACATAACTCAGCTTAGAATTGAGACACACAACTCATTGAGGTACCGTTAGATTTGGTTTTTCAAGGCCTATCTATCTGTGGTTCTCCCAATAGTAAATGATCAATTTGAAAATCACGATCAGAAAGCCTACCAATTCATACATCTCTTTTCAACCTCTCCCTGCATACTCTGAACAGGCAGGTTGACCGGCCGAGCGACCGAGAGAGAGAGAGAGAGAGAGAGAGAGAGAGAGAGAGAGAGAGAGAGAGAGAGAGAGAGAGAGAGAGAGAGAGAGAGAGAGGCAGGCAGGCAGGCAGTCAGAGATACAGACAAATAAACAACGGATATATAAACTGGCAGACAGACAGCAAACAGATAGAGAGTCAGGCACACGCATACATACACACAGAGAGTCAACCAGACATACATATGCAAATGGAAAGACAGACAGACAGACAGTTTGTTAGATAGAGATTCAGATAGACATATGTCATATGTCATATACAAAATACAAGACAAAGCGTGAATAAACAAAGCGTCTATTCGCAGGGCCCTGCGAATAGACTCTCCCTAATATAATTGTACATGATTAATAGTAATCTAAATAACAATTGAAATATCATAATCAAGAAAATCGCCAGTCTTTAAGTACCCTCAACACCGCACAGCTGACACCAAAGCGACCACAACAACAGATCACGGACTCTAATGTATGTTATGTGCAAGTCCGACAGGGAACACAAGACGACCTGACGTATTTCCTGCACTCACATAGCAAGAAAGCGATACTTTCCTAGGACGACATCACTACGCATGCGCAATGATCTACTAACCATTTTCATCATCATTATGTGTCAGGGAGCGCGGCGCAGGAAATCATGTCCCTATAGAGCAGTGGTTCTCAACCTTTTTCGGCCCATGCACCCTTTCATCAATGTTGAGAACGTCGCCCCAACCCCCTTACACACACACCTATATATATATATATATATATATATATATATATATATATATATATATATATATATATATATATATATATAACCACACACACACCCACACATAATTCAAGACGGGAGGCGATCGCGTTTTGTGTGGTCCTGAAGCCAATTTGAGTCTGTGAATCTGTGGTCTTAATCCCCCCCCCCCCTTTCTGGAAATGCCAACATCCCCCCTGGGGTGGCGGGAGACTTTCCCACCGGTTGAGAACCACTGCTATAAAGCTAGCTCGACATTATTGTGCGAACATGTGTATATTTCAGCTTGAAGGAGTTATCTAGTTATTTCTCTTTGTCTTTATGTTGTGTGACTTCTGCAGTATGTACCTGATGAGAGGCAGCGAAATATGCCAGGCAATAAATCGTGCAATCTATTGTTTGTGTCTTCGTTATTCAAATAAAGCCATCTGTTTCCTGCGTTCTTTATAAGTTAACACATTACTCGATAACTGTCCCACTCTGGCAGGCCATCTAGCATTGTCGCCCTCTATCGGCGTGTATGATTACTTAAATCTTCCTGGCTGTTACAATGTTTTTCTTATCCTCGTTTCTCATTATGTGATTAAAACGTGATTGGAATGTTTATGCCTGATGTGTGTAATCGTGCATTCGTTAATTCGTCTCTTGTAGTACTTAGATGCAAGGAAGCCAATCATGGGCAATTGGAGATAAGCGAGTAATTATGTGGAAACTGCGAAGATGTGGTTTTATGGAAGAATGTTGATAACAATGTGGTCAAACAGAAAGAGCAATGAAGACGTCTTGGAGGAAGTTAATCCAGAAAGAGAACTGGTTGCTGACATCAGAAGAGGACATTCCACATTCTTTGGCCATGTCATGAAAAGGAGTGTCTAGTTGGTCATGCGTCGAAGTACACTTGTTCCTGCAGCGAGGCGTTTTCGCCATTTGGAGGTGACAGGTTCCCGGTCGGTAACTATAGCTTTCAAATTTTACGTTGTCTAGTGCGTCCTCTAGTCTCTACTTCCTTCTTCTCATTCTGTTTATTTATGTAACCATGAGAAGGTTGGAGGAGAAGAAACCAAGAGATATTATGAGATAAGATTATGGCCAGTTTGACATCATGGCATAGCGGTACATCAGTATCAGAAATGACTGACAGCACGAGGGATAGAAAGCTGTTGACAGACAGGATCACCAACACGGCATGGGCTATAAGAAGAAGGAAATAAAATGTTAGTTGCATATCCTTTACAGGACATCGCAGTCAACCCCAGCATTTTTTGCTGTTTTTTTTTTTTTTTTAAATCTCTTGGCATGTTTACTTCTAGTAGTTTCCCATTGTTTTTTGAACGACCGGCACCCATACCATTTTTGTTTAAATCATAGTAATCGGCAAGAAGCCGGCGTAAGAATAAAAAGTACTTGGATATTGGTCTTCTTGTCGTCCATTGACTGGATTAATGAAAACCATTTGAAATAAAATTGTATTGGCCAGTTCCAATGCAAAAGTGGAAAATTAAAAGGTGCAAGTCGTGACTAGTGGCTATAGTCTAGATTGGGCTGCAATAATCGCAGACGAGATTGATTGATTGATTGATTGATTTAGGAACCGACATCACAGCATTCAGGACATTCCCATAATCTCGCAGACGAGAATGGTTCATCTGTGTAGCTTCTTCTTCTTTTTGTTCGCTAGCTAAAACTCGAGCGTAGTCCTTACACACTGTTTAAAGTAGTAAAGGGCTGAGTTTTGCGTGTGGGCTTGCTTTCCCTTTTTACCGGTGTCCCTCGCCATTCAGGCGAGCCCACTCCGACTTCAGAGGTATTCTTCAATCTATTTTCGCAAATCTTTCAAGTTACCTCAATATGTTATAGTTTTGTTTTATTTGCATAATGCAGCCACATAACTATGATTGCCTCGTTCTGATGTTCGTTGTAAGTTATTTTAATGTCTTTCAAAAATGTTTGGAATACTCATGTTGGCTTCACGGACAGGTTTCAGCATAAAAATAGCATTATAAATAAATATCACAGGTCTGGGTTCTGATAAATCAATCATATAAATGACAGCTCATTTTGGTGAGCACCCTAAAATATTAAATTTGCTTGACTCTTTAAATCAGGGGTCACCAAACTACGGCCCGCCGGCCGGATCCGGCCGGCGATGTCATTTCATCAGGCCCGCCGACGGTACTCGAACTTGCTTGATATAACGTATGGAACATGAAACGTTGTGATACAATTTAAATGTAAATATTATGTTTAAAATAATAGGAGATCTTCTGGCTGCTATGTGTCTTAAATTTACTATTTTCAATTATAAATTATTGTATCTAGATTTTCTTGTTTATTGTAATGTTTGCTTATTTCGCGCCATCCCATGTCCTTTCCCGGCTCATTGTAGTGCCGCCTACGCTCTAAGGTTACCATGGTTTCCATGGCAAACACACACACACACACACACACACACACACACATCTTTCCCTCCTCCAGATGCGTCCGCCTGTCAACTTAGGTTCGCTGCTCAAGAAATATTTACTTCTTTTTGCCTGTCATCCATTTTATAGGTATGTCACAAGGTTTTCTTTGACAGTGATAGGTTAGTGAACTACAAGTAAGCATAGAGGCAATAAAGTAACAAACATAGCATAAAAATGCCATAGAAGCCTCGTGTTATTACGAAAATATTAGTTTAGTTTAGTTTAGTCGACTGATCAACATCACGGCACACATAAGTGCTTCGTTCTACTCCTAACTCAAGCTTGAGTCCGGAGAATCTCAGCTCAGTGCACGAACTCCGTAGAACCGGCGAGGATCCTGAAATACTTTGGATAGAATTGTAACTCGAAATTTTGCCCGGGCAGCGCCGTTAGGCTAATCTTTTCCGATTTGCCAAGGGATGTTTTACGTGGGCAACACATACACACGGGTGTCTGATCTCACTACCCAGAGACCAGGGGAAAGTTTGTTACTAGACGTCCACGTGAAAAAATCCCGGCCCTCACCAAGGCTTGAACCCGGGACCTCCAGCACTCGAGGCGGACACAATACCGTGAGACCACTCAGTCCCCCCCCCCCCCCCCAGACAGACAGACAGACAGACAGACAGACGGACGGACGGACGGACGGACGGACAGACAGACAGACAGACAGACAGACAGACAGACAGACAGACAGACAGACAGACAGACAGAGAAAACATTTGAAAGCAATTCTCGTGATTGGATGCAGCAATTCCAAACCAAACATTGATGATATTTTGAAAGCCAAATATCAGTTGTGCACATTTCACTAACCTTATATGCTGCTTTGTTTGTGAGATTCGGATATGTGCACACTAGGTCTGATGTAACTATCTTTTTGCTAACGTCACCTTCTTTGATAACTGTTTTTTTTTTTTCCAGTGAATAAATATGTTGGTTGTATTTCATTGCACGCCGCTCACCCATGATTAACTTAGATTTTCGTCTTTTCCCCCAGAGATTTCGTTCTGACTTGCAAGTATTGTTAATATTAGTTGCATATCCTATACAGGACGTTTGCTGTTGTTGATGTCTTGGCAAGTTTACGTTCAGTAGTTAGTCATTGCTTTCTGAACGACAGGCACCCATAACATAAGGTAAAAAACAAGCGCAACGCGGTCTGCTGCCAAATCGCGCGCAGTTGTGTTTCAAACGCGGGTATACGGGATTACGAAGCGCGTCCGTAATACACTTCGCCACGGAGACAGGTGCAAGTATTGTACAGAATGAGTATCCGGCCCGCGCACGTCATTATTTCTCAGTTATCCGGCCCGCCGTGAAAAATCGTTTGGTGACCCCTGATCTAGAACAAGAATGATCTCTAAAATAAGCAAGTGCAGTGCTAAATGATAAGACAATAAGGAGATTGTTGCTTAAATACACCAATGCTGAAGATGGGTCTTAATATAAGTATGTGCAGAAAAAAAATAGTTAAGAATAAAAATAAATTGTTGTTAAGTGAATTGATACTGAATATTATATGGCCAATAGGACTAAGTAAAGCTAAATGAAATAGAACAGTTTACAAAAATACTATATAACATTTAATTTTAGCTTGTAACAGGCAAGCTTTTTTCACTGCCCTCTACAGCTAGGCAATTTTTAATATTGTGTGACTTTTCTAGCTTATCAAATTAATGCTATGCATTAAGAAGTTATTGTAGAGCTCTTTAGTGTACTAGTATTTCATTTTGTTGATAAAACAAGTAAATACAGTGACATTGCAGCTAATTGTGTTCTAATTCATCGTGTTGTTTTCATATGCTGACCTGATTTACTTTAAATGCTATTTTCTCATCATATTTTCCAAATACTCGCCATGACAACACATTTCAACTATTAAATGTACCCTTGTTTTTAAATTGCTTCATCAAGTTGTTTTTAAAATAAAATGTTATTTTTCATCATGTTTCCTTCTAATTATGCTGCACTACTGATCACATGATGGGGACGGATCGCTTATGGGAATGTCCCGAATGCTGTGATGTCGGTTCCTAAATCAATCAATCATTTATATATATATATATATCTTCATCTTAATAACATTTTAAATTACATTGTAAAACTGGTAGTTTCAAGAAACAAAATACCATCTATCCTGCTCTGACTGGTATCTTGCTGGTTTTTCCTTTGCCAGTTTGGTCTTCACTGGACTCTTTCTGTTTCTCATCTTCCTGTGGGCTTCCATCTGTTAATACAGTTCCTGTAGTTGATTGCTGCGTATCTTGATCTATGGCTTCGTTGTCTAGTATTGGTTTAGCGCCTTGAGCAATTGATTGTGACACAGCTTTGTTGACTTCATTTGCATCACTTTGAGTATTTATTTGTTCTTTGCTATCTGAGAAAAGAGCCAAACTTTCCGATTGTTCTTGAGAAGCAAAAACTGCCTCATCTTCTTCACTTGCACTCTTGGTTCACTCGTATTGTAAGTAATGGGTTTTTCTGAGGATTTTGTCATAACTGAAATGTTTACTGTTTCTGGCTTGTCATCGTTAGACCCAATCATGGTACTTTCAGAGATAAAACCCTCTATTGATATTGTAACTGTGTCAGTTGCGATAGACAGAATGTCTGACCCTGTACTGTCTAAAGGCTTCTCTAGTTCAGTGTTTGTGGTAGTTTCATCTGAGGTCTTCAAAATTGTCTGCAAACAGGAACTTGTTTCTTCAGGAACTCCTATATCTGTAGTATTGAGCTCCCCTTGGGATACTGCATACTTGAAACTAATGACTGCAGGATCCAGACCAGCAGATTCACTGACACTAACAGACATACTCTCATGAGCATTTTTATGCTTGGTCACTGGGGCATTAGCAGATGTCCTAGCATTGTTGGAACTCACCCGTGCACTGGCTTTTGGGCTTGGCTTGTGGCTCACTTTAGGTCCTGTCTTTGGCGTGACAGTATGGTTTAGTTTCGGCGATGATGCTAAACTTATTGGTGCAGATTTTTTAATCTCAGAAGAGATAAGTGCCTGAGATGTACTGCTTATTGTGTTTTCAGACACCACAAAATCACCAGCAGATGGCTCAGGATTCATGTCAGTAACAGTCTTTTCCCCATGATTGTCAAAACTGACTTCTGAAACAGGTTCTGTGGTACCAGTTTTATGTTCAGGTGGTGCACTATCTACTGGCTGTGCGACTTCTGACTCGTCAGACATGTACAGTGCAGCTAAAGTCTGCTCAATGTCAGCAAGCATGGAAGAAAGTGCCTCTCGAACGTGCCTCTGTGCACTCAGGCCTACAAAATGCGATGGTCCTAATCCTTTACATACCACAGCAGGCTACTGCTACTGGACATGTGCTACGTTAACTATGTAGGCCATAGTGTGGCAGATTCAATCATGAATGTTTTCATTAAGGATCACTTTATTTGCACACAGTTATCTCCATAAGTGCTCCAACTCCTCCCATAGATTACATAAAGAGGTATCTAGCACCGTGCTAAAACTCAGTAGCACCTAGGACCCAGTCAAATGGGTATGAATAGGAAAGGTCTCTGGGGTTACCTTTCAAGGCTACTACTTCTGAACATCACAGAAAACTGGGTTATGAGAGGCCAGCATGGCCGAATGGATAAGAGCGCTTGTTCTTAAACTTCCAGTGAGCTGATGAATAGGAAGCGGGTTAGTAATATTCAATACTCGAAGGAAAAACCAGGAAGACACATACTCAGACTGCAACTGGTATGGAACTCTTTGCTGGCTGTTGAAGATGGGAATGGAGAGCATATGGCGATATGGGAATGTCCCTGGAGCTGTGATGTTGGTTCTTGACTCAATTCACTTACCTGTATTGGGAACAATATCATTACGAAAATAACTGTTTATTACACATACTATAACAGTGCTGTACTAATTCTTTTCCAAATTCCGGGGGTATCGCATATTTAACTTAACTGACTAGTTGTCCACCTGAGTATAACTCTTCCGAATAATTGTTATTATTATCATCCCCTTTATCCTCATTATCTCTTCTAAATGTTCCAATTGTGAACGTGCCACATGTCCTGTAATTTGATTCTTGATATTATATGATACTGGACCTAACTTTTCTAAAATATAATATCCTGGGATCCAATGAGCATCGAATTTGGAGTTTCTTCTATGTTTCTTGTAGTAAACCCTATCGCCTACTTTAAATTCTTGTAGTTGTGCATTTTTATCTGCGTACTTTTCTGTCTTTCTCTGGCTTTAATTATATTGTTTCTTAACCTTACATGCGCTTTGTGCATTTCATGTAAAATTACTTCCTGAAAATCCTCCCCCATATATTTACGTCTAGGTTTTAACAGATTGTCAATTGGGAGTATTGGTTCTTTATTTATTTATATGCTTGATATAACACATGGAAATCAAGAGGTTGTGATACAATTTAAATATAAATATTGTGTTTAGAATAATAGGAGATCTTCACACTTGCGGAGACCTCCTGGCTGCTATGTGTCTTAAATTTACTATTTTCAATTATACATTATTGTATCTAGATTGTCTTGTTTATTGTAATGTTTGCTTACTTCGCGTCATCTCAAGTCCTTCCCAGCTCATGGTAGCGCTGCCTACGCTCTGACGTTACCATGGCTTCCATGGCAACACACACACACACACACACACACACACACACGCGAATCCTTCCCTCCCCCAGATGCGTCCGGCTGTCAACACAGGTCCGATGCTCCAGAAATATTTACTTCTTTTTGCTAGTCATCAATTTTATAGGTATGTAACAAGGATTACTTTGTTTGACAGTGATAGGTAAGTGAACTACAAGTGTTAATAGAGGCAATAAAGTAGCAAACATAGCATAAAAATGCCATAGAAGCCTTGTGTTATTACGAAAATATTATCACCAGCTCAGAAGAATTCCCCGGTCAAGGCGTTAATCGAGCTGGTCTCTAGGCCACTGTTTTTCAACCTGTCTTCTGGAGCAGATCCTTACGCAAATGTTTACGTTGCCCAAGGAACTCTGTGCGATGATCAAAGTGTCTGTCCTACTTTATGTTATAAACCAGATGGGCAAACATGTTGCATTTAGACGATTTCGATCTGTTTTGTCGGAACCCCTGGCTGCCACTCGCGAACCCCGGATGAAAAACTCTGCTCTATACTCTGCTTATTTAGGCCGGCCCTATTTATATATTTTGCAAACCTTATTATGAGATATATTCTATTACCAAAGGTACCCTTGTATGTACTTTTGGTGAACCGTAGCTTCACCAGTTATCCCTAGTCCTCTGCTTTTCTTGTGTTTCAATAGGATATTAATTATGTTTCTAATTCAATGTCTTTTTCATTTTCAGATCCTGTGTACTTATCTCTTCATTATGGCTACTAAGAAAAAAAAGTGGGCACCGAGTGTCGCATTTTCAATTAACCATGGAGAGTAAAGTACTTCTTTGTGGAAACAAAGAACCAGAAAACCAACTGTGTAATATGCAGCGAAAGCATTGCCATTTTGAAAGATCTTCGGCGTCACTACGAAACAAAACATCTATCAACATATTCAAAGTTTTCTGGAAAGTTTCTCTCTGAGAAATATTAGTCCATGAAAAGTGGTTTAGAAACGCAAAGAGATCTCTTCACGAGAAAGTTTTCTGAAAATGAATCTGTCACTCGTACAAGTTACAAAATATTGCATAAGATGGCAGAACAAGGAAAACCGTTTACTGATGGCAACTTCATCAAAGAGTGTATGATGGAAACAGCAAATGACTTGTGTCCTGAAAAAGCCGATTTGTTTGGAACTATCAGAGTAGTAGGGTGGGTCCTAACTAAAGCGGTTTTGTGGTTTCAAACCACCAATAAATCCTTCTATACAGGGGTATCCGGCCATCTTGTTTTGTCATTTTACGAGCACAATTGACCCCAATATTTTGAACTTGGCGGCATTTTCTTGGGTCCTGGTGACTACTTCCTGTTGTCACTTCTGGTCCCCGGGCGGGCGGGCGGGTGGGCGGGCGGGTGGAGCGGACAACGAGACGAGCCCCGGGCATGTGGAATACCTATATAGATAAGTAGACCAAATAGTCGCCGGGCATCTGGTTTCGAGTCCCAGTGTGTGTGTGTGTGTGTGTGTGTGTGTGTGTGTGTGTGTGTGTATTCGCGTGCGTATGTGGTGTTATTTTTGATGCGTATGTGGTGTTATTTTACAACTTCATCTCCCCTGGTGCCCCCTTTGCATAAAGTTTTGTTGCCTTTGCTACCACCCGCACTGGTCGGTTCAAACATTTACCCTGCCTGTACCATCATTAACAAGTGTCATGGGGGCATTGGTGGAGTAGAACCTATTGGTGGGAGTGTGGCAAAGTAAACAAACATGTAAAGATTTCCCTTTCTCTTTGTCACCCCCTTTGAATCATGTGAGTGAGTGTTGAATGAATGAATACAAAATCGCATATGGTTACCAAACTAATTATACTGTAAAAATTTTGTAAATACAAATGCTTGGGGAAATGAGAAAAAAAAACCAACTCCTTTTACTCCAACTATCATTAAAAACTGCAGTTTGCATTTTTAGGTACCTGCTATGCTATGTTAACACCATTCCAAAGAAAATCATCCTAGCAAATGGAATCACAATTTGTAAAAAGGTTATCGTTTTCATAACTATTATTACCATTGCTGGTTTTTATATTGGCTGTTATTACCCTCAGTATGTCTCTTCTTGTCATTATTATTATTGTCATCATAAGTAAAAAAAAAAAAAAAAAAAAAAAAAAAAAACTTTTCCCATGTGCCCCCCTCCCCTCGCTCATGATTGTTGTTGCCTTTACTGATACCCACACCGGTTTGGTTCAAATAATTATCCTGCCTTTACAATCATTGCCCAGATAGTGGTGATGAAGGCATTGGTGGAATGGAACAAATTGGTGAGCGGATGGCACGGGAAACAAAAATGTAAAGATTTCCCCCTTTCCTTGTTTAGGCCCCATTCACATGTAAATGTGTTCAAGGAATGGAATATGCTAATGGCTAAATTTCCTATGTTGTAAACACAAAATATCACAGATATCTCCAGAGTAAACACAAGTACTCTTCTTTCTGATTTTAAAATTTGGTACACATGAGTGCGAAGAAGAAACAAGAAGATGTGAGTGAATAATGAATGAATGAATACAAAACCACATATGTTTACCAAACCAATGAGATTGGAAATTTTTGTACAAATACAGATGCTTGTTTACTTTTTACCAAAAAAAAAAAAAAAAATAATAATAATAATAATAATAATAATAATAAGGAAGGGGAAAAATGAATGAACCAAGACAATAAAAATAAGCAAGGAGAAAAAGATAACCAACTCCTTTTACTTCTACTATTATTGAACATTGCATTGTTGCAATTCATATGTTACCTGCTATGCTATGCTAACACAATTCCTAGGAAAATCATTCTAGCAAATGGAATCACAGTTTTGGAAAGTGGGATCATTATC
Source organism: Cepaea nemoralis (assembly GCA_014155875.1). Lineage (NCBI taxonomy): Eukaryota > Metazoa > Mollusca > Gastropoda > Stylommatophora > Helicidae > Cepaea > Cepaea nemoralis. The sequence continues at coordinate 171,351 of JACEFZ010027486.1, forward strand.
ATAACTATTATTATCATTGCTGTTACTATCAGTACTGTTATCACCCTTAGTAGGTAAATGTTGGTCATCATTATTATTGATGTATTTGGTTTTATTTGCATTATTATTATAGTTACCTTTATTAATATATAACCTCATCTCCCATGTGACCCCCCCCCCCCTTCCCTTGCTCATGGTTTGTTTGTTAGCCTTTGCTGACACCCTCAACTTTTGGTTCCAAAAATTGTCCTGCCTTTACCATCATTACCCATTAGTGTGGTGGGTCAAATGGGTGAGAGTGGGACAATGGAAACAAAAATGGAAAGTTTTATCCTTCTCCCTATCTACTCCCCTTCACATGTAAATATGCCCAATGAATAAAATATGCACACGTCACATACACGCCCACATGCAACGCTCTGTAAACACACCTACACAAATACTAAATACACAGAACGCATGTAACAACACAAACATTATAAATGCAACCACTACCCTTCCTGCCTTGTAAACCCCGATAATGTTTACACCTCCCAATCCCACCATCTTGATACCGTTTGTTTGTTGATGCTGCTGCCGCCATCTCCGATCGGTTCAGACTTTTTATACTGCCAGTTTCATCATTACCGAGTGGCGGTGATGAAATTGGAGGTTTTGGAGCCGACAGGAGAGGGAGGCGGCAGGGGAAATAATATCGGTGCACTATCATCATGCTGTTGTTTCTGTAAGGTTTTACCCTACAACAAATTCAATGTAGAAATGTTAAAATGTATAAAATATTTGTATTTTTTGCGCATATGTCACCTACACGCCCACATGCAACGCTCTGTAAAAACACAAACAATACACTTTGCAACGATTTTAACACTCAATAAAAGTTTTTTTTAAAATCCAACTATGGATACTCGGGGTAACTCGAGAGATGGAATAAATCATTTTCTGTCATATTGATTTCGATCTCCTCATCGAAGGGGGTCGATATCAATATGACTGGGGCTCGAGCGCACAGCACAACATACGCACACACACACACACACACAGACACACACACACACACTGGGACTCGAACTCAGATGCCCTGCGACTAATTGGTCTACTTATCTATATAGGTATTCCACATGCCCGGGGCTCGTCTCGTTGTTCGCTCCACCCGCCCGCCCGCCCGCCCGGGGACCGGAAGTGACAACAGGAAGTCACCAGGACCCAAGAAAATGCCCGCCAAGTTCAAAATATTGAGGTCAATTGTGGTAGTAAAATGATAAAACAAGATGGCCGGATAACCCCGTATAGAAGGATTTATCGGTGGTTTGAAACCACAAAACCGCTTTAGTTAGGACCCACCCTACTACTCTGATAGTTCCAAACAAATCGGCTTTTTCAGGACACAAGTCATTTGCTGTTTCCATCATACACTCTTTGATGAAGTTGCCATCAGTAAACGGTTTTCCTTGATCTGCCATCTTATGCAATATTTTGTAACTTGTACGAGTGACAGATTCATTTTCAGCAAACTTTCTCGTGAAGAGATCTCTTTGCGTTTCTAAACCACTTTTCATGGACTAATATTTCTCAGAGAGAAACTTTCCAGAAAACTTTGAATATGTTGATAGATGTTTTGTTTCGTAGTGACGCCGAAGATTGTACTCTTTCAAAATGGCAACAATTTCGCTGCATATTACACAGTTGGTTTTCTGGTTCTTTGTTTCCACAAAGAAGTACTTTACTCTCCATGGTTAATTGAAAATGCGACACTCGGTGCCCACTTTTTTTTCTTAGTAGCCATAATGAAGAGTTAAGTACACAGGATCTGAAAATGAAAAAGACATTGAACTAGAAACATAATTAATATCCTATTGAAACACAAGAAAAGCAGAGGACTAGGCATAACTGGTGAAGCTACGGTTCACCAAAAGTACATACAAGGGTACCTTTGGTAATAGAATATATCGTAGGACAGACACTTTGATCATCGCACAGAGTTCCTTGAGCAACGTAAACATTTGCGTAAGGATCTGCTCCAGAAGACAGGTTGAAAAACAGTGGCCTAGAGACCAGCTCGATTAACGCCTTGACCGGGGAATTCTTCTGAGCTGGTGATAATATTTTCGTAATAACACAAGGCTTCTATGGCATTTTTATTGTATGTTTGCTACTTTATTGCCTCTATTAACACTTGTAGTTCACTTACCTATCACTGTCAAACAAAGTAATCCTTGTTACATACCTATAAAATTGATGACTAGCAAAAAGAAGTAAATATTTCTGGAACATCGGACCTGTGTTGACAGCCGGACGCATCTGGGGGAGGGAAGGATTCGCGTGTGTGTGTGTGTGTGTGTGTGTGTGTGTGTGTGTGTGTGTGTGTGTGTGTGTGTGTGTGTGTTGCCATGGAAGCCATGGTAACGTCAGAGCGTAGGCAGCGCTACCATGAGCTGGGAAGGACTTGAGATGACGCGAAGTAAGCAAACATTACAATAAACATAGCAGCCAGGAGGTCTCCGCAAGTGTGAAGATCTCCTATTATTCTAAACAAAATATTTATGTTTAAATTGTATCACAACCTCTCGTTTTCCATGCGTTATATCAAGCATATAAATAAACAAAGAGGAGACAAGTGAAATATTTTGGTCACGTTAAAAGACATGAAACTCTTATAAAAACCATACTGGATGGCAAGGTTGAGGGCAAGCGAGCAAGAGGTAGACAACGATACAAGTGTTAGGATAACATCAAGAGATGGACGAACATCTGCCTGACAGAATGAACAGTCAAGGCAAGAGACAGACAGTGTTGGAGATCCATTGCAGCCAACCTTCATTGCGGAGACGGCACCTGATTGATTGATATCAAGCAAGTTCGAGTACCGTCGGCAGGCCGGATGAAATGACGTCGCGGGCCGGATCCGGCCCGCGGGCCGTAGTTTGGTGACCCCTGCCCTACAGGGTAGGGCTTAGACATATAATCTTTAGACTCATTATATTGCACATCTCCACGGTAATCTTTAGTAACATTTTTATTTTCTTCTGTGTTTAACGCATTTTGCATATTTGTAAGTCTAATTAGCGTAAACATAATGCCAGGAAAGTGGGATTTTTTTTATTTTTTTTAAATTTTAAAGCAGGACTTTACTGCATCAGGTTTTGCCCCATGTCGCTCGGTCTGACAGTTTGCACTTTCTATATCTCTTCACACTACTATTAATATTCAAACTAATTATCACAGATTATCACAATAGGCTTTTGTCACTGCGTGCCTGACAAGTTGAGAATAATGGTCACATGTAACCCTGTACAGACTGTGTTTGCCTGTTTATTTATTACAGAATTGCCAAAGCTACTTATCTGAGCAAAGGCACTTTCTGTATATATATATTTTCATTGTAAAGTCAGACAGATACAGTCCATCCAACAGGAAAGGACTACAGCAGTTTATTAGCACACACAAAAACCATTACATAAAGGAGGCTTTGGTGCTACGTGTGAAGAAATAATACGGTATCTGAAAATAAGAAATGCATAAATATCAGCACGCAAAAGCCAAATTTCAAAGGGCCCAACTGCAGGCTAGACGGAAAAGCTGGCAGGAGAAAACAGAGTCACTGAACTTTGAAAAAGACACAAGAAAGTTATGGAGGCTAATAAAACAGCTTAACGATGAGGGCACAGGGAGAAACTCAAAGATTGCTCTACATAAAGACGGAAACACCTTAACAGGAAAGCAAGCAGCTGACCATTTTGCGGACTCATTCGCACAAGATAACAATATTGAAATTAGTCCAGAGAAACAACTGGAGATTCGAGAGAAATGGCAAAATACAGGACAGAAGGAAGTTGTACATGAGGTTATGGAGACACCTATCACACTCAGTGAACTGGAGCTAGCCATTTCAAAACTGAAAATGAGAAAATCACCAGGAGCTGATGGTATCTCCAATGAAATGATCAGGAACCTAGGAACAGAGGCCAAAGCAAAGCTGCTACAGATCCTTAATAATACATGGACCTTAGGCAGTGTTCCACAAGTCTGGAGAGAAGCAATCATGATACCCCTCCTAAAATCTGGGAAAGACAGTTCCATTGCCTCCAGCTACAGACCCATTAGCCTCACCAGTTGTCTCTGCAAAACAATGGAACGCGTCATCAATCACAGACTACAGTGGTACATTGAAAGTGAAAACATCCTTGTGCCACAACAGGCTGCCTTTAGGCAGTGCTACTCTACGGAAGATCAGACAACCTACCTCTCTCAAGAAGTTGAGGATGCATTCCAAGAGAAGAAGCTGGTACTTGCGGCTTGGATAGATCTGAAGAAAGCCTTTGACAAAGTCTGGAAAGAAGGTCTGATGAGGAAACTGAGAAACTGTAAAGTCAATGGAAGAATGTACAAATGGGTAAAAGCATACTTGCACAACAGAAGAGCCCGAGTACAGATAGACGGTCTCAAGAGTAAGAAAGTACTATTGCGTCACGGTGTTCCCCAGGGCGGAGTCCTGTCCCCAACACTTTTTCTAATCTTCATCAATGATCTTGTTGCTAATCTACCCAATGGAATTAAAGCGGCAATGTACGCTGATGACCTGGTTTTATGGAGCGCAAATGAACATGCATCAGTGGCCACCATATTGCTACAAAGAGCTGTAGATACATTTGTTGCATGGGCGGATAGATGGTGTATCAGCATAAACACTGACAAGTGCAGCACCACTCTATTTACCCTTTCTCCGAAACAAAAGGCAGGGAGCATTCAGATAAATGGAACACCCCTAAGAGAAGACAAGGAACCAACATACCTTGGTGTAACATTCGACGACAGGCTGACATGGAGAAAACACATCAAAAAAGCAGTAGCAAAAGCCAGAAGGAAAATTGCCATCCTGAGAAAGCTAACTGGAACCACTTGGGGAGCCAGTGGGAAAATACTTAGCAAAGTTTATCAACAGAGCATACGACCACACTTGGAATACGGGTCAACTGCGTGGTGTTCAGCATCAAAAACTACATTGCAGGAGCTGGACAAGGTGCAAAATCAAGCTCTTAGAGTCATCACAGGAGGGATGAGATCAACCCCTATAGTAGCAATGGAGAAAATGGGGAGGACACAAGCTTTAAGAGAACGCAGAGATACAAAAACACTAATACAAGCAGAAAAGTTTCTCAGCTTGCCAGGCCACCCTATGAAGAACCGATTTGAAAACTTAGCTATGGGGCGGTTGAAAAGAAGTAGTTTCATCCACCAGGCCAAACAACTCTGCAGAGAAACCATCGATCTTCCCACAGTTGATATCCCCCTGACAACTATTCCAGAGCGAACCCCGTGGAAAGATGAACATAGAATATCACTACAAATCCAGTCAAAAGTGAGAGGAATATTTGACAAGGAAGAACAGAACAGTGTACAGCGCAGAACAGCCACTCTCAGCTTCCTTGATGACGAATACCCACAGGACCTCTGGATCCGAGTCTACACAGATGGGTCAGCACAAAATGTTGTTCGAAATGGAGGAGCGGGAGTGTATATAGAATACCCAAATAATACTAGAGACAGCGGCCAGAATTCCAACAGGAAAGTACTGCCATAATTATGATGCTGAAATTGAGGCAATCAAGATAGCCACAGAGAAATTACAAAATACCAGCCATGGTACACAACCTGTGGTGATATTGACAGATGCAAAATCCGTAATAGAGGCGCTCCTGTCTGGGAAATTGCCAGTTCTGATGACACTACTTTCTGAACTTAGCAGTCATCGTAAGATCACCATACAGTGGATACCATCCCACTGTGGAATCCCCGGAAACGACAGAGCTGATCGATTGGCTAAGGAAGGAGCACAAGAAGAACAACCAGATGTGCCTATTACATACCACCAAAAGAAAAGAATGATCAAATCAGTCAGAAAGCCACCAAACCTTACTCAAGACGACTACCACGTTATGGACAGACCAGAACAGGTCATTCTTCTGCGCCTCAGAACAGGACACAATAGATTACGCAACCACATGTATACAAAATTCAAGATTGGTGACTCAGCCATATGCACATGTGGTTTGGCGTCGCAGACAGCAGAGCACATACTCCAGGATTGCCCAAACTACAACATATCCAGGCGAACCTTCTGGCCTAGAGAGACAACAGTGGAAGATAAACTCTATGGACCGCTGAGTGAACTGAAAAAGACTGTTAGATTCATACAAGAGACAACATTGCAGTTATAGACATAGTTTAGGCGAACGAAAGAAGAAGAAGAAGAAGAAAAGAAGAAGAAGAAGAAGAAGAAGAAGAAGAAGAAGAAGAAGAAGAAGAAGAAGAAGAAGAAGAAGAAGAAGAAGAAGAAGAAGAAGAAGAAGAAGAAGAAGAAGAAATGCATCAGTATCGCGTGCTGAAATATCTCGAAAATGCAAACTTGCGCTGACACGTGGTGTAAGAAGCGGTCAGATCACCAGGAAGGAATACTCCATCCGATACTGTGAAAATGACGAGGTGAAACAAATTTTTTTTTTTTTAAACTTTTGAAACGTTTATTCGCAAAATTATTTCAGGTACAATTTAGAATCGCAACTTCTGGAAAAACCACTTGTTTTTGCCAGTCTTGTATCTTTCCTCAAATTTGGCTTTGACTTCCCTTCTTGCCTTCCTCTTGAGTGCAGGATCCCTGAAGATGTCTTTGTTAACAACATTCTTCTCGAAGTTGATGTCCACAGAGTATCTGGTGGGCATGAGGTGGTTGTAGTTGAAAACCTTGACAAAGGCCTTGACCTTGGACCTCTGCTTCAACTTCTTCTTGCCCATGCTTCGTGTCACTTTCCTGGGATATCTATCAATGCCATCAATCAGAGCGTGGCTGTAAGATTTGTCTGTTGTTACTTCATCATAATTCTTCACAATGACAGCTTTCCTTCCTGCAAATCGTCCCCCCAACACAAGCACAACTTTTCCAACCTAAGCCATAAAGGAAATTTTTTTTTTTTTTTTTTTATTTTGGGTTTGGCGGTCATCCCAGACTAGCTGGTTCCCCGCCTCCCCTGTTTTTGGCGTGGACCCTTAGTCCCACTGTGAGCTATTGCCCACAGTGGTCCACCAGGCCCGCATTTAAAGTGATTAATGTGAGGTTTTTTATTTTTGGTGTGTGGATCACCCGGCCCCCGACCAGACCAGGCGCACTACTGCGGGGAGCAGCAAATGCGTCTGACCTTAGCCACGGGACCGAGATTGATCCTCCCGGCCTCCGACCAGACCAAGCGCACTACTGGAAGGGACAGCAAATACACTTGATCTTAGCCAAAAGGCCGAGAAGCGAGAAGCTTTCATAATATAAGCCGTAAAGGAAATGCAACACCGGTAAAAAGATTTATACGTTGTGAAGAGAAACCAGAGTAAGCCTTTCTTCAGTTTAGACAGACGCGGCCTAGCAGATAAAGAAATAAATAATTTACTAAACAATATATATTACAGAACAATTTAGTATCTGAAATTTCAAATAATAATCATAAGTGTGTAAAGCTTTTATAATGTTAACATTCACTTGATACCGTCCAAAATATAAATACAATAGTTACAGGAATAAACATATACTTGTCTTGCAAAATAGCTATCGGCACAAGTATAGTGAAATCTATAATTGTTCCCCTTGATTGCTAAAGCAGAAAGAAATATGATTTCAACCTAGCTGAAATTATTTCCCTTGTATTAAATAATAAAATCATAGTTGCATATCCTCTACAGGGCGGCGCATCAACACCAATATTTTTTGCTGTTGTGATCACTTGGGAAGTTTAAGTTCAGTAGTTTTCCATTTCTTTCTGAACGACCGGCATCCATGCCATTTCGTAAAAAACAACGCAAGGCGGTTTGCTGCTAAATTGTCTGCAACTGTTTCGAAAGCGTGTATGTGGGAACTGCTCCCGTAAACCTTTCGCCTCGAAGCGAGAAAAAAAAAATATTCATACTAATAAACCATTCTGTTCACGACATCTTTTTAAGATTAGTGTTTAGCTTGACCTCTGATGTCCATATTTTTTCTCTCTTTAAGCTTCTCTAGAAGCTCTGCTGTATTTAATTGTTTTTGTTTGCATGATTATAATTGATTTATTTATTACTAGCTGACCCGGCCCGGCTTCGCCCAGTCCCTGGTGGGGAGCATCTCATTTAATTCATATAAGTAGTCATATAAGTTCTCGTTCCCGTTACCGACTGTCTGTCTGTCTGTCTGTCTGTCTGTCTGACCCGGCCCGGCATCGCCCAACTCCTGGCGTGGAGCATCTCATTTAATTCATATAAGTAGTCATATAAGCTCCCGTTCCCGTTCCCGACTATCTATCTGTCTGTCTGTCTGTCTATATGTCTGTCTGTCTGTCTGTCTATCTGTCTGTCTGTCTGTTTGTCTGTCTGTCTGTCTGTCCGTCCCTCCCTCTCTGTCTGCCTGTCTATCTGTCTGCCTGTCTGTCTAATCATTTATTGGTTGCAGTTAGAACAACCTTAGATAAACGAAGACCAACTTACAAAAAGCATTAGAAAGAGCACTTGAAAGGTCTTTACATCTTCCCCAACAATTAACTTGGGTAAATGGAGCAGCGGAAGCAGCATCAGCAGAAGAAGGAAAAGGAGGAGTAGGAGCTGGGAGGAGGAAGAGGGAGGTGGAGGAGGGAGGAGTTAGGAGGGAGGAAAAGATAGGCGGAGAGAGGAGGAGGAGGGAGGAGGAAGGAGGAGGAGGAGTAGGGAGGAATAGGAGGGAGGAGGAGTGATTAGGAGGAGGAGAGAGGAGGTAGGAGAAGGGAGGAAGAGAGAGGAGGAAGGAGGAGGCAGGAGGAGGAGGCAGGAGGAGCGAGGAGGAGGAGGAGGAGGGTAGGAGGAGGAAGAGGGAGGGGGAGGAGGAGGGAGGAGGAAGGAGAAGGAGGGAGGAGAAGAACGCAGGGGGAGGAGGAGGAGGGAGATGGAGGAAGAGGAGGAGAGAGGAGGGCGGAGGGGAGGGAGGAGGAGGGAGGAGCAAGAGGGAGAAGGATGAGGGAGGAGAAGGAGGGGAAGGATGAGGAGGGAGGAGGAGGAAGAGGGATGAGGAGGAGGAGGGAGGTTGGAGAGAGGAGGAGGTAGGAGGAGGAGGGATGAGGGGGAGGACGTAGGAGGAGGAGGAGGAGGAGGGAGTAGGAGGAGAGAGGAGGAGAATGGAGGAGGAAGGAAGAGGAGTGATTAGGAGGAGGGAGGAGGAGGAAGAGGGAGAAGGAGGAGGAGGGATGTGGAGGGAGGAGGAGGGAGGAGGTAGAGGTAGGAGGAGGGAAGAGGAGAGAGGATGAGGAGGGAGGAGGAGAAGGGAGGAGGAGAGGTAGGAGGGGGAGGAGAAGGGGGAGGAGGGATAAGGGGGAGGACGTAGAATTAGAAGGAGGGAGGAGGAGGGATTGGGAGGAGAGAGGAGGAGAAGGGAGGAGGAAGGAAGGGGAGTGATTAGGAGGAGGGAGGAGGGCGAGGAGGTAGGAGGAAGAGGGAGGAGGAGGGAGGAAGGAGGAGGAGGAGAAAGAGGGAGGAGGAGGAGGGAGAGGGAGGAGGGGAAGAGGAAGAGGGTAGGAGGAGGAGGGGAGAGGAGGAGGAGGACTTTAACGCATATGCCTGTAGACAACTGCAGCGAAAAGGTGGGTCTGTCTATCTATCTGACCCGGCGTGGCTTTGCCCAGCTCCTGGAGGGTAGCGTCTCATTAAATTCATACAACAAAAAAAGTAACTTAAAAGAATGTCCTTCCACACACCATCCATTATTTTTAATGAAAACTCTTTCTAATCACCTGCATGACTACAGTAACTTCTTAAGCATAAAAAGATGAGTTACAATGTTATGCATTGTGCATTATTTTTATGAAAACTTTGAAAATGCCTTACAGATTGTATCATTATTTATTATAACTCATATGCCGGTACATAACTATGGACAAAGAGTTTATAAATCTTTGAAAACGATACCACAATATGACTATAAGTTATATAGAAAAGTTATGCCCCTTGAAATAACTTTTACAGAGTTAAGTCCCCTGAGATATATTAAATTATAATGAAAAGTGAAAATGAAATAATATTGGGTAAGTGTAACAGAAGTAGGGTATTAGTGGGAAAAGGCTACGGCACGATTGAGCATCGGGGGAGAATGGGAAGAGAGATGCTCAAGTCGTGACGTAGTTGGTTGTCAGGGGGCAGTCAAGATCCCGGCCTGGAACTGGAAGGACGCCATGTTTATAAAACTTGTCATCAAATGTAAATAAACCTTATTTATATGAAACCAACAGTCCTTGTTAGTCCTTCACACTGTTATAGGACTAATTTTGGAGCCTACGACACAGGATTCGAGCCTGGTACAACGCGAAGTCTCAAAATGCTGTCTACTGAGTAACAACGCGAAGTCTCAAAATGCTGTCTACTGAGTAACAACGCGGAGTCTCTCAAAATGCTGTCTACTGAGTAAGATCGCGGAGTCTAAAAACGATGTCTACTGTATAATACATCGAAGTAGCTCAAGATCCTTAGTCCGTTTGTGTCGATCGCCAGAAACAGAATTGCGGCACGCTTCTAAACAAGTATTGAACATAAAAAAGCGCAGTTGGAAAAATGGCCAATAAGTTATCTGTGAGAAGTACAGCAACCAAAAGCCCGGCCAGGGGTGGTTGTCTGTAAGTCTTTTTCAAGACTTGATATAAAAATTTAATTGGCGTCAGAAAAAGGCTGAAGACCAACTTGCCATAACAGGTTGCAGCGCCTGCGATTGTCATCAAACCGACGAGCATCAACTGTAAACACCATCCTGACGGCTCCTCTTGTCCATTACTCTAGCGAACGTGTCAGGAGTGTGCTGAAGCTCAAGTCAGTTAATCGTCATCTCGAGCGAGCAGGAGTGTGCTGAAGGTCGGCCCATTTTAATCGTGTCTTGAGCGAGCAAGAGTTTGGCTGAAGGGCAATCCAGTCTGATCGTTGGTTCAGGTGAGCAAGAACTTTTCAATAAGACAATCAAGTTCAGCCTCAATGTTAATAGGTTTTGCTCTGAGCGCTAACAACTGAGTCGTCATAGAAAAAAAAAAAGAACGTTGTTAAAAGACAATCAAGACAGCAAATAAATACCTCATTACTTCATGGATGGCACCCTGTTTTGTTGACGTGTCAGACTATCTCAGGGCTCTACTACAAATGAGAGCCGCTCGCTAATCCTTTTGGGCTCTGTTACGTATGAGTCGTTCTCAAGACGTCGATTTGATGTACTCCATCTCAGAAGGGACCCAACCAAGGGTTGAAGTATTGTACTGAGGCATCCCAAGAAGAGAAACTACCTTAGAAGAAGGAACGAACTACCTGAAGTGCGCGATTGGTTTCAACTAATACAGCGTTGAATTTAACCTGACGGCGAACCTAGGAAAATACGTCTTGCTTGGATCGGGAAACAAGAGTAGGGTAATTTGTAAACCTATTAACTGATTGAACTGTTCTTACGGTATAAGTGATTTGTATTTCTTAAATTAGTAAGTTACAAATGTGAAGTTGTTTGCTTGGTCTATTAAGAATATTTCAGCATAGCAGACCCATCACAGCACAGTGGAGAATCAGGCATAATTTCGGCTGAGTTCAAGACTTCGAGTTTTTTCTCCAGGTACCAAAGAATATGCAGAAGAAGAAGTAGAAATATTATTTCAGGTTGATAGAAATTTCAAAGGAAGTTAATATGAATTACTTGTATGTGGAATTACAACGTATTAGTACATGGTTGGGGGAATTAAAGGTGTCAATTACTGAAGTAGAGAATTTTATAGAAACATTGAAGAACAGAACGACTAGACAAGACCCTTATAGATTTGAGGTAGATTACAATAGAGTAGGAAAGAATAACAGGAGACAGCCATTGCCTAATAAAGACAGAAGACAATATGGTTATGACGAACCAAGGCCTGATGTATATAGAGTAAAAGACGGTGAGAAGAACAGATGTAATAGTGAAAGGTCGGACTGGTATAGCTGTTATAAATACAAAAATGGGAGTGAGAGAAACTTTTCAGGGAAATCATGGGGCTGGCCCTCTCACAGTGCAACCGCTAGAAAAAGACGTGACGACTGGTTTGAACAAAGACGGAGACAGTATTTGAAGTCAGGGTCAAAGAACAAAGTGGAAAACGTAAGTAACAATTCAACTATTCCCAAGGGGATTGCCAATATGACTGTTAGACAGGAAAAGAAGACGACGGTATTAGTAAAGAAAATAAACCGAAATACACAGACGCAGGCAGGTAATACGATAGAAAATAGTACGCAGACTCAGGTAGATACAATAGAGAAAAAGGTCCAGGTACAACCAGCCAGCAAGATAACAAAGGGAAGTCAAACTGACTTAATAGAAACTCAGTCAAAATCAACTCATTTGACTAAGGGAGACAAGGTTGAAGTTAAGAAAGATAGACAGACGAGAACCAAGGGCGAAAGAAAGCCAAAGAGGAAAAGTATTGAAGAAAGGAATAGTAGTATGATAGTAAATAGAGGTACTGCCGTGTCAAGTTCCTCAGGTATAGACATGAAACTAATTCCCAAATGGTGTAGGAATATTAGCTGTCAGAGTTCAGGTTACGGAGAAGGATATTCCTACCGCCGCATATTATAGTGATGCTGAAACAGATATTAATACTGATGATTCGGAGAATGAGAGAGTTGCACTACGAGCAGATCCTGAATCGAAGCGTGATGTTCCCTCATACGGTGTAGTTACTGGTAGACAGACGGACAGAGTTTTGGTTGATGACTCTTTAGAAATAGATACCAGTTTATATGACAAGAAAGTAGGGAAGGCTAAGGGACGAAGACCGAGAAAGAGAAAGAAAGTCAGACGTTCTAAAGATAACTATGGGAATAGGGTCGACGTGTTTGCAGTAGGCTATGGGTCTGATGAAGGAACTATTGTCAGTGTGTCATCTGAAGACGAGATGGGGAAGTACAAACGTTACGTAAGGTATATAGGAAACAGTGAGCAGACCGACGCAAATAAAGGAAATAGAAAGAAATCATTTAAGAAGAAGAATAGTAATAGACAGATAGCGGGAATTTACTCCTCGACAACAGAAGATAACATAAGAAAACTCATAGAATTAAGACCTGAGTACTTTAACAGGTTGACAACAGATAGTGAAGATGACATAGTAAGAGAAAGACGTACTAATGTACTGAGAGACAATGAATTATTTAACTTGGACACACTCTATAACGGTTAAAGTTCCTTGGCTGAGGAAGACAAATGGAATAGTTTTGGCTTATGAAAAGAATTGCGGTTTGAGCATATAGATATATGGGGTGTCTAAAATAGACAGAGGAATTTTGTTTGGTGTAGTATCACATGGTACAGAGTAATCGATAGTGTTGTTGAGGATAGAGAGTTACGGCAAATGATATTCTACGTGGATACGAAATACAGGATATCTGGTTTTTGATTCCGGTGTAGGGAGAGTAAACTAGATAAAATGAGTTTGTCCGGAATGGATAGATGCAGAGAGTTAATCACGTTGAGTGATGTATAACTGATGTGATTAAAATAGAGTAGATTCAGCACAGAATTAGTAGAGGGTGAGAGATAAACTAAGTACTAGAAATGCTTTGACTCGGAGCTACGACGCGATGTCTGAGATAGTTTTGCTTGTTGGTTTGAGAAGAAAATATAGTATGGTTGACAGGTGAACCGAGAGTGTCTGGTGAGGAGATATAGATTGAGGAGGAATTGAGTATCCTGTGTGTAAAATAGCCAGTTGAACAAGAGAATATTAAGAGTAAAAAACTGTAGAGGTTAATGCTTGAAGAATACAAGTTACGTCGTGCTTGTGGAGAAAGAGGAGCTGATTAAGTCTGAGAAAGTTGTTGTGTGGAGAAGTATAGAATGATAGTTACGAGGTTAGTGGTTCAGCGGAATGAGGTTTGTTTGAGAGATAGTTGATAGTGCTGTAAAAGAGATATAACTTGCGAGAGGTAAAGTATAGGGTCTTACCTTCGTATAGGAGTGAGTGATTGAGTAAAGTAGAAATAAGAAAGTAGTGAATTGTGAAAGTCCTGTGGAGTAATTCGTCTGGTTATGCGTTGTTCATACGTGAGTATAACGGTAGACAAACAGATGTTCGTCGCGATGAGTGAAGTTGGATTGAGCTGTGATGAAGTCGCATAAGTGAAATACATAGATAAAATGTAAGAGTGAAGCTGATATATCTTGTGTCAATGTGTGTGGAGGAGATCAATACGCTTAGATTGTGGTGAGTGATTGCTAGAATGTTGAATTGATGTTTAAATTGTTGTTGTGAAGTAAGAGTATAGACACGTTAGGTTGCCGCGATGCGAGAATAGTCGTGAGGTGAGAGCGAGGTTGTGTGTCACTGTCCGTCTGAATATGCGAAGAGTGGTTGATAAGTGACGTTGATAAAACGTGGAACATATAGTATGCGAAAATTGAGAGATAGAAAGAACGTGATTAGAGAATTGTGGTGTCTTTTCGTTAGAATATCTGACGTTAGAAGGAAATTATGGAAGTTGTATGACAGGTTGATGGAAAGAGAGTTAACATTCTGAATGATGTTTCATAAAAAATGTTTAGTATTCTTGACAGGAACATGTCGAAGCAGGAATGCCAAATACTGAGAAATGAGGAAAGTGAGGTCCGTCAGTTATAAGTGGCGTGGGTTGCTGTTCTGAAAGAATCCCGATAAATTGGAAGAAGAGTGAAAGATACGGAGGTAAACAAGGTTAGTTAAATGAATGTTGGAGAACGTGTTCCGAAGAGGGTGACCGGTTGGATTATCGTCACGATGCAAGAGTGCTAGGAAAGACTTGAGGATAGCTTAGAGTAGTCGTGGTGAGATGTTAGAAAGTAATGATACGTTAAGTAATTGCGTCGGATAGACGAGGAACTTAAAAGTAGAATTAGTTATTGGTACAGTAAGTAGATGTGTTGGTGGGAGGTCTATAGTAAATAGACAAAGTTTTGTTGGACGTAGGAGGGTGGAGATACCGTAGATAACGGTAATAATGATTAAGAAGTTGTAGTGATGATTGGTACAAATCCAAGGGAAACAATTGGTGTGACGAGCCACAGGTTCTATTAGTAGATAGATGACTGCTGGTGCATTGAGATGACATTGGAATAATCGCCACATTAGTAATAGATAAAATGAGTGACCTGTTAGTTCACAGTGATTGCTTAAGATATTTGTGATGTGTTAAGAGTTAGTTTTGTAAAATGTTGTGAGGGGAGATAATCAATGTTTGACTTCCAGAAAAAGGAACGGTCAGTTGTTAAGTAGTGATTTTGGTTGAGGGGAACAAGTATTGTTCCGCGTTATGATGATCTGTAGTTAACAGATATACATACGTGGCAGTGAAATGTTTTGTTTTCACAGTTATAAAAATAGATATAGGAATATCACATATTGTAGGAATAAATATGTGTTACATTGATACGTATAGGAGGCCAATGTTGATGGGCCACTGTACGTAGTTAATTTGAAGTGAAATATATTTTTTTTTGAAAAACCTTCTCTTTAGCGAGAAGACATTTGTTTTATTGAGTCTGAGTTTTATTGCCTCATGTATAGTGTTTTTTTTGCTTGATTTGGTCCCGTAAAATGATTGTTATTATTTTAGAGTAGGGTTATGGTGTTCTTAGACTTTTGTGTATAAACTATTGGTCCGTAAAAGAGACCAATAGTAGTAGGTAACAATAGATTAGGATGTATGTTGTATTATTTTAAAATATGTTTTTGAATGAGTTCATATCTTTAATTGATATGAGGAGAAACATAAATGATGTTATAAAAATTTGGGGGGGTATGACATCCTGTTGTGATTTTATTTCACTGTTTTGTATGTTAAATAGTAGTTAATTAAGTTATGTTTAGTTTACATAGTTTTGTCTGGAATAAAAACAATATATGGGGTTTAATTGAGACCTTCGTTCATAAAAGAGTTAATAAAACTACTGAGAGCTAAGAGAGAGACACATTCTCTTTGTGAAGAATAAGTTCATGATAGTCAGCATAATGAGGTTGATATGGTTATGAAGTAGTGGAAACATATACCGGGGATGGTTATGGGAAAGTTTAGAGTTACACTAAAGTCAGCATTGAAAAAATATGGGATTGGAAGCCATATGGGAGAAGAAAAGATTAATGAATATAGCAGTGGAGTAAATGTGAGAAAAGTTTTGAACATAGTTTCCGTGGGGTCAAAAGAGCCATGATATACACGAGATTGCTGGCTTATAGAAGAATAAGATGATTACCCCAGACAGAGTAAACATGAATTGAATCCATGTTTGAGTAGACACTGTGGATAGCAGTACAATAGTAAAAGGTTGTAAGTGTGAGAAATGAACATAGTGGAGACATAATGACATGGGGTTTTTAGAGGGTCCGTGATATATGGACTGAGATAAAGTTGATTGCAAGCAGTCACAGACAGGAGTTGGGGGTAGTATATTGTTGCTGTTGATGACGGCATAAGTGGAGGTTTTAATAGATATGCCCATAATAAATGGACAGTAAGGGGTCGCTGAAATTGTCGGCGAGAGAATTCTGAGTGAGGTATAGGAGAAGATTGTGAGGTGATGTATATTGGAATAGGTCTTAAGGGATAATAGACCTTTTTAATTGTGTCCTCGGGATATGTTTTGTGGTTGACATTACAATGAGAGGTTGAAGTAAGGTTCAGAGACATAAAAGTAGTAGTGTCTGTAATATATAGACAATTGGAAGTGAATAATGTTTTTGATGCTGTAGATAGCAGCGTAAACGTTTACCATAATGAGTGGTACTGTAGGAGATATAATTATTTTAGACTTTATTACATAAAGTCTCAAATGACATAGGAGGGTAAAGGAGTGTGGTTTGGTAAAGGGGGTGTGTGATTTAGCTGAGTGTGGTCTTTGTGTGGAAGAGTTCTACTGCTTCTTTTAAATACCGGTGGCCACCGATTCTTTGTCTTCCTATCGTGTGAAAGTGATTTCAGGCTAGTTGAAAGTGGGGAATTAGTAGTGTTGGTGATAAAAATAAGGAGTTGGTATCAGCGTTTGAAATTGTAAACGGATTGCTTATGAAGTGGAAAAGAAGTATTTAAGAAGATGTGTTATGATGTATTGTATAAAGTTGAGATTTAAATGTTATTAAAATATGTTATGTTTGTTTGAAGAGCCAGAAACGAAGAAGAAGTGAATTGATATATAGCAGGGGAAAGAGTTAAAGAAATAGGATATTTACTTAAGTTGGAGTTGGTCTGGGGAAGATTAGAGGAACTGTGAGGGTTAAGGAAAAAGAGGGAATAGAGTAAGGGGATTAGGAGTAAAGATTTTTTCCTTTATAGGAAAAATTCTTTAGTAAACAGAGGGAGGTGTAACAGAAGTGGGGTATTAGTGGGAAAAGGCTACGGCACGATTGAGCATCGGGGGAGAATGGGAAGAGAGATGCTCAAGTCGTGACGTAGTTGGTTGTCAGGGGGCAGTCAAGATCCCGGCCTGGAACTGGAAGGACGCCATGTTTATAAAACTTGTCATCAAATGTAAATAAACCTTATTTATATGAAACCAACAGTCCTTGTTAGTCCTTCACACTGTTATATAAGCAGCCGATTTCACACTAAAAAATATGACAGTGGGCTGCACTGGAATGAAAGGAAGACGTGTAGAAAATTTCATCTCAATCGGATGGGCCGTTCGCGAGCGCACAAAGGACATACCGACATACAGACAGACAGACAGACAGACAGACAGACAGACGGAGATCGCAATTTATATATAAGACTAGCTGACCCGGCCCGGCTTCGCCCAGACCCTGGTGGGGAGCATCTCATTTAATTCATATAAGTAGTCATATAAGTTCTCGTTCCCATTACCGACTATCTGTCTGTCTGTCTGTCTATCTGTCTGTCTGTCTGACCCGGCCCGTCTTCGCCCAGACCCTGATGGGGAGCATCTCATTTAATTCATATAAGTAGTCATATAAGTTCCCGTTCCCGACTATCTATCTGTCTGTCTGTCTGACCCGGCCCGGCATCGCCCAACTCCTGGTGGGGAGCATCTCATTTAATTCATATAAGTAGTCATATAAGTTCCCGTTCCCGACTGTCTGTCTGTCTGTCTGTCTATCTATCTGTCTGTCTGTCTGTCTGACCCGGCCCAGCCCATGGTGGAGAGCATCTCATTTAAATTATATAAGTAGTCATATAAGATCCCGTTCCCGACTATCTGTCTGACTGTCTGTCTGTCTTGGTTAAATGGAGGAGGGAGGAGGAAGAGGGAGGTGGAGGAGGGAAGAGGAGGGAAGAGACAGGAGGAGTAGGGAGGAATAGGAGGGAGGAGGAGGGATTAGGAGGAGGAGGGAGGAGTAGGGTGGAGGAGGAGGCGAGGAGGAGGGAGGAGGAAGAGGGAGGAGGAGGGAGAAGGAGGGAGGAGGAGAACGCAGGAGGAGAAGGGAGCAGGAGGAGGAGAGGGAGGAGGAGGGAGAGGGAGGAGGAGGGAGGAGGAGGAGAGATTAGGAGGAGGGAGGAGGCGGAGAGAGAAAGAAGAGGGAGGAGGAAGAGGGAGAAGGAGGAGGGAGAAGGAGGAGAAGGAGGGGGAAGAGGAGGAGGGAGGAGGAGGAATGTGAAGGGAGGAGGAGGGAGGAGGTAGAGGGAGGAGGAGGAGGGAGGCGGAGAGAGGAGGAGGAGGGAAGAGGAGGAAGAGGGAGGAGGAGGAATGTGAAGGGAGGAGGAGGGAGGAGGTAGAGGGAGGAGGAGGGAGGAGGAGGTAGAGGGAGGAGGAGGGAGGAGGAGGGAGGAGGCGGAGAGGGAGGAGGAGGAAGGAGGAGGGGAGGAGGGAGGAGGAGGAGGGAGGAAGAAGGAGGAGGAGGGGGGAGGAGTGATTAGGAGGAGGGAGGAGGAGAGAGGAGGAGGAAGGAGGAGGAGGAGGAATGTGAAGGGAGGAGGAGGGAGGAGGTAGAGGGAGGAGGAGGAGTGAGGAGGAGGAGAGGGAGTAGGAGGAAGGAGGAGAGGGAGGAGGGAGGAAAAAGGAGGAGGGAGAAGGAGTGAGGAGGAGGGAGGAGGAGGAAGAGGGAGGAGGAGGAATGTGAAGGGAGGAGGAGGTAGAGGGAGGAGGAAGGAGGAGGAGGGAGGAGGAGAAGGAGGAGGAGGAGGAAGAGGGAGGAGGAGGAATGTGAAGGGAGGAGGAGGGAGGAGGTAGAGGGAGGAGGAGGAGGGAGGAGTGAGGAGGAAGGAGGAGGGGGAGGAGGGAGGAGGAGGAGGGTGGAAGAAGGAGGAAGAGGGAGGAGGAGGAATGAAGGGAGGGGAGGGGAAGAGGAAGATGATAGGAGGAAGAGTGGAGAGGAGGAGGGAGGAGGTAGAGGGAGGAGGAGGAGGGAGGAAAAGGGAGGAGGGAGGAGGAGAGAGGAGGAGGAGGGAGGAGGTAGGAGGAGGAGGAAGAGGGAGGAGGAGGAAGGAGGAGGAAGAAGGAGGAGGAAGAGGGAGGAGGAGGATGGAGGAGGGAGAGGGAGGAAGAGGGAGGAGGAGGAAGGAGGAGGAAGAGGGAGGAGGAGGAAGAGGATGGAGGAGGGAGAGGTAGGAGGGGAAGAGGAAGAGGGTAGGAGGAGGAGGGGAGAGGAGGAGAAGAAGGGAGGAGGGAGGAGGAGAAGGAGAAGGAGGGAGGAGGAGGGGAGAGGTGGAGGGAGGAGGCAGAGGGAGGAGGAAGGAGGGAGAATGAGGAGGAGAGGAAGGAAAGGGAGGTGGAAGAGGAGGAGGAGGGAGGAGGAAAGAGGTAGGGGGAGGAGGAGGTAGAGGGAGGAGGAGGAGGAAGGAAAGGGAGGAGGAAGAGGAGGAGAAGGGAGGAGGAGGGTGGAGGGAGGAGGAGGGTGGAGGGAGGAGGAGGAAGTAGAGGGAGGAAGAGGGATGAGGTAGGAGGAGGAGGAAGAGGGAAGATGGAGAAGAAGGGAGAAGGAGGAGGGAGGATGATGAGGGAGAAGGAGGCAGGAGGAGGAGGGAGGCAGGAGGAGGAGGGAGAGGGAGGAGGAGGGAATATGAGGGAGGAGGGGGAGGATGCGGAGGGAGGAGGAGGGGAGAGGAAGAGGGAGAGGGAGGAGGGAGAGGGAGGAGGAAGAGGAGGAGGGTGGAGGGAGGAGGTAGAGGGAGGAGGGAGGAGGAGAGAGTTCGCCATTCCGAATTCATACTCGTCTAGTTCTTCCCTTCTACACGACTGTAGATAACTTCCTTACACATAAAAAGATGAATTGTTATTGATATTGCCGTGGCATGGAGGAATATCAGCAGCAGAGTTGATCCAAAAAACCAAAGACTGAGATCTACGGAGAGCCATGAACGCCTACGCCAGCCGGCACGGCACTTGATGATGATGATTGCCGTGTGACGATTCTGTGTAGTCACGTCATTTTCTTCCCTTTCCCTAGCGTTTTGGTTCGGGGATTCTTTCATCATCATCATCATATATTTACGTATGTATTTTGGGAGGGGGAGGAGGGAGGAGGAGGAAGAAGAAAACAAAACTATGACGGTTAGCAGCTCTGGAATGAAAGGAAGGCGTGTAGAAAATTTCATCTCAATCGGATGGGCCGTTCGCGAACAAATAAAGGACATACATACATACATACATACATACATACATACATGCATGCATGCATGCATGCATGCATGCATGCATGCATGCATGCATGCATGCATGCATACATACATACATACATACATACATACATCAGACAGACAGACAGACAGACAGACAGACAGACAGACAGACGATCCTAATTTATATATAAGACTAGCTGACCCGGCCCGGCTTCGCCCAGACCCTGGTGGGGAGCATCTCATTTAATTCATATAAGTAGTCATATAAGTTCTCGTTCCCGTTACCGACTATCTGTCTGTCTGTCTGTCTGTCTGTCTGTCTATCTGTCTGTCTGTCTGTCTGACCCGGCCCGTCTTCGCCTAGACCCTGATGGGGAGCATCTCATTTAATTCATATAAGTAGTCATATAAGTTCCCGTTCCGACTATCTATCTGTCTGTCTGACCCGGCCCGGCATCGCCCAAATCCTGGTGGGGAGCATCTCATTTAATTCATATAAGTAGTCATATAAGTTCCCGTTCCCGACTGTCTGTCTGTCTGTCTGTCTGTCTATCTATCTGTCTGTCTGTCTGTCTGACCCGGCCCAGCCCATGGTGGAGAGCATCTCATTTAAATTATATAAGTAGTCATATAAGATCCCGTTCCCGACTATCTGTCTGACTGTCTGTCTGTCTTGGTTAAATGGAGGAGGGAGGAGGAAGAGGGAGGTGGAGGAGGGAAGAGGAGGGAGGAGACAGGAGGAGTAGGGAGGAATAGGAGGGAGGAGGAGGGATTAGGAGGAGGCGAGGAGGAGGGAGGAGGAAGAGGGAGGAGGAGGAGGAGGGAGGAGGAGAACGCAGAATGAGAAGGGAGCAGGAGGAGGAGAGGGAGGAGGAGGGAGAGGGAGGAGGAGGGAGGAGGAGGAGAGAGTAGGAGGAGGGAGAAGGAGGAGGGAGAAGGAGGAGAAGGAGGGGAGGAGGAGAAGGGAAGAGGAGGAGGGGAGGAGGAGGAGGGAGGAGAATGAATGTGAAGGGAGGAGGAGGGAGGAGGTAGAGGGAGGAGGAGGAGGGAGGCGGAGAGAGGAGGTGGAAGAGGGAGGAGGAGGAATGTGAAGGGAGGAGGAGGGAGGAGGTAGAGGGAGGAGGAGGGAGGAGGAGGGAGGAGGAGGAGGTAGAGGGAGGAGGAGGAGGGAGGGGGCGGAGAGGGAGGAGGAGGAAGGAGGAGGGGGAGGAGGGAGGAGGAAAAAGGAGGAGGAGAGAGGAGGAGTGATGAGGAGGAGGGAGGAGGAGGAGAGAGGAGGAGAGAGAGGGAGGAGGAGGAGGGAGGAGGAGGAAGAGGGAGGAGGAGGAATGTGAAGGGAGGAGGAGGGAGGAGGTAGAGGGAGGAGGAGGAGGGAGGAGGAGGAGGGAGGAGGAGGGGGAGGGAAGAGGAGGAGGGAGGAAGAAGGAGGAGGAGGGAGAAGGAGGGATGTAGGATAAAACTTTGAAGGGCGAAGATTTAGAGGTTGTAAATTTGAAGGTACTGATTAGGTTCTCCTTTTAGGAGTCTTCGGATTATTTATTACTAGGATGGTATGTATGTATTAAATATTAGTTATGAATTTTCATGTCGGTAAGCGAATAATTAGTGGAGTATTTTCGAGTTTATTAGGAGTTGCGATTAATTAGAGGGTAGGCTTAGTCATTATTAGGATGTAGTTAGGAGCATAAGGCATTCTTTTGATTGACGACGTGAGGTATATTATGAGTGATTACATATTTCCTGTTCTTAGTATTTGCAAGGTAGTATTATGGATAGTGTTCATTTTGATTATTCCAGTTTTATGTGAATCACTTTTAGGATTAAGAGTTTCTCTTCACGTATTTTATTCATGTTAGCGTTCGGCTTCGTCACGTTATTTCTGCTGAGGCTTGAGTTCTTAGTCCTTTTTTCCGTAATTTCTTCTTGCTTTTGTCTTCTTCCGTCGTTCTTAGTCATCTATGAGTCTTCCGTTCTCTTTCTTCCTATGTGTCGTCGTCTTTAATCTGTCTTCTTATTCGTCTATCTTTTATTCTTTCTGCAGGTCGTCTGTTTCCCCCATCTTCACATCTTTCTATTATTACGGCATTGTACTATTCTTATCATTCCTTTTATAACGCCTTTGATTTCTTCTTTATTATTTTATTATTACTTTCAGTCTTCCAATTTCATCATAATACCTTCGTCGTCTTGCCTTATTTCTCTTCTTATTTCCCTTTTTCCTTTCATTACTTACACTTTATTTTGCCTCTTATTACTTACATCTTTATTTTTCGTCTTTCTTCATTCATTACACTTTCACTTACTTACTAGTCTTCCTTAGTATTATTTTTTTATTTATTACTTATGCTTTATATGTCTTCTTCTTTTCTTATTCATCTATTACTCTTGCTCTCACTTTCTCTTCGTTCTTTCTTCTTCTTCTTCTATTAGCTTTTCATTTCTCTGTAGAGGAGGAGTTAGGTCAGTTATTGAGGAGTCATTTATGAGTCTTTATATGTGCGGATTAGTTAATATTACTTTCTTATTATTATTTATTAGGTCAGGTTTATCTTAATATTTAGCAATTAATAGTGAGACTTTATTTCTTTCTTTTTTATCATTTCTGCTTCACTGACTTCTTATTTTTATTTCTTCATTATTGAGGAGGGAGATTTTCGCCATTCCGATTCATACTGCGTCCTAGTTCTTCCTTCTTCATTACTGTATATACTTCCCTTACACATAAAAGATGAATTGTATTGATATTGCCGTGGCATGGAGGAATATCAGCAGCAGAGTTGATCCAAAAAACAAAGACTGAGATCTACGGAGAGCCATGAACGCCTACGCCAGCCGGCACGGCACTTGATGATGATGATTGCCGTGTGACGATTCTGTGTAGTCACGTCATTTCTTCCCTTTCCCTAGCGTTTTGGTTCGGGGATTCTTTCATCATCATCATCATATATTTACGTACGTATTTTGGGAGGGGGAGGGGGGAGGAGGAAGAAGAAGAAAAACAAACTATGACAGTTGGCAGCTCTGGAATTAAAGGAAGGCGTGTAGAAAATTGTCATCTCAATCGGATGGGCCGTTCGCGAACAAATAAAGGACATACATACATACATACATACGTACGTACGTACGTACGCACGCACGCACGCACGCACGCACGCACGCACGCACGCACGCAGACAGACAGACAGACAGACAGACAGACAGACAGACAGACAGACGATCCTAATTTATATATAAGATAACATCATTTTGCATATCCGCATCTCCACTTTCCATTTGCTTATTCATTGTCCAGGTATATGTGCCATCCATACAGTAGTGTTTTATATATATATATATATATATATATATATATATATATATATATATATATATATATATATATATATATATATATATATATATATATATATGACACGGACTGTGATGAACTGGAGGATCAATATTTGAAAGTGAGGCTAAGCAGCTACTATGTGCAGGGTGTGGCAATTCTCAGATCTGCACTCTGCTGGCAACATTCAGTATTTCCACCGTGTCTCAGCGGTCTGTAGTGAGGTTTGTCGTAGACGCGAAACACTAAGGTCGAGCGCTGATTCATGATAGGAACCGTCCTTAGTAGTGGGACCATGACATCTCCGACTGGTCTGCTACAATGAGATCGCATTATACGTAGACATTTTGCAGGTCGTTATTCCGGTCTATCGCCCGTTCACCTTCAATTGTATCTAGTATCTCTTGCAACTTCTCTCTAAATGTAATAGTGGCCCCAGGTTCGAGTATTTTCACGGTGACTTTCTTTGATGCATTGTCGAAATGGAAAAGAACACAGAGCTGATCGTCCACCTTCCGATCTTTCATTAGGCGATTCAATGCAGCTATAAACGCATCTGGTGAACTGTACAGGCCCGGGGGACACGACTTTCTTATCACTCTACCGTTTGGTGGGATGTATCTTAGCCATACTTCATTCTCTAGCACATTGCATTAGTAGTTGGGGAATTGAATTTCGGCCAGACCCACTTCGAAATGTTGATTCACCTCAATAGTCTGTGGTAACTTGACAAAAATAGTGACCTGGAGTGTTCTTGGGAAACATGTTCGGCGAAGCATTCTTCGGTAATGTCACGTAGAAACTCATATTTTAGGGTTTGGTAGCATGTAACCCAGACAGCTGCTTAGAAGAGCTGTCCACAACTTGCCCTCGACCGCGTCGACGTTGTCTCGAGACAGCTTAAATAGTGATAAGCCAATTACTGTGTATATAACGACCAGTTGACAGAAGAAGACAATCACTAGTCGCGGCACTCGCCGACCACACATGCACCAGAACGAATTTCTTTCCCCCTCTGGGCTATTTTGTGGGTTAGTTTCCACGTTGGTTTCTTCCATTACCGCTGTTTTTGACCTATTGGGTCATTACACTCGTGTCTCGGTTGTATCATTAGTTGCTATTGGCAAATGCAAAAACAGTGCTCGAGGCGCTCGTTGTGGGACATTGTCGGTGCTAAGGACACTACTTTCTGAACTTGGCAGTGGGCATAAGGTCACCATACAAGGGTTGTCATCCCACTGTGGAGTACCCAGACACGCTGCTCGATTGGGTACGGAAGGAGTGCAATAAGATAAGTCTGATCCACCCGTTACATACCACCAAAAGAAATGAATGCCGAAGTCAACCAGAAAGCCACAGTACTTGCTTAAGGTGACTACCGTATTATGGACAGATCAGTACAAGCCGTTATTCTGCATCTCAGAATAGGCCACATGTATACAAACATTCAGGTTAATGCATCAGCCGTGTGCATGTGTTTATTGGTGTCGCAGCCAGCAGAGCACATACTCCAGTTATATGCGCTTAGCACCATATGTCTCTTTATTATACTAGTATTGTTAGGTTAACTGTATGCCTACTTGGAGAAACACAACGAAAATGTGACAGATGTATCAAAAAAGCCAAATTACCATTAGAGACTTGGCACATGGTGTTCTGGTTGCTGCTCACAAGACCGGTCCTTCTATTAGACGAATGCTGGCCGTCTTATACACGCTATTTGTTGACGTAGAATGGGTCAGCCGAATATTATGCACTGTCTGGTCATGTGACCGGGTGCGACACCATCTATGACCGGTTGAGTCATTAGACACGTGTTTCGGTTGTATCCCATAAGACATGTGACCGGATACAGCGCCATCTTTGATCGGTTTTAGCCACGTGGTCTGGTTTCTCCTTACTACATGTGATCGGATATGAGGCCATCGTTGACCACTTGTAGCCAGTGAGTACTGTGGTCTGGTTGGCGACCGGAAGCAGTGCCATATTTCAGCGGATGTGACCATTACCCATGGGTGATCGGATGCAGCGCCATCTTTGAACGGTTTTAGTCAGCGAGCATGTGGTCTGGTTTTGCCACTCCCACATGTGACCGGATGGGGTGCCATCCTTGACAGGTTGTAACAATTGCCCACGTGGTCTGGTTGTCGCTATTACACAGGTACCCGGAAGCAGAGCCATATTTGATCCGCTGTGACCTTTATCTGTCGGTCACCTTAGATGCTGGTGATGATGGTGAGCTGATGATGATGATGCTAATGATGATGATGATAATGATTTTTTGTTGGTGGTGGTGGGTGATGATGCTGATGGTAATCCTGATGACAGAACTACAGAAAACCATGGTTGCCGGTCGTTCAGATAGACAACAGCAACTTGCCCAGGAAGCAATGTATTACAGTTTGACTGCCTTATGTCTGCAGACACATAACTATAGGACGAGGCATAGCTTTGGTTGTGGAATGACACGCCAAATCATGACGGCACACGAACATCCAAACAATGTTGGGTTGGCTACGATGTCCTGTAATTGATAGCACACACACACACGCATGTACATATATACACACACATATACACACGCGCGCACATGACATGGCTGTCTTTCGTTCAAAATGATAATTGCAAACTTGCCCAATCAATGCTGGGGCTGGCTGCAACGTGTTGTAATAGATAGCGCACACGCGCGCGCACGCACACACATACACTCGGCAGTACACCCACGCACGCACACACACATACACGCTAGCACACACGCATGCACATGACACGGCTGTCGCTCATTCAAAATGACAATTGCAAACTTGCCCCACGAAGCCTGAAGCTCCACAGAATGCTGAGGGTGACTGCGATGTCCTGTAATTGATAGCACACACATACACACGCATGTACATACACATACGCGAGCGCGTGTACATGCCATGACTGCCGTTCATTCAAAATGACAATGGCAAACTTGCCCCAGGAAGCCTGAAGCTCCACAGAATGATGAGGGTGACTGTGATGTCGTGTAAATGAAATGCATTAAACCTTGACTCCCTTCTGTAAAAAGAAATTCAGCCTTCAAAAAAAAAAGACAACACCAATCTTGCCCAGCAAACACAACGCTCCACAGAATGCTGAGGTTGACTGCGATGTCCTGTAATTGATAGCGCACATACACACACACAAGGCCCGGGTAGACCGGTTGTTATACATTCCTTGCACTGCAAATCATTGAATGAAAAGCCGTGCGATCGACATGGCATAAGCTGCTTAATATCCTGATACGATTCGTGTTTATAGTCTAATTGTGAGCAGTTGTATTGTGATTTCAGTAGAATTATGCATAGGTTTACCAGTTTTAATGTTACAATTTGAATTAAAATAACCAGAATAGTATAGTCATAGTGACGATGTCTGTTTTACAACCGTTGTTTTTTTTTTAAATTTTACCTAGAATATATGTTAACTTATTTTAAGGCGACCTACGGATGGGTACGCTTACCTGCCCCGCGAAGCGATCAATCAGATTAGCCGACTTTCAGCATTCAGTGAGATACTTAGAATACTGGACGATGACTGCATTGCGAGATTTTCCTGATAAGCGACCAGCCACCGCGGGCCAGCGTGTGATCTTTACCTGTGCGCTCAGGGAGATTATTACGGAAAGTAGCAAAAGGGCGATATGAATACCCTCCCTTTGGTTTAATATTATTTCGTGTATTAAGGGGACATTATTTGTGGGGTTTCATTACATATTTTTATGTATATCTTGGTAAGTTACGCCTTAAATTAATGGAGACTCGTCGTTTTTTATTGACCGCAATATGCTCCACTAGACATACAGGAAATTTAATCGTTTAATTATGTTTTTGGTTAATTTTTAATATTATTTTATGGCTGGCTAGTATATTTTTAAACCAGATTTCACCAAGGCGCTTAATGTTGATACCTGGGTAGGGACTTCTACCGAATTAACTAGCATACTAAGTCGTGCAAAATATTATTAATGCATCCAACTATGGATATGACACAGCTCATACACACGTACACAGACAATATACCGACTGAGAACATCATACAATACTGGGACTTACTGAAAAACACCATACGAAGCAGAACACAACATCTAGCAACCATGATCCACAAAGACAGACTAAGACAGGACGCATCATACAGACAGCCATACGACTAACAAAACAAACAGACAGAGATGCACATCACTTACACACATTAGAAGCACAACTAGAAGAACACCAACAACACAGATATCTAGGTGCTCTTCTCAGAACAAAACTCAACACAATTACACAAGAGTCAGCTACGAGGCAATATTTAGCAATAGAACAGAACGTACAACGTAACAGACAAATAAGCAAAATATCAGACATGCAAGGAAACATGCAGACAGAAACACCACACATAGAGACTGCTTTCCAACAACACTACACACAACTATTCACAGCAGAGACAGTCGACACACAGATACAAGACAACTTCTTACAGTACACAAAGAAATTATCTGACACAGACAAAGACACACTGGACACAGAACTGACACTGACAGACATAACACAGGCACTAAGCACACTAAACAAAGACACAACTCCAGGACCAGACGGTTTGACAGTAGAATTCTACCAACACTTCTTTCCTATTCTAGGCAATCTTCTCCTCAAAGTCTATCAGGAAGCCTTTGACAAAAAAAATCTTCCGGACAGCTGCAACATGTCTTACATTACACTCATATGCAAGGATAAAACTGACAAAACACAACTGAAGAACTACAGACCAATTTCCTTACTCAACACAGACTACAAGATACTCGCCAAATCACTCACCAACAAACTTAAACCTTTCATGCCAACACTAATACACCCAGACCAACAGTGCAGTGTCAAAGACAGAAATATACACAACCACACACACCTCATTAGAGACATTATCAACTACACACATGGAAAAGACTGTCCATCCTCCATCTTATCCTTGGATCAAGAGAAGGCCTTCGACAGAATTTCCCACACTTACCTGCATAGGACACTAGAACACTGTAACATAGGAGAGTACTACAGGCAGTGGATACAGATCTTGTACAAAAATCCTGAGAGCAGAGTGTTGGTGAACCATTCACTGACAGCTAGCTTCAGGCTCATGAGATCTGTAAGACAGGGATGTCCCTTATCACCACTCCTGTATGTGCTCACCCTAGAACCTTTATTAGAGAAGATAAGGCAAGACACTAGTATTAAAGGAACCTTCCTGCATGGGATAGGAGAGCAGAAGCTCATCGCCTATGCAGATGACACTGCCTTCTTTACCACCAGCAACACATCAATAAGGAATATACTCCACACCTTTACCCATTTTGGAAAAGGCAGTGGAGCCAAAATTAATGTACAGAAATCACAGATAATGGGCCTGGGAAAGTGGAAACAAAAGGCTGATTTCCCTCCAGATCTGAAACACATAGACACCATGAAGCTGTATGGGATCACATTTCCATGTGATCCCACAGAAACACACAGACAGACATGGCACGCACTGACCGAACAGATCACAGACATGTTACACAGGTATAGGTACAAGACATCCACAATATTTGGTAGAAGCACAATAGTCAACACATACATATTACCCAAAATAATATATTTAGTGACAGTACTGGACCCTCCTAAACAGACCGTCACAAACATAAACAAACAAATCAGACGCTTCATCTTCACCAACACAATACACAGCATTCAACACAAAACTCTCATACAAGACAGGAAACAAGGCGGGATTTGCACTACAGGACATCCAGACAAAAATACTGTCACTTAGAATCAGTCACATAGGTAAAATCATCAGACACCCAGAACAGAACAGACTAGCACTATACTACATAGGCCACAACATCAAACATCTCACACCTCTTAACAATGCAACTGCACACTACCAGGGAAGACTGCCAACATTCTATCAGACATGCATACAGGCAATAAAAGGACATGAACAGTTAATACAACAAACAACACACACAATATACAAACATTTAGTTAGAGAACAAGCACCATCACTAAGACTTAGGATTAAAAGAGGACACAAATACTTCATGACTGACTTCACATGCACCTTTTCAAACATACACAACAAACACATAACACCAAAAGCTAGGGAGATCACATATAGACTGTTATACAGTATGACCCCCACAACACAGGTAGAAGCATACATATCCAAACAATGTCAATTATGTAGAAACAACACACAAGAGACAGAGGAACACATTTATTATACATGTCCAACAATTACTGCCACACGCGCAACACTCAAACACCTCATACAAACACACACAGGCAAACAAACCGACATATATAAAGCAATTTTTCTCAATACTATACCACAGACAGCTAAGGACATACATACAAAACTACTTGTAGCACTTTCTTACTACAGACAACTTATATGGACCTGCAGAAATTTTGCCAGATACAAACACCACACATATAACACACATTTAATTTCCTTTATGTACACACACAAGATATCAGAAATATTTCCAGAGTAAATCATATGTACTCCTCCTTATTTTATTACAAATTTGGTATACATGAGGGCAAGAAAGATAGTAGAAACTGTGAGAGAATGATTAAAAAAGATCACGTATGGTCAAAAGACCAATGGAAAATCCCTTATGTAAAGAATAGTGGAAGTATAAATGCTTGTTTTATTTGCTTCAAAATGATGGTTTCAACCCTTATAGATAAGGGGAAAAAGAAAAAAAAAAGGAGAAAAGAAAATCAACTCCTCCCATTCAAAATTACTATTAATGGAATGTTTGCTTTAAATGCACTTGTTGTGCTATACCACCACCACTACTAAGATTATCACTTTAGTAAATAAAATCACATATCTATTATATTATTATTATTATTATTATTATTATTATTATTATTATTATTATATTATTATTATTATTATTATTTTATTTATTATTATATATTATTTTACTACTATTATTATCATTATTATTATTACTATCCTTTATCTTACCCTTACTATCCTTAGTATCATTAATGTGAAAAGTATTAAGGATATCATCATTATTATTTTACAACTTCATCTCCCATGTTCCCCCCCCCCCCCCCCCCCCACCTTTGCTTAAGGTTTGTTGCTTTTGCTACTACCCACACTATTTTGTTTCAAACATTTGTCCAGCCTGTACCATCATAAAGAGTGGTCATGTCCCTTCCTCTCTTTGTCACCCCCTTTGAATCATGTGAGGGAGTGTTGAATGAATGAATACAAAATCACAAATGGTTACCAAACCAATGATATTGTAAACACTTGTGTTAATACAAATGCTTGGTTAAATTTTTATTAAAAAACAAAAGAAAGAGAGAACAAAGAGGAAAATATGAATGAACCCCTACATTTAGGGGAAAAAAACAAGGAGGAAAATATAACCCACTCCTTTACTCCAAGTATTACTAAAAACTGCAGTTTGCATGTGTATGTACCTGCTAGGCTATGTTAACACCATTCCAAAGAAAATCATCCTAGCAAATGGAATCACATATTGTAAAAATGTTATCATTTTCATAACTATTAGTACCCTTGCTGTTTTTTATAATTGCTGTTATTACCCTCAGTATGCCTCTTCTTGTCATTATTATTATTGTCATCATTAGTAATAAACAAAAACCCCTTTCCCATGTGCCCCCCTCCCCTTGCTCATGGTTTGTTTTGCCTTTGCTGATACCCACACCGGTTTGGTTCAAATAATTATCCTGCCTTTACCACCATTGCCCAGATAGGGGTGATGAAGGCATTGGTAGAATGAAACAAATTGGTGAGGAGATGGCAAGGGAAACAAAAATGTAAAGATTGTAAAAAGTTTGTGCTAATACTGATGCTTGTTTACTTTTTACAAAAGTAAAAACAAAAAAAACAAGAGGAAGGGAAAAAAATGAATGAACCCTTACAAATATGACCATAACATAAGCAAGGAGAAAAAGTAAAACCAACTCCTTTTACTTCTACTATTATTGAACATTGCATGCATATGATAAAAAAAAAAAAAAACAATAAGCAAGGAGAAAAAAAGATAACCACCTCCTTTTTACACCTACTATATTATTTAACAGTGCAGGATGCAATTGTTATTAGTATGTACCTGCCATGTTTTAACACCATTCTAAGAAAATCATTTAGCAAATGGAATCACAGTTTTGGAAAATGTGATCATTATCATAACAAATTCTATCATTGTGTTTATTAGCATTGCTGTTATCACCCTTAGTAGTTTTATTCTTTGTCATTATTATTATAAGATGTATATCATGTAAACACCATTCCTAAGATAATCATTCTAGCAAATGGAATCACATGTTAAACTATTATTTATTATCATTGTTGTTATTATCATTGAGTCCATCACCCTTAGCTAGCAGTGTTATTCCTTGTCATTATTATATTATTTATGTATTTGGTTGTTATTTGCATTATTATCATTGGAATCACTATTAATATATATGGCTTTGTAAACGCGTATACTGTCACATCCCCCTTTCCCACCTTTTGATACTGTGATTGTTTGTCTCTGCTGCCACCCTCACCGGTTGGTTCTAAACAGTTTTTACATCGCCATGTTTATCATCACCGAAGGGTGGTGATGGTACTTGGTAGGAGATTTGGAGCTGACAGGAGAGCGGGGCGGCAAGGGAAATAATAACAGCCCACTACCATCACGCTGTTGATTTAAAATATTTCCTTACAACAATGTCAATGGAGGGATGTTTACATGTATAAAATATTTGTATTTTTGCGCATATGTCACCTACACGCCCACATGCAACGCTCTGTAAAAACACGAACAATACAAATCGCAACCACTTTAACACTCAATAAAAGTTATTTTTAAAAAAATCCAACTATGGAATACTCGGGGTAACTCGAGAGATGGAATAAATCATATTCTGTCATATTGAATTTCGATCTCCTCAGCGAAGGGGGTCGATATCAATATGACTGGGGCTCGAGCACACCGCACCACACACGCACGCACACACATTGGGACTCGAACCCACATGCCCGGCGACTATTTGATCTACTTATCTATATAGGTATTCCACATGCCCGGGGCTTGTCTCGTTGTTCGCCCCGCCCGCCCACACGGGGACCGGAAGTGACCCCCACTTTTTAAATTTTAGTCCGACAGGTGATGGCCAACATCCGATTGCCACTATGCCCCCACTGTTCCATTTGTATTCAAATGTTGACAAACTGTCACGGCGCTGCCGGGATCTGTCTCCATCACCACCAAATGTTCCAAATCCGTTAGAGATGTACACGTGCAGCTACAAATATTGTCTTGTGATTTTGACATCCGCTTTGTTTTTTCCAGTTAGTAAAAATAGTTGTCGCTGGCAGATCGTCCGCTTAATCAGAAAATCCTCTATAATAATCAACCGGTTAAACACACGGTTTTATTTTGTGACACGGAGAAAGCGTGAAAGCCAAATATCAGTTTCACAAATCTCACTAACCTTTTTTGCTGCTTAGTTTGTGAGATTCGGATATGTGCACACTAGGTCTGATGTAACTATCTTTTTGCTGACGTCACCTCCTTTGATAACTTTGTTTTAGTAAATAAATATGTTGGTTGTCTTTGTTTTTTTTTTTTTGTTCTTGGTTTTTGCGCACCAATGATTAACTTAGTCATTCGTCTTTTTTTTTTTTACCAGAGCTTTCGTTCTGGCTTGCAAGTATTGTTAAAGTTAGTTGCATATTCTTTACAGGACGTTTGCAGTCAACACAATCATTGTTTGCTGTTGTTGATGTCTTGGCAAATTTACGTTCAGTAGTTTGCCATTGCTTTCTGAACCACCGGCATCCATACCAGTGCGTAAAAAACCAGCACAACACGGTTTGCTGCCAAATCGTGCATTTGTGTTTCGAACGCGGGTATACGGGATTACAAACCGCGTTCGTAAGACCTTTGCCACGGAGACCAGCGAAAGTAATGTACAGAATGAGCATCCGGCACGCGCTCGTCATTTTGTCAGTTATCCGGCCCGCCATGAAAAAAGTTTGGTGACCCCTGC
Organism: Cepaea nemoralis; assembly: GCA_014155875.1. Taxonomy (NCBI): domain Eukaryota; kingdom Metazoa; phylum Mollusca; class Gastropoda; order Stylommatophora; family Helicidae; genus Cepaea; species Cepaea nemoralis. The sequence goes on from JACEFZ010027486.1 coordinate 205,308, forward strand.
TTTAAATTATGACATGTATCTTACTGAGAACCGTGGAGCTGTATAACGTGTGTACGAGAGACTGACAGACAGAGAATGATCTTTTTCAAACGTCACAAATTACGAACACAGGTCCTTCTTACATTCAGCGTTCCAACCACTCATCTTTCACACAGCAATTATATGCTCCGTATTCCTATAGTTCATGCCGTGCGGCGTTGGTGATCATGTCCGTCCACAGCCGTCTGTCACGTGTGCTGCCAATCATTTATGATACTGATGGTCCTCCATGTCAAGTCAAACTGGCGAGTATCTTATTTCTTGGTCTGCCCCTGCCTCTCTTCTCCTTAATTTTCCCGTTCTTATGATGTGCCCAAAGAATGTAGACTTTTCTTTTGATGCGAGTAAGCAGTTTCCTTGTGAGTTAACATCTTTCAAGATATCTTCATTGCTTTTTATAGCCACCCATGATCTTTGTAATAACCATTACTTCTGTTTTTCTATTATTCAGACTACGGGCTTTGTTTTGACAATTTGTTGCAATTATCTTCTTGTGACGGTGTTTCATTTTCAACGACCAGTTATGCCATCATAATAATGCAGGTTGTTTACGTTATGGCCACCAACAGATATTCTCAGCATGTCTGGAATGGATCCCAATATTATGTAGCTGTACAAATCGAACCTATAAGGTGATGATAGTATACAACCTTGACAAACACATTGTTTTAATGTATTGATTGAACAGTCCCCATTTGGTTGTCAATTCTCATTGGCTGCTCTTTGTTGCCAATACATGTTCTTCATTACTCTCAGATCTTTACCAACTTCTTCTTCTTCAGCATTCCGAGCCATTGAGGTTCTTTGCTGCAGATACAATCCGTCTCCATTCGTCTCTCTGGTTGACCTTCTCTTGCCAGTCGTTGATTCCAAGTGCTTGTAGGTCTGTATGTATATTATCTCTCCACCGTCTTCTTGGTCTACCTCGGGGTCTACGGTCATTTATTTCCTGAGTGTAAGCGAGTTTTGTTTCCCCATTATCTTCCATTCTTTCTATATGCCCCAGCCATTGAGGTCTAGCCTTCATGATACCAGTGATTAGCGGGGACTTAAATATCAATGTTTAGAATTTCCAACATTGTAATTATTTCTTTGTGTTTAACCTTAGCAAATGCCTCAGTATAATCAATCAAGAACAAATATAGATCTCTGTACATTTCAATAATTCTTTCTTTTAATCTTCACAAGATATGTATGGCATTGTTTGTGCTTGTAAAATCTATGGGATTAAACTGAAGCACTGTTTTTATTTTACTCAAAAGATCTGTTGATTTAATACACTAAATGAAGTTGGGGTTTAGAGACTGATAATTTAGTTATTTTATACCGACGTAAACGGAAATGCATTGTCAATTTTTGCATTGACTGGCAGTTTTAGGTTTCTTCTTCTTCTGCTGTTTGTGTGTTTAGTCGATGGATCAACATCACACGGGTGTAACCCATAAGTGCTCCATTCTCTTCCTAACTCAAACCCGAGTCTGGAGAAACTCGGTTCAGTGCACGAACTCCCTAGCACCGGCGAGGATTCTTAAATACTTTAAGTAGATGTTAAACTCGAAATTTTGCCCGGGCAGGCGCCATTAGGCTACTCTTTTTCGATTTCCAACTGCCAAGGGATTTTTTTTACGTGCGCAACAATACACACGGGCGTCCGATCTCACTACCCAGAGACCAGGGAAAATTTTATTACTAGAAGTCCACGTGAAAAAATCCCGGTCCTCACCGGGACTTGAACCCGGGACCTCCAGCACTCCAGGCGGACACCATACCTCGAGACCACGCAGCACACCCCCCCCCCCCCCAATCCTGCGTTCATCCGGAGTTTTTTTCTTTCTCTTTTATCGGACGTGATTGCGTTGTGCCTGTTTACAGCAGAGCTGCGTTCTTGCGCCGTTAGGCCGACACATCCAACTTCTGCGGATTTTTTTGTATTATAAAGCTCAATTAAACAAATATTGGTAACATCATGTTGCAGATTATATCTGTTACATTCAACGCAAAAACTGAATAGAATGTAATGAAGGTCACAATTTACAAATTAGGATACTTCATTTTTAATACACCGCAAATAAAGGAATTCCGGGAGTTCCCGTGGAAAGCATATCAGGGTGATTCCGTAGTGGGTGTAGGTGTGTGTGTGTGGTGGGCCGCTAGACCGATTCATGGATGCAATAAATGCTTCTGGGCCCGGGGGGCCCTCTCAGTCGTCGGAGTGTAGATCCATATCTGCTCGTCTTATCTTGTGTATGTACTATCTGTCTGCGCTCATCTTTGATGTATCTGGGGGACAGTTTGCGAAGATAATGACATGCGGTTGTCGGTACATATTGCTGCAAACACACTTGTCGACCGACCACGAAGTGAATCCCGATATCCCTATTCTGAAATCGACGATCCCACCAGATCTAGGTATCTTTATTTCACCTTATCATGTTCCTCTTGTACCTTGCGGTGTTGATGTGAAGTATAAACATCCAGAGAGTGCCCGCTTATGGGCTTCATGTAAGTCTGTTTATACTTCTTAGTATTTCTACGAGCAGTATGAAGATCCCCTGCCGGTTTGCTAGGCCAGCCGCAGGTTTGGACAAAAATCTGACCATAGGGAGCCCGTTAGCCAATGACCTCGCGGTCATGGTTTCCCGGTCTATACTACGTGGGGGAGGGGTTGACTTGTGTAGTCTGCGGGTCATCGGCAGGCTACTGATGTTCACTTTTCACCCCTCCTGGGAGAGGCTAACCAATCCTAACCCTGCTAGCTGCAGGGGATCTAGGTCTGTGCTTAAAATAACCATACGGTTTGTTTGCAGTGAATTAAAGATGAAGTACCCAAATTAGAACAGAAAAGGCTCTTTTCATGTGGACACAAATTTTATGGATGGTTGTTTCTACTACAGCAGCATGAGATATATTTATACAAAGGTAAGAGAAACATTTTGATAGCATTTATTAATTTTATGCTTTAATAAGTAGGTACATGAACTCTATGTCCAATTTTAAACAAACATGAACATTTCACCCGTTTTATTTTAACAAGCTCAGAAAATAACTGCCTTTTATTTTTAAACATGTCTTGCAGCTTTCAATCCCTTAGGCACCCATCAGTCAAGGCTTTAGACAGTTCACACCAAAGCTATCCTTACGGAGTTGCTTGTAGTAAGTTCATTTTGATTCTAGGAATATTTTAATTCCATGTAATTAGTTACAAGTTCAGGAAGCTAGTAAAATAATGATTATAAAAGCGGCAGTCAAATTACGTCCCAATGCCGCTGAGTTAATGAAAATGAAATCCACATCAGCAATGTCTAGATCTCATTCGTGACATCACAACTCTGGTGAATCAGCAGGCTCCTTTAATACTTCATCCACTAACATCAAGCCACTGGTTGATTGCTTCAGGTGTTTCCCATCCACAATTCCTCCTTGTAATGATCCAACTGTGATAGCATCAATCCACTTATTAACGGCTCCAGGGGTTGTCTTTTCACAATTTCCTTGTATAATATAACTAATTTCTTTACCTATCATAGCATGATCAATAAACTCACTGATGGCCCCAGGGATTTTTCATTCAACATTCCTGCTTGTAATACTCTATCAATGTAGGCATCAATCCACCCCTGAGATTCAATGTTCGTCAAGGTCACAACATGCTGGTCTAAGTGGCACGGAACTAGAAAGTGAACATCTACACTTTACAATGGATGCTAAGCACCATCCTGTATGTGACCCATGCTGGAATAAACGCATAACAAAAGTTAATCGCAGAAGAAGAAAACTATTTGCCATTCCTACACACTCAAATACTCACACACAAAACCACACCAACCAATACTCAAACCCTCTTTCCATTTTCTCTGTGTAAAAAAACTCTACGAACCTGGGAAGGTTAACCCAGTCAACAAAAGCCCGCAGAAGTTGGATGTGTTGGCCGAAAGGCACAAGTATCGCAGCTCTGCTGTAAACAGGCACAACATAATCAAGTCCGAAAAAACTCACCGGATGAACACAGAAGAAGAAGAAGAAGAAACTCTATGATAACATCAACCCACTGGCTGATGACACCACAGATTTTCAGACTTTTGAGTATAAATGCTTTAGGAAAACTGCACATATGGTATGCAAAGAACAAAACAAATGTTAGAGACAAAGTAAACACATAAGCTGGCTATCAAGAATCATTGTGTCAGTGGCGAAACATTGAAAAAGTGTGCCTGGTGTGAGCATGTCATACGTCATTCATATGAATACCTCTCAAGGAACAACTGAGGGAAAATGGAAAAGAGGAAGTTAGAGAAAAACCTGGACTTATAACATTAAAGAGTGGACAGGATGTAATATTTCTACTCATGTGTGCGTTGCAGAGGAAAAAAGAGCAGTGGAGGAATCTGATTGCTGATGCCCCTATGATCCACATTCTGGGATGTAGATTATTTGACTGTTGGTTATTTCAGCGGTATTGCTTTGTACTTATGACTGCCATCTTCTCTCTGTCACCAAATGCAAAATTCACACTAAACATTCACATATATTCTACTAAAAATGTTTTTTGTTTGTAAATGTATTATGAGGTAGCAGATTATTTTTTAATATTAATTAAAGTTGTGGGATATTTGGTTATTATATAAGGTGTTTATAGGGGGATGGCAACTTTAAGGCATGCTGGGAAATATATGTCTAGTTTATGAAAGGCACATTTCCTTTGAATTCTGTTGTTTTCTTTCAGCATATGTTATCTGAATTTTAAATATTGAATACTAAATAACATATCTAGTTCCATGGCATAGCAACTTTTTTTCAGAACAGTTTGAAATACAAAATACTATTTACATTTTCTAAATGTAAACATACAGCACAAAATACTAAAAACTTCTATATTTACCCAGATTTAGTGTGGGCATATTAAATGCAAGTTGGTAGTAAGTTATTATCTCTTCAGTGTGAAAGATGCTTTGACTTGCCAGGTTTGAGTTTGATCATTCTTGAAAATACCACTTAGATTGGTCAGAGTCATTGTAAAAGACTGGCTGGGAAGATGATATATTTTCCTCATGACCAACTTTATGCTCATTGTAGAGAGGGAGGTGAAGCTGAGCAGTGGCTAACTTGCTTGCCTGCCAGTTCGGTTTGAATCCCCACTGAGGCTGGGATTTTAAAATATTGACCTGGACTCCCAAGTCAACTCAGCCTAAAATGGGTACCAGGCAAAGATATGGGAAGTAAAGGCAGCAAGTGTGAAATTGGCCACATCGCCCATCAACTGCTGATTGGTCTATAAAACTATGGGACCAGAACCATATACCCTGTATGTTCCAAGGCGGGAAAAAGGTTGTTTTTTAAATTATTTACAATACAGGGAACATAACACATACTCTAGTATGAGACAGCACTACCAATATCTACATACTTATTACATTACATAACACTTTAGTGATGATCTATTCTTGCTGCACTTCTCAACTTGTTCTCATGTATCATGGAATTCATTTGCTTCAGCGATACGGTCAGATCTAAATAACTCATTATAACATGCATCATCATCATCATGTGCAATGCTAAGGTTGGGTGGTCATGGTTCGTCAACTTACACGATCATCAGTCTTGGATCAGCTCTATGTTCATGTGGCCAAGCCATCCAGGTATTTATCTCTTTCCCTTCCACTTGCTCTTCTACTTTCAATTTCTCCAGCTGAACATGAATCATATCTGACCTAAATAATTCCATACCAATTTGTAAAAACCAGACATGAATCACACATTCATAATGGACAATTTTCTGTCACTCTGCCTGCTGTCTTTTTCTCTTGTTGAAGAAGTTTTTGTGTTATTTACCTCCTGGTACTTGACAGGCAGTCTCTTCAGTCTTAATGAAAGCTACAGTAAACAATTTAAAAATGAGAAATGTGAAAAAACAAAATGTTTACTAAGAAAAGCTCTCTGGTAATCAACAATTTTGCTTTTGACTGTGATGATTACAAATAGTTTTTAAAAGCAAAAATGAAACAAATAAAAATTATGAAAACTGAACTTGATTATTTTAAGAATTAGTATATGCTTGCAAATAGATTATCAACAAACAACATGACACCTCACAAATGGTATGTATATTCACATCTTTTCAAGAAAGATATGTATTATTTAAAAACCTACTGGACTTTATGTTCTTTCAAACTGCTCACAGCTACATCTTAACTTGATGTTTATTCTTCCATGAGATGTACTGTCTGTTTTGTACTTCACCACCTACCGCAACCTTCGTATCTGCTGTAAATTAGTCTATAATATAAAGCATTATTGCAGTCAAAATGTTTCATATGTAATATCACTACCCTGATACGGGTTCTTCAGCATCCAGGTCAGTGGCCAGGATACATCTGCAGCTCTGTTGCCAGGTTGAAGTTCACTGTCTACTCCAGGTCAATGCGGGAGACCCATAACTTCTAATTTTGTTCAGCGCATCCCCCCTCCTCTCCCCATCATGTCAATTAATCAATCAGGTGCCATATTCACAATGAAGGCTGGCTGCAATGGATCTCCACCACTGTCTGTCTCTCGCCTTGATTGCACATTCTGTCAGAATGCTATAGATCTCTGTAAATGTAGCACTTCTGGTGGGTTCTTAAATCCTGTTCCATACAGACATTCATCAATATGAGATACTCTGAGATATTACAGATAACCAAATAGTATGTAATCACCAGTTCTTTGGCTTAAATTTTTCTTTTAAAAATGGTAATTTTTGTGTGTTTGAAGTTGATGGATTTAGGCAGTCTGTGGACAATGATTTTTGCTTCTTGGTATGACAGAGAGTAGCTGAATGGTTCTCTTCTGCAGACAATTTTAGACAAGGCCTCAGTTCTCCATTCACAGAAGCAATAGCTATGGCAAAGATGATCCTTAAAAGGTTATTGTTGTGAGGCTGTGTTATAAAGATGATAAACTGATCCACCAGATGATTTTGAAAAACAAAATATTAGAAAGAGTATGGTATAAGATTCTCAGCTGCTGATGTGCCAGGGTCTATCTTCATACTAATTACAGACCTTTCTTAATATCCCCATGGGACATTCTGAACAAACACTAGCCTTGCTAATGAAGGATAGATCAGCCATGGTCTCCACTATTATGAAGCCTGCAGAACTGCGAGACTGAAAGGGAGTCATGGCAATTGCCCATGTTAGCAGACAAACGGCACCAAAGTTTTTCACTCACCACTTGGAGAGCTCATGAGATTGTTCAGAATGATCATTTTGCCTGCCTACAAGGACGAAACTAAGTCATCACCAATCCTAAAATCTCCAAGTCTTACAGAAGTAAACAATTCAAACTGAAAATGTTCTAATAATATGTTAATCACGCTGGGAATGATGAACCCAGTGTCTGGACAAGGACGTTCTTGTCTCTAAAGATATTGGCAACACCGCTTGCTATTTTACCAGCATTCTTTTAGTAAAGCCAAACAGGTCTTATAAAACTGGAGGACAATTACATAAAATTAATTCCCGTCTCCCTGCTTAATGGGATCAAATTCTTCCCAAAGTCTTTGAAACTCAGATACAAACAAAGAGGTGACAGCACTGTCATCTGTAATAATAACGTTCTCCTGGTTGCCTGTTATTGCCTGCACAGTCCAGTTAAAAGATCCATTTACAAGAACCTTCCCATCAATGACCACAAACTTATGATGCATCAGGTATGAAGTAGGATTTGTTCGTACAGGAATACCTGAAAAGAGAATTTTAAAAGTCAAACCGTTAATGTAGGATTACATCAGCAAACATTTTCAAGTGTCATATTTTTTAATAACGAAGATACAAACAATAGTTTGCACAATTTATCGCCTGGCATATTTCGCTACACCTCGTTGGGTGCATACTGCAGGAATAACTCAACATAAAACAAAGCAAACCAGTACATCTTTAAAGCTGAAACACAGAAGTCCCACAATATTTTAAACTCACCACCAATCTAATTTTTTTCAATGATTATCGTCTTTTTATTACTGATGTTAGCAAATAAAACCTTACTTCCCCTGACAAGCATCATCTAGTGTTGTCATCCATGTCTTTCAACATTGGCTGCTAAATCACAAGCAATTGGATATATCACAGCTTTAAAGCACAACATATTAACAAATTAAACAAAACGAACTGGTGCGAGCACACTGAAGTTAGTGTGGCCCATCAAAATGTCACTGTCAGAAAAAATATGAATTTAGAATGGATTAACTGAGGCAAATAACATTAGCATGCAATGGAACCAAACTAAACTATTAAACACATTTTTAAGAAACAGTAATTTTAAATGGATGAAAAGTGAACAATGATACTACTGGTAGTGTGACAAGTGTTTATAAATAGCTTTACTTGCCATAGAGATACACAGAATCTGACCGTCTGTAATTTGCAAATGTGTTATGCAGTATGAAAAGAATAACCTGGACAGAAAAGATATAAAATTCTTAAAGACATTAAAGAAAATAGCCGAGAAAAACTGGGAATATAAAAGAGATCTCCATAACATTTTTGTGGATTTTAAAAAGGCTTATGATAGTGTCCATAGGAATAGTCTATGGAATGCTATGCAGGAATTTTGAATACCAAGGAAGTTAATCAACATGACCAGACTATGCATGGAAGATACTTATAATATAGTAACATATAAAGGCAGGAAATCAGACCCTTTCCAAATAACATCTGGCTTGAAACAAGGTGATGCACTATCACCGCTACTCTTCAATCTGGCACTAGAGAAAGTTGTAAGGAAGGTAAAGGAGGAATATGATATTGGAGGAACATCCAAGCTGCTTGGTTATGCAGATGATATAGATATTATAGGGGAAAATGAACAAAAGACATTGGAAATATTGACTCACTTAAAGGAAAAAGTCCAACAGATGGGGCTGGTTATCAACCAAGATAAGACAGAATATATGGTAATTTCAAGAGAAGGAATGGCTAAAAACTCTGGCCACATACAAATAGATAATATGACCATTAAAAGAACGGAAACATACAAAAACCTGGGTACAATCTTCAACCGCTCCAACATCATAAGGGAAGAAATACAAACTAGAATCAATTCTGGAAATAAGATATACTATGCACTAGAACATCTACTAAAATCAAATGCGCCATCTCGTAACACCAAAATCACAATATACAATACACTGGATCAGACCAGTTGTGCTGTATGGCTCTGAAACCTGGAGTACAACGAAAGGAGACGAAGCCTTGTTTACAAACCTTCGAGAACAAAGTTTTAAGACGTATCTTTGGATCCATTAGGGATACACAAAGTGGAGAGTGGAAAAGAAGAAGTAACAAAGACATTTATGATCTGTTTAGGTCCCCGCTAATCACTGGTATCATGAAGGCTAATAGACTACAATGGCTGGGGCATATAGAAAGAATGGAAGATAATAGGGAAACAAAACTCGCTTACACTCAGGAAATAAATGACCGTAGACCCTGAGGTAGACCAAGAAGACGGTGGAGAGATAATATATATACAGACCTACAGCACTTGGAATCAACGACTGGCAAGAGAAGGTCAACCAAAGAGACAAATGAAGACGGATTATATCTGCAGCAAAGAACCTCAATGGCTCGGAACGCTGAAGAAGAAGAAGAAGAATTAAAGAAAACAAAATTATTCAACATCATAAAACAGAGGTTATATTGGCTTGGTCACTATGGAAGATGGATGTCTATTACTGAAACTACTGGAGGGCAAGCGAAAAAGAGGATGTCTAGGAAAAATTACGCCATACAAGCATATTTGGATGCAGAGATGCTGAGCTGAAAAGAGCCGCAGAGAACAGGAAATAGTGGAGGAACATGATCAGATTACTTCAACACCAGTCTTCAGACTGACTGCCCTAATGAATGAAACTGCAAAATATATAGTTAGTTGCATATCCTTAGGCAAAACAGTTCAGGTGTGCAGAATTTAACCTGAATTTTTTTTCTGCAGTGACCTTCAGTTATTTGTTTTTGTGTCTCCGATATGAGGACATTACACGTACTCATGATGTTAAATTTCCCCATTATTTCAAGATCGCGTTAAAACAGACACCAATCACTCGATATAGTTTTTCCCTCCCCGTTTTGCATTCTGCATTTCTGGCGCTTCAGGAATCCTTGTTATATTGGAGAACCAGGCTACCTATTCTAAGTGGTAAGTAAATCTGTAAATACCGTTTTATAAGATGTATTACATTGTCCTACTACGTATTATTAAATTTAGCATCCATTTTTATGTGTATTTTGTAGTTTTCGGCCATTTAAGTTGGCAATCTCACATTAAAGTTATGAAGATCGCATGCTGTAATGTGTCATTTCAATGGTGGGAGATAGCAGTTTTCCTTGTCATACTCCAGCTATGAACGTTTAATATTGTTATGGAATATTCAGAGTGACTAAAATGTGTACATTCAACGCCCATTATTGTATTTATGTGTAATTTTTCATCACTCTACACAGACAAGATCATTGATAATTTTGCAAATTTTTAACGTGACTTTTCTGGTCAAAATGAATCTACATTCATGGCCTCGTGCTGACAAACAGCGCTACAGTTAGCATGCGCTGAAAGTGTGCGATGAGTGACGTCAATGCGTGATCATATATACATCACTGTGTATGTATATATATATTATATATATATACATCCTCCGAAGTCGGAGAGTGTCTGCCTGTACGGTGAGGAACCACCAGTCTGCACACCAATAAGCCAGACATGGGACAACGGATACTCACGCAAACCTCATGTCCTGTACGACATCACACTGATGTTGGACAACAGCATGCCTTCATCCGACATACAGGACTTTGCGATGGAGCTCAAGCCAACGAACACAAGCAAGCAAACATACACACACACACATAAAATCGGAAGCACAAATCTTCCCTTTAGTTAGAAAACATTGGCAGTTGGCGTCTGTGTTACCAACAGTGGTGTGAGTCTGTGTGTCACATTTTGTCAAAGGGTAAAATAGTATTTTGCTCCTTGTTCATATTAAATGATAAAACTGACACAAAAACAATAACAATATCTTGGCTTAGAATTGACCTGCAGACTTGAATAAGGTACTGTTGGATTTGTTTTTTTTCAAAAGGTATCCACAATAGATACACAACTACATGTATACAAAATTCAAGATTGGTGAATCAGCCAGTGCACATGTGGATTTGCATCGCAGACAGCAAAGCACATACTCCAAGACTGCCCAAATTACAACATGTCTAGGCAAACCTTCTGGCCTAGAGAGACGACAGTGGAAGATATAACTCTATGGACCGCTGAGTGAACTAAAAACGACAGTTAAATTCATACAAGAAACAACATTGCAGTTATAGACATATTTCAAGCGAACGAAACAAGAATATGTAGGTAAAACAGATGTAGACGACAACACTACAGCAAGTTAGTGGAGTGCCCTACAGAACTACCAGAAAGGCTAACCCGGACAGTAAATACTAGGATCAAGTCAGATATGTTAGGTAAAAGACATAATTATTATAGCCCTGCTGTAAGCAGACAACAAAATGACTGTCCTTTAATACAAAAATGTAGGACAAATGTAGAAGATGGACTAACAGTCAAGGTTAACATGTGTCAACAAAGCAACCGGAAATATTAATGGCCTGTGATGCAACTTCCATCGCTTCTTTTGTAATTAAAAATTGTGAAGGCAGAAACATACATAGTAACATTCTTTTTTGGCAAGTCCCTATGTGTATTTCATTGTCACCTCTATCCGATAGATGGGACTTCTGGCCCAATATGGCAGATAGGCTGTTGAGCTGTTATGGCCTCTGGAGTGTTTTTGCTTCTGGCTATGGTTTGTTTATGCATTTTTCTCATGTTGGACTGGTAGTACATAGTTCTGTCGCCAAGCTACTGAGTTAAGTGCATGGAATGACACTATAAGCTGTGGATTTAAAGTGGAATGCTTATACATCTGTCCGCGGTTGTTTGAATTGTGAACTGAACTGAATGTTCAGAAAAATGACAGCCAGCTGGTTGCTGAACTTGCTGGTTTTACCTTATACAGTAATGTGTGTGCAACTGCTAGGCTTTCAAGTGACTGCCGTTTCCATCGACAATGAATTGTAATTTTAGTGGCATTCTGGCTTATGCATGTATGCCTCTGTGTGATATTGGTTTGTCAGAACTGCCGTCTGTTCCACTTTTTACATGGGATAGTGAAGAGCATTTTGTGTGATATTCACTGGCACAGGAATGGAGCATTATGGGGTGACCCTTTGCCATGAAGTCGGAACCACGGCTAACGACTACCCAGCAGATTTGAAAAAAATAATTTTAGAACTGTATTACAATGACTAAGAAAAAGCATCTAATTGTTACCCATTGCATTCACTTCTTTCTTATGCAACAGGGTGCTGTATTATTTTTTTTTTAAGTTTACATGCAGAACTGAAACTGCTTGTGCATAACTTAAGTAATTCAAATCTAACCGCCAAAATGAAAGTTGCTGACATTCCCCTGTCCTATTGTTTGATTTGACAAACATCTGTAGTTTTTGCCTTACCTTCCTTTCTTAAAGGCCATATCTGTGAACCAGTAGAACGAAGCTGCTCATTATCTGTGATTATTCTCATTATGACCCCTCTTTTGAAGAGTCTTAACAAAGTATCTGCGAGGTCTCTACACGTTATCAAATACACACAGATGTCCATGGTTTCTTTGCAATTCAACATATGTCTATACAACTCACTTAACGACGTTTTGCTATGAGAATAACGGCAATTTATCTTTAAACAGCCGTTTCCTGTAAGGAAATAATCCCTGCATGCTACATCTTTGTCAGGAAAAAATAGAACTTGCAACGACGTACTGCTCAATCTACTTTCACTTTCGTTTTCAGTTTCTCTACTTTCGAGTAATGTTCGCTGCTTCTTTCGACGAGAATACAATTGATAGAAGATTTCGCTGGCCAAGAACAACACAATTGTGCACAGTGAACCTTTTAATTCTTGGATCATTGCGTTTTTAATAACAATCTACTAATCTAAATAATCAATACACCGAGACTCGCACATTTGAAATCGCTCACAGTCCTTGTATGAGGCATGTGGGGGATAACGGATATTAACGGAATAACACAATCAGGTTCATCATTCAAATTTGTGCTTCCGGTTCACATAGCAGGCGTTCCTCAAACACTTCGCATTTGGGAGGGGACGTGACCAGTGTTGCCATTTTGACGCTTTTCGCACCAAATTTAGTGCTTTTTCAAGTCATTTATTTGCCAAAATGTTGCATTTAGCGAGGCCGCGCGAATTTGGTGCTTCACGATATTGTTTGGGTGCCTTTTTTTGCGGGGGAGGGGGGTAAAAATTACTTTTAAAATCATATTGGGAAGACTAAACAGTCGAATTTGAACTGAAGCGAGGGAGTAAAACAGACAGTATATCACCGCGCAATATTCAAGTACTTTAACTCCCTTTTAATACGATTTAGTTGAAGTGAGTGACTGCAACACGCAGGCAATATGCAATGCGTTAAAAGACTGTTTAAACAAGAATGAACTTGAGTTGCAAAGACTAGTTGCATTCGGCACTGACAATGCGTCTGTCATGACAGGTGTAAACAATGGAGTGTATCTTCTTCTTCTTCTTCTTCAGCTTTCCGAGCCATTGAGGTTCTTTGCTGCAAATACAATCCGTCTCCATTCGTCTCTCTGGTGGACCTTCTCTTGCCAGTCGTTGATTCCAAGTGCTTGTAGGTCTGTACATGTATTATCTCTCCACCGTCTTCTTGGTCTACCTCGGGGTCTACGGTCATTTATTTCCTGAGTGTAAGCGAGTTTTGTTTCCCTATTATCTTCCATTCTTTCTATATGCCCCAGCCATTGTAGTCTATTAGCCTTCATGATACCAGTGATTAGCGGGGACTTAAACAGATCATAAATGTCTTTGTTACTTCTTCTTTTCCACTCTCCACTTTGTGTATCCCTAATGGGTCCCACTTTGTGTATCCCTAATGGGTCCAAAGATGCGTCTTAACATTTTGTTCTCAAAGGTTTGTAACAAGGCTTTGTCTCCTTTCGTTGTACTCCAGGTTTCAGAGCCATACAGCACAACTGGTCTGATCAGTGTTTTGTATATTGTGATTTTGGTGTTACGAGATAGCGCCTTTGATTTTAGTAGATGTTGTAGTGCATAGTATATCTTATTTCCAGAGTTGATTCTAGTTTGTATTTCTTCCCTTATGATGTTGGAGCAGTTGAAGATTGTACCCAGGTATTTGTATGTTTCCGTTCTTTTAATGGTCATATTATCTATTTGTATGTGGCCAGAGTTTTTAGCCATTCCTTCTCTTGAAATTACCATATATTCTGTCTTATCTTGGTTGATAACCAGCCCCATCTGTTGGGCTTTTTCCTTTAAGTGAGTTATTATTTCCAATGTCTTTTGTTCACTTTGCCTTATAATATCTATATCATCTGCATAACCAAGCAGCTTGGATGTTCCTTCAATATCACATTCCTCCTTTATCTTCCTTACAACTTTCTCTAGAGCCAGATTGAAGAGTAGCGGCGATAGTGCATCACCCTGTTTCAAGCCAGATGTTATTTGGAAGGGGTCTGATTTCCTGCCTTTATATGTTACTATATTATAAGTATCTTCCATGCATAGTCTGGTCATGTTGATTAACTTCCTTGGTATTCCAAATTCCTGCATAGCATTCCATAGACTATTCCTATGGACACAATCATAAGCCTTTTTAAAATCCACAAAAATGTTATGGAGATCTCTTTTATATTCCCAATGTTTCTCGGCTATTTGTCGTAAGATAAATATCTGATCTATTGTTGATCTGTTTTGTCTAAAACCCGCCTGGTATTCACCTAATATGTCTTCTGAATATGGTTTTAGTCTATTTAGTAATACTGCGGATAGTATCTTATAGCTTGTGGACAGTAGTGATATTCCTCTATAATTTCCACATTGGAACTTGTCTCCTTTCTTAAAGATAGGAATCAATAATGACTCTTTCCAGTCATGGGGTAATTCTTCTGTCCTCCAGATTTTTATTATTAGTTCGTATAGCTTTAGATATAATGCATGGCCACCTGCCTTTATAAATTCAGCAGCAATTCCATCAGTCCCAGTTGCCTTATTGTTTTTAAGTCGTGTGATATAGGATTTCTTCAAATGTAGGTTCTTCAATTTGTGGTTCGCATGATAGAACCTCTTCCTGTGGGAAAATGTTACTCGGAGCTTCACAATTTAGTAATTCAATAAAATATTCTTTCCATGTGTTGCACATTTCCTCATTGGTATTTATCATATTCCCATTTTTGTCTTTCAAACCATATGTGTTTTGTTGGTGCCCTCGTTTCATTGACTTCAGTTCTTTAAAAAAAAATTTCTGGATTCATTTTTCTGGTGATTAGTTTCCATATCTTTGATTATATTACTCATATATTCTCGCTTCTGCTGTCTGACTATTTGTGTAGCCTCTTTACATTCATTTCTATAATGCTCTTCCTTTTGGATGTTATTGATGTCATTTAACCATACATGTCTGGCATTCTTCTTCCTAATTACTGCTTCTTCACATTTTTGATTGAACCATCTGTTCTTTCTATGCGTGGTTAACACACCGAGACATTCTTCTGCGATAGATTGAATTGTATTCTCCCCTCTGCCGTGCGTCCACCTTGACGAGGTAGAGGGGCTTGTGCGTTCCAATGACCCCAAGAGCTATGCCGACGGTAGCACTGCTACTGGTAGGTTCACCCATGTCGGACAGGTCAAGGGAGAGGGACCAGACGAAGAGACGTACAAACCTGCTGCCTTGTAGGTAGACTGGGGACAGTCAAAGGCTAGGGAAAGCATCCCGAACAAATGCTTGTCGAAATCGGATGTACTGAGCCACAGGCTTGACAAAGAAGTGCAACGTAACTTTATCATTTCATGATGCCACAGATGAAAATTAATCGTTATGGTGCTAATCCCGTGAAGTCCCATCAGGCGGTGATAGTGCCGGGCCCCCTGCCTCGAGGGGGTCCACCCATGACTACTGGTGGTCACCTTCCCCATGTGCTGTGGAGTCAAGGCACAGAGGAGTAGGTTAAGAGCTATTGACCAAACACCCCGGACACTCAACATACTACAATGGAATGCCGAAGGAGTTTATAACAAGAAAGCCTCCCTAACACAGCGTCTTCATAAAGATAGAATAGATGTGGCATGCATTCAAGAGACACACCTCAACGCCAATCGCACATTTTCAGTCGAGGGATATCAGGCCACACGTTTCGACCGCGAAGGACACAAAGGAGGAGTTGTAATACTTACACGAAATACAATACCTTGCAGCGAAGTATCTGTGATCTCTGACAACCAAACGGAAATTATAGGTGTTGATATAATGATAAAGGACGTGAAAATAAGAATTTACAATCTGTATAGCCCGGCAGATAAGGATCTTACACTCTCAAACATGAAAATAACTGCCACAAATTGCATTGTTGTCGGAGACTTTAATAGCCGTTCAGAAAGATGGGGATACCCAGATACTGACAAAAGAGGAGATGAAGTGGAGGACTGGGAAATAGACTCAAATCTCCATCTACTCAACAAAGCGGATGACACACCGAGCTTCTACTCCAGAAGATGGATTACCACTTCTACTCCAGACTTAGCTTTCTGCACAGGAGACATACTCCACAAAATCGATCGCCATGTGCTTGACCAATTAGCAGGTAGTGACCACAGACCAATCAAGTTTGTAATAAATATGGAGTATGTTCCACAGGAGCAAAAGCCTTTGCCCCGCTGGAATTACAAACGAGCAGATTGGGACAGATTTGCCATACTAACAGACAAATATTGTGAAAACATAAATACACGATATGGCAACATGAAGCAAATGGTGGAACGTCTAAACAGAGCAATAATACAGTCGGCCACTGAGTCTATTCCAAGAGGAGCGAGGAAAAATTACAAACCATACTGGACTGAAGAACTACAAATTTTGGAGGACAAAGTTGAAGATGCTAGGAAGACCGCAGAGAGAGAACAAACAACTGAAGCGAACATCTCTCTCAAAGCCATCTCAGCAAAATATAAAAGAACAGTAAATCAAACAACAAGAGATTGTTGAAGGAAAAAAACAGAAAACCTGAATTTTGACAGGGATGGAAACAAACTATGGAAACTAGTGAAAGCCATGAACAATGAAGGACCTAGAAACAAACAAATAACAATTAAACAAGGAAATGCCTTGCTTGCAGGAAAAAATGCTGCAAATGCACTAATGGAACACTATGCCAGTGCAAACCACATTGATATTACAGCCGAACAGAAGAAAGCAATCAAAGATAAACAGATACATCATAGATATACAGAGACAGCAGCAGAATATATGATGGCAAATCTAACAATGGAAGAAATGGAACAGGCAATGAATACCCTAAAAAAGAAGACATCACCAGGAAAGGATGGAATCACAAATGAAATGCTAATAGGACTAGGCACTAAGGCAAAAAAGAAACTACTAGCAGTCCTAAATTACAGCTGGAAGAGGGGAATAGTCCCACAGGCATGAAAGGAAGCTATACTAATACCAGTCCCAAAAAAAGGAAAAGACCTGGAAGAACCAAATGGCTATGGACCTATCAGTCTTCTTAGCTGTGTAGGAAAATTAATGGAACGCATTATCAATGGCAGGCTAACATGGCATCTGGAAGAAAACAAACTCTTAACACCACACCAAGCAGGATTCAAAAAGTACAGATCCACTGAAGATCAAATAACCTATATAGCTCAGGAAATAGAGGATGCCTTCCAAGAGAAAAAGCACACACTAGCGGTCTGGATAGATTTAGAAAAAGCATTTGATAAAGTATGGAAGGAAGGACTGAAAGTAAAACTGCAAAAAATGCATGTTTGTGGGAAAATGTACAAATGGATCAGCCACTACCTTGAGAACAGAACTGCCAGGACAAAAGTACAAGGACAAACCAGCAAAATGATGCTGTTGGAGCAAGGTGTCCCCCAAGGAGGAGTTCTTTCACCAACATTATTCCTAGCATATATAAACGACATCACGGAAAATTTTCCAGCCAGAGTACACACATCATCCTTTGCAGATGACCTAGCCATATGGACATCTGAAGAATATATTAGTACAGCTAACAGCAGAATACAGCAAGCCCTATTAGCGCTAGAGGACTGGTCAAAATCATGGCTAGTGAAGATAAGTGAGGAGAAAACAACATGCACAGTGTTCTCCCTCTCAACTAAAACTCAGCAACCTAAGCTGGTATTGAATGGAAAAATATTGCGCCATGAAGAAAATCCAAACTATCTAGGAGTCACCTTTGATCGTCGCCTGACATGGAAGACACAGGTTGAGAAAAATCGAACAAGAGCAAGGCAAAGAATGGCAATCATGAAAAAGCTTGCTGATACAACGTGGGGAGCAGATGAGAAAGTCCTCAAGAAGTTATATACTGGACGGGTGAGGCCAGTACTGGAATATGGCATTGCAGCTTGGGCAACAGCAGCTAAGTCAAACTTTAACAAAATAAGTAGAGTCCAAAATCAAGGAATGCGAATCATAACTGGAAGCCTGAAGACAACGCCTATTAATGAGTTAGAAAAGATCACTTGTTTACAACCAATGCAGGATAGAAGAGATAGCAGAGCCCAGCAACAAGCTGAAAAATTTAGAAGATTGACAGACCACCCTATGTATAAAAGGTTCAGTGGTTTTGGAAAGGGAAGACTGAAGCGTAGCAACTTTGTAGAAACTGCAAAACGAAAGATTAGGGCAGATCCCATACTTAACATATCAACAGTCAAACCCATTTACAATGCAGACAAGTTCCCAGCTTGGAGACAGCTACTACCTGAGATGATAGAAAACATTCCTGGTATTGAGAAAAAGAACACTCAGCATGAAACCGAAAGAAGAGAAATAACCCTAAACTACATAAAAGAACATTACCCAAGCAGCAATTGGACCCATGCATATACAGATGGATCAGCCAAAAATTCAGTAGAGAATGGAGGAGGAGGAATTCTCCTAAATTTAAAAAATGGAGTGAAAAAAACACATTCAGTGGCAACTGGAAAGTTTTCAAGTAACTTCAAAGCGGAGGTAGAGGCTCTGAAAACTGCAGCAGAAATGCTCTTGATGGAGGAAAATAAAAAGACGCAAATAGCTATCTTTACAGATGCAAAGTCAGCTGTCTCAATACTGAAGAGTAATAACAGCACAGAAATAGCTGACCTAAGAGCAGCACTCCATGGTCTATGCCAGAAATCCAAAAAAGTTGTAATACAGTGGATCCCATCACATTGCAGTATACCTGGAAATGAAGAGGCTGACAGACTGGCAAAAGAGGGCGGACGACTACCACAGCCTGACATAGACATAACCTATAATGAGGCAAAGAGGTTGATAAAAAGCACTTATAGAACCAAATGGGAATCAGAGCATCTAGGCCACCAGAAGGATGATGCATATTACAAACTCGACCGAAGAGAACAAGTAGCAATCTTCAGACTCCGCACAGGACATAACAGGCTGAAATACCACTTGTTCAACAAACTAAAGATAGGAGATACAGATGAATGTAATTGTGGAACTGGTAAAATGACAGCTAAACATTTGCCGCAAGAGTGCCCAATATATGCAGAACAGAGAAAGATATTTTGGCCCACACCTGCTTCATTCGAGGACAAGCTCTATGGAGATATCAACAAGCTCAAATCGACTGCAGCTTACTTTAACTGTATTCAGGTTGACATTTAAATGTACATGAAGAAATATTTAG
Organism: Cepaea nemoralis; assembly: GCA_014155875.1. Lineage (NCBI taxonomy): Eukaryota > Metazoa > Mollusca > Gastropoda > Stylommatophora > Helicidae > Cepaea > Cepaea nemoralis. The sequence goes on from JACEFZ010027486.1 coordinate 225,166, forward strand.
ACTGCCACACTTCATACCACAGGCATGTCGGTTACACAAGCCTCCCAGAGGCATGAAATGGAATATTGCTTGGATAGCAAATCCATTACGTGGAAAGTCCGAATCGAAAGCTCACCGTGTGGGCTTCATAAAAGGTGGAAAAAGTGTCCTAGTGGCACAAAATGGAATGTTGCTTGGATAGCAAATCCATTACGTGGAAAGTCCGAATCGAAAGCTCACTGTGTGGATGTCATCTGTAAACTGCATTCTTCTGGCTTCTGGAAGAACAGCCTATGGTGAACGGAAGGCCCAATATACGGAAGTGAGGCTAAGCAGCCATGTGCAGGACGTGACGATTCCTTGGGTGAGCCCAGTACCAGAGCGATGTGTGATGGCTCTGCAATTATGGAAGCCTCCTTGGATGGCGGGGAATGCCCATGGTCTGCCCCTGCCTTCCCTTGAGGGCCGACCAGGATGCCTTTGGCTGTTTTATATGGGCCAGCTGGGATGGGAGATAACACCACAACAGTGAGAGTCTAACGTCCTAAGAAACCCCCGGGAAGGTTAACCCGGTCAACAAATGCCCGCAGAAGTCGGATGTGTCGGCCTAACGGCGCAAGAACGCAGCTCCGCTGTAAACAGGCACAACGCAATCACGTCCGAAAAAAAAACTCCGGATGAACGAAGAAGAAGAAGAAGAATTGTATTCTTGATGTTCAGCCAAGTTTGGTCAACGCTTTCCTCCGAAGGGTTTTGCAGAGTTTCAAGTTTACATTTTATTTCATCTGTAAATTTCTCTTTGACTGTAATGTCTTGTAGTTTTTCTCTGTTATATGTTGGGTGTAATCTTTGCAATTTAGTATAGAAAGCTCTCTTAAGTTTTATTTTAAATTTTGCTCCAACGAGGAAGTGGTCACTGTGGCACTCAGCTCCTCTATAACTTCTGACTTGCTGTATGTTTGATGCATTTCTGTTGTTAATTAAAATGTGATCTATTTGATTATAGGTTCTCTTGTCACATGATTTCCAAGTTTGTTTGTGTATATCCTTTCTTTGTAGTCTGGTACTGCTAATCTGCAGTCCTTTGGCTTCTGCCAGGTTGATGACTCTCCACCCATTATCATTTGAAGTTGTATATAGGCTGTCCATACCGGCCACTTTTTTATTAGTTTGCTCTCTACCTATTTTTGCATTGAAGTCTCCCAGCACAATCAGGATGTCCTGTTTGGGGGTTTCTTCTATGACATCTTCCAGATCATTATAAAAGTCTTCTTTAATATCATCTTCTTTCTCTTCAGTAGGTGCATGTACATTAATCATCGTTATATGTTTCCATTTACCTTTTATTCGTAATTTACTAATCCTGTCATTAAAAGCTTTAAAGTTTAAAACGTTCCCCCATAACTCTTTTTTTATGACAAATCCTGTTCCTAATTCATGTTTATTTTGGGTGCATGTACATTAATCATCGTTATATGTTTCCATTTACCTTTTATTCGTAATTTACTAATCCTGTCATTAAAAGCTTTAAAGTTTAAAACGTTCCCCCATAACTCTTTTTTTATGACAAATCCTGTTCCTAATTCATGTTTATTTTGGGTGTTTCCTCCATATATTATAATCATTCCATTTTGCTCTAAAGTACCCTCTCCTGGCCACCTTATTTCTTGAATTGCTGTTATATCCATTTGATATTCAACCAGCTCCCGGGTTAGTTCTTCGGCCGCTCCAGCTCGATATAGTGTCTGTACATTCCATGTTCCAAATCTCAAAAGTCCTTTAACGTTCCAAGGTCGTTGTCCAGATAAGTCAGTCCGATATCGAGGCTCATGTATTTTTTCGTAACAAAGAAAGGTTTTTACAAAGGTGGGGATGTTAACCCCACGCTTCAACCCCCAACCTGGAGGACCAGGGTGTTTCTCTTTGTCTGTTCTCTACCCTTTAACCTGTCCGGCTTGGGAGGCCCTGCTGGTAGCTACGCTACCGCCGGCATAGCTCTCAGGATCATTGAGAAACTCAAGCTCCCCCACCACGACAAGGTGGAAACACCATCGGGGGAGAATGGAGTGTATACACAATTAAAATTCGAAGTTCCTCGTCTGGTACTAATTAGGTGTGTATGTCATTCCCTTCAGCTAGCAGTGTCACAGGCTGCAGCTGCTTGTCTGCCCAGGAACATAGAGTTCATGATTAGAGAAACATATAACTGTTTTCTCACTCAAGTCAAAGTACAGGGAGCTTTTCGCTTCAATAAATGATTGACAACATCCGCTGAAGGTTGTTCAATTAAGCCAGACACGATGGATGTCCATTCAATCTGCCATTGTCAGAATATTGCAGCAGTGGGTCGAGCTCAGAACTCATTTTGATATAGCAAGACTCAACGAGCGCTGTTATACAGCAGAACTTCTACATTCTATGTTTAGCGACATGAAAAACTATGTGTTTCTCATATTTCTCAAGCAAATTCTCGGAGAAGTTCAAAGTATGAATAAGAAATTCGAAACAGATATACAGGATCCAACCAAACTACTCAGCGATCTTGACAACTCACTGATTCTATCAGTTCAAAGATTGCTATTCCTGGGGAAAAAAATAACAGAAAGTGATGCTATTCAAGATTATTTAGATCCTAATCCCAATCTAGGTTATGAGTTTGAGAAAGAAATAGCAGGCTACAAGTTTCCTGATGAGAAAGAAAATCGTGGAAGGTGCATCCAGTTTTTAATAGAGCTATTGACACAGCTGCGTTTACGTTTGCCGGATGACGTTCGAGTGTTGCAGTTCATGTCGTGTCTTAGTGGAAGTGAATGTCTGCAGCCAATGAAGCCCTGTATATTGGATCTTGCTAAAATGTTTGTAGAAGATGCAGCTACTCTCACCCACATCGATTTCCAGTGGAGAAAACTTCATATGCAGTGGACACAGAACTCTGACACACTTGGACTAGGCAGAAATAGCCTCATACAGGGATGCAACCGGTGAAAATCCTTTCCAAGATCTTTCAGATTTAACTATAACTGTGCTCATTTTACCTCATTCTAAGGCGGACGTGGGGCGTATTTTCAGTTAGATGGGAGTTATAAAATCAAAATTGCAGAAAAGACTGAGCATCAAGAGTTTGACAGCTATTTTGACTATTAGATATGGGATGAAAAGATATGGCAAATGCTGTCATGATTATAAATTACCAAAGGATATTCTACGAAAAAGTGGATCACAGGAGGCACATACACGTTTCTTTCAATCATCATCATCATCATCATTATCGCAGGAGCAAACACAGCAGGAAATAGCTACAGAAACTGAAGAGGAGTTATATGACTGGGATTTGGCAGATCTGGAGTAAACTTCATTCTAATATTCAGTGATAATAATAAATTATAATGTGCTATTTTATAACCAATTGAATTAATACCGCCAGTGCTTGTTTTAGTGCTTTCACAAAAAAATATTATTGTAATTTAGTGCTTTTTTGGCTCGAGAGTAGTTCTGATTGAGATTTGGCGGGTCTGGAATAAACTTCATTGTAATATGAAGTGATAATAATAAATTAGAATGTGCTACCTTGTTACATTTGTAATAAAAACCGTTGGTGCTTTTTTTTTAAATCCCAAAAAATTTTGGTTCTTTTTGGGGTCGATTTTGGTGCTTTATCATCAAAAGGAGATGACAACACTGGACGTGACAGAGTATTCTATTGCCGCCTCAGATTTATAGGTACCGGATTTCTTCTTCTTCTTCGTTCATCCGGAGTTTTTTTTCCGGATGTGATTGCGTTGTGCCTGTTTACAGCAGAGCTGCGTTCTTGCGCCGTTAGGCCGACACATCCGACTTCTGCGGGCATTTGTTGACCGGGTTAACCTTCCCGGGGTACCGGATTTGACACCCGCTGTGAATTTTTAAAAGAATCACTGGTATCTAATGATATCGCCCTCATCCTCGATATCTTGGGTAGTGAGATCAGGTAACCTAGGCTTATTCGATAAGGGCGAAAAACACGGGGTCTTGTGTACAAGAAGTACACGTTAAAAATCCCACGGCAGTTGAAAATCGCATAGTAGGCCGTAAATGGAAAAAATGTTACGAAGAGTCAGCTAGAGCCCGTCGGCTTGGATGGAATCTGTCTAGAGGACAGATGCATACCGAAGTCGGACACACTGACCTGTGAGGTGACTAACCTGGTGTGACGCAATCGCCTCGGAAAAGAAACGAAGGAGAGGAAAGAAACTTCGCATAAATAACATGTCATATAGTGTCACATACATACATGTCAAATAACATGTCATATATATATAAATAACATCATCATATAGCAGGTCTTTTCCAGATTGTCTCTCATTACGGCCCGCCGACCGAAAAATTTCTCGGGCTCTTGCCATTTCTCCGAACTAATACAAGGAAGTAAGAGAGTTGCACAAATGCATGCCACTTCTCCTGATTTATATACACTGTTTTTTTTATCAGTCGACTCAGATTTTTTCTCGTTGGACATATTCTGTCGGCTCTCAGAGGTCTGAAATACCGGTGAGGAAATATTCCAGTTTTTAGGCATTCTTTAAGAAATCTCAATCGACAATCCAAAACCAGATAGAAGAAACCCAGTCGAAGCTGGCCAATCTCAAGCATTAATCTGCATAGGCCATTTTTGTACAAACAAAAAGACATGATAATGATAGTCAGTTTAAAATTACCGTGTTGACAATTGAAATTACTGAGCCGGGAAGGTTAACCCGGTCAACAAATGCCCGCAGAAGTCGGATGTGTCGGCCTAACGGCGCAAGAACGCAGCTCTGCTGTAAACAGGCACAACGCAGTCACATCCGAAAAAAAATCCGGATGAACGAAGAAGAAGAAGAAGAAATTACTGAGCGAATATGTGTATATTTCAGCTTGAATGAATTTTTTTTTTTTGCATATCCCTTACAGGACGTTGCAGTCAACATCAGATTACGTAGTTTGCCATAGCTTTCTGAGCCACCGGCTCACATACCCCTTAAGTTACCAACGCGGCTGTGTGCAAGTGAATCTTGAAATGTGAACGAGCATTTGATTACATTAGTTTAGATTATAATAGACTGGATTGGATGAGATCAGATATGATTAGATATTGCTCACTTTCTGTAATTGTTATCCATTGATAACTATAACTATTCGTTTTATTGGCAGCAAAAAAGAAAAACCCTAACTCGCAGTCCGCGGCGATTGCACTAGCCAAGCGGCCTTACTTCCTCAGTGCCACAAGCACAACAACAGGATTAACTACGATGAACATTGTTACTGGGAAAACTACATTATTACCCTCGTCCGAAACTCATGGTAATACCTAGAGCGAGGACACACTTGTCATTAGGACAAGGTAGGGACTAATATGTTATTAGTTGGTCTGATCGCCCATGATCAGCCACACAACGTTCAACGTTAGGATTGGACAGGTGGGCGTGCCCGTTATGTAGCTTTTAAATTTTTTGTTAAGGTTGATAACGTGGTAAATCCTAGAGCTATGTAGTCGTGGGTAAAAGAAAATTATGGTTATAGTTGTAAGTATCATATCATAACTACAGGAAAAATGACAGAGCATTTTTTTTTCTGGGAGGGGGCATTATGCCACATAGCGGTCACGCACACCACCAAATGTGAATGGGGATATTCCCAAGAATAAGAATAGATGACTAGTTGACCGTGGAAACTAGGGCGGACGTGGACATCGTCATAGACAGCAACGGGAGACGCTGGGACTTCGTGATACGGATAAGATGTGTTTCTGAAGGCTCGCTGTGAAGGTGACACCTGGAGGCCGTGATTTCAGGATGAAACAGCTGGGACTCCGGAGAGGAATTTATTGAGGCGACAACGGTGAATGGATCGGGAATGGAAATCCACCTAGACTGAATTTTAGTATCTAAGAAATTGAGCTGAAGAATGGATAGGAAGGCTTCAAGGGCGACGAGCTGGTTTGGGAGCTCAGGGGTGGATGTATTTGAGTAGGTGCCGATCCTGTGGTTAGGGATCAGCCTGCTTTTCTGCCAGAGTTTTAATCCTGTTGCCGGTGGCGGAAATAAACGTCTGGAAAATCGTTCGCTTCACTTGAGTATGCTGTTCTGAATCGTTCTGTTATCAAGTTCCGATTTTTCGATGATGCTTCTTGTGTTTGCTCCAGTTGCGTTTAGCGGACAGGCACATTGAGACACTCAGGCTCAAGACCCGACACCCCACCCCTTTTTTTCTGTCCTACGCCTCAAGGTACTGTAGGCAGTATATGACAGTTTTATCGGTTGGCATTATTTTTGTTTTTGTTGCATTGAGATATGAAGGGAAATATTTTAAGGTGGCAGAGATGTGGCTTCTGAAACGACAGTTGCGTAAAACCTACAGTAATTAATAATGATTTCCTGCAAGAGGCTACTGAAAGTAGAACACTCTACTTAACTAAAAAAAAAAGTCAAACTGTGCTCTTTGGTCGTATAATTGGAAGAGAGGCATTGAAGAACATCTTGATGACAGGTAAGACCAGTAGTAGAAGAAGCACAGGCAGACAGAGAGAAATGATGATGATGGTATAAGACTTTAGTTGGTTGGGGACATATATTTCCTTGTCGTATAAAAAGAAGGACAGCTTGGGATGAGTTGGTTGTGGACCTTCTATGTATACACCACAACAGAGGTCAATACTTTAATTTTGTGTTTCCCTCGCTGGTGTAGTCCATACACGTGCTACCACTTCTAGTTTTGTTTGTGTTGCCCTCGCTGGTGTAGTCCATACATGTGCTACCACTTCTAGTTTTGTTTGTGTTGCCCTCGCTGGTGTAGTCCATACACGTACTACCACTTCTAGTTTTGTTTGTGTTGCCCTCGCTAGTGTAGTCCATACACGTGCTACCACTTCTAGTTTTGTTTGTGTTGCCCTCGCTGGTGTAGTCCATACACGTACTACCACTTCTAGTTTTGTTTGTGTTGCCCTCGCTGGTGTAGTCCATACATGTGCTACAACTTCTAGTTTTGTTTGTGTTGCCCTCGCTGGTGTAGTCCATACACGTGCTACAACTTCTAGTTTTGTTTGTGTTGCCCTCGCTGGTGTAGTCCATACATGTGCTACCACTTCTAGTTTTGTTTGCGTTGCCCTCGCTGGTGTAGTCCACACACGCACTACCACTTCTAGTTTTGTTTGTGTTGCCCTCGCTGGTGTAGTCCATACACGTGCTACCACTTCTAGTTTTGTTTGTGTTGCCCTCGCTGGTGTAGTCCATACATGTGCTACAACTTCTAGTTTTGTTTGCGTTGCCCTCGCTGGTGTAGTCCATACACGCACTACCACTTCTAGTTTTGTTTGTGTTGCCCTCGCTGGTGTAGTCCATACACGTGCTACAACTTCTAGTTTTGTTTGTGTTGCCCTCGCTGGTGTAGTCCATACATGTGCTACCACTTCTAGTTTTGTTTGCGTTGCCCTCGCTGGTGTAGTCCATACACGCACTACCACTTCTAGTTTTGTTTGTGTTGCCCTCGCTGGTGTAGTCCATACACGTGCTACCACTTCTAGTTTTGTTTGTGTTGCCCTCGCTGGTGTAGTCCATACATGTGCTACAACTTCTAGTTTTGTTTGCGTTGCCCTCGCTGGTGTAGTCCATACACGCACTACCACTTCTAGTTTTGTTTGTGTTGCCCTCGCTGGTGTAGTCCATACACGTGCTACAACTTCTAGTTTTGTTTGTGTTGCCCTCGCTGGTGTAGTCCATACACGTGCTACAACTTCTAGTTTTGTTTGTGTTGCCCTCGCTGGTGTAGTCCATACACGTGCTACAACTTCTAGTTTTGTTTGTGTTGCCCTCGCTGGTGTAGTCCATACACGTGCTAAAACTTCTAGTTTTTTTGTGTTGCTCTCGCTGGTGTAGTCCATACACGTGCTACCACTACTAGTTTTGTTTGTGTTGCCCTCGCTGGTGTAGTCCATACACGTGCTACAACTTCTAGTTTTGTTTGTGTTGCCCTCGCTAGTGTAGTCCATACACGTACTACCACTTCTAGTTTTGTTTGTGTTGCCCTCGCTGGTGTAGTCCATACACGTGCTACCACTTCTAGTTTTGTTTGTGTTGCCCTCGCTGGTGTAGTCCATACACGTGCTACCACTTCTAGTTTTGTTTGTGTTGCCCTCGCTGGTGTAGTCCATACACGTGCTACCACTTCTAGTTTTGTTTGTGTTGCCCTCGCTGGTGTAGTCCATACAAGTGCTACCACTTCTAGTTTTGTTTGTGTTGCCCTAGCTGGTGTAGTCCATACACGTGCTACAACTTCTAGTTTTGTTTGTGTTGCCCTCGCTGGTGTAGTCCATACACGTGCTACAACTTCTAGTTTTGTTTGTGTTGCCCTCGCTGGTGTAGTCCATACACGTGCTACAACTTCTAGTTTTGTTTGTGTTGCCCTCGCTCGCTTTGAACTCAAGTGTTGTCCACACATACTACTTCCAGTAGTGCTGGACTGAATTTTGCATGTGGATTAGCTTTCCCTATTAAGTGTCCTTTGCCATAAGGCGAACTCACTCTGACTTCAGAGGTACTTGTAATTTACATCCCTAAGTCCAGGACGATAGGTCAACATTTTAGTCCAACTGCAAACCATCAGCAAACCGGAAGTTTAAGAACAAGCGCTCTTATCCATTGGCCATGCTGATCACCAGGAATAATGTTATTGTCAGTCCCTTAGAAAATATATTAAGCAGAAGCATTCTGGATAGATGAAGAGATGCCACTGACAAACAATTACATGATGAAAAGATATAATTCTGCCCAAACAGATCCTATGCTGACAAGATGGTTACATTATGCATAATAGTAGAGCAGAGCATTGAACAGAACTCACCACTTGACATTGGATTTATGGATTATGAAAAGAACTTTGACACACTGATAGAGAATGCCTGTTGAAGTCTTTTTCAGTTTCATCCAACTAGACAGAAAATGTAGACAAGACAATGGGGCTGCTGTTGAGGTGGAAGTACAGTCTTTGATCTTCAAGAATTCTTTAGAGGGTGATGCTGTCATTTACATAGATGGGTCGGTCGTTCAACGCATGAGAAGTTCATGGGCCTTTACTGCTCAAGCTGGAGAGAGAATTGTGAAGGAAGATTCTGGTGCTTTTGCCTTGACCACAAATAGGCTGACTATGGAAGTCAGGCAGTCAAACTGTCATTTACTGCCAATATAGTACCTTGTGGTGTATGGCAGGGGAGGTCTTTGAGCCCGAGGAATTAAGGCCGCCTGGCTAGTGCAGTCGCTATGAACTGTACAGGTTAGGATTTTCTTTTTGCCCCCGACAGAAAAAAATCCCACACCTTACTGAGGATTTGAACCCAGATCTCCTGAAGGAGAATCCGGCACTCTGGCCACCCGCTCCTCATGGCAGTAAGTAAGCAATAACATGGCTCGAGACACAGACCTTCACTCGGGCATGTTTCCTTAGTGACTCAATGAGCATGCTCAGGAAGATAGCTATGGGGTGGGTCCAAAGACAGTGGTTGTCTCTGGAGCGTCACGGCTGGCAAAGATTAGTTTCATTTTCATACCAGGGCATTCGGATGTCCAAGGAAATGACCAGGTTGACAGGCGTGCAGGTAAGGCTACTGTGGTGAGCAGAAGAGACATGGACCAGGCTCATATACTGAATGCTCTACGAGAAGTAAGTCATTTACGAGAACCAAGTGATGACTGAATCTACAAGCATGGTCAGACTGCGAGAATAGCAAGTTAAAAGAGGTGTGGCCAAACAAGAACACTATTCCGGAAGCCAAAGAAGATTTATACACCAGTAGAGGACTGGTGTCGTTAGCCGCTATACGCTGCGGGATTTACTGAGGGGATCCGAGCACTTATGGACTAAATAGTTCGATGTGCAATGAGGATGATCTTTTGACTAACTATAGAGAATACCTTTGGAGGTTGATGTGGCACTATGGGATCTCACAGAAAAATCATTAACTTACTAAGGGCAACACATGCAGTTAAGAAATGTAGAATTCTACATGAGAGAAAACTGACAGATACATTTGAAATAAAAACAGGTGTACAATAGGCTTGCCTTTTTTTTACTATTATTATTCTTACTAACTATAGACTGGATTATGAAGACAACAATAACTACCGCCAAAAATGATATTCAATGGACCCTGACAAAGCAGCATGATGATTTGAATTTTGCCGGTGACATTGCAAGTCTGCCACATTCATAATATCAGATGCTGAACACGTCTCATGGGAGCTTACAACAATAAGGTATAAAAATCAATGAGGAAAAGACAAAGATATTATTCTTACAGTCCATGTTATGTGGTGTTGGTGATTAAGCCTATACACAGCCTTCTGTCTCGTGTACCGCCAATAATTTCCGATACTGATGTTCCTCTATGCTGTCCATCATCCTCTCTCTTGGTCTCCACATGCCTCACCTCCCGTCCAACTTTCTGCTATATGTTCACATTGTCCATCATTGATAAATTACCGAAGTTAGTGAACCCCCAATGATGCAGCAGCAATCAAAAACCACAAACCGGCAAAGCTTCTGGAACTCATTACCCACTCCCAGATATGAGTAGATCATGTCTATCGAATGCATGTCCTGGTGAATGAAAAATCAGTTTCATAGTGCATCAACTGCCCTAGAGTATGGTTTTTATAAGAGTATCATGTCTTTTAACGTGGTCAAAATATTTCACTTGTCTCCTCTTTATTTCTTTCATCAACTCTCTCTTCATTCCCAGTTTTTCTAGGACCTCTGCATTTGGTTGTTTTTGTTTCCATGAAATACAACATATTCGTCTGTATATCCACATCTCCAGGGCTTCTATGCGACTTTCTAGTTGCTTGTTCAATGTCCAGACTTCCACGCCATACTGCAGCGTTGAATATACGTAGCATTTGACAGTTCTCATTTTTAATGCATTATCTCTCTAGATGTTAATACTGATTTCATGCCGTTGAAAGCATTTTTGGCCATTCCTATTCTCTTTTTGATTTCCATTTCATTTCTGCCATCATCTGTTATTAAATGTCCAAGATAAGAGAAACTTTTTACCTGTTCTAGTACCTGCCCATTGACTGTGATGTTCATTGACTGACTTTCCTTTTCACTGCTAATTATCATAGTTTTTGTTTCTTGGATGTTAATATCTAAGCCACATTCTGCACTGTGCCTGTTTACTTCATCCACTAGGTCTTGCAACTCTTGCTCACTTTCTGCTAGTAACACGGTATCGTCAGCATATCTAAGATTGTTTATAATTCTTCCATTGATGTTGAGTCCAGGCATTTCAACTTGTTTAAAACTTCTTTCCGTGTACAGGTTGAAGAGGCTTGGGGACAGTACACATCCCTGCCGTACTCCTCTTTTTATTTCTATAGGCGACGAATAGTTATTAGTGCATCTAAAAGACGCCACTTGTTCCCAGTACAAGTTACTAATAAATCTTATGTCCTTTCCATCTACTCCTATACCTTGAAGGCACGTAATTAGTCGTTCATGTTGTACTCTATCAAAAGCTTTCTTGCAGTCTATAAAACAAACATTCTTACTTTTCTGAACTTCTATATATTTTTAATTAACATCCTCAAACAGATAATTGCTTCTCAGGTGCCGCGGTTTTTGCGGAACCCAAATTGTTCTTCAGCTATTTCCTCATCTATTTTATGTTGAATTCTTTCTTGTATGACCTTGAGTAGTTATCTTAGTTATGTGGCTCATTAAGCTAATAGTTCTGTAATCCTCACACTCAACAGCTCTTGGCTTCTTCAGTAGTGTGTTGAAAATGGATGTTGTCAAATCTTTGTACCCAGTATTATATATATCATTACATAATTCTGTGATAGTTTCAATGCCTAAGCTAGATAAGGATTTTATCATTTCTGTTATCTTGTCAGGACCTGCAGCCTTTCCTTCTTTAATCTTTTTAATAGCCTTTTCTACTTCAGCCGTTAGTATTTTTGGTCCATCTTGAGTATTATACAATCTTGGTCTATTGACCCTGTTGTCCCAGAATAAATCTTCTGTGTACTCTGTCCATCTTTTTATTATGTCAGTGTTATTAATTATTTCTCCATGTTTTCCTCTGATACAACTGTTTCCTGTTATATTCTTTTTCTTCTTTATAAATCTTTTTATATGTTCATGTAATTCTTAATGGACCCTTGGATTAAGAGTAACCAGACTAGTATTTCAAATTTAGTTAGTTTTATTGGCAGACTGCAAATTGCAGTAACAAATCTTGCTTTGTTTACAAATAAGAATAATTAGCTTGGGTATGTTCACTGGGCATGTGATCCTCTCTTTTGTATATAGTTTGTGTAATTGTAAGTTTTAATTCAAGTAACAAATTATAACTTGTCAAACTCTATTGTAATATATCGGTATTATCAATCACAGCATTCAAAATAACCATAATTAACAAACAATACAGATTACCACAATTAAAATTACAAACAATTTTGGTCTATGAAGATTACATTTTAATGAGTCAAAAACCCTTTAAAACATAAAAAAAATAAGCAAATGCACAATCGGGCAACAATAAACAAATGAAGACATTAGGAAATCCTAAGGTAACAAAAAACACTTTGTAGTCAGTCACATATGAATTCCCGATGTTGTGTCAACTGCAATGTAAGACAGGAATCTTGTAGGATGAAGAAGAGGGATAACAAATGGCTCTAAGCTGATTGAAATACCTATGTGATCTATGATAGGAGCAACAGGCCAGCTAGAGAAGCTATAATCCCTTGCTACTGGCAAAGAATGCTCAGCACCCCAAACCAAAGCCTCTCAATTATCACCAGGAGATGGACAGCCTATAATATACAGCCCTGCTGACACTTTCAGCTAAATCACAGTACATACACAATACAATGGGTACACACTTGCTTGGGTATGTCCAAGAGCATCTTCGCGGTCGTCTCTATATGTTCCAAGCATACTCACTAAATTATGCTTTTTATTTTGTTTCTGGGAAACATGAAAGCACTTGAATTTTGGAACATGGTCAACAAGAGACATGGCTACACAATGTCAGCTAACATAATGTTGTTGCATGAATTAGGCTATTGTGTAGCAGAAGGAAATGTACTGACGCTTTTTCCCTGCAGTAAAAACATAGTAAAAGACCCCTTTTAACACCATGAGATGTACTGGGCACTATGGTGCTAAACCCAGTATTCTTTAGCAGGTTCCTGCCACGAGACTCGTTTTTTTACCAAGATTTTCACATCTTGAACCCCTAGTGTAGAACTAGAATTCCAACCCAATGCATTGTACTGACTCAGACTTTGTAATTAAATGAGCGATCATTTATACACATCTAAACACTCTGATTCAGCATTTAGTAAACATTAAAAATATACAGAACTGATTGGTTTCCATCAATTATAATATATCCCGTGAAATTCAGGAACAAAGCAGAAACACGAAAACATCACAGTAACATATGAACATTACCATGAAACATTTTCTTTAGATAAAAACAAAAACCAACACTCAATGGACATCCAGTTTAACCAACAATGTTTAAACATTTTTCCTCCTTTTTCTCTGGAGGCTTGAAAGAATCCCAGGGGTGACGAGGTTTCTCCATCTCAACCCGTTGAAGCCAGACTTTGTAGTATCTCAGAAAGAACTGGAAACTCCTTTGAAAGGGCTCAGACAAGAGATAGTTGTCAGTATCTTTGTTCTTCTCCTATAAATAAATATGAGATATTATTCAACAAAAAGTTCACTGATGGCATAATGTGACCACTGAAAGTAGCTCACAAAAATATTCTTATTTTAGCTAATAATTATTGTCAACATGTAAATTTTTTTTTCAGCAGTTAAAATAAAATAGACTAATCTTGTGTCATGTTTTTCTTCTTCTTTCGTCCGCTATCTTGTGTCATAAAATACAAACTAGAAGTAATGCTTATTAACCAAACTGTGTGTGTTTCACATGCTAGCTTTGAACTCAAGTGTTGTCCATGCACATGCTACTACTTCTACAAGATGACACTGCTGGAAACTGCACTGGACATATCTTTGCATGTGGATTTGCTTTTCTTATTACCAGTGTCCCTCCCTATCAGGTAGATCCACTCTGACTTCTGAGGTACTTGTAATTTACATCCCCAAGTCAAGGATGAGAAGTCAAAATATGACAACGGGGGGCTGCGTGATCTCAAGGTATGGTGTCCTCCTCGAGTGCTGGAGGTCCCGGGTTCAAGCCCCGGTGAGGACCGGGATTTATTTCACGTGGACTTCTAGTAATAAAATTTCCCCTGGTCTCAGGGTAGTGAGATCGGACGCCCGTGTGTATTGTTGCGCATTTAAAAAATCCCTTGGCAGTTGGAAATAGAAAAAGAGTAGCCTAACGGCGCTGCCCGGGCAAAATTTAGAGTTAAAAATCTACCCAAAGTATTTCAGGATCCTCACCGGTGCTACGGAGTTCGTGCACTGAGCAGAGTTTCTCCAGACTCAGGTTTGAGTTAGGAGGAGCATTTATGGGTTACACCCGTGTGCCGTGATGTTGATCCATCGACTAAACTAAACTAAGTCAACATATGAGTCCAGCTGACCGGTGTAGGGGTTGAAGCCACTACCTCAGCATCAGCACACTGGAAGTTTAAGAACAAGCACTCTTATCCATTCAGCCATGTTGACCGTGTTTAACCAATTTCATAACATTTGAAATCAAAAGACAAAACATGACTAGCAAAATGCATTAGTTTCTTGAAAGCTAATAAATGTAACTTCTTAAGTTAACAATGTTTTAAATAATACCCATCATCTAATGCTATGTTATACTAGAATTCATACAGATTGTTTTTTTGTTAGCTCGCTGTGAACTCAAGCATAGTCCTTATACATGTTACTACTACTAGTAGTTGCTACACTGAGGAGTGCACTGGATTGATGTTTGCATGCGGATTAGCTTTCCCTATTATCAGCCGTTCCCCTTCCCTGCATACTTACATACATATCCATATCTATGATAATCTCCAGGTTTGTAGAAAAAGCACCTTTTAAATTTACTAAAATGTAATCTCATAAGAATATTCGAATCCAATATTTCCATATTCAATTCTCCTAAACAGTATGAAGTG
The DNA here is from genome assembly GCA_014155875.1 of Cepaea nemoralis. Classification (NCBI taxonomy): domain Eukaryota; kingdom Metazoa; phylum Mollusca; class Gastropoda; order Stylommatophora; family Helicidae; genus Cepaea; species Cepaea nemoralis. The sequence continues at coordinate 240,252 of JACEFZ010027486.1, forward strand.
CCTATGGCACAACGCATGCAAACAAATAACAGTAAACACATTAAGAACATGCATCTTTCCTGTGGCAACATACAGTGCAAAAAATTGAAAATTTAACAGTCACTAAGAAGAAATGTAAGGCCTCTGAATGTGTTACCAAAACATTCTTAGAATACGGTGGATCAGGAAGAATAATAATATTGATATTTTATCAGGTCTGAACATCAAAGAAAATTCATTCACAAACAATGCCATGCCCCAGTAACTGAAATATTTTGGCCCCATTCAACATTACATGAGTTTACAAAGAACAGTAATGGAAGGCATGGTCCTTGGAAGAAGAAGCGGGTATGATAAACATGACGGTCAGCAAAGGTTATTAAAGACACCCTGGACATGAAAATGCAAGAGGCAGCGGAACTGATGAAAGATCCAGAATCTTTCAGATGAACTTATACAAAGGGCTTGCTACACGATGATGATGACGATGATGCAATTCTCAGTTTTGTGCATGAAAACAATTGTTCAATAACAGAAATAAAGACAGAAAACTGCCAAAATTTTGTTCTACAACATGCAGGATATTGTAATCCATAAATTTTCTGAGAGCCATGGACTATGAGGAAACAGCTGGAAGAATTCATGTTATGAAAATGGGATATATAGAAAAAATAGAGCGAATACCATAGAAAGACAAAAAATAACTAAAGAAGCTCTAGATAAACTACTAACAAAAAGAGAAGTGATGAATATGATCAAGTGAAATAACATATTTTGGGTTCTAGAAAACACAACACCTTGCTCAAAACATATAAGGGGCGTTCATTTGAAATCCGTTTGTGCCGCACTGCGCGTAACTGTGTACGTTGAACATGATCATGTCATAGTCATGTGATAAGTAATGACCAATGAATAAAAGAGCACGTGCTTATCGTTCCATGATGCATAGGTTCTGTTTCTGACCATTGAGAAAATGGCCAGGTTGGTCCAAAATCTGTCCAAAGAAGCTTAAAGAGTGGTGATTCAGTTTCTTTCAGTTGAAGGATGTCGACCAGTGGACATTCATTGAAGAATGCAGGCAGCGCACGGTAACAAATGTGTGTCGAAGACAACAGTGACAGACTGGCACGAATGTTTCGGAAAGGACGTCAGTTCACGACAGATCTTCGACGGCCGGGTCAAGTGCACATTGTTGTAACAGAATAAACCATCGCGAAAATTGATGCAGTAGTACAGATGAACAGTTGTCGAAGCATACGTTCACTAGTGAAAGAATTTCATGGGTCAATTCAAAAGGTTGTTCTTAAGAAACTGCAATATCGGAAGGTGTGCTCGCAGTGGGTACCAAGGATGTTGACCGACCACCAAAAAGAGAAATGCATAGGATGGTGTTTGAACCACTTGGTGCGTTACAGAGTGAAGGGTGATGCATTTTTCTTCCGCATAGTAGCAGGCGATGAATCTTGGTGTCACCACTTTGAACCGAGCAGCAAAAGAGAGAGCATGCAATGGCAGCATGCTGGATCACCAAAAGCCACAAAATTCAAGTTAAGGTTTCCGCTGGTAAGGTTATGCTGAGCGCATTTTTTTTTACCATGAAGGGCTATTGTTGGCCAACTTTAAAGAACCTGGTGTCAACATCAACTCTGCCCACTACTTGGAAACAATGCAAAAAGCCATCAAGAATAAACGAACCGGCATGCTTTCTCGAAGTGCAATTTTTTTTGCACGATAATGCTCGTCCGCATGTCACAAAGATTGTGCAGGAAGCATTAGCAAGGAAGAAGTGGGAAATTCTGCAACATCCAGCCTATAGTCCTGATTTGTCACCATGTGATTTTCATTTGTTTGGACCTTTAAAAAAAGCTCTCAAGGGGGCAAAGATTTCACACAGATGCAGACGTAATGAATGCGATAAACACTTGGTTCAGTGAGCAACCACAATCCTTTTTTGCGGACGGCATTCGTCGCCTACCTAAGCAATGTGATGCTTGCCTGAATACCTACGATGACTTCTTCTGACCAACCTATGGTACATAATTCATTCAAAATGAATGCTTTGTTTAATTCTACCACACCTGTTAATGTTTCATTCATGCTTTTGTAATAATGCCATAGGAATGGTTTCAAATATACGTCCCTAATACAATCGTTTCTTCTTCTGCATTCCTTTTTCAAGGTGAATGTTTCACACCTAATTGTGCACTTCAGAGGTCAAGTGTGTTCAGCTTCAGTGTGTATTTTATAAGGTTTGCTTCTACTAGACAGATTCCATCCAAGGTAACGGGTTCCATCCAAGGTAACGGGTTCCATCCAAGGTAACGGGTTCCATACAAGGTAACGGGTTCCATACAAGGTAACGGGTTCCATCTACCTACATAACAATTTTGTCAGGGCAGCAACTTTACAGACCAACAATAAAAACTGTTGCTCTAGACAATTATAACAAAACATAAATGCAAGAAAATGTTCATTTGATGCATGGCGTAACAGACAACATCAACAACTTACCGCTTCAATAATTCTTCTCTTTGTCTCAGCAATGGACCTTTCTATGACCGTAATATTGTACTGAGTGGGTTTGATGCCTAGCGACTCCATTGTCTTCAGAATATACAACTTGGCACCATACCTGCTTCCAGAGGCAGCTAGCAAGGATCCCATGATTACAGAATTAGGCTCCAGGTTAGCTTCCTGAAATATATCAACCATAAGGAATCTTATAAATAAAAACAGAGACATGCATTTAAAAGCACACACAATTGCTTGCTTGCTAGTGTTCGTTGGCTTGAGCTCCAACGCGAAGTCCTGTATGTCAGATGAAGGCATCCTGTTGTCCAGCATCAGTGTGATGTCATACAGGACCTGAGGTTTGCGGGAGTATCCATTGTCCCATGTCTGGCTTATTAGTGTGCAGACTGGTGGTTCCTCGCCGTACAGGCAGACACTCTCCGACTTCAGAGGAATCGGCGATCCTACTGACTTTAGCCAGGACCCCGAAGGGACCTGTTGCCCAGGACGCTCGAAGAGGACGCGTCAATAGGCCTTGGCCAGAATATAACTCGGCCTTGGTGCCTTGGAAACACCTCTGTGTCCAGCACACACAATTAAACTGCATAGTTGTTAGCACGCTTGTTTACAAAGACAGTGGTCTAGGTTTGATTCCCCAGCAGTGGCTGAATGTTTTTCTGACCAGAACAGGTCTTGGGCTAAAACCTAGCTTCAAAAAATGGGTACCAGATCATTTCCAGAATGTTCTAGCAATTGTCAGGCAAGGAAGGAAACTGGCCATTCATGTCGTTATGCAGCAGCTAAAAGCTAGTGTAAATTTCAATATGTTGTATGTTGAAGTGTGAAAAAAAAAGTCTTGAAAGTCAAGAGGATCAGCTTCATTGCACCGGGTTTTATCCCATATGGCTAAGGTCTTTCAGCAAGGCAACCTGCCAAAAGTGCCACACAAAGCACAAACTACGTAGCTCCAGCAACGACCCCCAGAAATCTCCAAGAACAATGCACCTGTGAACCGAAAGACGTAACCTGGAATTGAACCCAATACCCCATGAGTGCGAGGCAGATGGCTTGACGATTTCGCCACTGAGACTCCTGAAGTGTGAAAACAAGAGTAAAGTGATATACCGCCACACAAGCAAGAGTAGATGGGATAGAGGTATAAAACAATGAAACCTACAGAGGCATAAGAAATTATTATAAGAGAAATTAATATAATTAGAGTAGTATATGCAGAAAAGTGTAAAATTATGAAAAGTAAAGAGACATACAGATGACACAAAAACTGGCAGCAGATAGCACACAAACATGCTAGGATAGCTGGGAGTAGAAGCCAGGCATTAGACCAAGCGGGTTTATAATAAATTAGTATGTGCTTGCTTGTAACTGATATTTATTACTTGTATGAGTCCAAAAATCGTCAACGTCATTGCACCCTCAGGCCATTCCCCACATGTGCTCAGTCCTCTTCTGCACTAGCAATGAAGAATTCCCATGCTGATGGTACCAGTAGCAGCCTGATTAAACTACCTCCTGCACTTTCCCCTGTGCACTAATGACCATGCAGACCCTCTGCTCACTTCCCACTCCATGTGGAACATACTAGTTTCTATTTTACACATCATGCTTTGCAAGCCTATCACAAACACAGCATGTTGGATTGTATGATTCTCCAGCCATTAGAACACTACCCAACAGCTTCCGCCTCAATTCTCATGCTAGAAGTCATGATATCATATGCTAGACTCCATTTTTACAGTGTTCCATAACATTTGCTATGGTGTCTTACCCCGTTCCGCTTGCCTCTCACTACACACCCTTCCATTATATGACCAAATCACTTGGGCAATATTTATTACTTGAGACTGGTTAGTTGAGTAACTGATTTAAGTGGTAGCTCATAAAATACACAGGTCTGTACTAATAATGTATTGTATCAAAATAATAATCAGATAACGAAGAAAGTAACAGATGATGCACAAACTCAGAATAATGTTGATTTATATTTCTGATGAACTCCAGTGAATCAAGAGGTGAGGAAAAGACACTGGCACTTAATAAGACACACATTGAGAAAACACGAGGACAGCACAACTAGATAACTAGAAAGTCCCTTCTCGGGTACTCACAGTGCAGAAGAAATAGAGAAGAATGAAAAGAAGAAGAGAATTAGACACAGAAATGAGTAATACTGGGAGGACATGGCATGACCTGCAGGAAATGACAAAAGATAAGATGGCTTGCAGGAGGACATGGCATGACCTGCAGGAAATGACAAAAGATAAGATGGCTTGCAGGAGGACATGGCATGACCTGCAGGAAATGACAAAATATAAGATGGCTTGCAGGAGGACATGGCATGACCTGCAGGAAATGACAAAAGATAAGATGGCTTGCAGGAGGCCATGGCATGACCTGCATGAAATGACAAAAGATAAGATGGCTCGCAGGAAGACATGGCATGACCTGCAGGAAATGACAAAAGATAAGATGGCTTGCAGGAGGACATGGCATGACTTGCAGGAAATGACAAAAGATAAGATGGCTTGCAGGAGGACATGACATGACCTGCAGGAAATGACAAAAGATAAGATGGCTTGCAGGAGGCCATGGCATGACCTGCAGGAAATGACAAAAGATAAGATGGCTTGCAGGAGGACATGGCATGACCTGCAGGAAATGACAAAAGATAAGATGGCGTGCAGAAGGACATGGCATGACCTGCAGGAAATGACAAAAGATAAGATGGCTTGCAGGAGGACATGGCATGACTTGCAGGAAATGACAAAAGATAAGATGGCTTGCAGGAGGACATGGCATGACCTGCAGGAAATGACAAAAGATAAGATGGCCTGCAGGAAGACATGGCATGACCTGCAGGAAATGACAAAAGATACGATGGCTGGCAGGAGGACATGGCATGACCTGCAGGAGGACATGGCATGACCTGCAGGAAATGACAAAAGATAAGATGGCATGCAGAAGGACATGGCATGACCTGCAGGAAATGACAAAAGATAAGATGGCTTGCAGGAGGACATGGCATGACCTGCAGGAAATGACAAAAGATAAGATGGCTTGCAGGAGTAAACTCAAAGGATTCATGGATATGGCTGAGAGAACACAGTGACATAAGATAGACAGTGTTGTAAAATGGATTTAAGAAACATTGTTGTAAAACTGACTCAGGAAAAATAGGTGAGTTGCGGTTACTGAGGAAGAAATTGCCTTTCTGTGTGCTTATGGGGGTTACAAAAGATTAAAATTATACAAATGATAAATTTCCATTTTGCGTGCTTATATGGGTAGAGAATTTTCAAATTATATAAATGAAAAACTACCTTTATGAGGAGTTACATAATATAAAAATCATATAAATGATAAATTGCCTTTCTGTGTGCTTATAGGGGTTACAGAATATAAAATTATATATATGATAAACTGCCTTTCTGTATGCCTATGGGGGTTACAGAACTGTAACACTATATAACTTGTGCTGGACCCTGGAGTTCACCTTTCATCATTCTGTCATATTATCAGTTTAATACCATTTGATTTTATCATGTATAATATAAACTTATGTACATTACTGTAGTTTGAGTGAGAGAGTCAGTGAGTGTGAATGAGAGACAGAATGAGTGAGCGTGAATGTGTGTGTCTTCTCTGTGTGTGGGAGCATCACTATTTTTTACATCACACATTGTATATGTACACATTTTTCTCCATGTTTAACATTTTTATGAGACCGCTCACGTCAATTGTCAGTGTATATGTGTGAGTAAAGTGTGGGCGTTTGTTCATACTAGTTTCAATGCTCACATGAGGCATTTTGTATGTGTCTAGATGTGAGGATGTGTGAAGGATGTGTGTGAGTGTGGGGATATGTGTGTGTGGGGGATGTGTGGGTGTATGGGCGGGGGTATGCATTTGGATGGGTTGGGGTGGGTGTTGGTGGGTAGTGATATTTGTGGGTGCTGGTGAGATGTGTGGATGGATGTGTGGGGGTGAAAGTAGGGGGTGTGGGAATGGGTGCAGGGGATGTGTGTTTGGGTGGGTGAAGATGTGTGGATGGTTTGAAGAGTATGTGTGGGTGGTGGGGTTGTGTGGATAGGGGATGTGTGTGGGTCGATTGGGGATGTAAGGGTGGGTGGGGAGAAGTGTATGGTGTGTGGGTTTGGGATATGTGTGTGGTGTGTTGGTGGTGGATGTGTGTATGGTGTGTGGATGGGGGCTATGTTTGTGGTGGTATGGGTGAGGATATGTGTGTGGTGTGGGGGAAGTGTGTGATGGGTGCGGGGAATGTGTGTATGGGTGGGGGATGTGTGGTGATTGGGGGAAGTATGTGTGGGTGGGGGTGTGTAAGTGGCTTAGGGATGTGTAGGTGTCGGGGTGGGATGCGTGAGTGGGTGGAGGTGTGTGGGTAGGGGTATTGTGATCGAGAGATGTTTGGTTGGGTGTGTGTGCATAGTGGAGGATGTGTGGGTGGGAAGAGGTGTGTGGTGTGTTTATTGGGGATATGTGTGTGGTGTGGGTGGGGTATGTGTGTGTGGGTGGGGTTTTTGTGTGGTGTGTAGGTGGGGGTATGTGGGGTGGTTTGGTGAGGGTAGTTGTGTGGGTGTGGGATATGTGTGTGGTGCATAGGTGGGGCTGTGTGGTGGTATGTGGGTGTGGGATGTATTAGTGAGGGATATGTGTGTGGTGCGTGGGTTGGGAATATTGCGTGGTAGGGGATGTATGTAATGTGCGGGTGGGGGATGTGTAAGGTGGGGGATTGGGTTAGGGTATGTGTGGGTGGGTGGAGGATGTATGTGTGGGTGGTGGGGTGTGTGTGAGTGGATTGGGGATGTATAGGTGGTTAGGGAGATGTGTGTGTGTGTGTGGGTAGGGAGATGTCAGTTGGTGGGGATGTGTGTGCATGATTATGGGATGTGTGAGTTGGTGGGGGATGTGTGTGTGTGGGTGGAGAATATGTGGTCGATGGAGGTGTGGCTTGGAGCATGGGTGGGGGAGATGTGGGTTAGGATGTGTATGTGGGTGAGTGCAGGATGTGTGGGTTCGTGGGGGATGTGTGTGGGTTGGTGGGGGATGTTTGTGGGTGGCGAGTGTGTTTGGGTTGGGGAACAGGTGAGGACAGTGTGTGTGTAGGTAGGTGGGGGGGGGGGGTGTGTGGGTGGGGTGATGTGTGGGTAGGTGGAGGATAGGCCTCATAAGATGGTAATTTGCCTTGTTTATGTTTACAACATTCATTTCACAATGTTTATTTTTCTTCCAATGTGAATGTATAATGCTCTTGATGAACGAAAGATGAGTGATTGGAAGGGCAGAATGTAAGACGAGCCTGCGTGCCCAATTTGTGATCCTTTTAAAATAAAGTTGATTTGATTTGATTCTGTTGCAGTTGACCTTTTGTTTCAGGTGTGGATAGTTATCACTTTAACTCTTGACTACTTCTAGCTTGCCAATGGAAGTAGTAGTCACTGCAGCTCTTCAGTGATCATTTATGCCTCCACATACAAGAGTTACCATTGCAACTGACTCTGTCTATTTCAAAAGATCCATCATGGGTGGTTATGGTATAGTTAGTAAAGCTATATAGACCTAAAAGTGATCCAGCCTAAAATGTGATCAAGACATTTCACAAATTAACTAGGAAGTAAAGACAACCAGCGGGATACAGACCACAGCCATCACCAAGTGCCAGTTGGTCTAAAAATATTCGGCTAGCACCATATGCCCAATAGATCTCATAGCATGAAACGAGGTCCTTTACATTTTTTTTAAAGTTTTGATAACTGTAAACCTTAAAATGTTTGGTTTGCACTCAATAATAAGTAAGTTACTAAATTTGTAAGAAATGTGTTTCATTTCTGCTGCTAGACAGCACAAAGAATGAATGAAATATTCATCTGAATGCACACATTTTACCATTTGGTATTATTTCATTGCTTGTGTCATCACCATGTGCCCTCCCAACTTACTTAGGCGTTCAAGTCTCTCCTCAGATCTTGGCCCTTGCTGTTCTGGATCAACTCTGTTGATGATATTCCTGCAATCCACCATCTCATTCTATTCAGCATCATTTCTCTTGGTCTGCCTCTGCCTCTTGTCCCACTGATCTTTCCAGTTGTCAGGATGTTCTCCAATGCCTCTCTTCTCATCACACGACCACACAATACTGTTTTTTTTTCTTTCTTATAGTTGTAGATAATCTTCTAGTTTCATTAGTCTCTTCCAGACAATCGTTAGTTACCCCGGCAGTCCAAGATATTTGCACGAATTGTTTCAGAAACCACATCTCTGTTGCTTCTAAGCTCTTCCTAATTTGTTCATTCTTCTTCTTCTTCTGCGTTCATCCGGAGTTGTTTTTTTTCCGGACGTGATTGCGTTGTGCCTGTTTACAGCAGAGCTGCGTTCTTGCGCCGTTAGGCCGACACATCCGACTTCTGCGGGCATTTGTTGACCGGGTTAACCTTCCCGGATTTGTTCATTCATGTTCTATGATTGGCTGCCATACAGCAAAACAGGTTCTGTACAATATTTCAGTACTCTCTCTCTCAGGTTCAATGATAGTGACTATAGCATAATAAACTTTTCATTTTCTGAAATGCAGCTTGCAGCTTTTGCTAGCACGGTCTAGCAGTTTCTTTCTTGGATGATTGTCAAAACTTGGAAAGATTAATGAATTATCCTTTGGTGCAAACTAAACATTTCAAAGTTTACACATAAAAACTATACATCTTCCAAAAAATGATATTCCCGTTTAAACACCATGCACATTGCCATGTGAAATAAAAAACAAAGTGTTTAAATAAGGTACCTTCATATCTAGCAGCAACTGCCTAGCATCCACCTCCCTGGGGCAGGTCAGGGCCAGTGTTGCGTATGTTCTCATGTTGGGAGTCAGTCTCAGCTTTGCTACTAGTTTCAATACAGCCTTTACAAAATAGTAAACATATAGTTAGTCAAAAGAACAGAATAGGGAAAGCAAAAGCTGCATTTCAGAAAATGAAAGGTATCTTATGTAATAAATCACTATCATTGAATATAAGAAAGAGAATGCTGAAATGCTATACAGAACCTGTTTTGCTGCATGGCAGTGAATCTTGGAATCTAAATGAACAAATTAGGAAGAACTTGGAAGCAACAGAGATGTGGTTCCTGAGACGAATGTTATGAATTCCGTGGACTGCCAGAGTAACTAACAACAGCTGCCTGAAAGAGGTTAATGAAACTAGAACATTATATACAACAATAAGAATGAGACAAAAAGCTTTCTTTGGTCATGTGATGAGAAGAGAGGCATTGGAGAACATTGTGATGACTGGAAAGATCAAGGGGAAGAAAGGCAGAGGCAGAACAAGAGAAATGATACTGGATGGACTGAGATGGCACTTGATGATGATGGTGATGATGATGATGATAGTTAGCCAGACAACCTAAGCATTTACAGACATCAGTAGCACCACAGGACAATATTCCCTTAAGCTGCACTAAAATGTGCTGATTTAAGGTTTTAGCTCTGTGCACATTTGCCACAAAAGCAAACAATGTAACAACAAAATGTATATGACAGTGAAATACAGATTCGCTCACAGCTGTTATGCAAGAAGCTCACAAACAAGAATCTCTGCTCGTAGACAGTGAGGGTTGTGCAGGTGCATCATCACCAATGCCAGTTTGCACAGCTGTTTTAAGAAAGGAAATGAAAACACCCTGGCTCAGAAAAGTTAGAATAATGCATCACCCCACCATCAGCAAAAAGAGAAAGGTGGTATAATGGCTATGACTTTACACCAACAAAGGCTGGAGAGCAGTCGGATGAGAGTTCGTTGTCGGCTCTCATTGTTTGCTATGAGAGAATGACCAGCCGCTTATAATTCCAAGCACTCAGGCTTACAAACATGTCATGGTCTTAATACGGCACATACCCACAATAATGCCAGTGGACTTTTCTTTTTAAATCAGTAAAAAGGAGGAGGAGTTGTCTGGCACAACAACCACATTCGTGTCATCAGTAAAATACAAGTTATCTAAAAGGAACATTAGGTTAGTTAGAATTACAAGCCAAGACTTTCAGTAGAAGGTTTGGCAGCAGATGCCCTAAGAATGAAAATAACTATTATGAAAGATCACAAGTGCATGACTTTATACTTAAAGAGACTAATTATGGAAGTGGCCATCACAAGCCAGATTAATTTAGCATACCCTAACCAAATATGAAAAGTAAGAGAACACATTACGTTATAGTTGGGAGTCAAGGTGAAGTGCAATAAAACATCACCTATTGTTTGAGGATAAAAGAATTAATGCTTTATTATACTAAAGTCAATGCCAAATAATGTCTTTAGTTAGCATTATCAGAAAGGTCTAAATCAACACCCAAGAGACTCTCATCATCATGTGTCATACCAATAAAGTGTGGGCAGTCATTGTTACCATCTCACACGATCACCAGAGTTGTAGATCAGCTCAGTGTTCCTGTCTTGATTTTGCCATGTTGTCACTAAGTTTTCTAGTTCATTTCTTATCACAACGTGCCCAAACAATGTTAACTGTCTACATCTAATGTCGCTTAATAATCAGTTTACGGTTTTCATTTGCTTCTTGTATCACTTGATTATTGGTTTTTTCTGAACATTAGGCGAGGAGAGGAGTGGGTCAGAGTGCCAGTGGAGCAGTCAGACTTGTGTAGAGTTATAATCACAATGAGCCGGGAGTGCAGGGAGTGGCCAGCAGGGGCCACGGAAGCGGAAATCCAGCAACTAATTCAGGATAATGCTTCGCCCGGGTGGTGTGATTATCTACACAGATGGGTCGGTGTTGAGAAGTAGGCAAAGTGCCTGGGGATTCTTAGCAAAAGCTAATGGTCAACGTTTGGTGCAGGAGAGCCTGGTGTACGATACCACAACATCTAGCTTAAGAATGGAGGTGGAGGCTGTCAATGCAGCTTTCCGCTGGATGGAGAACACGATACACACACACATCGTGATTGTAACTGACTCAGAAAGCATGCTGAGTAGGGTGAAGACAGGCAAGCTTCGTGCAGAGAGGCTTGCTTCGCTTCGGAGGTCACGGGTGGCAAGCATCACCTGGATCTTTTCTCTGGGGCATGCCAGTGTGCTGGGGAATGAACAGGCAGACAGATTGGCTGGTTTGGCAAAACTTGGTGGAGTATTGATGCATGACAGGGCAGACGTGGTTGTGGCCTTGTGGGAGCACGCGTACACCTCGGAGGAGCAATTGGATCACCATAGTCTGGCAAGAATGAGGCAGCAAGGAGTGACAAGGGGATCTGGCCGATGCTCGGCCCTCAGAGGAAATGCGTGACAGACATATAATCAGATTGCTACTGGTACTATTGGTGTTGGAACTCTTCACTGGCTGCTGAGGATGGGGACGAAGCGCTTATGGGAATGCCTCGAATGCTGTGATGTCGGTTCCTAAAACAATCAATCAATCTGTTTGTCTATAGCATTCTTTGCATTTTCCTCAGAAAGCACTTTTCCACTGCCATTCAATTTTTCTCAGCTTTGCTTATTGTCCACATCCATATAAAAAGTACAGGTTTTATTTAGCACTGTAGATCCCTTTCTTGCTTTAATTTACATATTTTTTATTGGTCATTTTGTATTCTCTCCTGCAAAAGCCTACCTTTGCCATAGTGATTCTTAAATATTGAGCACAACCCACTACTGGCAACGCTGATCGTATCCTGGTATGAACCTAAGGCCTATTCACGTCAATATGGAAGCACTAGACTCGAGTTTCGCCCTCGTTTGAGCTTGTCAGTAGTGCATATCCCTGACCGGATCCGGCAACAAGCCCCGGATCACTGGCGTGTGAAGCGGGTGTGTAACCACGCGGCACACGTTGGACACACAGCCAAATTATCATAACAGAATATTACAACGTCACCCATCGTAGGCCATGCTCAATGCGTGACAGACATATAATCAGATTGCTACTGGTACTATTATAATATTATTATGATTATTGCTCATTGGATTTAGGAGGCCTGGTGTTCCTTGTCAATGAGAAGTCCTGATCGTTTCGGGTCCACATCGATTGACGGACGTCAGTCGCGGCGATTGGGCAATCTTGAGCATGGCCTACGATGGGTGACGTTGTAATATTCTGTTATGATAATTTGGCTGTGTGTCCAACGTGTGCCGCGTGGTTACACACCCGCTTCACACGCCAGTGATCCGGGGCTTGTTGCCGGATCCGGTCAGGGATATGCACTACTGGCGAGCTCAAACGAGGGCGAAACTCGAGTCTGGTGCTTCCATATTGACGTGAATAGGCCTTAGGTTCATACCAGGATACGATCAGCGTTGCCAGTAGTGGGTTGTGCTCAATATTTAAAATTCAAATCCCGAAATAACCAAATTAATCAATAGTGATTCTTGTTTTAAACTTTTCAAGGCAGCTCCCATCAGACGTCATGACTGGTTTGAATTAGTTGTACCAATTCTTTTGTGTAAGAACATTCCCACTTATCCACAGATTACATTCTGGTATTTATTTCTTTTTAGCGACGGCCGTAATCTGTTTTCTTACAATTTCATTCTAACCCTAGTTGTTCACTGTGTACTGCACCTATTAAATATTACAGATTCTGCTCTTTGTCTGCAATCAATACTGTATCACCTGCATTTCTTACAATATCAATGTTATATCCCCCAAGTGTGATGCCTCTCATATCCTCTAAATTTTTCATAACATTCTTTGCTTGTATACAAAACACAAGAAAACAACCACAACACAGAAACAAAGCTGTACACATGACTATTACCTCAACTGTCTGATGCTGCTTTCTATGAACTCGTCGAAGCATGATGTCATTGAAAAAGTCAATGTCTGGTTTTATGCCCCTTTCTTCCATTAGTGTAAGCAGATTAAATTCACTCCATTCATCATTAGGCAGGCATGCCAGAATCTGTGCAAATGTTTTCAAATCTGGGCGAACCTTGGATGCCTCCATAAAATTTATGAATTTGCCAGCACTTCCAAGAAGCGCAAAGCGTCCAAATGGAAACTTCAGATCTTTCACAGATATTTTATTACACCTATTTTCTTCAATAACACTGTTGTTACTGTCAGTATCACCTGTAAGTAAGTCTGAATACAATGATTGGCGAATGTCTCCAGATTTAGAATGATCCAAAACAGTTGTTGGCAAAGCATTCGTCTCAGGCATGCTTAAACTAAGCAATCTCTCTTTCACTTCTACTGCAGCCACTGCTGCATCATGTACCAAATGGGGCAAATTGTCGGGAAAATCTGTCACTGAAGCATGTTTACGGGGTTCATCCAACTCATTTCCTATGTTACCAATTCTGTCTCCAGTAGACAAGCTTCTGTTGTCACATCCGTTCTCTTGCTTGCTGATGGCTGTCTGGGCGAGGCTGTGGACAATTTTCTGTTCTTTATGATTAGCACAATCTATAGTTGAATCTCGCTGCTGCAAACCTGAATGGATGTTCATCTTCTGGCCAATAACTTCCAGCTTGCCATCAGACACCCTGGTACTGTTAATCTGATGACCAGGCCTACTTAGAAGCTTCTTCTCTTCATCGAGGCTTGCATCAAAACTAAAACTCTCCAACAAACCTAAGGTTGTACTTCTGTCACTACCAAGAGAGTCCAGATTAAAACATGAAATAAATGTATCAGGGTCTCCCAAGCCACAGTCTCTTGCACTCCTTATCAGTAAGTTGAATGCATATGTGTCTGGTCGTACCCTATGCAAGGCCATCTTTTGCCACACCTACCAAATAGAAACAGTTGTTAATTATGAATCATTTAATTATAGTAATAAGAATAACATTAACAACAATTGCTTGTTATCATTCATGCAGGGTTTACATCCACAAAGCTTCACTGAAAGGAATGAGGGAAAACAAAAATTAAACACAAGTGAATAAGAACCTATGAGAGTGTCCATTCATGTGGCAAAGACACATCTGAAATCTGATACTGATTCAAATTTAAAGAAGCTTTAAATACTGTTCAGACTGGAACTGAAGTCAACAGAATTGCCATGAAAACAAACAGCATGATTGATTGACAAATCGTGCCTGGCATTCGCTGTCTCGGATGGCTGTGTGAGGTGCACCCAATCGGGAACTTCCCAGCTGATGCAAGTTAGCGAGGCAGGCGTTTTGAAAATGTGACCGCAGAGTGAAGCCGGAGTCGCGTTTTGAGCAGGCCAAAGAGGCGAAATTTTTTTTATGAAAGTTCAACCAAGCCCACTCTCTCTCGATGAGTAATGGGCCTGCAGTCAGTAAGCTGGCATAGCTTTTTGGTCAGTCCTGCCTAGCGTAGCTTGAAAGCTCGTCAGTAGGCGCCCAGTGGTTTTGCATGTATCACCGGGTACTGAGCGAGTGTGCTGAGTGACGACAGTTGGCCTGCGTGTGCGTGAATAGTTCGCCGGTGCGACAGATATCTAGATGATCCTGCTTGTCATATGCTTGTCTCAAAGATTAAGCCATGCATGTCTAAGTTCACACCGTCTTATGGTGAAACCACGAATGGCTCATTAAATAAGTCGAGGTTCCTTAGATGATACGATCCTACTTGGATAACTGTGGCAATTCTAGAGCTAACACAAGCTTACCAAGCTCTGACCCTCGTCGAAAGAGTGCTTTTATTAGTTCAAAACCAATTGTTGCCCTTCGCGGGGTGCAGCGTTCCCACTGGTGACTCTGGATAACTTTGTGCTGATCGCATGGCCTTACATGCCGGCGATGCATCTTTCAAATGTCTGCCCTATCAAAAGTCAATGGTACATGACATGACTACCGTGTTTGTAACGGGTAACGGGGAATCGGGATTCGATTCCAGAGAGGGAGCGTGCGAAACAGCTACTGCATCCAAGGAAGGTAGCAGGCGTGCAACTTACCCACTCCAGACACTGGGAGGTGGTGACGAAAAATAACAATACGGGACTCTATCGAGGCCCAGTAATCGGAATGAGTACACTTTAAGCCCTTAGTGGGGATCTATTGGAGGGCAAGTCTGGTGCCAGCAGCCACGGTAATTCCAGCTCCAATAGCATATGTTAAAGTTGTTGCAGTTAAAAAGCTCGTAGTTGGATCTCAGGTGCAGACAGGCGGTCCGGCTCATGCCGGTTCACAGCCTGTTGTTCCTGTCTTACCATCTGCCGGCGCTCTCCCATGGGTGCTCTTCGTTGAGCGTCCTGGGTGGCCGGCGCATTTACTTTAAAAAATTAGAGTGTTCAAAGCAGGCCTCAGCTGCCTGAATAATGGTGCATGGAATAATGGAATAGGACCTCGGTTCTATTTTGTTGGTTTTCGGAACTGGAGGTAATAATTAACAGGGACAAACGGAGGCAGCCGTATTGCGCCGTTAGAGGTGAAATTCTTTGGATCACCACAAGACGAGCTAATGTGAAAGCATTTGTCAAGAATGTCTTCATTAATCAAGAATGAAAGTCAGAGGTGTGAAGACGATCAGATACCGTTGTGGTTCTGGCCATAAACGATGCCAACTAGCATTTCCTAACTTCCGAAAGCTCTCCGAGTGGATGTTGTCTGCAGACTGACCGTTCCTGGTTTGCGAGGGGAGCGGCCAGTAACAAACGAAATACCCAATATACAGAAGTGAGGACGTGAAGCAGCCATGCACAGGATGTGACGATTCCTTATTTGAGCCCAGTACCAGAGTGCTATGTGTCAGCTCTGCAAATATGGAAGCCTCCTTGGATGGCAGGGAATGCCCTTAGTCTTCCCCCCGCCTTCCCTTGAGGGTTGGCCGCGATTCTTTGGCCTTTGACCAGCTGGGGATGTGGACGACACCACAACAATGAGAGCCGATTGTCCCTCGAAACACCCGGGAAGGTTAACCCGGTTAACAAACTCTCACAATAGTCGGATGTGTCTGCCTAAGGGCGCAGATAAACTTGGCACAATGCAATTACATCTGAAAAAAACACTCTGGATGAACGCAGAAGAAGAAGAAGAAGAAGAAGAAGAAGAAGAAGAAGAAGAAGAAGAAGAAGAAGAAGAAGAAGAAGAAGAAGACTGATATACAAAAAGTTGGGTAAGTAAGATTGTTAACGTAGGACATCTTTCACATCCAATGATACTGACACGGGCACCATAGTGTTTATTATTTTACACAATATGAAAAATTGGATTAATTTAACAGAAATTTATCATTTTTTTCCATACTAAATAAAACTTTAAAATGAATGTCAAATAGTTTAATAATACCCACTTAACAATATACATAACACAACTGACTGAGGATCACGGTTTTGAGGAGTATGTCATAAGCAAAGCTATGATGGGGGAAAAAAATATTACCAGCAGAAGCAAATAAATACAATGTATAGTCATGCAGCTGAGAACTTGCCAGGCTTTGTACTCATGGAAAGTAATAGAGACGTATGAACACAAGGGAACTGTCAAAAACTGTCATTTACTGCCTATATAGTACCTTGCGGTGTATGGCAGAGGGGTCTTGAGCCTGAGGAATACACAAGGGAACTGTCAAAAACTGTCATTTACTGCCTATATAGTACCTTGCGGTGTAAGGCAGAGGGGTGGGTCTTGAGCCTGAGGAATTAAGGCCGCCTGGCTAGTGCAGTTGCCGCAAATTGTGCTGGAATAGGGTTTTCTTCTTCTTTTTTTTTTGAGAAACAAAAACTACCAGCAACAGAAAATGCAGCTGAGAACTTGCTAGGTATTGTACTCATGGAAAGTAATACAGAGAAGTGGGAACACAAGGGAACATCAGCATGAAAATGCAATTATCAGTACCTTGTTCTTCCTAGGTATATATAAGTTAAGTAGATTTGGCAAAGATGGCTTAAAGACAGACACAAACAGAAATACTCAGAATGGAAAACAGTAAGTCAATAAAAAGAGAGAAAAAAAATAACACAAATAGAAGAAATCACAGAAAGGAAACATTGCAAGCTACCAAATGAACATAAGAACACAAGAAACCAAAAGAAGAAGAGAAGACACTAAAGACCTCCTGTATGTGGATCCGCTCTTTGTTCTTGTCTTGATTATGCCATGTGGCCAAGCCAACTAGATATTTCTCCCTCTGTCTTCCCCTTGTTTTTTTTCTCCTCAATCTTGCCAATTGTTCTAAGGACTCAGGTTACACCATATCGTCCTGTAACTGTAAAATCATGTCATATCTTCTATGTCTGTCATAGTTAGTCAACAGATTATCCTCACTGCACATCAAACCATTTGGTCCATAAATGCAAAGATCCCCTTCCCAGTATCGACCTCAGCGTGTAGTGACAGACAACACCAGTTCTGTGTTGGGTTTCTATTCTTCTTTGGCACTCTGAATAGTGTCTTGTCTGGCTTCACCACTTTTGACTTGATGCCTGGTCAAATGCCATAGTTGACAGGAAATTCACTAACATGATTTATGTATATTATTTACTTTGAACATAGTTTTTAGTATTCCACTGCACACTGTCGGTGCAAACATTGTGAGAGGGGCAAAACCGCCAAGAAAGAGAAGCTAGCTTTCACTCAGCAAAGTCTGAAAGCTGATGTGCAATGAAAATAGGTCAGAATCCACAGTGTTCATGAAGTCTGCATGTATGATGGCAAGGTGGCGGTCAAGATGACACACTCAGTTGAATGGACATCTGTTGTGCATGCCGTGTTGTATTGTTTCTACTACTAGTTTTCATTACACTGGTCAGATTTACATAGGTCAGATTTTTCTCTAGGCATTAAATGTAATAGAGCCTTTGTAATATCACTCACATGTAACTAAAATGTCAGATCTTAGTCACTATGACTGAGTTTCAGAATAACAGTAGACGGTACTACTTTCTTTCTGTTAGCGCCGAATGTTGGGCGGCGCCAACCAAACCCAACATCCTACATTTTTCCAACTGCTTCGGGCAAAGGCACGCAACTGGGAGGGTACAAAACTTATCCTGGTGCAACGAAATGCAACCTAAATTTTAAATGTCATAGCGGGGCAGGGCAAACCCTAAGCCTTGGTCAGCAACTGGTCTAGGATCGAAGCTCCAACAGGTGGACAGAGTATTGCTTTGCTGATTCAGCAGATTGTTCCAGACGTATTGATGTTACCTTTCCTCTGGAGTAAACTAGGCAGGTCGAGAGAGGAATCATGCTGCATGGGTAACACATGGTCTCTACAATTCAGCCCAGGCTTTGTGCTATGGAGAATTATAATGCCTTTTTGAAGCACAATGTAACAAACTATCGTCTGTCAAAATGGCAGGGTGCCAGTCAGTCAACATGTAAAAGAAATGTGAAATAGGTAAGTGTGGACAGATTAATGTGACAGCTGAGTCAAGAACTGATACTACAGCACATGGGACATTCCCATACACGCTCCGTCCCCACCTTCAGCAACCAGCGAAGCATCTCAATACTGTTGGTAACAGTTGCGGTCTGATTATGTATCTGTCTGGTCTGTTCCCAGAGTGCCATGGGTCAGCCAGATCCACTGGTCACTTCCTGCTGCACCATTCTCTCCAGGCCATGACAGTTATCTGATTTTTCCCCAGAGTTCCGAGGGTCAGCCAGATCCACTGGTCACTTCCTGCTGCACCATTCTCTCCAGGCCATGACAGTTATCTGATCTTCCACATTATTCACATGATTCCAAAGAGCCCTGACCACATCTGCCTGAAAAAGTCTTTAAAAAGTCGAGAAGATCGACTTAATTGCCCTAGGTTTTATCCCATATGGCTCAGTCTCTTTCTGCCGGGCGACCTGCACAAAGCACAAACTTCGTAGCTCAGGTGATGACCCCCAGCAGTCTCCGAGAAAAATGCACTCGTGAACCAAAAGACGTAGCCCGGAATCGAACCCACAACCTTCAGAGCACGAGGTAGATGGCTTGACCACTTCACCACGGAGACCCCGCAACTGCCTGAACATGTCCCAATACCTCGCTCACCAGCGCAAAGTGAGGTGAATTATAAAAATATGTTGTGAAGATAGCAGTATGGGTCTTTCAAATTTGTTCATTCTACCTTCAGGTGCTCAAATGCAGCAGATGAGAACACCTTACAACGTTTGTTACAGCTGATCAATGAAATCTGGCAAAGCGAATCCCCACCACAACAGTGGAAAGATGGTGTAATTTTCAAACTGCCTAAAAAGGGCGATATGTCTGATTGCAATAATTGGCGTGGTATCACTCTATTGTCAGTACCAGGAAAACTTTTTTGTAGCATGTTACTTGAGAGATTGAAAAAGGCGATAGATGAAAGGCTCAGAGAAGAACAAGCAGGCTTCAGACCAAAACGGTCATGCATAGACCACATTTTCACCCTCAGAATAATCATTGAAGACTCCGTAGAATTCCAGTCGAAATTAATCACAAACTTTGTCGACTTTCAAAAAGCCTTCGACAGCATCCACCGTCCTTCACTTTGGAATCTACTTAACATCTATGGTTTTCCTACCAAATATACCAACGTCATAAAATCTTTCTACAAAGAGACACGTTGCTGCGTAAGAACAGAAACAGGCAACTCTGACTGGTTCTCAGTCGAAACAGGAGTGAAACAGGGTTGTGTCTTATCACCGATGCTTTTTGGAATAGCTATCGATTGGGTCATGCGCAAATGCACAAGCAACACAAATATGGGTATCCATTGGGTTGACAAAATTCTAGAAGACCTGGACTTTGCCGACGACATAGTGCTTTTGAGTTCAACACATCCGGATGCCCAAGAGAAAATAAACCACCTCCAAAATGTTTCAGGGCAAATTGGTCTCCAAATTAACACCACAAAAACAAAGACTATTGATCTTACCAACAGTTCAGATGAGACCAAATTGAACAGCTACGTTCTTGAAAAAGTCAACAGCTTCACATACCTAGGAAGCAAAATGACATCCACAGGGGACTCAACACCAGAAATATCATCTAGAATCGCACTGGCATCTAGTGCTTTCAATAAACTGTCAAACATCTGGAAGTCAAAGACACTCAGCAAACACACAAAACTTAAAATCTTCAACTCTTGTGTGATTCCAGTGTTAACGTATGGATGTGAAAGTTGGAAATCAACGGTAGCTTTAGATAAAAAAATTAGACAATTTTGAGAACAAATGTCTTAGAAGACTTCTAAACATCCACTGGACAGACTTCAGAACCAATTCGCAAATAAGACAAGAGACTAAGCAAGATACAGTATCCAATTTCATAAGAAGACGCCGTTGGAACTACATCGGCCATGTACTCAGAATGGACAAGACAAGACTCCCCTACCAAGCCCTCATATGGTCACCGGTAGGGAAAAGAAAACGGGGAAGACCAAGAGAGACCCTGCGTAGAACCATCATTAGAGAAGGCTCATTCAATGGCCAAGTAAATATCCAAGATCTACAACAGATAGCAGCGAACCGCCAGGCATGGAGAGACAGGACTTCTGCCCTATGCGCCGCCTTAGGCTCAAGAGGAAAGACTAACTAACTAAACTAAACCTTCAGGTGGTAGCCCGAGAGTGGTTCCAATGCCCTGCACCCAGCTCTTGAAACAAGTGGAAAGCATCCATCATCAAAAACAAGGTTGAAGAGGTGTCTTGCTATCATTTGGGTTATAAATTGCCAACACTTTTGAATCAAGACACATCTCTGACCCTAATTAGTTCTTCCATCAAAATAAATTTGAAGTTGACATTACTATAGCTTATATGAAGACAATAAAAAACAATACAAAACAAGTAGCCATACAAAAAAAGCAGACCACAAGCCAGGATATTTTAAAAGCTGCCATCTATGGTTTAGGGGTAGTGAGCGCATTTCACAATCCCGACATACCAGCTTTAAGGTCAGCCGCAGGCAATTTGGAATGATGCTTTGCATCACTTTTCACAACAGTATGAGCATGTCACTCAGAAATCAATGGCAAACTGCTAGACTTCAAATTGCCAGGAAATCCACAAACAGTCAATAAACCCATGGGGCTGACTGTGACGTGCTATAAAGGACAAGCAACTACAACCAACTGAACAAACGTTACCTGTAGTGCTCTTTTGAAACCAGCTTCTTTATCTGATATGCAGGCCATTAGCAAATGACCGTAACATTCCCCATCTAGCCGGAACCGTGCTGATGTTTCATCCAGTAATGAGAACGCCCGAGAAAAGTCACCACAAACAGCAAGAGCTTTCATTGCAGCCTTGACCGTAATCAAATTAGGAAGGATGTGCATTTCTTTCATATGACACAGGAGATGTTCTATCCTTATTAGTGCTTCGGCAGGAGACGGTGAATTGGCACAGGAATTAAAGAGGCTTGTGTAAATTTTGTCTACAGGGTCCAAGCCCAGTCGCTTCATCTGTAAAAATTAAAAAAAAACAAAAAAACTTTGTATCAACATCTATAAAGCTCAGTTTTCATCAGGCAGACATACAAGTGAATTACATATTTGTTATTTTTTAAAAGTGTTACATCCTCAGTGCTTTAGTATATTATTCCCCCCAGTGGCTGGTTATTCCCAGGCCAGGTAAACATTTCTTCCCCAATGTAGACAAAATTGAGAGAACAGGTATTATAAAGAGAATACAAAAGACTACGGGAGCTAGCTTACATAGTACTAGGAGATTTGTGGAAGTCAAAGGAAGTTAAAGCTAGCACCACAATTAGAATTTTTAACTCCAATGTTAAATTAGTACTACTGTACGGGTCAGAGACATGAAGAACGATTAAAAGAATTACTAATGTAAAAATATTTTACTCTAATGTTAAATCAGTAGTACTGTATGGATCAGAAACACGGAAAATGGCTCAAACATTTTACTTGATACGCTACAGACATTCATTAATGTGTGTCCATGCAGGATAGAGGGGCTAAAATAGCACGCCAGTATAAACTATGTGGAGCTCATGGAGACCACTAAACAAGTACCAGTGAATCAAGGGGTGAAGAAAAGTTGGTGCTGAGTAGGACATACAATAAGACAACAAGATAACAGTATAACTAGACACTCCTTTGCCCATAACCCTTAGGGCCACAAAACAGAGGGAAAACACATGGAGAAGAGAACAGAGATGAATGTGTTCCACATTTGAACAATGTGTTTTAATTGTTTCAGCTTAAGTATTATACTTTTGTTTTTATTAAGTTGCATATCCCTTACAGGACGTTGCAGTCAACATTTTCAGCTGTTGTTGATGTTCTTGGCAAGATTACACTCAGTAGTTTGCCATTGCTTTCTGAGCGACTGGCTCTCATACCCCATAAGTAACCAATGCGACGCGATCTGCTGCCAAATCTCGCACAGCTGGGTTCCTCACGTGGATATACGGGATTATGGAGAAAGTCGTTAACCCCTTCGCCAGGGAGACAGGCATCATTCATTTACACACTTCATATGATATGTGAGTAGGACATACAATGAATGAGACAAGGAGATCACAGTATAACTAGACACCCCCTCAAGGCCAATGAAATAGAGGGAAAACACATGGAGAAGACAACAGAGAGATGAATATGTTCCACATTTGAAGACCTGTGACTATGTGGTTCCAGCTTAAGTATCATTCACTTACTCAATTCATATAACATATACCTATGCAGTGTGCACCTGACCAGATGCAGCGAAATATGCCAGGCAATAAATCGTGCAATACACTGATTGTAGCTTTTGTGTTTACACAGAGAGATGAATACAATGGAGAAGACATGGAGGGATCCAACAGAGATGAATAATATGGAGAAGACATGGAGGGATCCAACAGAGATGAATAATATGGAGAAGACATGGAGGGATCCAACAGAGATGAATAATATGGAGAAGACATGGAGGGATCCAACAGAGATGAATAATATGGAGAAGACATGGAGGGATCCAACAGAGATGAATAATATGGAGAAGACATGGAGGGATCCAGCAGAGATGAATACAATGGAGAAGACATGGAGGGATCCAGCAGAGATGAATAATATGGAGAAGACATGGAGGGATCCACAGAGATGAATAATATGGAGAAGACATGAGGATCCAGCAGAGATGAATAAATATGGAGAAGACATGGAGGGATCCAGCAGAGATGAATACAATGGAGAAGACATGGAGGGATCCAACAGAGATGAATACAATGGAGAAGACATGGAGGGATCCAACAGAGATGAATAAAATGGAGAAGACATGGAGGGATCCAACAGAGATGAATAATATGGAGAAGACATGGAGGGATCCAACAGAGATAATAATATGAGAAGACATGGAGGGATCCAACAGAGATGAATATATGGAGAAGACATGGGGGATCCAACGAGATGAATCAATGGAGAAGACATGGAGGGATCCAACAGAGATGAATAATATGGAGAAGACATGGGGGTCCAACAGAGATGAATAATATGGAAAATGGAGGGTCCAACAGAGATGAATAAATGGAGAAGACATGGAGGGATCCAACAGAGATGAATAATATGGAGAAGACATGGAGAACAGAAGAAATAGAGAAGAATGGAGAAAAGGAGAATAAGAGAAGAATGAGGAGAAGAAAGGAGGGATCCACAGAGATGAAAAAGGAGAAGAAAGGAGGAATCGACAGGAGAAGAAATATGGAGAAGACAGGAGGGATCCAACAGAGAGATAATATGGAGAAGACATGGAGGGATCCAACAGAGATGAATAATATGGAGAAGACATGGAGGGATCCAACAGAGATGAATAATATGGAGAAGACATGGAGGGATCCAACAGAGATGAATAATATGGAGAAGACATGGAGGGATCACAGAGATGAATAAATGGAGAAGACAGGAGGGATCCAACAGAGATGAATAATATGGAGAAGACATGGAGGGATCCAACAGAGATGAATAATATGGAGAAGACATGGAGGGATCCAACAGAGATGAATAATTGGAGAAGACATGGAGGATCCAACAGAGATGAATAATATGGAGAAGACATGGAGGGATCCAACAGAGATGAATAATATGGAAAGACAGGAGGGATCCAACAGAGATGAATAATAGGAGAAGACATGGAGGGATCCAACAGAGATGAATAATATGGAGAAGACATGGAGGGACCAACAGAGATGAATAATATGGAGAAGACATGGAGGGATCCAACAGAGATGAATAAATGGAGAAGACATGGAGGGATCCAACAGAGATGAATAATATGGAGAAGACATGGAGGGATCCAACAGAGATGAATAATATGGAGAAGACATGGAGGGATCCAACAGAGATGAATAATATGGAGAAGACATGGAGGGATCCAACAGAGATGAATAATATGGAGAAGACATGGAGGGATCCAACAGAGATGAATGCAATGGAGAAGACATGGAGGGATCCAACAGAGATGAATGCAATGGAGAAGACATGGAGGGATCCAACAGAGATGAATAATATGGAGAAGACATGGAGGGATCCAACAGAGATGAATAATATGGAGAAGACATGGAGGGATCCAACAGAGATGAATAATATGGAGAAGACATGGAGGGATCCAACAGAGATGAATAATATGGAGAAGACATGGAGGGATCCAACAGAGATGAATAATATGGAGAAGACATGGAGGGATCCAACAGAGATGAATACATATGGAGAAGACATGGAGGGATCCAGCAGAGATGAATAATATGGAGAAGACATGGAGGGATCCAACAGAGATGAATAATATGGAGAAGACATGGAGGGATCCAGCAGAGATGAATAATATGGAGAAGACATGGAGGGATCCAACCAGAGATTGAATAATATGGAGAAGACATGGGAGGGATCCAACAGAGATGAATCATATGGAGAAGACATGGAGGGATCCAACAGAGATGAATAATATGGAGGGAAGACGATGAGGCTCCAACAGAAGATGAATTAATATGGAGAAGACATGGAGGGATCCAACAGAGATGAATACAATGGAGAAGACATGGAGGGATCCAACAGAGATGATAATATGGAGAAGACATGGAGGGATCCAACATAGATGAATAATATGGAGAAGACATGGAGGGATCCAACAGAGATGAATAATATGGAGAAGACATGGAGGGATCCAACAAGGAGATGAATGCATATGGAGAAGACATGGAGGGATCCAACAGAGATGAATAATATGAGAAGACATGGAGGGATCCAACAGAGATGGAATAATATGGAGAAGACATGGAGGGATCCAACAGAGGATGAATAATATGGAGAAGACATGGAGGGATCCAACAGAGATGAATAATATGGAGAGAAGACATGAGGGATCCAAACAGAGATGAATAATATGGGAGAAGACATGGAGGGATCCAACAGAGATGAATAATATGGAGAAGACATGGAGGGAATCCAACAGAGATGAATAATATGGAGAAGACATGGAGGGATCCAACAGAGATGAATAATATGAGAAGACATGGAGGGATCCAACAGAGATGAATAATATGGAGAAGACATGGAGGGATCCAACAGAGATGAATAATATGGAGAAGACATGGAGGGATCCAACAGAGATGAATAATATGGAGAAGACATGGAGGGATCCAACAGAGGATGAATAATATGGAGAAGACATGGAGGGATCCAACAGAGATGAATAATATGGAGAAGACATGGAGGGATCCAAGCAGAGATGAATAATATGGAGAAGACATGGAGGGATCCACACAGAGATGAATCAATATGGAGAAGACATGGAGGGATCCAACAGAGATGAATAATATGGAGAAGACATGGAGGGATCCAACAGAGATGAATAATAGGGAGAAGACATGGAGGGATCCAACAGAGATGAATAATATGGAGAAGACATGGAGGGATCCAACAGAGATGAATCATATGGAGAAGACATGGAGGGATCCAACAGAGATGAAAAATGGAAAACATGGAGGGATCCAAGAATGAATAATGGAAAGACATGGAGGACCAACAGAGATGAATAATATGGAGAAGACATGGAGGGCCAAAGAGATGAATAATGGAGAAGAACATGGAGGGATAAGAGAGAAATGGAGAAGACATGGAGGATCCAGGAGAGATGATAAATATGGAGAAGACATGGAGGGATCCAACAGAGATGAAAAATGGAGAAGACATGGGGGATCCCCAGAGATGAATAAATGGAGAAGACATGGAGGGCCAAAAGAATGAAAAAATGGAGAAAAGGGGGGGACCAACAAGATGAATAAATGGAGAAGACATGGAGGGATCCAACAGAGATGAATAATATGGAGAAGACATGGAGGGATCCAACAGAGATGAATAAATGGAGAAAGGGGGAAAAAGGGGGAAAAAAAAGGGGAAAAAAAGGGGGGAAAAAGAAAATAAAGGGGAAAACATGGAGGGATCCAACAGAGATGAAAAATATGGAGAAGACATGGAGGGATCCAAAAGAGATAAAAATGGAGAAGACATGGAGGGACCAAAGAAATTTAAAAAAGGAGGGGGCCCCAAAAGATAAAAATGGAGAAGACATGGAGGGATCCAACAAAGGGAAAAAATGGAGAAGACATGGAGGGATAAAGGAGAAAAATGGAGGACAGGAGGGGGAAAGAGAGAATTAAAAGGGGAAAAAAGGGGGAAAAAAAAAAAGGGGGAAAAGGGAATAAAGGGGAAAAAAGGGGGAAAAAAAAAGGGGAAAAAGGGGAAAAATGGGGGGAAAAAGGATAAAAGGGAAAATGGAGGGCCCAAAAAGGGTAAAAAAAAAATGGAGGGCCCAAAAAGGGTAAAAAAAAAATGGAGGGCCCGGGAAAAAAAAAAAAAAAGGGGGACCCCGGGGGGAAAAGGGGAAAAATGGGGGGAAAAAAAAAAAAAAGGGGAAACAAGGGGGGAAAAAAAAAAAAAAGGGAAAATGGAGGGCCCAAAAAGGGTAAAAAAAAAATGGAGGGCCCAAAAAGGGTAAAAAAAAAATGGAGGGCCCAAAAAGGGTAAAAAGGGAAAATGGAGGGCCCAAAAAGGGTAAAAAGGGGAAAAAGGGGGAAAAGGGAAAAAAAAAAAGGGGGGAAAAGGAAGAAAAATGGAGAAGACATGGAGGGACCAAAGAAAATAATTGGGGAAGACATGGAGGGATCCAACAGAGATAATAAATGGAGAAGACATGGAGGGATGAATAATAAAAGGAGAAGACATGGAGGGATCCAACAGAGATGAAAAAATGGAGAAGACATGGAGGGAAAAAGGGTGAATAATATGGAGAAGACAGGAGGGATCCACAGAGATAATAAAATGGAGAAGACATGGAGGGATCCAACAGAGAGAATAAAATGGAGAAGACATGGAGGGATCCCAAAGGAAAAATGGAGAAGACATGGAGGGATCCAACAGAATGAATAATATGGAGAAGACATGGAGGGATCCAACAGAGATGAAAATTGGAGAAGAAGGAACCAAAGAGAAATAAAAGGAGAAGAAGGAACCAAGAGAAATAAAAGGAGAAGAAGGAACCAAAGAGAAATAAAAGGAGAAGAAGGAACCAAAGAGAAAATATGGAGAAGACATGGAGGGATCCAACAGAGATGAATAAATGGAGAAGACATGGAGGGACCAAAAGAGAAATAAAAGGAGAAAAGGAACCAAGAGAAATAAAAGGGGAAGACATGGAGGGATCCAACAGAGATGAATAATTGGAGAAGAAGGAACCAAAGAGAAAATATGGAGAAGACATGGAGGGATCCAACAGAGATGATAATATGGAGAACATGGAGGGATCCAAGAGGGAAAAATATGGGAGAAGACATGGAGGGATCCAACAGAGGGTGAATAATATGGAGGACATGGAGGGATCAACAGAGATGAATAATATGGAGAAGACATGGAGGATCCAACAGAGATGAATAATATGGAGAAGACATGGAGGGATCCAACAGAGATGAATAATATGGAGAAGACATGGAGGGATCCAACAGAGATGAATAATATGGAGAAGACAGGGAAACCCGAGAGATAATAATGAGAAGACATGGAGGGATCCAACAGAGATGAATAAATGGAGAAGACATGGAGGGATCCAAGAGAGAATAATAGGAGAAGAATGGAGGGGTAAAGAGAAGAATAAATAGAAGAATGGGGGACAACAGAGGTGAATCAATGGAGAAGACATGAGGGATCCAACAGAGAGAATAATATGGAGAAGACATGGAGGGATCCAAGAGATGAATAAATGGAGAAGACATGGAGGGATCCAACAGAGATGAATAATATGGAGAAGACATGGAGGGATCCAAGAGATGAATAATATGGAGAAGACATGGAGGGATCCAACAGAGATGAATAATATGGAGAAGACATGGAGGGATCCAACAGAGATGAATAATATGGAGAAGACATGGAGGGATCCAACAGAGATGAATGCAATGGAGAAGACATGAAGGGATCCAGCAGAGATGAATAATATGGAGAAGACATGGAGGGATCCAACAGAGATGAATAATATGGAGAAGACATGGAGGGACCACAGAGATGAATAATGGAGAAGACATGGAGGGATCCAACAGAGATGAATACAATGGAGAAGACATGGAGGCATCTACAGAGATGAATAATATGGAGAAGACATGGAGGGATCCAACAGAGATGAATAATATGGAGAAGACATGGAGGGATCCAACAGAGATGAATAAAATGGAGAAGACATGGAGGGATCCAACAGAGATGAATAATATGGAGAAGACATGGAGGGATCCAACAGAGATGAATAATATGGAGAAGAAAGGGGGCAACAAGAGAATAATAGAGAGAAGGAGGGATCCAACAAAAGAATAATATGAGAAGAGGAGGGACCAACAGAATGAAAATATGGAGAGACATGGAGGGATCCAACAGAGATAAAAATGGAGAAGACATGGAAAAAGAATGAAAATATGGAGAAAATGGAGGGATCCAAAGAGATGAATAAATGGAGAAGAATGGGGCAACAGAGGAATAATATGGAGAAGACATGGAGGGATCCAACAGAGATGAAAAAGGGGAAGACATGGAGGGATCCAACAAGGGGAAAAAGAGAAACATGGAGGGACCAACAGAGATGAAAATAAAGGAGAAGACATGGAGGGATCCAACAGAGATGAATAATATGGAGAAGACATGGAGGATCCAACAGAGATGAATAAATGGAGAAGACATGGAGGGATCCAACAGAGATGAATAATATGGAGAAGACATGGAGGGATCCAACAGAGATGAATAATATGGAGAAGACATGGGGGATCCAACAGAGATGAATAATATGGAGAAGACATGGAGGGATCCAACAGAGATGAATAATATGGAGAAGACATGGAGGGATCCCAAAAGAGATGAATAATATGGAGAAGACATGGAGGGATCCAACAGAGATGAATAATATGGAGAAGACATGGAGGGATCCAACAGAGATGAATAATATGGAGAAGACATGGAGGGATCCAACAGAGATGAATAATATGGAGAAGACATGGAGGGAAACCAACAGAGATGAATAAATGGAGAAGACATGGAGGGATCCAACAGAGATGAATAAATGGAGAAGACATGGAGGGATCCAACAGAGATGAATAATATGGAGAAGACATGGAGGATCCACAGAGATGAATACAAGGAGAAGACATGGAGGGCAACAGAGATGAATAATATGGAGAAGACATGGAGGATCCAACAGAGATGAATAATATGGAGAAGACATGGAGGGATCCAACAGAGATGAATAATGGAGAAGACATGGAGGGATCCAACAGAGATGAATAAATGGAGAAGACATGGAGGGATCCAACAGAGATAATAATGGAGAAGACATGGAGGGATCCAACAGAGATGAATAATATGGAGAAGACATGGAGGGATCCAACAGAGATGAATAATATGGAGAAGACATGGAGGGATCCAACAGAGATGAATAATATGGAGAAGACATGGAGGGATCCAACAGAGATGAATAATATGGAGAAGACATGGAGGGATCCAACAGAGATGAATAATATGGAGAAGACATGGAGGGATCCAACAGAGATGAATGCAATGGAGAAGACATGGAGGGATCCAACAGAGATGAATAATATGGAGAAGACATGGAGGGATCCAACAGAGATGAAATAAATTTGGGGAAGACATGGAGGGATCCAAGAGAGAATAATAGGAGAAGACATGGAGGGATCCAACAGAGATGAATAATATGGAGAAGACATGGAGGGATCCAACAGAGATGAATAAATGGAGAAGAAGGAGGGATCCAACAGAGATGAATAAAATGGAGAAGACATGGAGGGATCCAAGAGATGAAAAATGGAAGACATGGAGGGATCCAACAGAGATGAATAATATGAGAAGACATGGAAGGGATCCAACAGAGAGAATAAATGGGGAACAGAGGGACCAACAGAGATGAATAATAAGAAGAAGGAGGGACCAACAAGGGGAAAATAAGAAGACATGGAGGGACCAAAAGGGGAAAAAAAGAAACATGGAGGGACCAACAGAGATGAATAATATGGAGAAGACATGGAGGGATCCAACAGAGATGAATAATATGGAGAAGACATGGAGGGATCCAACAGAGATGAATAAATGGAGAAGACATGGAGGGATCACAGAGATGAATAAATGGAGAAGACATGGAGGGATCCAACAGAGATGAATAAATGGAGAAGACATGGAGGGATCCAACAGAGATGAATAATATGGAGAAGACATGGAGGGATCCAACAGAGATGAATAATATGGAGAAGACATGGAGGGATCCAACAGAGATGAATAAAATGAGAAGACATGGAGGGATCCAACAGAGATGAATAATATGGAGAAGACATGGAGGGATCCACAGAGATGAATACAATGGAGAAGACATGGAGGGATCCAACAGAGATGAATAATATGGAGAAGACATGGAGGGATCCAACAGAGATGAATAATATGGAGAAGACATGGAGGGATCCAACAGAGATGAATAATATGGAGAAGACATGGAGGGATCCAACAGAGATGAATAATATGGAGAAGACATGGAGGGATCCAACAGAGATGAATAATATGGAGAAGACATGGAGGGATCCAACAGAGATGAATGAAATGGAGAAGACATGGAGGGATCCAACAGAGATGAATAATATGGAGAAGACATGGAGGGATCCAACAGAGATGAATAATATGGAGAAGACATGGAGGGATCCAACAGAGATGAATAATATGGAGAAGACATGGAGGGGTCCAACAGAGATGAATAAATGGAGAAGACATGGAGGGATCCACAGAGATGAATACAATGGAGAAGACATGGAGGGATCCAACAGAGATGAATAAATGGAGAAGAAAGGAGGATCCAACAGAGATGAATAAATGGAGAAGACATGGAGGGATCCAACAGAGATGAATAAATGGAGAAGACATGGAGGGAGCCAACAGAGATGAATAATATGGAGAAGACATGGAGGGATCCAACAGAGATGAATAATATGGAGAAGACATGGAGGGATCCAACAGAGATGAATAATATGGAGAAGACATGGGGGATCCAACAGAAGGGAAAAATATGGAGAAGACATGGAGGGATCCAACAGAGATGAATAATATGGAGAAGACATGAGGGATCCAAAGGGAATAAATGGAGAAGACATGGAGGGATCCCAAAGAGATGAATAATAGGGGAAGACATGGAGGATAAAAAGAGAGAATAATAGGAGAAACATGGAGGACCCCGGGGAGAATAAAGGGGAAGACATGGAGGGATCCAACAGAGATGAATAAATGGAAAACATGGAGGGATCCAAAAGAGATGAATAATATGGAGAAGACATGGAGGGATCCACAGAGATGAATAAATGGAGAAGACATGGAGGGATCCAACAGAGATGAATAAATGGAGAAGACATGGAGGGATCCAACAGAGATGAATAATATGGAGAAACATGGAGGGATCCAACAGAGATGAATAAAGGGGAAGACATGGAGGATCAACAGAGATGAATAATATGGAGAAGACATGGAGGGATCCAACAGAGATAATAAATGGAGAAGACATGGAGGGATCCAACAGAGATGAATAATATGGAGAAGACATGGAGGGATCCAACAGAGATGAATAAAATGGAGAAGACATGGAGGGATCCAACAGAGATGAATAATATGGAGAAGACATGGAGGGATCCAACAGAGATGAATAATATGGAGAAGACATGGAGGGATCCAACAGAGATGAATAATATGGAGAAGACATGGAGGGATCCAGCAGAGATTAATAATATGGAGAAGACATGGAGGGATCCAACAGAGATGAATAATATGGAGAAGACATGGAGGGATCCAGCAGAGATGAATACAATGGAGAAGACATGGAGGGATCCAACAGAGATGAATAATATGGAGAAGACATGGAGGGATCCAACAGAGATGAATAATATGGAGAAGACATGGAGGGATCCAACAGAGATGAATAATATGGAGAAAGACATGGAGGGATCCAACAGAGATGAATAATAGGAGAAGACATGGAGGGATCCAACAGAGATGAATAATATGGAGAAGACATGGAGGGATCCAACAGAGATGAATAATATGGAGAAGACATGGAGGGATCCAGCAGAGATGAATAATATGGAGAAGACATGGAGGGATCCAACAGAGATGAATAATATGGAGAAGACATGGAGGGATCCAACAGAGATGAATAATATGGAGAAGACATGGAGGGATCCAACAGATGTCTCTTATAATATGGAGAAGACATGGAGGGATCCAACAGAGATGAATAATATGGAGAAGACATGGAGGGATCCAACAGAGATGAATAATATGGAGAAGACATGGAGGGATCCAGCAGAGATGAATGCAATGGAGAAGACATGGAGGGATCCAACAGAGATGAATAATATGGAGAAGACATGGAGGGATCCAACAGAGATGAATAATATGGAGAAGACATGGAGGGATCCAACAGAGATGAATAATATGGAGAAGACATGGAGGGATCCAACAGAGATGAATAATATGGAGAAGACATGGGGGGGGATCCAACAGAGATGAATAATATGGAGAAGACATGGAGGGATCCAACAGAGATGAATAATATGGAGAAGACATGGAGGGATCCAACAGAGATGAATAATATGGAGAAGACATGGAGGGATCCAACAGAGATGAATAATATGGAGAAGACATGGAGGGATCCAACAGAGATGAATAATATGGAGAAGACATGGAGGGATCCAGCAGAGATGAATACAATGGAGAAGACATGGAGGGATCCAACAGAGATGAATACAATGGAGAAGACATGGAGGGATCCAACAGAGATGAATAATATGGAGAAGACATGGAGGGATCCAACAGAGATGAATAATATGGAGAAGACATGGAGGCTGTCTCTGATACACATAATATGGAGAAGACATGGAGGGATCCAACAGAGATGAATAATATGGAGAAGACATGGAGGGATCCAGCAGAGATGAATAATATGGAGAAGACATGGAGGGATCCAACAGAGATGAATACAATGGAGAAGACATGGAGGGATCCAACAGAGATGAATAATATGGAGAAGACATGGAGGGATCCAACAGAGATGAATAATATGGAGAAGACATGGAGGGATCCAACAGAGATGAATACAATGGAGAAGACATGGAGAGATGAATAATATGGAGAAGACATGGAGGGATCCACAGAGATGAATACAATGGAGAATGGACATCCGGAGAGATGAATAATATGGAGAAGACATGGAGGGATCCAACAGAGATGAATAATATGGAGAAGACATGGAGGGATCCAACAGAGATGAATAATATGGAGAAGACATGGAGGGATCCAACAGAGATGAATAATATGGGAGAAGACATGGAGGGATCCAACAGAGATGAATAATATGGAGAAGACATGGAGGGATCCAACAGAGATGAATAATATGGAGAAGACATGGAGGGATCCAACAGAGATGAATAATATGGAGAAGACATGGAGGATCCACAGAGATGAATAATATGGAGAAGACATGGAGGGATCCAGCAGAGATTAATAATATGGAGAAGACATGGAGGGATCCAACAGAGATGAATAATATGGAGAAGACATGGAGGGATCCAGCAGAGATGAATACAATGGAGAAGACATGGAGGGATCCAACAGAGATGAATAATATGGAGAAGACATGGAGGGATCCAACAGAGATGAATAATATGGAGAAGACATGGAGGGATCCAACAGAGATGAATAATATGGAGAAGACATGGAGGGATCCACAGAGATGAATAATATGGAGAAGACATGGAGGGATCCACAGAGATGAATAATATGGAGAAGACATGGAGGGATCCAACAGAGATGAATAATATGGAGAAGACATGGAGGGATCCAACAGAGATGAATACAATGGAGAAGACATGGAGGGATCCAACAGAGATGAAAAATATGGAGAAGACATGGAGGGATCCAACAGAGATGAATAATATGGAGAAGACATGGAGGGATCCAACAGAGATGAATAATATGGAGAAGACATGGAGGGATCCAACAGAGATGAATAATATGGAGAAGACATGGAGGGATCCAACAGAGATGAATAATATGGAGAAGACATGGAGGGATCCAGCAGAGATAAATGCAATGGAGAAGACATGGAGGGATCCAACAGAGATGAATAATATGGAGAAGACATGGAGGGATCCAACAGAGATGAATAATATGGAGAAGACATGGAGGGATCCAACAGAGATGAATAATATGGAGAAGACATGGAGGGATCCAACAGAGATGAATAATATGGAGAAGACATGGAGGGATCCAACAGAGATGAATACTATGGAGAAGACATGGAGGGATCCAACAGAGATGAATAATATGGAGAAGACATGGAGGGATCCAACAGAGATGAATAATATGGAGAAGACATGGAGGGATCCAACAGAGATGAATAATATGGAGAAGACATGGAGGGATCCAACAGAGATGAATAATATGGAGAAGACATGGAGGGATCCAGCAGAGATGAATACAATGGAGAAGACATGGAGGGATCCAACAGAGATGAATACAATGGAGAAGACATGGAGGGATCCAACAGAGATGAATAATATGGAGAAGACATGGAGGGATCCAACAGAGAGAATAATATGGAGAAGACATGGAGGGATCCAACAGAGATGAATAATATGGAGAAGACATGGAGGGATCCAACAGAGATGAATAATATGGAGAAGACATGGAGGGATCCAGCAGAGATGAATAATATGGAGAAGACATGGAGGGATCCAACAGAGATGAATACAATGGAGAAGACATGGAGGGATCCAACAGAGATGAATAATATGGAGAAGACATGGAGGGGTCCAACACAAACAGATGAATAATATGGAGAGACATGGAGGATCCAACAGAGATGAATAAATGGAGAAGACATGGAGAGATGAATAATATGGAGAGACATGGAGGGATCCAACCAGAGATGAATACAATGGAGAAGACATGAGAGTGAATAATATGGAGAAGACATGGAGGGATCCAACAGAGATGAATAATATGGAGAAGACATGAGAGGGATCCAACAGAGATGAATAATATGAGAAGACATGGAGGGATCCAACAGAGATGAATAATATGGAGAAGACATGGAGGGATCCAACAGAGAGAATACAAGGAGAAGACATGGAGAGATGAATAATATGGAGAAGACATGGAGGGATCCAACAGAGATGAATAATATGGAGAAGACATGGAGGGATCCAAAGAGATGAATACAATGGAGAAGACATGGAGAGATAATAATATGGAAGAAGAAGACATTGAGGGATCCAAAGAGATGAATAATATGGAGAAGACATGGAGGGATCCAACAGAGATGAATACAATGGAGAAGACATGGAGGGATCAACAGAGATGAATAATATGGAGAAGACATGGAGGGATCAACAGAGATGAATAATATGGAGAAGACATGGAGGGATCCAACAGAGATGAATAATATGGAGAAGACATGGAGGGATCCAACAGAGATGAATAATATGGAGAAGACATGGAGGGATCCAGCAGAGATGAATACAATGGAGAAGACATGGAGGGATCCAACAGAGATGAATAATATGGAGAAGACATGGAGGGATCCAACAGAGATGAATAATATGGAGAAGACATGGAGGGATCCAACAGAGATGAATACAATGGAGAAGACATGGAGGGATCCAACAGAGATGAATAATATGGAGAAGACATGGAGGGATCCAACAGAGATGAAATATGGAGAAGACATGGAGGGATCCAACAGAGATGAATAATATGGAGAAGACATGGAGGGATCCAACAGAGATGAATAATATGGAGAAGACATGGAGGGATCCAGCAGAGATGAATACAATGGAGAAGACATGGAGGGATCCAACAGAGATGAAAATATGGAGAAGACATGGAGGGATCCAACAGAGATGAATAATATGGAGAAGACATGGAGGGATCCACAGAGATGAATAATATGGAGAAGACATGGAGGGATCCAGCAGAGATGAATACATATGGAGAAGACATGGAGGGATCCAACAGAGATGAATAATAGGAGAAGACATGGAGGGATCCAACAGAGATGATACAATGGAGAAGACATGGAGGGATCCAACAGAGATGAATAATATGGAGAAGACATGGAGGGATCCAACAGAGATGAATAATATGGAGAAGACATGGAGGGATCCACAGAGATGAATACAATGGAGAAGACATGGAGGGATCCAACAGAGATGATAATATGGAGAAGACATGGAGGGATCCAACAGAGATGAATAATATGGAGAAGACATGGAGGGATCCAACACAGAGATGAATAATATGGAGAAAGACATGGAGATCCAGCAGAGATTAATAATATGGAGAAGACATGGAGGGATCCAACAGAGATGAATAATATGGAGAAGACATGGAGGGATCCAGCAGAGATGAATACAATGGAGAAGACATGGAGGGATCCAACAGAGATGAATAATATGGAGAAGACATGGAGGGATCCAACAGAGATGAATAATATGGAGAAGACATGGAGGGATCCAACAGAGATGAATAATATGGAGAAGACATGGAGGGATCCAACAGAGATGAATAATATGGAGAAGACATGGAGGATCCAACAGAGATGAAAATATGGAGAAGACATGGAGGGATCCAACAGAGATGAATAATATGGAGAAGACATGGAGGGGATCCAGCAGAGATGAATACAATATGGAGAAGACATGGAGGGATCCAACAGAGATGATAATATGGAGAAGACATGGAGGGATCCAACAGAGATGAATACAATGGAGAAGACATGGAGGGATCCAACAGAGATGAGAATATATGGAGAAGACATGGAGGGATCCAACAGAGATGAATAATATGGAGAAGACATGGAGGGATCCAACAGAGATGAATAATATGGAGAAGACATGGAGGGATCCAACAGAGATGAATAATATGGAGAAGACATGGAGGGATCCAACAGAGATGAATAATATGGAGAAGACATGGAGGGATCCAGCAGAGATGAATAATATGGAGAAGACATGGAGGGATCCAACAGAGATGAATACAATGGAGAAGACATGGAGGGATCCAACAGAGATGAATAATATGGAGAAGACATGGAGGGATCCAACAGAGATGAATAATATGGAGAAGACATGGAGGGATCCAACAGAGATGAATACAATGGAGAAGACATGGAGAGATGAATAATATGGAGAAGACATGGAGGGATCCAACAGAGATGAATACAATGGAGAAGACATGGAGAGATGAATAATATGGAGAAGACATGGAGGGATCCAACAGAGATGAATAATATGGAGAAGACATGGAGGGATCCAACAGAGATGAATAATATGGAGAAGACATGGAGGGATCCAACAGAGATGAATAATATGGAGAAGACATGGAGGGATCCAACAGAGATGAATACAATGGAGAAGACATGGAGAGATGAATAATATGGAGAAGACATGGAGGGATCCAACAGAGATGAATAATATGGAGAAGACATGGAGGGATCCAACAGAGATGAATACAATGGAGAAGACATGGAGAGATGAATAATATGGAGAAGACATGGAGGGATCCAACAGAGATGAATAATATGGAGAAGACATGGAGGGATCCAACAGAGATGAATAATATGGAGAAGACATGGAGGGATCCAACAGAGATGAATAATATGGAGAAGACATGGAGGGATCCAACAGAGATGAATAATATGGAGAAGACATGGAGGGATCCAACAGAGATGAATAATATGGAGAAGACATGGAGGGATCCAACAGAGATGAATAATATGGAGAAGACATGGAGGGATCCAACAGAGATGAATACAATGGAGAAGACATGGAGGGATCCAACAGAGATGAATAATATGGAGAAGACATGGAGGGATCCAACAGAGATGAATAATATGGAGAAGACATGGAGGGATCCAGCAGAGATGAATAATATGGAGAAGACATGGAGGGATCCAACAGAGATGAATAAT
This sequence comes from Cepaea nemoralis, assembly GCA_014155875.1. Taxonomy (NCBI): domain Eukaryota; kingdom Metazoa; phylum Mollusca; class Gastropoda; order Stylommatophora; family Helicidae; genus Cepaea; species Cepaea nemoralis. Next base: position 279,139 of record JACEFZ010027486.1, read on the forward strand.
ATGGAGAAGACATGGAGGGATCCAACAGAGATGAATACAATGGAGAAGACATGGAGGGATCCAACAGAGATGAATACAATGGAGAAGACATGGAGGGATCCAGCAGAGATGAATACAATGGAGAAGACATGGAGGGATCCAACAGACATAGCAAAGGAAGTACAGCATGGAGCTGTGTGGTGGAGGGCCTATGCTCCAACAGGGGATAAAAGGCATAAGAAGAGAATGGTCTCACCGAGGTTTTCTATATTTTCTTATCCGCTCATGCTAGTTTCAGCTTGGCTAGAATTGCTGATGTTTGTGCAGTTTTTGCTCTTAGTTCTGCTGTCCTTTATAATCATTTCACCACACCACAAGCTTTAACTTGCACAGGAAAACCTTCAGTTGTACAATTTGGCCACATGCTCATCTGTATACGCACTTTGTAAGGTAATTTCAAATTTTTAATGGGGGAGGGCTTAAAGGTAAGAGAATCAACTTCACTGCATCATATTTTATCTCAATGACTTGATCTCTTTCCGCAGGGTGACCTGCTGAAAGTGTCATACGGTGCATGAACTCCGTAGCTCTAGCAACAACCCACAGGAATCTTCAAGAAAACTGCACAGTAACCAACCCACAAAGTGTCAATGAAGCAGATGGCCCAACCACTTCACCATGAAGACCACAAACCCCGCCCACAACCTCAATTTTAAATGTTTTTACATTCAAAACTTGACAAGCAGGTACCAGCTTCTTTCACTGCAATTGAAATACTTTCACAAACAAATCTGCAGTGTCATCTATACCCACAGAGCATCTAGATACTTACACAATTAGGTATGCAGTAGCATATCCCTCTATGTTTCAATCAACTTGTGTTAGGATAAGCCTACACTTATAATAAAGTGTTCCCAATAATGGATTGCGATGGTGACATGGAGGAATATCAACAGCGGAGTTGATCCAGAAAACCAAAGACCGAGATCTGTGGAGAGTCATGAATGCCTACGCCAGCCAGCATGGCACTTGATGAATAATACAAATCATTCTACCTAATGTCATCTGTTAACGTTTTCATACCTGTATATATAAGTCAAATGCTTTCTTTGTGTAGCCAACTCGTCCCAATATTCCAATTAATATCACAAACAATGTTTTGTTTGGCATAACTCTGTCTCGAACCATCATCCAGTCTTCAAATATGGCAATGGCTTCTTTAATCTAATCATCAGAAATAAAATTCACCTGAATTAAACATTGTGAAATTTAGCAACATTAAACAGAAAACATGAATATATGAAGGTAAGCCATTGTTAGTTAGTTATCAGTTGGGGTATCTTCATTGCACACCGGACATGTCCATAGGTGCTCAGATCCCCCCCCCAGCATATGCATCAGCGTCCGGTGGCTAATAGTGCCAGTTCTGTGTTGGTTGACGAGGTGCTTTGTTTTCCCGATGTACCTCTCGTGTCTGGCTGTGCCGATTCTTACTCCCAAGTCTTTCATCCTGGACAGCGATGTGGAATCACTGACGTCAAAGTCCTCTGTTCTCGCCATATCTTTGAGGACGTTAATAACATCGGCACGATCCATAGGCTGGCCATCTACAGGGGTGCAGAGCCAGCCAGTTTATCAGCTCGTTCATTTCCCTCGACTCCCACATGTCCTGGGACGAAGATGACTTTACGGACAACAGACTTCCGCAGCGACTCAGTCTACTGTCTACGTACAGAAGGTAAGCCATTATGATGCCCATGTCCTTACAGTATGCAACTTTTTTCTTATTTATACAGCCAACGAGACCTTAACCTCGTTCCTTGGTGGAGTATTGATACATGACAAGGCAGGCGTGGTTGCGGCCTTGTGGGAGCACGTGCACACCTCGGAGGAGCAAATGGATTACCATGGTCTGGCAAGAATAAGACAACGAGGAGCGGCGAAGGGATCTGGCCAACGCTCAAAGGAAAGGCGAGACGGACTTATAATCAGATTGCTACAGGTACTATTAGTGTTAGAACTCTTCGCTGGCTGCTGAGGATGGGGACGGAGCACTTATGGGAATGCCCTGAATGCTGTGATGTCAATTCCTAAATCAATCAATCAATCAATACCTTGAGTTTAGGGACTGTAGTTACGTCTGGTTTTGGTTTGGGCTGTTGGCAGTGGCGCTTTATAAATCCTGTGGAGTACCCATTCAGGTTTAAGACATTCTTCAGAGTTTCAAATTCCTCTGTCAGTGTGTCCTGGATGCATATCTTTCTAGCATGGTCAAACAGGGTCCGTACTAAGCCCCGTTTGTACTGGACAGGTGTGAAGCTCTGAAAATTTAGGTATTGGCCAGTCCATGTTCCTTTGCGATACACCTTCTGCAGTATGTACCTGACGAGATGCAGCGAAATATGCCAGGCAATAAATCGTGCAATCTATTGTTTGTGTCTTCGTTATTTAAACAGCAAACTGTTTTCACTAAACAGTCTTCAATTCAAGATGCTGCAACAGAAGCTAGTCTTGTGCGGTCACACAGAATTATAAAACAGAACAAGCCATTTTCTGATGGTGAGTTCATCAAGGAATGTTTGCTAGATGCAGCAAACATTATGTGTCCAGAACAAAAAACAAATTTGACAACATTACTTTATCAAGGAGAACAGTGGTCAGACGTGTTGACAAGATAAGTGACAATTTGATGCATAAACTTCAAGAAACAATTTTTGTGGTACTATCTTGCATTGGATGATAGTAATGATGTACATAATACTGCCCAATTATTGATATTTATATGTGGAATAAACACTTCACTCAAAGACACAACCATAGGCCATGATATATGCAATGCTGTTACTAACTGTATTGAAAGAACTGGGTTGGTTTGGAGCAAGATGGCAAGTGTGACAACTGACGGAGCTCATGCTTTGACTGGAAAAAATGTAGGTCTGGTAAAGTTGATAAGTGATAAGATTAAAGCAGAATATCCTGACCACACATTATTACCACTTCACTGTGTGATCTGCGTTTCGAGAATGTAACCGCATCGTGCAGCCAGGGTCGTGGTTTGAGCGGGCAAAAGAGCAAAATTTGTACGACCGTTCGACAAAGTCTCGATAAACGCCCACTCTCTCTCGATGAGTAGTGGGCCTGCAGTCAGTAAGCTGGTATAGATTTTTTTTTTTTTTTTCGGTCAGTCCTGCCGGCGTAGCTTGAAAGCTCGTCGGTAGGCGTCCAGTGGTTTTGCATGTATCACCTTGTGCCGGGAGGGCACGCTTTACTACTACTCTTGCTACTCTTGGCTTGCGTGTGCGTGAATAGTCCGTCTGTCCGATAGATATCTGGTTGATCCTGCCAGTAGTCATATGCTTGTCTCAAAGATTAAGCCATGCATGTCTAAGTTCACACTGTCTCACGGTGAAACCATGAATGGCTCATTAAATCAGTCGAGGTTCCTTAGATGACACGATCCTACTTGGATAACTGTGGCAATTCTAGAGCTAATACATGCTTACCAAGCTCCGACCCTTGCGGAAAGAGCGCTTTTATTAGTTCAAAACCAATCTTCGTTGCCCTTCGTGGGGCGCGGCGTTCCCACTGGTGACTCTGGATAACTTTGTGTTGATCGCATGGCCTTACGTGCCGGCGACGCATCTTTCAAATGTCTGCCCTATCAAATGTCGATGGTACGTGACATGCCTACCATGTTTGTAACGGGTAACGGGGAATCGCAGCTACGCGTGCACCCGCACAGCGCCGCTTGCTTTTGTGTAATTGGAATGAGTACACACTTTGAGGGAAAGTTCCAAATTCCAAAGCCGGTCGGTCAGTCCTACTTGGCATAGCACGAAACTATCCAGCAGGCGACCAGTGGAAGTGACATGGTTGTTAGTTGCAAATATACATGGGTTAAGTAGGTAAGGAACCTACGTCTGGTCTAGCAAACCGGTAGGGAATTTACTTGATCCTAAAAATTCTGCTCAAGATTTATGGAGAAAATTGGAGGAAAGGTGCTAGTCACTGTGCTGGAACTCCAATTAACCCTCCCCACGACGCCTAACGGCATAAGTGGAAGAAACAACAACAACTGTGTGATTCATCAAGAAAGTCTGTGTAAAACTGTTTTGAATATCAAGCATGTTATTGATCCAGTTGTCAGTGTCATCAACCTCATCAGATCAAGAGGATTTAATCACAGACAGTTCAAGGCATTACTTGATGATTTGGAAACACTGAACATTCCGATGTCCTGTACCACACCAGTGTTCGATGACCGAGTCTCGGCAAGGTGTTGAGGCAAGTGTGAGACCGAAGAGAAAAAACAGTGATGTTCCTAGAGATGAAGGGCATTGAATGTGACTTCAATACTAACATTGTCAATAAAGAGTGGAAGTTAGACTTTATGTTTGCCATTGAAATTTTGGAAAAGTTAAATGAACTACAGGCATGGAAGGAAGCTATACTAATACCAGTCCCAAAGAAAGGAAAAGACCTGGAAGAACCAAATGGCTATCGACCTATCAGTCTACTTAGCTGTGTAGGAAAATTAATGGAACGCATTATCAATAGCAGGCTAACATGGCATCTGGAAGAAAACAAACTCTTAACACCACACCAAGCAGGATTCAGAAAATACAGATCCACTGAAGATCAAATAACCTATATAGCTCAGGAAATAGAGGATGCCTTCCAAGAGAAAAAGCACACACTAGCAGTCTGGATAGATTTAGAAAAAGCATTTGATAAAGTATGGAAGGAAGGACTGAAAGTAAAACTGCAAAACATGCATGTTTGTGGAAAAATGTATAAATGGATCAGCCACTACCTTGAGAACAGAACTGCCAGGACAAAAGTACAAGGACAAACAAGCAAAATGATGCTGCTGGAGCAAGGTGTCCCCCAAGGAGGAGTTCTTTCACCAACATTATTCCTAGCATATATAAATGACATCACAGAAAATTTTCCAGCCAGAGTACACACATCCTCCTTTGCAGATGACCTAGCCATATGGACATCTGAAGAATATATTAGTACAGCTAACAGCAGAATACAGCAAGCCTTATTAGCGCTAGAGGACTGGTCAAAATCATGGCTAGTGAAGATAAGTGAGGAGAAAACAACATGCACAGTGTTCTCCCTCTCAAATAAAACTCAGCAACCTAAGCTGGTATTGAATGGAAAAATATTGCGCCATGAAGAAAATCCAAACTATCTAGGAGTCACCTTTGATCGTCGCCTGACATGGAAGACACAGGTTGAGAAAAATCGAACAAGAGCAAGGCAGAGAATGGCAATCATGAAAAAGCTTGCTGGTACAACGTGGGGAGCAGATGAGAAAGTTCTCAAGAAGTTATATACTGGACGGGTGAGGCCAGTACTGGAATATGGCATTGCAGCTTGGGCAACAGCAGCTAAGTCAAACTTTAACAAAATAAGTAGAGTCCAAAACCAAGGAATGCGAATCATAACTGGAAGCCTGAAGACAACGCCTATTAATGAACTAGAAAAGATCACTTGTTTACAACCAATGCAGGATAGAAGAGATAGCAGAGCCCAGCAACAAGCAGAAAAATTTAGAAGATTGACAGACCACCCTATGTACAACAGATTTAATGGTTTTGGAAAGGGAAGACTGAAGCGTAGCAACTTTGCAGAAACTGCAAAACGAAGGATTAGGGCAGATCCTATACTTAACATATCAACAGTCAAGCCCATACACAATGCACACAAGTTCCCAGCTTGGAGACAGCAGCAACTGCCTGAGATGATAGAAAACATTCCTGGTATTGAGAAAAAGAACACTCAGCATGAAACCGAAAGAAGAGAAATAACCCTAAACTACATAAAAGAACATTACCCAAGCAGGAATTGGACCCATGCATATACAGATGGATCAGCCAAAAATTCAATAGAGAATGGAGGAGGAGGAATTCTCCTAGATTTAAAAAATGGAGTGAAAAAAACACATTCAATGGCAACTGGAAAATTTTCAAGTAACTTCAAAGCGGAGGTAGAGGCTTTGAAAACTGCAGCAGAAATGCTCCTGATGGAGGAAAATAAAGAGAAGCAAATAGCTATCTTCACAGATGCAAAGTCAGCTGTCTCAATACTCAAGAGCAATAACAGCACAGAACTAACTGACCTAAGAGCAGCACTCCATGGTCTATGCCAGAAATCCAAAAAAGTTGTAATACAGTGGATCCCATCACATTGCAGTATACCTGGAAACGAAGAGGCTGACAGACTGGCAAAAGAGGGCGGACGACTACCACAGCCTGACATAGACATAACCTATAATGAGGCAAAGAGGTTGATAAAAAGCGCTTATAGAACCAAATGGGAATCTGAGCATCCAGGCCATCAGAAGGATGATGCATATTACAAACTCGACCGAAGAGAACAAGTAGCAATCTTCAGACTCCGCACAGGACATAACAGGCTGAAATACCACTTGTTCAATAAACTAAAGATAGGAGATACCGATGAATGTAATTGTAGAACTGGAAAAATGACAGCAAAACATTTGCTGCAGGATTGCCCAACGTATGCAGAACAGAGAAAGATATTTTGGCCCACACCTGCTTCATTTGAGGACAAGCTCTATGGAGATATCAACAAGCTCAAGTTGACCGCAGCTTACTTTAACTACATACAGGTTGACATTTAAAGGTGCATGAAGACCCAGAGGCATGAAATGGAATATTGCTTGGATAGCAAATCCATTATGTGGAAAGTCCAAATCGAAAGCTCGCTGTGTGGGCTTCATAAAAGGTGGAAAAGTGTCCTAGTGGCACGAAATGGAATATTGCTTGGATAGCAAATCCATTACGTGGAAAGTCCGAATCAAAAGCCCATTGTGTGGGCTTCATAAAAGGTGGAAAAGTGTCCTAGTGGCATGAAATTGAATATTGCTTGGATAGCAAATCCATTACGTGGAAAGTCCGTATCTAAAGCCCACTGTGTGGACTTCATAAAAGGTGGAAAAGTGTCCTAGTGGCACGAAATGGAATATTGCTTGGATAGCAAATCCATTACATGGAAAGTCCGAATCGAAAGCTCACTGTGTGGATGTCATCTGCAGACTGCATACTTCTGGTTTCCGGAAGAACAGCCTATGGTGAACGGAAGGCCCAATATACGGAAGTGAGGCTAAGCAGCCATGTGCAGGACGTGACGATTCCTTGGGTGAGCCCAGTACTAGAGCGCTATGTATCGGCTCTGCAATTATGGAAGCCTCCTTGGATGGCGGGGAATGCCCATGGTCTGCCCCTGCCTTCCCTTGAGGGCTGACCAGGATCTTTGGCTGTTCTATATGGACCAGCTGGGATGGGGGATAACACCACAACAGTGAGAGTCAAACGTCCTAAGAAACCCCCGGGAAGGTTAACCCGGTCAACAAATGCCCGCAGAAGTCGGATGTGTCGGCCTAACGGCGCAAGAACGCAGCTCTGCTGTAAACAGGCACAACGCAATCACATCCGAAAAAAAACTCCGGATGAACGAAGAAGAAGAAGAAATTAACTGAATGTGAAACTTCAGGGCAATGGTGTGTTTGCACATGAATTGCATGTACATGTAAAATCATTTCAGGCAAAACTCCCACTGTTCTCCAGAAAAGCAAGTGAAAAAAGGTTTTGTCACTTCTTTTTGCTGAAACAAGAAACCATTTCTGGTGAAATGACTGATAAGTACAAAGCCCAATTAGAAGCATTGACTAAAGAATTTGGATGAGATTCCAAGATTTTAAGAACTTAGAGCCACAATTCAATATTCTCAGTTCCCCTTTTAATGCAGAAGCTGATACAGCCACAGAGGACATACAGTTGGAGCTGCTTAACTTACAAGCAGATCATGACCTGAAAGAGAAACTCAAGTCAGATGGTTTGCTGGATTTCTATGGACCTTTATCAGAAGAATCATTTCCTAAGTTGAAAAACTATGCAGCTAAACTTGTATCATTGTTTGGATCAACATACACTAGCGAACAAGCAATTTCTTGCTTGAAGATAAAAAAATCTAAGAATATGTTTTTATTGTCGGACTGCAACATGCATGCTGTCATGCGAATTTCAACAGGTAAACTTGCCCTAGATTTCAAGAATATTGTCAAAAATTGCAAGCAGTTACATACATCTCATTAGAAATCAACAATTGTAGTGACAATGTAGTCGGTTTGCGTCTAAAATAAAGCCACTGATAGATAATAAAAGAAAATTTATTGTAATAAAATATTTTTAAATCTTGTTAACAAATTAGCAAAATTTGTTGTCCATTTGTAAAATATAATGTATAAGTGTATAAGCTGGGCTCCGTGGCCAAAGGCTTGCAAGCGCGGTTCATGAGCCACTTACCAGGCATTCAAAATGCAGCCGTGATCGATTTGTGCAGCAGACCATGTTGTGTTGTGTTATAATGTGTTGGTATGGGAGCCAGTCATTCAGAAAGCAATGGCCAACTACTGAACGTAAAACCTTGCCCAGTACATCAACAGCAGCTGAAAAATTCTGGTGTTGACTGCAACGTCCTGCAAGAGATATGCAACATTAAAAAAAAAAAAGTGTATAAGTAAAATAAAATTGCAATAATTAGTTATTTATCCTGTTTAATAACCTATAAATAATTCATAATTACTTATTGCGACAGGTTACTGTAAACAAAGTTGACATAATATATATATATTCCCCCCCCCCCCCCCCCCCCCCCCCCCAAATAGCTTTACATTTGTCAATGTGGCCCTACGCACAAAAAGTTTGCCCACCCCTGCTTTAAGAGCTAATGCTGCTAGGTCAATCTATGCAACTATGACTCTTCGCTGGCTGTTGAACGAGGGGACGAAGCAGGTATGGGATTGTCCTGAGTGCAGTGATGTTGGTTCTTAACTCAACTCAACTCACCTGTGGATGATGACATATTGGTAGATGAATATTATATCAACATCCATATTTCACATTCAGCAGTTACAAGCACAAAAAATAAGAAATCAATATTTATGGAACATGTCACATCATCAAGTGAGTTGCACTGCCGTTTCATTTAGCCTATCATTCAGTACATCTGAATTCAACAAGCATTTTGTCAAGTGTACTTTCCCCAGCCTCTGACTATCCCCAGTCTATCTACAAGGCAGCAGGTTTGTGTATCACTTCGTCTGGTCCCAATCCCTTGACCTGTCCAGCGTGGACGATCCTACCAGTAGTTACGTTACCATGAGCATTGTTCTTAGTAGTCACTGGAGTCTCCGTGGCGAAGTGGTCAAGCCATTTGACTCGGGCTCCGAAGGTTGTGGGTTCAATTCCGGGCCGCGTCCTTCGGTTCACGAGTGAAATTTTTCTGAGACTCCTGTGGGTCGTCGCTAGAGCTACGGAGTTCGTGCTTTGTGCAACGCTTTCCACGCTGCGGAAAGAAGCCGAGCCATATGGGATAACACCCGGTTCAATGAAGTCGACCCTGTCGACTTTTAAGGTCACTGGAACATGCCAGCCTCTCTACCACGTCCAGGGGGAGACAAGAGAAGCAGAAACATATTTTAAGCACAGATCATTTCTCAATGAATTTACCTGACATTCTTTTTTGACCAGCCAGGTGAACAAAGACTGGAGCAGGGAAGCTGTTAAATACCACAGAATATCCTACCTTTCCCTCCCGACCTAAACTGGCTATCTGCTTTGAGTAGAAAATGCTTCTCTTGTTAATTCTACCAAATCTAGTCAAAGGGATGTCTAGTCTGCGGTCTCTCCTTTCATCTGTGTCTTCTGGCAATTGTTCATCAATTCTGTAAGTAAATCAAACTTTATCTATACACTAAATTACATGTTATAGTTTTCTGTAGACCTACAACCCAATTTGCATAAATTACATGTGTTGCCACTTTTAATGATACCAAAGATATTGGCCACTTCTGGTTCAGAAGTTACTGGGTTTTCTCCCAGCGCTGACCTGGAAACTTGTACACAACTTGATCCACTGGATTGCCCATGTGTTACCAGGGCTGTCAACAAAGCAAGGAATAATAACACCGGAGGTCAGTATGGCCGAATGGATAAAAGCACTCGTTCTTAATCATCCAGTGTGCTGTTGCTGAGTTGGGGGGGGGGGGTTTATTTTTGCATTAACGTCGCCATTTTACATTTTGTGCAGCGCATATTTCCAGGATTTTATCACGTAATCACCCATAATTATGAGTTCAAAGCGCACAGTGAGTGCTGATAGTGTGTCTGGTTGTAAGAGAACCAAGTTCAAACTCTTACTAGTGTACCACTTAGAGACACCAAGAGCTCTGAAGGGCTACTCAAAGGAACACTTGCACGTCACATGGCATGCTAACAAAAAGGCTTGGATAACAGGAACGTTCTTCCAAGAATGGTAACTGTTTATGCTATTCCTGCTCTAAGGGGATACTGTGTAGAGAAAACCTAGCATTTAAGATATTGCTACTATTGGATAACGCCCCTGATCATCCAGTCAATCTGGACGACTTGTCTGAGAATGTCAAGTTTGTATTCATGGCACCAAACATGACTTCATTGATCCAGCTAATGGATCAAGGTGTAATTGCAACTTCCAAAAGTTATTATTTGTTTTGCACCTTCTCACAGCTCATCAAGGCTATGGATGTTAATGGTAAGCCTACCATTAAGGGATTCTAGCGAGATTACAACATCCTCAAGACCACTGACAACATCGCGGATTCATGGAGTAAGGTATCGTCAGCATGCATGAATGCTGTGTGGCAAAAACTGTGGCCAGAAGGTGTGCATGACTTTTGTGAATTTGATGACAGATAGCTAACTTAGCCACTAGAAGAAGCATCACATGGAGAAGAGTTGTCTAACGAAGACCTAATACAACTTGACGTGCAGAGAGCTCAGCAGGAAGAGGAGCACCCTATTGCAACCACCCCCCCCCCCCCCCCCCCCTCGAATGTTGACAGCTGAACATTTGTCACAATTCTTTCAATCAATTGATGTGGCAATGGACATAATAAATGAGGATGACCCAAACAGAGAACGGAGCTCCAAAGTGTCGAGGGCTGTAACAAGCGCACAAGGAGCCATCAACCGTTACAAGGAGTTTTACTTAGAGAAAAGGAAACTAGCTGTGCAGCAGACATTAAACACATTTTTTGTTAAAGCAGAGAAGAGCCAGGAAAAGAGGCAGGAAGAGGTTACAGTTTTATCCTCAGATGAAGAGACAGAGTTTGATGCCTCTACGTCCCAATAACTCTACTACTCGCCCTCCAACCCACCTCTATTTAGCCAATAAATATCAACACCCATCAAAATAAACATTACATAATACACTGTATTTCATGTAATTCTTCTTCTTCTTCTGCGTTCATCCGGAGTGTTTTTTAGGCGTAACTGCGGTGTGCCTCGTTATGCACCCTTGGGCCAAAACCCTTAGGCCAACACATCTGACTTAGCGGGCGTATTTTAAAACCAGATTGCCGTCCTGGGGGGACTCTCACTGTTGTGGTGCCGTCCACATCTCAGCTGGTCAAGTTAGAATGGTCAAAGGCTTCACGGTCAGCCCTCATGGGCATTTACCATCATCTTCTTCTCTTCTGCGTTCATCTGGAGTGTATTTTCAGAAGTAATTGCAGTGTGTCTCGCTATGCACCCTTGGGTCAAAACCCTTAGGGCAACACATCCGACTTTAGTGGGCTTTCATGTAATTCTATGGGAAAGTGTTTTGCTATATGTCGTTTTTTCCAAGAATATAATTCTGACGTTAATCGGGGCCTTCCTGCACCTAAGGAGCGTTGGTGAAGGACTGGCTAGCCCATCCAGTAGAACTAGCCCATCCAGTAGAACTAGCCCATCCAGAAGAACCTTCAGCTACAATATCCAACCAAATATGAACAAGTCTAATTTATTTTATTTTTGTTTTGCGCTCGCTCACTTTGAACTCAAGCAGTCCACACACACACACAACTTCTAGTAGTGCTGGACTGAATTTTGCATGTGGATTAGCTGTCTCTATTAACTGTGTCCCTCGTGATCAAATACATGGATTAATTAATTTAATTAATTACAAATAAACTAAAAACATCTCATTAAAACAATTGCTAATAACCTATAAACATCTCTTAGCTGGTGCCTGCAACAAAACTGTCAAAAACTTCATTTGCTGCCAATATAGTACTTTGCAGTGTATGGCAGGTGGGTCTTGAGCCTGAGGAATTAAGGCCGTCTGGCTAGTGCAGTCGCCATGAACTATGCAGGTTAGAAAGTTTTTTCCCCTCAACAGAAAAAAAAACTCCACACCTTACAGAGGATTCGAACCCGGTGTGACAGAACACCACGTTACCATCCCAGAATACTTTCCCAGTCTATCAATTTGTTGGGCCACTTAGATGAATAAAGAATTAAGCATGCTTCTCAACCTCTACTGAGCCTTCACGTAAGATTGCTCACAAAGACGCAAGTAAACAAACATCCCTGTCAGAGATTAAACCTATTGTTAGACAAGCAGCCTGGTTTATCAAAAGAGTTGTAAAACTATGCAGACAGGAGACTGGCCCGTGGCTGGACATTACAACCCCAAGACAAGTGAATCGGCCAGGCGTGAAGCTGTTTGCTACTTGAGAACTGGGAATGTGTAACTTGCAATAAACACAATGTGCCACAGACAATAGTCGGCCTGGAGCCGATAACATGCCAGCCCATCGATTCGAGGCTAGTGATGCAATGGGAAATTCCTGCTTGATAATACTCTCAGGTTAACACATTGCTGTGGGAAAGGTTTGGGATGTCAGAGTGATAGTGCAACGTCTCAGCCGGGCATGAGTGTGAAACAGATTAAGGGTTGGCAATTAAAACAGGACTGTGTGAACTGAAATAAACGTAGAATGAGATAGATAGAGGTGCCCCAGGAGATAAGAGCGTTTTGTCGTACTTAGTATAAATACGCGGGCCTTGATAGGTTAACTTGAGACTCGTCAATTTTTGAAACAGCCCTCAACGGGAGACCAGGCCTTCCTGTGCAGTGACACCGAGGAACCTGGTGGCGCCAGGACGGACTGTTGTTCCGACCACCGCCCAGCTGTGCTGATCTGAACATAGCTGCTGTTTGCTTATCTCACTTGTAACCCAGACTCAGATCCGGACAGGTTACAAGTAACATTAAAGTTATGTAATACTTTTCATCGTGTCATCAATACATTGTTGGATAGCATAAACATCTATAGGTAACCATCATCACATTGGCAACCATCATTTGTGTAATGATTAATGATAGACAATAAATGATGTTTTTTTCTGCGTTTCCATCTTGTTTCAGGATATTGCGGTCAACAACCAGCATATTTCAGCTGTATGTTGATTCCTAGGCTAGATTACGCTCATCAGCATGACTTTCTGAGCGACCGGCTCCATACTCTCATAAGTCACTGGCGTGACTCGAACCACTTCTAATTCTCGTGCGCTCACGTCAACCACGAGAGTATTCGGGGTTAACGGAGAAAGCTGCTAACCCCTCAGCCAGGGAGCCGGCTAATAAATGATTGTAATTTGTTTTAACTCATAGTTCAGTTGTATACTTTTGTTTTCCAAGGGATGATTTTGCCTTGCTTACCTTGGTGGGGGATTAATTACATAACAGGGAGGGGAGTTAAGTCAGAGGGGAAAACCTGCACAGCCTAATAACTCATTTGTTGATTTAAACCTAGGCATCTAACTTTCCTTTTCCCCCACTCCTTGGAAAATATCCAGACCAGCTAATTTAACGAGCCACTTGTAGCTGTATTCTGGGATATTCAGGGACGTAATCTTTATTTCAGCCATATAGATTTTGTCCCAAGACCCCCCTGCCCTACACTGCAAGGTGCTATTGGCAGTAGATGACAGTTGACAGCTTCATTGACGAATAAAATTCAGAAGGTCCCTTTGGTAGTAAAGAGGGATACTTACTCTTCTTGAATAAGTTGTAAACATTAAAAATGTCACAGTAGTTGTAAATCACAAAGAACAGACTGTAAGGACACCATCAGGTAACAATTTAAAGACAAAACCTATGCATTGGAAAATTAAGCCTGTTATTTTGGATGGAATCTTGCTGAGATGAAGTAAACACTACAAACGCGTGTAAAGTAGGCTACACTGACCTTAGAGAGGTCTATAACTAGACATGGTCAACACTTTTTGAAAGAAAAATAAGAAAATGAAAGTAAAATACATTTATGCCAATACTATTTACTTGCCGGACTCCCTGGCATAGGGGTTAAAAGACGTTCGTAATCCTGTATACTCTGGTACAAAACACAGCTGCGCGAGATTCGGCAGCGGATCGCGTCACGCTGGATACTTACGGAGGTATGTGAGCCGGTCGTTCAGAAAGCAATAGCAAACTACTGAACGTAGAACTTGCCACGACATCAACAGCAGCTGAAAAATGCTAGTGCTGACTGCAATGTCCTGTAAAGGATATGCGGGGGGCGGGGGGGGGGGGGGGGGGGGGGGGGGATATCTACTTAGGATGAATGAAAGCACAGGTTCTAAGCAGTACAACTGTATTGTTTTATAACTTTAATTTACAAATTGTAATAACTGCTTACCTTTCATTAGGATTTCTAGGATCAACTTTCTCACTGGTTCTGTTAATTTTCATGCTAAGAGCACCAAATGAATTTTCTAGTTTATTCCTGGGAACCAATCGATCACTTGCCTTCTTAATAGATTCAGTCTGTAAATTATTATGCACACTGGTATCGCGTGTTTCTTCAGTTATATTACTGTAATGGTTCAGCCATGATTTTTTGAAGTATTGTGAAGGCGTTTTTATATCTGTTTTTCTTTTTGAATTTGCTGGTGAATGTTTAGAATATTTATATTTATGTTGTTTACTGTCTATTTCTACACCCGAGTTACAATCAACCAAGTCAGAATGTTTGGCTGACATATTCTTCTTTGTGCTGTAATCAGGCCGTGCATGACTTCCAGATGAGTGTGGCAGGTCAACAGCTTGTGAGATGTCGTCACAAACAGCTTCATTTGAATCAGTGTCAATATTATCCTTTGACACATGTTTGGACATTGCCCGATGTAATCCACCAAAGTTGATTCTATTTGATGCGGTGCCGCACCTGAGATTTCCTACAACTCTTGACAACATTTGAAGATGCAGTCCACAATGGAAGGTCATGGTAAACGCCATTTATTTGCGTTACAATTTCAAGAATGCTCTAGTGAATCAACAACATGTGATAGGTGCAGCCTGGAACAGAAATAGAAATTACATGTTAAACTTTGTACTTGCTGTCTCATTATTATAAAAAAGCAGAAATGTATGATAGTAACAGGCAAAATATTAAATATGAATACGAAATGTATGACAAGGTTTAATAGACGAAATAACATTAAATATGAATATGAAATGTTGACAGTTTAATAGAGAAAATAATGCTTAATAACCCGAGTGTTATTAGGGCCCATAAGGGAAGCAGAGAATAGTCATAGTCCTACCAAAAATGCTAACAATATAAAATAACACAAAGTAATGCAGCTTTGCCGGTCTCCCTGGCCTAGGAGTTAATGTCCTTCTCCATAATCCCATATATCCATGTGAGGAATGTAACCTGCTTGAGAATTGGTAGCGGTTCTTGCCGCATTGGTAACTTACGAGGTATGTGAGTCGGTCGCTCAGAAAGAAATGGCAAACTACTGAGCATAATCTTGCCAAGAAATCAACAATCAGCTGAAAGATGCTGATGCTGACAGCGATGTCCTGTAATGGATATGCGGAAAGGGGGGGGGGGGGGGGGTGCAGCTTTACGGAACAGAATTACGAAACAATACAAGGATGCAGGCGACTAGCCTTCATCAGCAAATATATACACAAAACACAACATATAGTCACACAGGAGACCCTCCGGTGACTACATTAAGGCATAAGGACGAGATGAGAAGAACAAAAAGATGAAAAAATGAGAGCAATGAAGAGAATATGCAAATTTAAAAAAACTGATGCTACTTATCTCAGAATCCCAGGCTGTAATACTGACACAAATGCCACCTATATCCTCTTTTATACACAGCCGTGGGAGTCTGTGGGTCTTGGGTAGGGGATGGTATCGGTTTAGTGTGTGGTGATGGTTCAGTGAAACTCCCAGGTAAATGAGTGAAAGTACAATAAAAAAGGGGCAGGAAGGTAAGGCAGGAAACTGGAAGCAATGGAGATGTGATAGTTGTACAAGAGTGAAAGCTAAGGAGTCCCAGTGGATGTACATACAATGCATGAGTGGGTGCAAGTAAATGGGTGGCCATAGTGGATGAATATTAAAGAGCAATGATGTGTGCACCTAAGTATGATGCTGTAAGAGATGACTAAGGAGGGTTGGCGGAGACTGGCTACCTTATTTTGTAGAAAACTAGTTGCAAAAGCCAACCAATCATGAACAGTCTACATAAGGTTTGGTGTGAGTTGGTTGAAGGCCACGTGTTTGAATCCCCATTGAGCCAAATTTTTTAACTGACCTGGGCTCTCAGGTTGACCCAGCCTAAAATGGGTTACATGAAATGTCCTGGGAAGCAAAGGGAGCCTAGTGTCATATTGACATCATCACCCATTGAGTGGCACCGATTCGTCTAAACACAATATGGGGCTAGCACCTCATGTCCAAAACCCCTCAAGGCATGTAAAATGGTTCCTTGCATTACCAAACCACTTTGTGGTTTACAAGTTATCACCAGAAAAATACCCACATCATTGTTATGTTATGAAGTATACAAAGTGAATAAGCATTTCAAGAACTAGAAAGCATTATGTATTTTAAGCACTTCAAAAGAATCAAAATAAAATAAAATGGCACAGCTGTTTTCTTAAAATAGCAAGGTGTTGCATTAAAAGGATAACATATGAACGATTATTTATATGGAGGCAATCAGCAAATTATGGACTTTGAAATTATTCAGATATTTAGTTCTCATATTGAAAAGTCCAAGGGCCCCACACAGGAGTTCCAAACAAATCCAGTTATAAGAAATATACAGGGATAAAATCATGGTCATTTATGTTAAAGACATAAGTAAAAAATAAGTTATCACAATTTGGTTTTTAAAATGCATGTACCATATTTTCAAAGTAAAATAAACCATTATAGAAGAAGTTTGTGGGAGTCAATGTAGGACCTTGGCCTCAATGTCCTGCCTACATAAATAGAGATTGCACAAGCAAATAGCCACACACTTCCAAGAAAGCTAATATTTAGCTCCTGATAGTAAGTTTCTAGCACACAGCCTCTCCCGTACTAATGTGCCAATGGCAACACTTCTAGCAATGACCCTGTGTAACAAAATGCCTCAAGTGTAACCAATGATGAGAGGTCATGAGGGATGGTCGCTTGGACGCAGGCGTGAATATCAAATTTTGAAACAACCTACCGCATACAAATCGGTGGAGATGAAATGGTATCTTCTTCATTCACAAACTCCATAGACCACAAGCTATCATTAAATTCAGGATAAACCAACTAAATGAGGAAACATTGAAACCTCTGATATTTGAAGAAGAAAGAGAATAAAGACATTCAAGAGAGACTTGTAAATAAGAAAGAAACATGGCCAGAATAAAAGAGGAGACATGGAGACAACTAACTTGGACATCATCACCACCAAAAGCGTGGAATGTGTTTGCCAGCGAAGAAGTTTGCACAATTACCCTCAAGGCAGTCTAGACTGGTTTGTGAAAAGGGAAAGGTCAAAACCTTGTCAAGTCCAACATGTTAAGTTGGGAATATGAAAACAAAGCCAAAAAATCTAATTAATTGTGAAATGGACCAGGGACATGACCTAAAGTGTCTAGACTGGAATTTTAATAAATAAGAAAACTGTATTCTTTGTGATGGCCGAGTTTGCCACATTAATTTGAACATGTTAGTAGACCATAGTAAATGGAGGAAGTGAAGTTAAGTTGTGATAATAACCAAGAAACTTCCTCTGTGGAATTCACGATGAATAAAGAGGGAAGGATATATAGGAGAAAACTGCTTTAAAGGGAAATAAACTCAATTAAAAGGAGCAAAAGAATGAAAGACTAACATCAATAGATTTCCTAAAGATTCTATTAATTATGTTACACTATACACAAAGGATTCATACGTATGTTAGCTCACTATACACGGTCTAAGACATGGGACGGATACCAACAACACATATATATATATGTATATACTTCTTCTTCTTCTGCGTTCAACCGGAGTTTTTTTTTCGGACGTGATTGCGTTGTGCCTGTTTACAGCAGAGCTGCGTTCTTGGGCCGTTAGGCCGACACATCCGACTTCTGCTGGCATTTGTTGACCGGGTTAACCTTCCCGGGGGATATGTATATACTAATACACTCTTATAATTTTATAGTCTTAGATGAATTATGTATATTTTTGGAAGAGGATGGGGGAAATGTGAACATTTTAAAAGTTAGTTGCATATCCTTTACAGGATGTAAGCAGTCAACCACAGCATTGTTTTGCTGGTTGTGATTCCTGAGCAAGTTTACGTTCACAGTAGTTTGCCATTGTTTCTGAACAACAGGCACCCATACCATTTCATAAAAGACCAACGCAAAGCGGTCTGCTGCCATGTTGGCCATGCCTCGACATGCAGGATAACAAATTGCATCCATAACCCCTTTGCCATGGAGCTGGTATTTTATAAACCTATGTTATAAATATCTCCCTTAAATATATCTTTTAAATTTAGCTTGATAACAGCAAGTACTTTACATATGTAAACGAGTGAACCCATATTCCTTCTGAAAGGAAGGAAATTAATCAGTTTGTAAAAAAGGTAGATTGATGCATTACTATTCCTAACTTGCTAAGTGAAAAGAAAGCATACTGTCCCAAGGAACCAAGATAATGCAACCTAAGAACACTGAGTAAATAAATACTCAGGAAGGATCAAATGTACCTGACCTACCTTTGAAATTTCATTACTTGTTTTTGATTTTATTATTGATCTTAAGTGACCCCCACACTCATGGCTGTGTTTTGTTTGCATTTTTCTTAAAGGGTTCTATGAGAAGTCGTATTACATGTCAGCTGTTGCATTTTAAGAATAAGTATCATTCAAAGATGTTCAAGTCACCAACCATGATTACCAACAGCTGCATTTCCTGATACTATATCAAAGATTTTTCAAGTCATCAACCATGACTGCCAACAATTGCATTTGATGAGAATATGTCAAGATTACATGTCACAACTATGTCGGTCACCAGTTGACCAGTTGTATCGTATAGCCAAACTGAAATCAAACTGTGCTTCCTGTTTGGCCTGAAGCTAGTACTCTCATCAAAATTGAGTGCTATCCTTTTGTGATGTTTATCAAATAACTTTAAATGCTTCTTATAACTTCGTTACTCAACTGCCACCCTTTCTCATCTACTCCTCACTATACCAAAATAATCCATAAAAGGCAATGGTAATACTAGAGTTGACTCCAAACTTGATAGGGATCTGGGCCATGCCCATAGTCCCAGATGCAGAAAGAACACAATGCAACTTGAGCACCATAACTAGTGAATAATGCACCTGAACCCCTAAGCATAGTGATAATCTCCACAGTCAAACAGGAGTGACTAAATTCATGACAGTTCTTACTCTGTTTCATATCGACTGCCTAGAGCAGTGGTTCTCAATGTGTGTGTGTGTGTGTGGGGGGGGGGGGGGGGGATGTGTGTGTGTGTAGGAATTAAGATTATTTCCAGATCATGTTAATACAAGAACCGATTACTTGATATTGTTTTTCCGACCATAGTTTGCGCTTCTGTACTTCTTGCTTTTCTTAAATTCGTTTTATAATGTAAGTTGACCTGCTAATCACGTTTTATGTAGACGTCTAGACTTGTTCTAGTATGTGATATTAAATGTAGCTTCCATTTTTATGTATACTGTGTAGGGGCGCGGGGAAGGGGGGGGGATTTATAGGGAGGAAATACGAAAGGGGGGAATGACATTCTGAACATATGGTGAAGGGGTGCATGGGTCAAAAAAGGTTGAGAACCACTGGCCTAGAGGTTGCAGAGAAGACAGCCCCAAAAGTGTCCTTTGGGATAGAGATACCTGAGGCACAAGACCTATATTTTCCAATGCCAATAAAAGAAATATAAATCCATATGCACTCAGGTGTTACCTAGGTTACCAAGACCCATACATGGGAATCCAGGCCCACTGCTTCTTGTGCAAAACTAGTTAAGAGGACTATCAACATCCTCCAGTTGAATTTAGCTGGAATTAAGAATAAAAAAGCTTGTAAAGGTGCTGGTTGAACATCAACAGGTAGCTCTGCAGTGGAAGGATATAAACATACCAATACCACAGTATGCTCAGTGTAGATATGAATGTCGAAGAATTATGACCTTCTTAAGATGCTGACACTGATCATCATATTGGGACACAGATTACACCAAGCATACCCTAACAACTTCAACTACTGCCCCTCTGTGTCTGTACAGACCTCGCAACACTGAAGAAAGCATAGCTGGTCACTTTCACTGCCCATATGTCCATCACTGGGATATCACAAATTCAGCAGCAGAGGACTAGAAATATTTATTAATATTACCAATCTAATGCTACTCCAGAATCTAGAAACTCCACCAGACCAACTGAACTCGTCAAAGAGGACATGGTACAACCAGCTGATCCGACATGGCACTTGTGCCAGACCATCAAAGAGGAAATGCAAGCAATTACTATCGTCCTGTACTAATACTAATAACCATTAATAAGTAATGTTTGGCCGCTGATTTTCTAGTGACTGCCGCTTCCATCGATGATGTTTGTGTTGGTATTCTGGCAGTGGCATTATGCATAGTATACCTGTCCGGGCTGTTGACTGTTGGTTTGTGAGGATTCCTGTCTGTTCTACTTTTCACATGGGGCAGTGAGCTATTTTGTGTGAAATTCATTGGCACAGGAAAGGAGCATGATGGGAGGGGGGACCCTTTGCCATGACTAATACTAATAATAATCACAATTGCGATGTCACAATCACCTGATCAGTCAAGTGTGACTTCCACTCAAATACACGCACATTTACTACTGAACTGAATTAATTTGTAAAACTTACCCCCTAAAAATTTTTTTTTCATCTGTAAATAAAATTAATTAAATATACAAAAATTAGCGAGTTCCATCGTGCCGCGACCGGAAATGAAAACAGAAATCATGTACGGAATCATATAGCCATGATTCATCGTGTCTCCCAGTTCGCACTAGTTCATACCATGCATTCTTTCGACGTCATTCATTCATTCAAATCTCACGTGACAATAACACACGTCATCCGGGGTTTTCCAGGAAAGGTATGCCTATTATTCTGTGCGCAGCGATTGGTTGAAATCATCGTGACCTTTTATATAATTAAGAATATATTTCATACTTACCGTAATTAATTGTATTTTGGTGTTTTAAATCGAATTAATTCAATTATAGATGTATATTTTAATTCTGCATACAATTTTAAATATATCTGGAAAGTTTAATCCTACTTACTAGCTTTTAATTGTGGATGAAACAACATTTCTGCGAAGGTGTGTTTTTCTTCTTTGTGCATACTGATCGGACGTGCATGTGCACTTTGTAACACAATTCTGGTGTTCTCAATTGAAGTAAATCAATTATAGATGTATTTTTGAACTTTGCCTACAATTTCAAATATATCTGAAAAGTTTAATCCTACTGAATAGCTTTGAATTGTTGATGAAACAACATTTTCGGCGAAGCGTGCCTTTGTGAATGGAGAAACGCGTGGCATGAGCCATGGCGACTGCGCGAATCGATCGCTATGGCATGTTACGCTTTCACTTTTCAACACACAAAACGTGCAATCTGACTTACTAAAGTTAAAGAGAACACAAGTTTAAAGATTATTAATAATTTATTTGTATACTTGTACTATCTTTTAATCAATTAACATGACGGGACATATTTTTGAAGTAAGTTTTCATAATCCGTGTTGACCCGTGTTGGTTTAGACCAACCTCGCGCGCGGAGAAAAATGAAAACGGCAAGCTGAACCGTAAATAATGTTTTTCTGGCGCTTTCAATAGAAAACCATCAGTTGTAGATGGATCTTCGAATTTTGTATTCAATTTTACAGACGTTGGAAAGTTTCATCGCTAAACTTGCATTAATTGTGGTTTAAAAAAAAAACAGGCGAAAATATTACGATCATGTAACCCAAAACGGCGGCTTGACTATATAAATTTCTTAGCAGAATTAAACGTTGTGTACTCGTTCGCGTAAGTCGTAAGCAGTCCGCCTGTCACGCGGGAAACCGGGGTTCTCCTCCCGGATGGTCCTTTTTTTAAGTTTTCCACAAAATTATTAGGTGATATAATAGAAACTTTTAAACATTACGAACTAAAATATTATATAGAACTAAGAAACTGGAAGTTTGTGAATAAAGTGTGCTCTATGGATCTTTGCAAGCTGCCGACTGCCGGGAGCGTATCCCACAGAGGCAACGGATTGATCACTTTTCGGAATCGATGAATCCAATAGATGTCTTTGTTTAATGTGAATTTTAATTGTCATATAAAATATTGCCCCCGAATCAGCATAGTTTCATCGCTAAACTAGCTCGAATTGTGGTTGAAAAACAGATTTTCTGGGAAGATGTGAATTTGTGAATGGGTCATGACGGCCGCCGCATATCGATTGCGCTACACTTTTCAACACACAAAACGTGCGATTTGACCTACTAAAGTTAACTAGAACACAAGTTTAAAGATTATTAATAATTTATTTGTATACTTGTACTATTTTGTAATCATTTAACACAACGGAACATATTTTTGAAGTCAGTTTTCATATGACCGTTTGAAACAATCTCGCACGCATAGACGCGCAGACACCAGCGGGTCTCGCTGGTGGAGGAAAAGGGACACATTAGAGAGCTCCACTTACGGGTGAATAGTATGAAAAATCGCAACTCGTCTCACCTTCACAAAGATGTGAATATCTTCACTTAGAAGTGACATACAGGCATCATTGAGGTGCCATTAGATTTTGAATTTCAAGGTCTATCTACTGTGGCAGTCTCATTTGTAAATACTCAAAATAACTGAAAATTAATAAATCTAATAATATATTTGATGTAATATTATAAAATTAAAATTAAATTGATGATGGGACTCGCTGAGTACAAAAATCTCCGCTCCACTCACCAACTAATTACATAAATCTGTTTTAAAGAATAGAAAATAAATGTACAAACACAAAATGGGCCATTAACAAGCAACCGCGCGGTAACAATTAATATGATATGGTGACATTTGAAGATGAAGCCAACACTCACTTTTGTATTTAAGATATCCCTATTTGACTTTGGTATAGTCCATACATACTTGCTTGTTTTGCCCCTTGCGTCCTCGACTTCCGGCTGGGAAATGGAAAAACACTGATCCGTACTTTTTACAGACCACACACTCAACTGGAAGTGATCGATAACA
Organism: Cepaea nemoralis; assembly: GCA_014155875.1. Lineage (NCBI taxonomy): Eukaryota > Metazoa > Mollusca > Gastropoda > Stylommatophora > Helicidae > Cepaea > Cepaea nemoralis. The sequence goes on from JACEFZ010027486.1 coordinate 302,557, forward strand.
CATTCAATTTATATGTTTTTTTATTTCAATAAATACATTACACATTAGCACTTGCTTGCCTTCTACTTGCGAAAGCAATTAAAATTATATGTCTGTATCTGTAATTAATAACTTCAGCGGCCCCCAACATATCCGAGTTAGCATTTCTCGACAGCACATAGTACTATCACCTAATGAGGTCCTGTAAAGGATACTTTTTACAATAAATAATTTGGTGCCGTTACACGGAGGAGTTCCCATTGAGCACAACCCACTACTGGCAACGCTGATCGTATTCCGGTACAAACCTAAGGTCTTGTTCACGTCAGTTTGGAAGCACTAGGTCCGAGTTTCGCCCAGCTGCAATTTCGAGTTCGAGTTTCGCTCGGCTGCAAAAAGCAGCTTATGAGAATGGAAAAGCATGTAATTGCGTAAAGGCGTAAAGGAGAGTGTTAGACGGAGCCTATGCTGTCCTCCAGATTTGTTTTCGTTACAATGACTATGAGCAATAGCCGGTGGTTTATCAATATCTGCACCCCGTCCTCACACTAGACAAAACCTTGGAGCTCCTCAAGACAATGTGGCCTGTCCACATACTGTGTTCCCTGTTTGGCTAACGTCATTGTTGAATGACGGTGGTACTTTACTATTGGCATTGGGTCGGTGGAAAGATGTTTATACCAGCTTTACAGCGATAGATGCAAATCATATTGAGAGATCAGGTAACCCGAATGCCAGCGTAGTGGACCCTAGAATTAAACTTAGTTTTCTACATGTCTTCCAACCAACCAACCAACCAACCGTGTATATTATTCACTGAGCGTCTGAGTTGAGTTGAGTCAAGAACTGACATCACAGCACTCGGGGCATTCGAATAAGCGCTCAGTCCTAATTTTTAACAGTCAGCGAAGAGTTCCAATACTAATGGTGCCCGTTGCAGACTGATTATATGTCTGTCTTGCCTTACCTCTGAGTGACGACTGTCGACCAGATCCTGTGATCACCCCTTACTGCTGATTTCTCTCTAGACCAATTCGATTGTTAAGGGGGGCAATTCGAAAATGGAAGAAATCGGCTGGATATAACAAAACGGGGAGACTTGAGACTGAAGTTAACTAAATTGGAACCTGACATAAAATCTCTTTGCAGCAAGCATCAAGCGCAAGGATCTCACTAAATTTAAATAACTCAATCAATCAATCAATCAATCATGTGCCATGCCGGAAAACGTGGGCGGTCATGACTCGCCATTTCACTCGATCACCAGTGTCGTGGATCAGCTCAGTGTTCCTGTCTCGTCCATGCCATGTGGCCAAGCCATCCAGGTATTTTCCTCTCGGTCTTCCTCTTGGTCTGTTCCCCTCGATCTTGCCAGTTGTCACTAAGTTCTCCAATCCATTTCTTCTCATAACATGTCCAAAAAATGTTGACTGTCTACGTCTAATTTCTCTAATCAGTTTACGATGTTCATTTGTCTCCTGTAGTACTTGGTCATTGGTTTTTCTGTCTGTCCATGGTATTCTTTGCATTTTCCTCAGAAACCACATTTCTGCAGCCATCAGATGCTTTTCAGCTTGACTGCTCATTGTCCAAGTTTCACATCCATACAAAAGAACAGGCTCTATGTATCCCCTCAACACTCTTTTTCTCGTTTCAATTGACATCTTCTTATTGGTCAGAATGTTTTTCATCTTGCTAAATGCTACTTTCGCCATGGCGATTCTTGTTCTAATCTCTTCAAGGCATCTCCCATCAGATGTTATAACTGTTCCAAGATAATTGTACCGATTCACTTGTTGAAGAATATTTCCATTTACTTGTATATTACATTGTGGCACTTCTTCCTTCCTACTGACGACCATAACCTGAGTCTTTTTACAATTTAATTCTAACCCCAGTTGCTCACTGTGTACAACAACTGCATCTACTAATTGTTGCAGGTCCTGCTCATTGTCTGCAATTAATACTGTATCATCTGCATATCTAATGTTATTGATGTTTCGTCCTCCAATGCTGATTCCATTTATATCCTCTACATTTCTGAAAATATTTTCACTGTACAGGGAAAAAAGATCTGGAGACATCACACATCCCTGCCTAACACCTCGCTTAATTGGCTGATACTGTCCCACTTCATTATCAATCCTTATTGCAGCTTGTTGCTAATAATTAAATAATATAGAAAAATCCTTTCATTAAAATTATTTTGTACTTGAATTTCAGTTCTCCATTATATGTTTTGAAAATTTACTTACTGTGTTTGCTCAATAATTTCCTAGTGATTTCTTCCTAAAACCTATCGGTCCTTTAGCTAGGATCGGGTACATTTGCTGCTCTCTCCCCCAGTAGTGCGCCTGGTCTTGTCGGGGGCCGGGATGATCAAATAAAAACCCATCACATATCTTCACCTTAGATGTGGGCCTGGTGGACCACTGTGGGCAATAGCTCACAGTGAGACTAAGGGTCCACACAAACAAAGGGGGAGGCGGGGGAACCAGCTTGTCTAGGGTAACCGCCAAATCAAAAAAAAAAAAAAATTCACCCAACACAACCGACACACAGGGACGCGGGACCCTGGGGGGGGGGGGGCGGCTCTGGCCCCTCTGGGAACCGTGAGCCCTTCTAACTAAACAAATTCAAGTTTCTTTAGTGAACATTTCAATTTATGAATATTAAAAATGACGCATATATTGGGGGGGGGGAGGGGGGGGGGCTTAAGAATTTTAGAAAGGCTTAGGTGGGGCATAGCACAAAAAAGGTTGGGAAACACTGCTCTAGACCATAACAGTCTATGTGTTCTTCTACATTAATCACATTCTCCCAGAGGGCCTTCACCACATCTGCCTTATCATGCATAAAATCACGCCTTAATGATACGGCAACAGCCAGTCTGTCTGCCTGTTCATTTCCAACCACACCAGAGTGCCCAGAAGAAAAAATCCAACGAATGCTTACAACCTGCGACCACTGAACATATAATTAAATCTATATAACATATGCCAGGAATTACATTTGCTGAGCATGATATAAATAACTAACATTGTGTTGATGGTATCTTCTAAGCAGAACAAATCAGGGGAAACCCTGTAAACTTGTTGTTGTTAAACAGGAGTTGCAGAAAGTAAAAGAAAGAGCCTCAGTTTGAACAACAAAAAGGACAGAAGTAATAATAACAAAGGAACGGACTCTGCCCAAAAGTAAAAACAAAGCCATTGGTATTAATCTGTGGTAAGTACAAAAAGACAAGTGTTTAGATTCATAGTTACCATCAGATAGAAGATGTGTCACATAAATTAAGACGTAACAGGAGAGACAACGGCTGCGTTTTACTCGGATAATACAAACATCTTATGCAATACATCCCTGACACTGGTCGTTATTAAAAGTCTTCTTGAGTGTCGCATATAACCAACTTTAACATATGGGTGCGAATCAGTTGGTAGAGCTAAAGGCCCGGAGGCCATAGATATGTAATTGTTCATATCATTATCATCATCATCATCATCATCATCATGAATCTTGCCAGCTGGATTAGGCCTTCATGTCTCTCCGCAGATTCAGTCTTTGGTGCCCTGGATCAATTCTGCAGTTTATATTCCTCCGGCCATCGTTTCAGTCCACCCAGCATAATTTCTCTTGGTCTACCTTTGCCTTTTTCCCCACTGATATTTTCAGGTGTCACGATATTCTCCAATGGGTTTCTTCTCATCAAATGACCAAAGAAGAATTTGTTGTCAGATCATAATTCATTGCCTTGTCGGCTGGCGTGGGCGGTCATGCCTCTCCACAAATTACGATCTCGACAGTCTGGATCAAATCGTGTGCTGATTCCCTTCCGTGCCATGGCACAAGACTGTCAAGAATCGCCCCATGCTTTCTTCCTTTATCTCTCTTTTTGCAAATCTTTCTGGTTGTCATATGTTTCAGTTTTTATCTTCTCATAATGTGGCCTAAAAACGATGACTGCCTCATTCTGGTGTTTGTGATAAGTTGTTTTATATCAGATAAATGCTGAAAATACCTTGGGTAGCCAACGATGAATAATCGAAATGTTTCGCAAGATGCTAAGACACACACATATCATACAACCATAAAATGAGGAAATCATCTGCTTAAGCCACATTCATCATCAGCATCAAATATGTCAGATCTTGGGATGATCGTAAAAGTGCCTAATCATTTCAATCCATAGTTGTCTGTCGTGTGCCGCATCCTTACTTGTTGTGTGTTTGGATTGATGTCTGTGCATGCCTGTTTTATAAGTGGGTCACATGGTAAGAAGAAAACAACTGAAACATTTTATAACGGGAAAGATTAATACAATAATTAAAAAAAAAAAAATAGGGGATAGAGGATTACAGTATGAAAAGAATCCTGGGGGTACAGGAACTGGGAAGGGGGGGGGGGGGATTTATAATGTGTACTTTCGAAAACTCAAGTTGAACTTTCATGACTTTTATAGCACAAGTGAGCTAGATACCATTTTTTATGTGGGCAAAAAGGCAGAATTTTCCCCATTACTTTGTATTATTATTAATCACATTCTAAGACCCCTGATTTATTTGTGATTGCAATAGACATAGATTTACATAAGTCAGGAGATGTCTCCTGTAATGTATATCATGTTCAGCTGTCAGGTTAGCTAGTCGTCAGATTATCATCACTACACATCAGGCCATTCAGTCCATAAGTGCTCGGATTGCATTCTCAGTCTCCCTCAGCGGATAGTGGTGGACGACACCAGTTTTATGTTGGTTGACTATTTTTCTTTGACCCCCATATAGCGATATTGTCTAGTTTCACTTACTTTGACTTGATTGTTGTTGCAGTCTAGTTAAGGTTGCAGAATAGCAGTCGTCCCTTGGTTCGTTTAATCACACTACCTCTCAGACGACTTATAGTATACTTTCTCGGTCAATTGCTTGTCCACTTCCCATAGTAGCCTGGTTGAGAAGCCTATCTAGTATCAGCTTGCTCATTTCCTGACACCCGCGTGGCCTGGTACACAAATAAACCGGATAAAAAAAAAACACATCAGCCTTGACCTACTCAGGGACTGTCTTCGAGCCCAGCCCATCTCGATCTCCCTGTGCGTACTCTTAGAAAGTATGCGCGGGTAAAGGTCTATCTCAAGACAGGCTAAAGGCTATAGATATAGTCTATAGCTTCAGTTACTGCCATGACTTCCATAATCAGACTACTAACTGTCATAGTCAAGGCACCTCTGTTTTTCTTTGTTGTCTGAAAAATTGACTACAGAACAGACGGAGTAAGTTAGTTATAGTGTGTCCAGAAATGAATGCCGTCATTCACGATCAATTATTTTGAAAACTGTCTGTTGCATTGTTATGAAATGTTTCCTGCCGTCTTATATTTACCCCCACCCAAGGTATATGTTTTTGATATGTCCAAAAGCAACTTAAATCATCGAAAGCGGCGACATATCTTTGATGTTTTGCTGAAAAACTAGTGATTTCTCGCTAACAAACTTAATTTTACAGTAATGAATGCCCCGCCAATTCACATGACGACACAAGGCATATCCGGATTCGTATGGGAGTGGGTGCAATAAAAGAAGTAGCTTAAAAGTCGACAGGGTCGGCTGCATTGCACCTGGTTTTTATCCCATATGGCTCAGTTTCTTTCCGCAGCGCGGAAAGCGTCGCACAAAGCACGAACTCCGTAGCTCAAGCGACGACCCCCGGGAGTCTCCGAAAAGGTGCACTCGTGAAATGAAGGATGCAGCCCGGAATCGAACATACAACCTTCGGAGCCCGAGTCAGACGGCTTGACCACTTCACCACGGAGAATACCGAGAGGGGTGCAATGTGTAATATTAGTAAAGACAGAGAATTTACAGAGGCATGGGGTAAATATTTGTAAATTGACAGGAAAGTAGAAGGAATATATTTCTTACCTTATTTTTCATTTCCTTCTTGTTTCTTCAGCTGCTGGTTAATAATGTGTACACGTATTCGTGTTAGCTTTTTATATTGAGTTCGTGAAAGCTTCCAAATAGCTGTGCGTTAATGTGCGTATGGAGTGACCAGAAATAATACCGCAATTTAGTCATCATGTTTCCATTTTTAAGGATCTGTTCAGCTGTCTGTGTAGTTTGTTCACACGTACACATGGGTGAAGACCCGCTTTGAGTCTTCGTGAAAGATTGTTTACTCTGCTGTTTACCGTTCAGAGACGGAACATGATTACCTGTTTTGCACTATGAAAATAGTAGTCAGTGTCCCTGTAGTGGGCTTTCTTCTTAACGACCAAGATGTTGGTCCTCTTTTCATTGAAGTTTATAGATTGATTCGTATGCACGTGTGTTGTCCCCTAGTTTGACAACGTGTTTGCTCTCACGTTTCTTGTTATGCCACAATATGTCAGTTTCCACCGCAATATTACTCTTCTGTTGGTATTCAATGCGTTTAGTGTGTGTGTGTTTATTTTCAATACCGTTGTTTGTCATCGCTGAGGGCTTGTGGAATTGAAAATTCGTCACTCTGGAATACAAACTGTTGCCATTGACATTATGCTGATGCTGTAATGTTTAGGGCCTGCAATTCGTCTGAATAGTTGGAGCAAAATATCCCAGTAAGTGTGTACGTAGATTAAGGTCTGCGATCTGCTCATACCTTAATCTGTGTCGGACGATTCCAGTAGGTTGATGATTGCTCTCGGTTGCATAAAATTCAATTCATCCTTTCTCCAATAGTCCTCTTCCTCTTTCAACACATGGTCCTCACATTTTTTCCAGTAACTTTTATCAATATTTAATAGCGCGGACTGGGTTAGTATCTTGACGTCAGACAATTTGAATGTAGTATTGGCAGCTGCCACCTGTCCTTTAATTTTAGCCCACACAAGTTCTATAGGGTTTAAATGAGAATGATACGGCGGAAGTCTCAAGCACCTATGGCCATGCTCTTCTATCAACTTGTCGATTTGATATTTCTTGCTTTTTTGCGCCTGTTTTACAAGGGACAACAACTGTAGCTTGAAATATGTTTCTGGAAATGGTATATTTTCCCTTCGGAGCCATATCTTTATTGCTTCCTTTGTGCTCGATGCCATAGGTATTTTGTCTTCTTGGGCAACAACATTGTGATATGATGCATTGTCCATGATTAGACAAGACGATCTATCAAGGGATGGAAGTACTGTATTCTCGAGCCAATCTCTAAATACATTACCATTCATCTCATTATGATAATCCCTATTGTCTGTATGCTTTGAAACGAACACGAGCCCAGATTCTGTAGTAAGCCATTATGAGTACTACCAGCATAGGCTATGACCAAATACTGTCCTTTACTACTGGGCACATAACGCTTTATCTTTGCATCCATTGATTGCCATTCCTTTTCACTTGTGTGGTGCGCATTGATCCACGTCTCATCCAAATACACTGTCATAATTTTCTTTGCGCATTTCCCTTATTTCACGTAGGTATCTGCTTCTCATGGCTCCTAAATGCGGTTGCTCGCAAAGGATATTTCTACCTCCTTTGTACTTTCTAAAAGTGAAGCCTAATGTCCTTTTAGTTTTCCACAAAGTTGTTTTGGATAGCTCTATGTTATTGTTCTTTCTCAACAAAACCCTCAGTTTTCTTACAGTCACTGTTTCTTTGGCATCCATCATTTTTATAATAACTCGCCTGATGACATCCTTGTCATTGCTGTCTAACATTGCCTTTCTACCTACCGTTTGCTTATCGCGTGTTGGTTTCATTCCAGATTCTTGCACCCATCGACGAAATGACCGTTTACTAAAACCCAATGCATGCACTGTTCTTTTTTCGGGATTTGTAACAGTATGAAACAGTTTCCTGCGATCAGCTTCTTGACAAAAATATGTGTACAACTTCATAGCGATGCTTTGAAGTGTACAAAATTTCATTTTTAATCGCATTGAACAATATTAACACATTCAAATTTTAGCTATTAATATTATATTAATGGTAAGATTTATTTATATATTTATTTATATAATCACGTTTCATGAAAGAACCCACACCGGAGACACTTCTGAACAATCCCATATAAATGCGCGCAGTTTGTGCCAAAACGAAAACTGCGAGACAATTTTAAAAAAAGCGCGGATGTGTCTTGGTGAAGCTGTAATACTTTTTAAATGATGGACTTAATCTCTGGGCCGTAAATTATAAACCGCATATAAACAAACATTGAAATCTGCTGTACAATCTCCAGAACAAAAATATCCTTGTTGGGTGGACATAATGATAAGGTTATATGCTAAATCTCATCATTTTCCCTCAGTTGGTTACTGAGATATTGAATTTTATATTGGGGCCAAAAAAAAAAAAAAAGTAACCACACTATAGTCTTTCCTCTTGAGCCCAAAGCGGCGCATAGGGCAGAAGTCATGGCTCTCCATGTCTGGCGATTCGCTGCCACTTGTTGTAAATCTTGGGTGTTTGTTTGGCCGTTGAATAAGCTCTCTCTGATGATGGTTCTACGCAGGGTCTCTCTTAGTCTTCCCCGTTTTCTTTTCCCTAACGGTGTCCATATGAGGGCTTGTTAGGGGAGTCTTGTCCATTCTGAGTACATGGCCGATGTAGTTCCAACGGCGTTGTTTAATGTTTTTTTTTATTTTATAAAATTGGATACAATATCTTGCTTAGTCTCTTGTCTTATTTGCGTATTGGTTCTAAAATCTGTCCAGTGGAGGAAATGGAAATTCTTTATCCAAAGCTACCGTTGACTTCCAACTTTCACATCCATACGTTAGCACTGGAAGCACACACGAGTTGAAGATTTTAAGTTTCGTGTGTTTGCTGAGTGTCTTTGACTTTCAGATGTTTGACAGTTTATTAAAGGCACCAAATGCCAGTGCGATTCTAGATGATATTTCTGGTGTTGAGTCCCCTGTAGATGTCATTTTGCTTCCTAGGTATGTGAAGCTGTTAACTTTTTCAAGATCGTGGTTGTTTAATTTGATGTTGTCTGAACTGTTGGTGGTAAGATCAATAGCTTTTGTTTTGGCGGTGTTAATGTGGAGACCAATTTGTCCTGAAAAATTTTGGAGATGGTTTATTTTCTCTTGGGCATCTGGGTGTGTTGAACTCAAAAGCACTATGTCGTCGGCAAAGTCCAGGTCTTCTAGAATTTTGGTTATGGTCGTCAGTAGGAAGGAAGAAGTGCCACAATGTAATATACAAGTAAATGGAAATATTCTTCAACAAGTGAATCGGTACAATTATCTTGGAACAGTTATAACATCTGATGGGAGATGCCTTGAAGAGATTAGAACAAGAATCGCCATGGCGAAAGTAGCCTTTAGCAAGATGAAAAACATTCTGACCAATAAGAAGATGTCAATTGAAACGAGAAAAAGAGTGTTGAGGGGATACATAGAGCCTGTTCTTTTGTATGGATGTGAAACTTGGACAATGAGCAGTCAAGCTGAAAAGCATCTGATGGCTGCAGAAATGTGGTTTCTGAGGAAAATGCAAAGAATACCATTGACAGACAGAAAAACCAATGACCAAGTACTACAGGAGACAAATGAATATCGTAAACTGATTAGAGAAATTAGACGTAGACAGTCAAAATTTTTTGGACATGTTATGAGAAGAAATGGATTGGAGAACTTAGTGACAACTGGCAAGATCGAGGGGAACAGACCACGAGGAAGACCGAGAGGAAAATACCTGGATGGCTTGGCCACATGGCATGGACGAGACAGGAACACTGAGCTGATCCACGACACTGGTGATCGAGTGAAATGGCGAGTCATGACCGCCCACGCTTTCCGGCATGGCACATGATTGATTGATTGAATGGATACCCATATTTGTGTTGTTTGTGCATTTGCGCATGATCTAATCGATAGCTATTCCAAAGAGCATCGGTGATAAGACCAACCCTGCTTCACTCCTATTTCCACTGAGAACCAGTCAGAGTTGCCTGATTATGTTCTTGCGAAGCAACGTGTTTCTTTGTAGAAGGATTTTTTTTTATGACGTTGGTATATTTGGTAGGGAAACCATAGATGTTAAGTAGATTCCAAAGTGAAGAACAGTGGATACTGTCGAAGGCTTTTTGAGTCGACAAAGCTGATGATTAATTTCGACTGAATTCAACGGAATCTTCAATGATTACTCTGAGGGTGAAGATGTGGTCTATGCATGACCGTTTTTAGTCTGAAACCTGCTTGTTCTTCTCTGAGCCTTTCATCTATAGACTTTTTCAATCTCTCAAGTAACATGCTACACAAAAGTTTTCCTGGTATTGACAGTAGGGTGATACCACACCGGTTATTGCAATCAGACATATAGCCTTTTTTAGGCAGTTTAAAAATTACACCATCCTTCCACTGTTCCTTCGTTTTGCCAGATTTCATTGATCAGCTGTAGGAAACGTTGTAAGGTATTCTCATCTGCTGCTGTGAGCATTTCTCCTGAGATGTCGTCTTCACCAACAGCTTTGTTTTTCAATTTGACGGAGCAAGAGTTGGGCAATAATACAAATGGGAAAGTGGGAAGAAAACAGGTCAAGAGTTGGACGAACAGCAGTCCCTAGCGATAGACTGAAAGTACTGGAGATCAGCTGGAGCCAACCTTTATTGTGGAGAAGATCTGTAATTGACTCGTTTAGTAGTTAGCTACAAAAATTAGATTTTTAAGAGCATGCGTCTTTTCCATTGTAACTGTAACATACGCCTGTGAGACCTGGACACTTACTAAACAAGCTGAGCAGCGCATATGCAGATGCCTTTGAATATAAATGCTATAGACGAGTTCTAAGAATATCTTGGGTAAAGAAAAGAACATATGCATCAATACTTCAAGAGCTGAATATTGAAGAAGGTCGGCTATTGAAAACGATAAAACAAAGAAAACTGAAATATTTTGGTCACTTGAAACGTCACGAAAGTTTGGAGAGAACAATAGTGGAGGGGTATATGCCTGGGAAGAGAGGAAGAGGAAGGCCAAAGAGAAGATGGGTGCAGGATGTGGCGGATGATCTCCAGATGGGTGTATCGGACGCGGGACATCTTGCTTATGATCGAGAGGTTTTCCGGAAGGTTGTTATGGGAGTGAGGTTCTACAAATGACATGCTACTGAATGAATGAATGAGTAGTTTTTTTTTTTTTTCCCATATCATTTACAGGACATCGCTGTCAACAGCAGCATCTTTCAGCTGTCTATTGATTTCTTGGCAAGATTACGCTCAGTAGTTTGCCATGGATTTCTGTATCCCGCAAGTCACCAGCGGGGGTCGAACCGCTCCCAGTTCTCTCCCGCTACGAGACACTGCGTGATAAACGGGATTACGGAGAAAGTGTTGAAACCCCTCAGCCAGAGAGACCGGCGAATGAGTAGTTAGCTGAATGTAATTGCGCTGTTTGGCAAATGTTAGTGTTTGGCTTGTTTCAGCATATTAATCTGGCCACTATGATTGATGTTTGCGCCTTCCCGTCCGAGTTCAGGAACTCTGAAACTGTAAGGGACTGTATAAAAGGCTTTTGTTGGATGTTTGGGCTGATTGATTCAATGTGTTGAGTTATTTTATTTTTGAGACGATAGTTCGTTATGGTCACGAAACTAAGACATAACCTCCGAGAAGACAAGTTTAAAAAAAAAGTAATAAATCTACTGTCATTGGTGAATTATGTTGAAGTTCTGAAGCTTCTTTGAAATCTTTGCATCACGTTAAATCGTTAATTTTGAAGTGGCTTTCTTAGATTTTTATCTTAGCTTGCATCTGATTCTACATTTACATATTTTTTTCACTTTTTTGCAAAAAGTGAGTACAGTTGACAAGTTACTATGGTATATTTAATCACTGATATCTAAGTGGTGTGCCGTTGACACAGGATTTGCGCTGCACATACAACACAAATGGCTAATATATAGTAGTAATAGTAATAATATATTTAATATTAGTTGAGTAAATTTTCTTCGACCCTAATAGACTAATACTCTATTGTATAATAATGGTATGCTTACCTGAAAGTGAATTCTTAAAGATTTAAATTTCCCTTTGAACTGATACAACAAATACTGAACCCCACTAATAATTGTGGCAATTGGGTCAGGACAATGCTCAATGGGTGAATGACAGTTCAAAACTATTTTTAGACCTTGCCATGATGGTGCACGCATGCAATATTGATTCATTCAGTAGCATGTTCTTTGGAAAACCCTGCACCCATAACAACCTTCTTCGTCATAAGCAAGATGTCCGCATCTGATACACCCATCTGGAGATCATTTGTCACATCCTGCACCCATCTTGCAATGATCAATCTTTAAGCGAATCATAATGAAAAACATTTGATGGCTACAGAAATGTGGTTTCTGAGGAAAATGCAAAGAGTACCATGGACAAATAGAAAAACCAATGATCAAGTACTACAGAAGACAAATGAAAATCGTAGACTGATTAGAGAAATTAGACCAAGACAGTCAAAATTTTTTGGACATGTTATGAGAAGAAATGGATTGGAGAACTTATTGACAACTGGCAAGATCGAGGGGAACAGATGAAGAGTAAGGCCGAGAGGAAAATACCTGGATGGCTTGGTCACATGGCATGGACGAGACAGGAGCACTGAGTTGATCCACGACTCTGGTGATCGAGTGAAATGGCGAGTCATGACCGCCCACGCTTTCCGGCATGGCACATGATTGATTGATTGATTGATTGATTGCACCCATATTCTCTTTGGCCTTCCTCTTCCTCTCTTCCCGGACATGTATACCTCCATTATTGTTCTCTTCAAACTTTCATAACGTTTCAAGTGACCAAAATATTTCAATTTTCTTTGTTTTATCGTCTATGCAATATAGTATTCATATACTATTAAAATGGACAGTGAATTTTGAAATAAGAACATGAACAAGTCCCATAGCAGGAAGCTGCTATGTGTATGTAAAGTCACATGTCTGTAGGCTTGAGTGCATAGAGGAATAGGTGGTCCCCAACATGGCGTATAGACATTTGAACCATTAAGCCTCTGGAGTGTTTATGTTTCTGGCTACAGTTTGCAGTCGCATTTTCCTCATGTTGGACTGGACTGAGTTGAGTGCGTGGCGTGACACTGTGAGCTGTGAATTTTGTTTGGAATGTTTTTACATCTGTCCGCATGAACTGCATGTTCGGAACGATGGCGGTCGGCCTGTCGCTTGGAATTGACTGGATTGCCTTTTCGGTTCACAAGTGCATTTTTCTCGGAGACTCTTGGGGGTCATCACTGGAGCTACGGTGTTCGTCCTTTGTGCGATGATTTCAGTGGGCCGCTCTGCCGAAAGGGACAGAGCCATGTGGGATAAATCCTGGGGCAATGAAGTCGACCCTCTCGACTTTTAATACAGTAATGAGTAATGTGTGGCTGCTAGTTTTCTAGTGACTGCCGCTTCCATTGATGATGAACTGTATTTTACGTGGAGGACTTTTGTGTTGCCATTCTGATGGCGGCATTATGTACAGTATACCTGTGCGGGCTGTTTGCTTTTTGAGACTCCTGTCTATTCCACTTTTCACATAGGGCAGTGAGGAGCTTTTCATGTGATATTCACTGGCACAGGAACAGCATAATTGGGACGGACCCATTGCCGTGAAGTTGGAACCGCGACTAACTAACTAACTATAGGCGGTAAATTTTTTTCTCCTATAGCAACGACGAGAGCTGACATCAAACCCTTGTCCGACCATGCTCATGTCATTGTAGGCACAATGTCCTAACCATTGCATCAAGATACCCGCTAGTTTGAAATAAGCATTAGCATAATTAATCATGTACTTTGGCCACATCAAATGTCACAGTGGTTTTAAAAGTATGTTTTTGCATATCCTTTACAAGACATCGCTGTCAACATCAGCATCTTTCAGCTGATTGTTGATTTCTTGGCAAGATTACGCTCAATAGTTTGCCATTACTTTCTGAGCGGCCGGCTCACATACCCCTAAGTTACTGACGCAATTCGAACCACTGCTGATTCTCACCGTCGTCACGTTACCTACGAGAGTATACGAGATTACGGAGAAAAGTTGCTAACCTCTAGGCCAGGAAGCCGGCTTTAAAAGTATAGTCGTTGAAAACATAGTTCATGCTAATGATACACTTTATGACCTGCCAACCGTAGTGGAAGTAAACAAAGCCATCCAGCAACTTTCCAGCTGTAATAATGACAGCCTGGTCCTGACTCTATCCCAGCAGAGATATACAAGACAGGTGAGCCGGTCCTAATAGAGCAGCTTCACCAAGTCTTTACAAACATATATGTGAACAAGACCATGCCACAAGATTTCAAGGACGCGTCAATAGTCCCACCTTTACAAACGTAAAGGAAACAGCCAATCCTGTGAAAACCACCGAGGCATCTCCTTGCTCTCACTTGCAGGGAAGATACTCACCAGAATTCTTCTCAATCATCTCACGGCCCATCTCAATCAAGGTCTTCTTCCTGAGAGTCAATGTGGCTTCAGAAAAGAACGAGGAACTGTTGACAGGATTTTCGCTGCAAGGCAGCTAGCTGCAAGAGAAATGTCAGGAACAGAACTTCGAAATGTTCTCCACTTTCATTGACCTTACCAAGGCTTTTGATACAGTCCAGCAGAGAAGGACTGTGGAAGATTATGAAGAAATATGGCTGTCCATGAAAGTTTGTCCAAATAGTGCGGCTATTTCATGATGGTATGCAGGAAAGAGTACAGGAAAATGGTGAACTGTCTGAGCCCTCTCCTGTCACCAATGGAGTGAAGCAAGGATGTGTCCTTGGCACCAACACTGTTCAGCCTCATGTTTTCAGCTATGCTGACGAATGCCTTCGAGAACAAGACATTGGAATAGACATCAACTACCGCATGGATGGAAAGTTATTCAGTCTCAGAAGGCTGAAAGCTAAAACCAAAACTAACAGCGACACTCGTCAGAGAGCTCCTGTTTGCTGATGATTGCGCTCTATATGCCAACTCAGAGGCAGACATGCAACACAATGTTTCAGCTTTCTCACATGCCTGTGCCAACTTTGGGCTCAATATCAACTTTGAGAAGACTGTAGTTATGTACCAGCCAGCTCCAGGAAATAATCACACCGTGCCGAATATCAAAGTGAATGGTCATAGACTCAGTGTTGTGGACAAATTCACCTATCTTGGCAGCACTGTGTCACAAGCTGCCACAATTGATGACGAAGTGAATGCAAGAATCTCCAAGGCCAGCACGGCCTTTGGCAGACTGCACAAGAATGTATGGGACAGAAATGGAATAAGCCTGCAAACAAAGCTGAAAGTCTACAAAGCAGTTGTATTATCCACACTGTTATATGCTTGTGAAACCTGGACTGTTTATCGGTGACACGCAAGGAAATGAAACCACTTCCACACAGTCTGCCTTAGGAAGCTATTGAAGATTAAATGGCAAGACAAGATCCCAGCCACTGAAGTCCTAGAAAGAGCATCCATGCCCAGTATCCACACTCTACTAATGAAGAATCAAATTCTCTGGGCTGGCACTTAACTCGCATGCCAGATCACAGACTCCCTAAACAAATTTTATACGGCGAGCTGCGTTGTGGTAATCTCTTCCTAGGCAGCCAGAGGAAATGCTTTAAAGACACTCGGAAAATCTCACTGAAAGCTTTTGGAATTCATCATGACACCTGGGAGACTTCTGCCAAAGACCAAAATTCGTGACGTACATCATTACGCAAGGGTGCAGTCACTTATGAAGCAACCAGGACTGCAAGAGCTGTGAAGAAAAGACTGGAAAGGAAAACCACAACAGGAGATCCTCCTCCTGGAACGTCAAGGATTCTTTGTCCACATTGTCAAAGATCATTTCGAGCCAAAATAGGTCTTCAGCCATCTTAGAACTCACGGCTCCATACTTTCAACCCCACTGGATGAAATGAATGGTCATCATCATTCTTGATATACAAACAACAGTTCATGGAAGATGAGTCCGAATAGAGCATTAGTAAATAACCACTTGCTATCTTTCAAATGATCAAACAAGTATAGCATTTAGTTAGCTACTTTAGTAACATTTTCTAAATTGCTTTTTAATTATATAAGCTGCATATTTGGATACCTCTTGAAAAACAAATCCAACGATACCTCATTCAAGTCTGTGGGTCAATTCTAAGCTGAGATATTAATGTTTGTGGGTCAGTTTATCGATGTAACATAGGCAAAGAAGGAAATTGTCTAAATCCCCTTTGGAAAAGTGTGACCAAAATACATTAGCTAAGGGCAGATAACTGCTCTGTTTTTTTTTCTCACTAAGGGGGATAACTCGTGTTGTTATTTTGAGGGCCACCGTTAGAACGCAAAATTCAAATGAAAACCTTAAACTCCCTCTTCCTCCTGCCTCTTCCTCCACTCCAACCCCTCCTCCGCCTACTCCTTCTCATTCTTCCTCTCCTCCTTCCTCCTAAGCCATTTTAATAATATGCACATTTTGCAAATGCAAAAATATGCACCACGACTGTCATGTAATAATAAAAATTGTGAATAATGTAATAAGCCTTAAGATTTATGGTGACTTTCAACTTTTATAAAATGCCAAATCATGCACTTTAGAAAAAGTAAATAACAAAACCATGAGTTATTTAGTCTGCATATTTTTTAGTTCATTATCCTTCACTGGACCAGCAGTCAACCGCAGCATTTTTGGCCGTTCGCGGTTCGTAAGTAGAGTAGCACACGTTCGAAGCTCAGCTTCGACCGATTTGTGCAGCAGAATCGTGTCGCGTTATGTTATAACGTACTCGTATGGGAGCCGGTCGTTCAGAAAGCAGTGGCAAACTACTCAACGTAACACTTGCCTAGTACATCAACAGCAGCTGAAATATGATGGTGTTGACTGCAATGTCCCATAAGGGATATGCAACCAAATATATATATATATATATATATATATATATATATATATATATATATATATATATATATATATATATATATATATATTCCATTCCATTGGCACCTTGCCGTCTTGACAGACGATAGTTTGTGCTTTAAAAAGGCATAATAACTTTTAACTATGGCGGTAGCGAGTGTGACTGATAAGGCCAAATTGCGCTGTAAATGTCCGTTCACAGTGGGTGCATCTGAATACGTGGTCATTTCCACCATCATGCACCATCTTACGTCTCAAACGCTTGGTGTGTGACTTTTCTGCAATAATTTTCTCCTTTGACTTTATTCCTTATATATTGACTTTATATATATATATATTGCATATCCTATTTACAGGACATCACTGTCAACACCAGTATTTTACTGCTGTTGTTGATGTCTTGGCAAGTTTTACGTTCAGTAGTTTGCCATTGCTTTCTAATCGACCGGCTCCATACCAACACGTTCAAACCCCAGCACGATACGGTTTGCTGCTAAATCGGTCGCTGCTGTGTTTCGAACGCGTGGTAAGCAGTTCACGAATCGCATTCGCAATCCTTTAGGCCACGGAGACTGGCGTTATATATATACACACCTAATAAATAAATAACCCAGGTACACAACACAGCTGTGCGAGATTCGGCAGCAGATCGCGTCACGTTGGTTTCTTACGGAAAGGTATGCATACATATACATACATATACACACACACATACATATATACATACACATATATAAATACACCCACCCACACACACACATATATGTGTGTGTGTGTGGGGGGGGGGTGTATTTATAAATGTGTGTGTGTATGTATATATATATATGTATATATGTATGTAAATGTGTGTGTGTATGTATATATATGTACACACACACACACATTTATAAATACACCCCCCCCCCCCCCCTACACACACACACACACATATATGTGTGTGTGTGTGGGTGGGTGTATTTATATATGTGTATATATATATGTGTGTGTGTGTGTATATATATATATATATATATATATATATATATATATATATATATATATATATATATATATACACACACACACACACACTATTGTATACGCACTCACACCCACAGTCAGGCTGAGATGACGTCAGTCTCCATGCCATGTCTGCTGTTTGCCGGGGCAGGTAGATTCTGAGGGAGGTCGTGATAAAAAATTACCAAAATGTATATGTTACCGGCCATGTAGAGTGATGACAATTCACACATAAATACTACAATGGGCGTTGAATACAAACATGCATTCATTATCATTGCCATCGCTCTGAATAGTCCATAAGAATATTAAATGATCGTCGCTGGATTGACACGGAAAACTGCTATTTCCCGCCATTGAAATATCCCATTACAGCATCATAGCATGCAGTCTTCATGATTTCAGTTTGGGGTGTTACCTACCACCTAAATAGGCAAAAATTGCACAGTACGCGTACAAATGGATGCTCAATTTAATTATTTATTACTAAATCAATGCCTAAAAGTCTATATAAAACGGAATTTACGAGTCTACTTACGTCTTAAAAAGACGGTCACTTTATCTCGTTAGACGAAAAATTTGAGAAGTCCAAGATGTAAACATTCGTAGACAATGAAGGGAACTAGAATACTCGTAGTCGGTTTCTGTTTTAATGCGATCTTAAATAATCGGGGAATTTAATGTCACGAGTACTCTATATATCCTTAAATGGAGGACACAATAACAAGAAAACGAAAATCGCCGCAAGTACTTCTTTGGTAAAGTTCGGCAGCGCTGAAAACGTAGTGGCTACATTTAGTAAACATGGGAAACGCCAGGTAGAACAATGACCACATATGAAGTTTTCAATCAAGTGTCAGAGGCTATGTTTTATGCATAGGGACTTGCCAAAGTGGATACTTATTACAATGCCTACAAAACATCACTCTCATCAAAACCTGTTGGAAAGACTGTTATTCCTAGCTATTCCCCCTACCTCATATCTCTAAGCTCGCTATGTTTTTAATGTCTTGTGTCTATGGTTATATTGGTGGATCCTTGCCTCATCTCCTATTAACATCTTTCTAAACCACTATTGTGAAGAAGTTTCCAAGACACAGTAATGTTAATGGGCCAGTTTGCTCGATGTTCAGCTTGTGTAGAATGTCTGCATTTTAGTTTTCTGTATCCACAGTATACTACAATTGTTTTCATAAAATTAAAAAGTCATGATTGTTTTCATTATTGTTTACGAAATAGTCCTTGAATGATATCCATATGTTGCCATTTATGTTGATGACTCCCTGCACACCTGTTTAGTTGCAGATGTTTGAGACGGGAAGAAAGGTTATAAGTCAAGTGTGGAGCATGTTTGATAAACCGTCTACCTCAGCCGTGAGAGAAGAATTTGATCTCACTGTTCACTTTGTTTCCTGTTTACATTTACTGTGTTCATTTTATTGGTATTGCAAGTTTATTATTTGGGGCAACTTTTTAATTGGGTTGTATGCCAAAGAAGAAATGTAAAACTGCACCATGCAAGCAAAATAAAATAAAAAGAGGATGGAAAGTTATTATATAAATTACAAAAGGTACAAGCAGGTCAGAGAAACCAGGGACTATATCTGCAACATTCAAACCATCTTTGAGAAATGTAGAGAGTACAGTGTAGATCTTCATAATTGTTTCGTAGACTACAGTGAGACCTTTGACTGTTCATTGTGGGACACAGAGGTGTTTCCAAGGCACCAGGGCTGGGTTCTATACTGGCCAAGACCTATTGACGCATCCTCGCCGAGCGTCCTGGGCAACAGGTCCCTTCGGGGTCCTGGCTAAAGTCAGTAGGATCGTTGATTCCTCCGAAGTCGGAGAGTGTCTGCCTTCACGGCGAGGAACCACCAGTCTGCACACCAATAAGCCAGACATGGATCAATGGATACTCACGCAAACCTCAGGTCCTGTATGACATCACACTGATGTTGGACAACAGGATGTCTTCATCCGACATACAGGACTTCACGCTGGAGTTCACAGCCAGCGAACACAAGCAAGCAAGCAACTGTTCATTGTGAGAAATTGTGGAACATCATGAGAGATGTGGGGTTTCCAGCACAATTGAACAACTTAATTGAATCATTACATGATGGACAACAAGAAGCTGTCAGAGTAGTTTGTGAAACAAACTGATATGAGGTGCAAAAGGAAGTAAGACAGTTGCATTCTCTCTCCATACCTTTTCAGTGTATGTACCAAAAATGTAATGAGAAACGCCAAAAATGATTAACCACAGAAAATTTTTATACATTCACAGTCGGTAGAAATCCAATCCCACAACTCAGATATACTCATCCAACAGTTCTAAGGGATTAGAAAAATCTTTCCTGTCTGTTAAGTGACACCAAAAATCTAAATACTTTATTTTAACTTACAAAATATGTCCACAGATAATACTACATTAATTGATTGATTAATTAATTAATTCATTCATTCAGTAGCATGTTCTTTGCAGAACCTCGCTCTCATAACAATCTTCTGGAAAACTTCTCGGTCATAAGCGCGATGTCCAGCGTCCGTTATATCCATCTGGAAATCATCTGAAACATCTTTTTGGCCTTCCTCTCCCTCTCTTCCCGGACATATACCTCTCCATTATTGTTCTCTCCAAACTTTCATGACGTTTCAAGTGATCAGAATATTTTAATTTTCTTTGTTGTATCGTCTTTAGTAGCCAACCTTATTCATTATTCAGTTCTTGTCGTATGGATGCATGTGTTCTTTTCTGTATCCAAGACATTCTTAGAACCTGGCTATAACATTTATATTCAAAGGCATTTATGCGCTGTTCAGCTTGTTTAGTAAGTGTCCAGGTCTCACAGGCGTATCTTGCAATGGGAAAGATGCTTGCTTTCAAAAATCAAATTTTTGCAGTTCTATCTGTCCCACTCAACGATTTATTCAGTTGTGTTAGTTTTTGAAGAGCAAAAGATTTGTCTTTTAATTTCTTTCATTGTTTCACCATTGTTGGTCACTAATGATCCAATATATTTAAAATATTTTCTACCACCTCCAATTTGTCCTCATGAAAATCAATTTCTTTCTCCATATTAATGTTATCTGTATGCATTATCTTTGTTTTTGCTATGTTAAGATATAAGTTGTGATTTTGACTATTCTTTTGGGTTGAGGTTATTAGTTTCTCTTTACATAATATTACATACCAACTAAAAATCACAGTCAACTGAAGAATTGAAAATGTCACAAATGTTGAATATGTTGGCTCCATTATGAACAGTGCGGATTGTTAAAAAAAAAAAAAGAAAGTCAGACGTAGACTTGCCATAGCAATTTACAGGTTAAACTGTATGAAGAGCCTATGGCACAACATCTGGAAATTTGGTATAACATGCATCTTTCCTGTGAGTCATGGATCATTTTGTAAAACTAAAGAATAATATTGAGACATTAAACAAAATTATCAGAATACTGTGAACCAAGAAGAAGAAAAATACTGAACATTCTACAAGATCAGAACATCAAATATAACTGGAGCATAAATAGCATTATTCTTAGAAACTGAAATATTTTGGCCATATTAAACGTCAGTGTTTTGGAAAGAACAGTGATGAAAGCCATGGTTTCTGGAAAAAGAGGCAAGGGTTGACAGCATGAAGATGGACATAGGACACTGACGATACCTTGATCGTGAAAATGTGTGAGGCAGGGGGAACTGGCGAAGGATTAAGAATCTTTTTGATAGGCAGTGATGAGAGCGACCTCATGCAAAGGACCTGCTACCCGATGATGTTTAATTGAGGCAAAAATGAGAAGATACATCAATAAAACAAGTATTTAGCTTGTGCACCTTTACCAGATTGATGTTTCACCAATTACACTGACAGCTGCTTGTTGTATATGATGTAATGATTTTCAATTAAGCTGTTGAAATGTACTGGAAACCCCACATCTGTAATGAGTGCCTTCCACTTTTTTGAGCCAACTCAGCACTTAACTTCTTCATACTTGAGGTTGTAAACCTGTAGGCTCTATTCTGCTTTATAAGATGAGCAAGATATTTTATACAGGAAGGTGATGAAGGTAGTCTTTCATGAACTTTAGATACCTGCATAGAGCTTGCTCAGTTCCAGTCCTTAAGAGAAATGTGCCAGAGAATATTTGGGCATTATTTTTCAGTGTAAGAACACAGAAGTAATTTGTACTGCATTTTTGCACCCCAAAATCTGGCAGAGACGAGCTCTTATGGATGGTCCCAAGTACAATAGCGTTTATTAAAGTTGATTTCATTTGATCCATTAATCAATCAGTCAAGTAATTTGTAACCTTTGCCATCTTTTCATAAACAAATTATGGTTGAATTTTTACATTTTGTTTGCTTCTATCGTTAGTTATTTTGAAACAAATGTTTGTACCAACTGAAACAGAAAATCTGACTTTTAAGGACCTGTTGTACATGCTTTGTATATCTGGCATATGGTACTATCCCTATATGTCTTATAGACCAATTGGCACTCGAGAGGGGGATAGAGTCAATATCACACTGGCCGCCGTTACATCACTAGACATCACCTGGTACCCATTATAGGCTAGGTCGACCCGGAAGACCAGGTTAGTTAAAAAAAATTAGTTTTAATGCCAATTCAAATCCATCACCACCAGGCTGGCAAGCAAATGTGCTAGCCACTGCATTGCTAAAGCCCCCTAAATAAGATGCATTTTGAAATGTATCATTTATTTTATCCTTAAATTTCATTATATTTCTAAAACTGATGTCCTCTTCAGCCCTCCTGGGTCATAATTGAGATATATAGTGTCTGTTATTTCTGATAAAAGATTTTCTTGTTTGTTTATTCATGTCTGTCATACATTTATCATACATATATTTGTACAATGCTCCTTACCTTCTACAAGAGGCTATGTATTTTTATACTTTGCTATTTCATATTGAGCCGTCTCCCTAGACTAGACGTTTAACGACTTTCTCCGTAATCCTGTATACTCTTGTGAGTAACGTGATGTTTGTGAGAATCAGTAGCGGTTCTCTCCACGTCGGTAACTTACGAGGTATGTGAACCGGTCACTCAGAAAGCAATGGCAAACTACTGAGCGTAATCTTGCCAAGAAATCAACAATCAGCTGAAAGATGCTGATGTTGACAGCTATGTCCTGTAAAGGATATGTGAACCAGAAAAAAAAATTTCATATTGATAGGTTGTTTAGTAATGCATATTTTTACCCGCGTTAGAATCGTTTTCACCTTATTTGTTACAATTTAGCTTCATTGATGCAGGCGCTTAGTTGGGCCAAAAAGATCTGTCTCGTGTCGAAGTTATCTGGAATCTATTTTAGTATACTTTCGCCAGTGAAGACAGAAGTTATCTAGGTTAATAGCTCTTGACGTCTGCTCTGTTTATGTAATATATTATCTATATACATTTCTATTGTTCTAACCGCATTGGAAACTTACTGGGTATGTGAGCCACTCACTCAGAAAGCAATGGCAAACTACTGAGCGTAATCTTGCCAAGAAATCAACAATCAGCTGAAAGATGCTAATGTTGACAGCGATGTCATGTAAAGGATATGCAAACATTTTTAGGTGGCATTTCTGTTAGATACAGTGATGCATGTTAGTTTCTTAGTATTTTTTGCCAGGATTTCTAAATAGTATAGTTACATATCTTTGTTTCATAATTTGATTCTCTAAAGAAAAATTCCAGAAATTGTTTGTTTCTGGGTAAAATTGAGGAAACAGATCAGCTGGGCCTGGCCCTTCACAAGGAAGCAACACATGGAAGTAGACGAGCCCTCAAGAAGATTTTAAATACAGGTAGGAGTTTGTATTGCATTATTTCAGTTTTATGTATAAGTACTTCTTTTCAGAGGTAGACAAATATAAGCTACACAGTCGCTTTGGTGCTTAGACATTTTAACTTGGCCTTTGAATTTTCTTTATTTGACTCGTGTTTTTCTTAGCCTACATTTGCAAAAAAATATGTTGGCTCCTGAGGAAAACGGGGTTGGTTCCTGAAATATTTTAGTTTTGTCTATCCCTGGCTCTTTTGTGTCACATCATCTAATAGGGCTTCTTAAAGAAGTTGTGACCATCTGGGTGGGGTGGTGGGTGTAATATGCGTGTGTGAAAGAGAGAGAGACCTGTGGAATGTGTGTTACTGCAAGAAGGGTAGAGTGACAACATAGCACACATAGTTTAGGTGTAATTTTGTGTAGATTATAAGCAGTGTCATAATAATTGAATGTGTTGTACGTACAAAGTTAGATTTTGTATTCAAATAATTTTAGGGCCTTAAAAGAATCTTTGTTTTCTGGATGTCTAATTTATCTTTTGGTTTGTGTACCTGTGTTTGTTTGTGCAAGTGCATGCATTTGTGTACATATGTATGTATGTGTGTGTCATGTATGTCTGTGTATATACACATGCAGGACACAGTGTGGCATAGAGATATTCAGATTGGCGCTAGTTTAATTAACACTTATCAGGTCCAAATGCAACTGCATAATATTTTTACAGTACTGTAGAACTTCACTATTCAGATGCACTTGTGTCAAATCAATTATTTGGATACAAATTTCAGGAAAACAGTATACTGATGTTAATAAGTTTAGTTTAGTCGCCGGATCAACATCACGGCACACGGGTGTAATCCATAAGTCCTCCGTTCTACTCCTAACTCAAGCCTGAGTCCAGAGAATCTGAACTCTGTGCACGTACTCCGTAGCACCGGCGAGGATCCTGAAATACTTTGGGTAGATTTTTAACTCGAAATTTTGCCCGGGCAGCGCTGTTAGGCTACTCTTTTTTTATTTCCAACTGCCAAGGGATTTTTTATGTCCGCAACATTACACACAGGCGTCCGATCTCACTACCAGGGGGAAATTTTGTTACTAGAAGTCCCTGTGAAAACATCCCGGCCGTCACCGGGACTTGACCCAGGACCTCCAGTACTCGAGGCGGACACCATACCTCGAGACCACTCAACCCCCTACTGATGTTAATAAATGTGGCTATATCTTTAACTGTGAATAAGTGATTATGGCCTCAAATAAGAAGAGTGAAAGAAAAGAACACACATCAAGAAAGCTTTAAGAACTACTATTGAAATGAAAAAGGAACTTATTTCAAAACACAAAAGTGGAGAATATCTTGTTGATCTAGCCAAGGAATATGGCATGTCGACACCTCCAGTATTTTCTATTATAAAAAAAATAAATGAAAAGTGGTAATGTGGCAAATGGAAATAAAAGTTTTTTTTCCAAAAAATAAAGGACACAGCCCGTGGAAAAGTGAAACTCTTTTAGTGTGGAATATTTAACAGTTGACTAGTGATAGTATTTAAGAATTAACAATCTTTGAACAAGCAAGCTTGCCCGTGTGTTACCAGGACCTTTAAAGGAAGTAAAGAATAGTAACACTGTAACATACCATGCATGGTGTAAAAGGGTTGGTGTGGAAATGGCTAACCCCATCCCAAGGCAATTTCAGCTGCAAAGTCCAACCAACCTTGGACAGGTCTAGATATCAGGAAAGAAGAATAACTCAGCCGACCAAGATGAAAGGATTCTCTTCTAGAAGAAGTATGGCGCAATGTGGAGAAAGCTGCAAGGAGTATGGATCACTGAATTAGCTTCTTTCACCTTGGAGAATCTCCAGAATTGTCACCTGGAATGTTAAAACTATTTATGAATTGGAAAAAAACAGCACATGTGGTAAAGGAAATTAAATAGATTAGCATTTTGGAATTATGTAAAATAAGATGGAGCAGAGCAAGCAAACAGCTTCTAAATACAGGTGAAACAGTACTATTATCAGGTTAAACAGAAAAAAATATCTCACATTTGATTGATTTAATATCCATTTTTTTTTTCACCCTTACATTGCCACAGGAAATGTGATTGCTCTTAATATTCTGACTTTGGTTGTTCTATCTGCTCCAATTCATAAAGGTTTTAATTGCTTTAGTTTTTGTAGAGCAGTGTTTGTATGTCTTTTAATTTCTGTCAACATATTTCTGTCATTTCTCAACTATTCACTTTCTGTAATTTCTTTTCATTTATAAATATATATGTTGCCATATTTGTTTTATCGGATGTCATTTTTTGTGTTTTTGTTGTGTTGAGATATAAATTTTGTTTCTCACTTTACTCTTGCGCTGACTTTTAATAATCTCAATCCAGCCATCTGTGTAGATTACCCCAACGACCTGGGTCAAACACCTCTGTTCTGTGCCTGCGCCAGAGAGAATGAGTCTACAGCTGTACTGTTGTTACAGTGGAGAGCAAACCCAAATGAGTAAGATTAATGAAACATTGAAGCACTTTAGTTAATACTGTATGGTCATGTTATGAGGAAAGAAACCCTGAGATTCACTGTCCCATCTGGCAAGATTATTTGAAAAATAAACATGATAAAATATAGAACAAATGCTCAATAGTCAAGTGCCTTTGAAAGATGTTCTCACAGGCTGTTTCAGTATTGTTATGAAAAGCTTCTGCTTCTGCCTTATATCCGCTAATAAGCATAGACCCTCCTATATTTTGTCTTTTCCTGTAGCTGTCTTTTTGCCATTCCCATATTATTTATCTCAATCTCTGATTGTCTTCTCCTTGTGCATTTAGGTCTCCATCTATTTCTTTTGCCCTTGGAATCCAGAGAAGGGACTTTCGAGTAACACAGGTTTCCTCAATGTGTCTTATTCAGTAAAAGCATATTTTACTAACCTCATGAGTTGTTGGAATTTATTTAGTTCTCTCCATAAGCTCTGCTTGAGTGATCCTGTTAAACCATTTTAGTCCTATGTTACGAGGGAAAGTCAATAAGTAAGTCACAAATGGCTGTAGAAAAATAACTAAATATGATAACAACTTGAAACCAGTTTATTTTTATACATACATTGTCCATTTATTTCTCAACGTAATTTTACCGGCATTGATGCACTTATCCCATCGTTTTATCAGTCCTCCCAAACCGGCTGCATAGAACTGCGTGCTCTGTTTTCTAAACCACGTTGTCACTTCACATTCAACTTTGGCGTCATTCTCGAAATGTCTCCCGCCAAGCTGGGTTTTCAGTGGACCAAAAAAGGTGGAAATCGCTAGAGGCTAAGTCGGGGCTGTAAGGTGGATGTTCCAGAACTTCCCACCTTAGTTGGTTAATGTTCTCCTGAGTTAATCGAGCTGTATGTGGTGGTCTGGCATTGTCATGAAGAAGCAAAACTCCTCTAGTTAGCAATCCTGGACGTTTTCTTCGAATTGCATCATGAAGCATCGATAGAATTTCACAGTACGATTCAGAATTCACATTGTCACCTTTCTTTTTGAAATTGGTTAAAAGCACGCTTTGACAATCCCAGAACACAGAATAACCTTTCCTGCTGATGGCGTAACCTTGAATGTTTGGACACAAGGCGAAGAAGGATGTTTCCATTACATTGAAGCACGCTTTGATTCGGGCTGGTAGTCAGCATAAACAGGAAGCATTTCCTTATGAATGCCCACAACAAACGCACAACAGCACGTTTGCTCTTTGGTTGGACACTCCATAAGTACAGTCGCCATTTTTTTTATGCGCTGCGCATGCACATGAGACACCTAGCACCACCTGATGAATGGGAATATAAAGTTTGATGTTGCTGTCACCTAATGACACCTGTAGTAAACACCAACTACATTTACCTGCCATCCCACAGAACTGTGTGACTTACTTATTGACTCGCCCACATATTTAGGCACCAGTTATTGAATATTTATAGTTTATTAGTACTTTTAGTCATTTCCATGTTTCTTCCGATTCCGATTCCAATTCAAAAACAAAAATTCCAAATTCGACCTCGTCTAACCTGCTTCATCAGCTGTGGTTATTGTTGAGGTACGTGGTTTTTGTGGGTTTATTCACCCTAATTCTTGTCTTGTGAGTCCTATCTCGGACTGGTTATGTAGCGTTTGTGTCTGTGACGTCAGCAGTGGGATCGGTCGGCGGCTGTCCTTTGTGCATGTTTCCTCTTGTGGTTTTCTTTGTTGGTGCAGGCTCCTGGCTCGTCTGGCTTGATTGGCTGCAGTCCTTTGAAGGACCTGTCTCCTCTGGTGGTGTCTGTTGTTGGATGAAGGCTGCTGGTTCCTCTGGCGTGGAAGGTTGCAGTCCTTAAAAGGACTTTTTATTTGTTTTGTTGCCTTCCTTTTTGTGTATTTTATGTAGGAGCTTCTCGGTGGTTTCCATTTCTTGTTTGCGCAATATCTCTTTCCTCTCCCTGTTGATTCTTTCGCGCCTCTTGTCCATTTCGAGTGATCTGCTTTCTTGTTTCCTCTCCCATTCTCCTAGCTCAACTTTATTCATTCTGCCCAACGCTTGAAATTCCTCCCTTGTCATTGGAGCAGGGTACTCTGTGCCGCCGTCACTCTCCGACCCTATGATTTCTCCAGTGGTCTCATGGTATACTGGTTTCCTCTTGGCCCCAGGTGGCACGAAGAAGTTCTGTATCGTATCGG
Organism: Cepaea nemoralis; assembly: GCA_014155875.1. Lineage (NCBI taxonomy): Eukaryota > Metazoa > Mollusca > Gastropoda > Stylommatophora > Helicidae > Cepaea > Cepaea nemoralis. The sequence continues at coordinate 330,905 of JACEFZ010027486.1, forward strand.
CCTTTTGTTGGGTTTCATCTTGCGGCTGTTCTGTGATCGTTTCCTTGGCTTCAGCTGGTTTTCTTTGGGTTAGTTCTCTTTTTAGCATTTCTCTCTCCACTTTGATGTTTCGTAGAATCTCTTCATTCTCCTTCTTAATCAGTGCCATATGTTCTACTTCTTGCTTGATGTTTTGCTGTATCTCCTTCATTTCCGCCAGTAGTTTTTCGTTGTCGTTATTCGGGGTCGGCGTTAGCAGTGCCTTGACTTGTCTCTTCAACTCGTCTATCTGTTTTTGAAGTTGATCTCTTTCGGCTTGTGCTATACCCGTGGCTGTCTCGCCCCTCTGCATTGCTTCCTTGAATGGTGTCTTTGTGATGATGGCGATTTTTAAGACGTCTCTATGTCTCTGCAGGTACGGACAGCCCAGGTATCTTGCTCCATGTTTGCCCAGGCAGTTGGCACACTTTCTTTTGTTGTTGGGTGCTCGGAAGTCCGTGTCCATCTTGGCCAGCGGACACTCCTTGAAGGCGTGGTGAGCGGCGCAGTATCGGCAGATTTCCGTCTTACTGCGACACGTAGCTCTGCTGTGGCCGGCCTTCTGACATCTGGAACATTGAGTGATTCTTGGTATGAATCTCTCTGGCTGTTGAGTTTTCTTGCTGAATGATACTGTGATCGGCATTTCGCTGCCCTCCGACGTCACTACTGCCAAGGTTGTAGGTATCTTGGAGTAGGTGAGAAGCCGCTCCGCCTTCAAGAATCGGATGTGAAGATTCTCTTCACGTAGCTGCTTCAGGATTTCTTCATCTGTCAGCTCCACAGGAATCCGCTTGACAACCCATCGGACTGTTTTCGAGTCGGTGTTTCCGACTCTGGTGTCTTTCTCCTCCTTCTCTGCTGTCTTGGTTCTTGACTGTGTTGGGCTGTCAATCTTCTCCCTCGTAGTAGCTTCAGTAATGGCTGTAGTATCAGGCTCTTTGATGCAGCTAGCAGGTGGGCTCTCGACGTTCTTCTTCTTGTTGTCGGCTCCCACGCTGCACATCTTGGCAACAGCGTGTTTCTTGTTGTTGGACTTTCCATGTGACATTTTCCCGCGTATCAGGCTTCTTGACAGGATAATGCGACTTGTTTGCGCTCGCAGTGCGAATGACGTTCCATGTTTCTGATCCATACAGGCTATTTAAACTAAAACATTACATACAGCAATAGGAAAGAGACAAACAGCTTTCTGTGGTCATGTGATAAGAAGAGAGGCATTGGAGAGCAGAAGCAGACCAAGAGAAATGATGCTAGATGGATTGAGACGGTGGCACAGAGGGATATCAGCAGAGTTGATCCAGAAAACCAAGGACTGAGATCTGTGGAGAGTCATGCCAGCCGACATGTCATTTGAGATGATGATGATCCATACAGCAGTACTGATTTTACATTAAAAAAATGTTTGCATATCCTTTACAGGACATCGCTGTCAACATCAGCATATTTCAGCTGATTGTTGATTTCTTGGCAAGATTATGCTCAGTAGTTTGCCGTTGCTTTCTGAGCGGCCGGCTCACATACCCCGTAAGTTACCGACGCGATTCGAACCACTGCTGATTTTCACCGTCGTCACGTTACTTACGAGAGTATACGAGATTACGGAGAAAAGTTGCTAACCTCTAGGCCAGGAAGCCGGTGATTTTACATTAGAGTTAAATATTCTAAGTTTGATGCTAGTTCTTTTGACTTCCACACATTTTCTAGCGCTATAGACACCACTCTTGCCTTTTGTATTTTAATTTTAATATCTCTATATGTTTCTCCTTCTCTGTCTACATTGCTACCTAAATGTGTGTATAATTCTACTATTGAAATGAGGTTTCACAAAATGAGATCATATTACTGTTTGCTTGATTTATTCTCATTATCTTTGTCTTTCCTCAATGAATCTGTAGATCTAATTGTGTGACCCCCCTTGTTTATCTTGTATCTGCTTCTGTTTGTGGGATGGTAGGGAAATGTCCCTTTTGAGAGTTGTTACATCAGGATGCAAAAATAAACTGGACAGAAAAGAGATCAAATGAACAAATTCTTGCAGACTTTGGAGAAAATAGACAGCTATTGAACATCTTTTGAAAATCAAGATTATCTGGACTTGGTCATAATATGAGACATGGATGTCAGTAACTGAAATTACTGGGGTGGGGGGGGGGGGGGTGTCCAAGTAGCAACTACAAGCAAGTTTTCAAGGATTTTGGGACACTGACTTAGCTTAGCTTAAGAGAGCTGAGTTTGGGAGACTTTAGAGGGACATGATCAAATGACTTCTACTCCAGTCTTCAGACTGATTGTCCCAATGAATCAGTGAATACATCATCATAACACCAAAGTGTGCAAGCCTTCATTAAGCAATCACAAATCTGTCACACATCTGTGATAATTCATACTGAAATTGAGTCTTCTGACATTCATCTGTTCTCTTGTAATCACACAATTAACTTCTAATATTGTCTAGCATTTATACAATTCACAAATTCATTCCTCCATGTAGTACAACTACAGCTAAGAGCTGTGCACACTATGAGGTTTATTTGCAGAATGACTTATCTTTCCAATTACCTTTGTGCATTAACTCACACCTCTGTCTAAAGTTACAAGCAAAATACATCAATTGCTCAATCAATTGCTTGATTTATTCCCATTATCTTTATCTTTCCCCTATTATTTTTTAGATCTAATTGTGTGACTTCCCATTAAATGTGTTTACCTTGCCTATGATTTTGTTAGTGGTATGGTAGGGCAATCTGTTTTTCAAAATTTGGAAGAAAATCTATCAATTGCTCTGGCAAAAAAAGTTGAGTCAAAAGGATTCTCAAGCGTTCACTGCACATGGCTCCTTCCCACATGGACAATATCATCATCATCATTGTCATGTGCCTTGTTGATAAGCAAGGGCGGTCATGGTTTGCCATTTCACACAATCACCATTGTCTTGGATCAGGTCTGTGTTCTTGTCTTGATTATGCCATATGGTAATACCATCCAAGAGTCTATCTCTCAGCCTTCTCCATGCCCTCAATCAATCAATCATGTGCCATGCCGGAAAGCGTGGGCGGTCATGACTCGCCATTTTACTCGATCACCAGAGTCGTGGATCAGCTCAGTGTTCCTGTCTCGTCCATGCCACGTGGCCAAGCCATCCAGGTATTTTCCTCTCGGTCTTCCTCGTGGTCTGTTCCCCTCGATCTTGCCAGTTGCCACTAAGTTCTCCAATCCATTTCTTCTCATAACATGTCCAAAAAATGTTGACTGTCTTCACCTAATTTCTCTAATCAGTCTGCGATTTTCATTTGTCTCCTGTAGTACTTGGTCATTGGTTTTTCTGTCTGTCCATGGTATTCTTTGCATTTTCCTCAGAAACCACATTTCTGCAGCCATTAGATGTTTTTCAGCTTGACTGCACATTGTCCAAGTTTCACATCCATACAAAAGAACAGGCTCTATGTATCTCCTCAGCACTCTTTTTCTTGTTTCAATTGACATCTTTTTATTGGTCAGAATGTCTTTCATCCTGCTAAAGGCTACTTTTGCCATGGCTATTCTTGTTCTAATCTCTTCAAGGCATCTACCATCAGATGTTATGACTGTTCCGAGATAATTGTATCAATTCACTTGTTGCAGAATATTCCCATTTACTTGTATATTACATTGTGGTACTTCGTTCTTCCTAGTGACGACCATAACCTGTGTCTTCTTACAATTTAATGCCAACCCTAGCTGCTCACTGTACCACAACCGCGTCTACTAATTGTTACAGATCCTGTGCATTGTCTGCAATCAATACTGTATCATCTACATATCTAATGTTATTGATGTTTCTTCCACCAATGCTGATTCCATTTATATCTTCTACATTTCTGCCCTATTCTCATAAATTTTATCAGTTGTCACCACATAGAAGTAAAGCGCCTCTTTCCTTGCGCAAACCTATGAGACTGGCAAGGTGGAGTACCTGTTTCTCCCACACAATCACCACACTGCCCCTCTCTTTTTCTCCACCTTCCTCTCTCAACCTTGAAACCATGGGTGGTTTGAGCTTTAGGCAGTTGACATAGTTGTTGGTTGTGGTCCTGAAGTTTGTGTCTCTTTATGGTGACATTGGCTACACTCACCATCCAGTATGGTCACCACCAAGAAGGATAGTAGTGGCTTTACAGATAGCTAGGAAATCATGATTCCTCTCATATAAACATATATGCCAAACCCTCATACCTAAAACTAGAGTTATTACATGAATACAGTTTTATTACAGGAAAAGTCTTGATGGCATGACACCATGTCATGCAGCAACTTACACTGGCAATGTGTATCTGTTGGGGAAACTGATTGAAGCAGGCGGCGACTTGCGTCTTCATGACAACAACGGAAACAGCATGAGAGACTGGGCTCTTAAAAACTCTGATGTACGAAAGAGATCCAAAATGCTGGAGTTCATTGATAAAACTCAGATGCGTGCTATGGCCTGCAGCGGAGAAGCAGTTAGTTCAACAACTGTCATAGCTCCTGCAAGCAGGTTTGTTTGTTGTCATTATCATCTTCATCTAACCTTTCATTCCATTCAGACTGCAATAATACAGCTGGTCTTAAGCTGCAGATTAATGTTGTTTAGTATGTTTGTGAGAGCCATGGTTAAAAACACGGGAAGCAGTGCTGTTCATGGACACCACATAGGAAAATGCCTTCACCATGAAGGAGTGGCTCTAATGTTATCTAAAGATGCAAAGAAAGCGCAGAAATGGGAAGCAGTGAGTTTTATAATACAAGGGGGCTCCAAATGATTTGTGTGTGTGAATATATTCTGAAACAGTACAGAACAAATGTATCATTTTTCATTGTAGTCACAACTGCATTCAATGCAAAGCTTCCAGCACTTATAAAATGCTTGAACTCCTGCAGAAAAAAATTCTCTTGGTCGCATGTATAACCACTCATGCACCACCTGCTGTACCTCTTCATTGGACCTACAGTTTTGAAATGTCTTACTCCACTCATACACTTACTGGACTGACAGGCATGTATCACCATACAGGACCTTTGAAGAATTTCTATAGATTTCTTCACTGATCAAAACACGGATAACTGAATGCTGCTGCTCTTTGGTGCATGTCAAAAGTCGGTTGCCATCTTTAAACTGTCCTTATGATGTTACTGTGTTCATCTGTACCATGATACCATGTGCTTAACATCCTTAACAACAATATTGGCAGGTTACAAGATAATGGCATGGTTATTGTAATTTCTATCACACTTTTAAGGTTTGTATTTGGAGCCTACTCAGAATAATAATTAATAATATAAACATATAGAACCACACAAAAGTAACCATGAATGTGATCCAGAGTTATGCACCAAAAAAGATAAAGGAGAGGCAGAAGTAGCAACAGCAAAAGGAAACCTCAGAGGCTTACAGCACCACATGAAAAATGGCAGGAAAATATAACCAACCAAGTGAACTTACCAAATATACTTTGAGGTACTTCTGAATAGACCAGTCTCAAACTATTCACCTGATATTCAGCCTGCTGATGTGGAGCTAGATATCAACTCATTGTCAACTATCTAAAGAAGAAATTAGGAAAGCTATCAAACTTCTGAAGGATGGGAAAGCTGCTGGTCCAGATGGTACCTGAGCAGAAGTTAGAAAAGCCATTATACACACTTCAACTGAATTACTGTATACATTATTTAGCAGTCTTGGAGTCTGAAAAAATTGCATCAAACTGGAAAGATAGATATCTGGTGAAGTTGCCAAAGTAAGAAGTATTGCTGAAGAAAGGAATATATAGAGGAATAATTTTATTGTCAGTTCCTTGGAACATATTGATTTACTCTTAATGAAGAAGTTGAATGTGAAGTGTGAATGTTGCTAAGCAGAAGCGCTAAGGCAGCAACCCAACGACATTTATGGTGTAGGCATTAGCGGACTAATCAAGTGAAAAGATAAATGCTTGTGTTCACAGAGATTATGTTGAGAAATGAGGAGCAACGTATGTACAATAATTCATGGTTTTCTTCTATGGTTTTTATTTTACATACTAATTTATGAATTACTGATTTACCCTTGTATAGTTAACAGTTACTTCATACAGAACATTTAAATATTTTAGGACTCTATAACACTTAATCATGGGTCAATTATTATTCTCCCCATTGATTATTATATTGATCTAGCACTAGTTGTGATTTACATGAGAACATTGCAGGAAAAACGTATGATGTAAAAATTAATACCAATACTAACTGTTGTGTGAAATCGAATATTATATAAATATTTGAAATCTGGCCATGCAGGCCTCACATGCAGACGTCAGTGATGGACATCATGAGGAAAAAGACTGGCAGTGACCACAGTCTTGAAAGTCTCAAGCGGGTTCAAAGCACAGGGTTTGGAAGAGTAAGTTGGATTGATTCAGTTATTTCTCTGTTAGAGCAAGATTTATTTTACGTATTCCACCTGTTTGTGTGAGTAAATCAACAGAAATTGAATTGGTCAACTTTAGATGAAGTTGCATTGTGTTTTTTGTGCTGATGAAGGCTTTCCAACTGCAACATCCATTTGTGTCACTTGATTGTGTTTATGTAAAGCTGACCAATTCCCCTTTATGTGTTTGTTGATTTACTCATGGTATTTTTTACAACGTTTCTGCAGTTTAACCCATTTCATTACTTGCTTGTATGGATAGTGCAAAAATTCGAATGTAAAACGTGTTTTAGTAATAAAAATATAGAATGCTTCACATATGTTTAATAGAATGTTTCACAAATATTTAATAGAATGTTTCACATATATTTAATAGAATGTTTTCATATGTTTAATAGAATGTTTCACATATATTTAATAGAATGTTTTACATATGTTTAATAGAATGTTTCACATATGTTTAATAGAATGTTTCACACATGTTTAATAAAATGCCACAAATGTGTATAATAAAAGAACATTTACAAACCTTGAGACATATTGGCTATTTGGTGCTGGTCTTATGTTTGCTTTTGACCAATTGGTGAGATGAAGATGACTCTCGTAATCATCCCAAATAAGATATAATGTCAGATATCAGCCATTATGAATTTTGGCTTCCTAAGTCCCTTATTGATCACATGTCCATTATTGGTCATACTGTTCATCAATGATAGGAAGATTCATGTGTATTCCATCCATCCATCATGCACCATGCCGGTAAGCATGGGCGGTCATGATTCGCCATGTCACTCGATCACCATAGTCGTGGATCTGCTCAGTGTTCCTATTTCGGCCATTCCATGTGGCAAGGCCATCCAAGTATTTACTTCTCTGTCTTCCTCTTGTTCTCTTTCCCTCGATCTTGCCAGTTGTCACCAAGATCTCCAATTTATTTCTTCTCATAACATGTCCAACAAATGTTGACTGTCTGCATCTAATTTCTCTAATCAGTGTATGAATTTCACTTGTTTCTTGTAGGACTTGGTCATTGGTTTTTCTGTCTGTCCATGGTATTCTTTGCATTTTCCTCAGAAACCACATTTCCACAGCCATCAGATCTTTTCCCATTCTACAAGTCTGTATCCTATTTCATTTCACTCTCCTAAACCATGGTTTCCTACTGTGCATCCATCACCTTGATTTCCTACTGTTGCGTTGAAGTCACCCATTATGATATTTATTTCTGAATTTTTACATTTCTTCAAAGCAAACTCCATATCAATATAAAATTCCTTTATACTACTATCTTCACTGGATTCTTCTGTTGGGGCATATATTTGAATGACATTTATGTTAAAAGGTCTGCCAATTAATTTAACCAATAGAACCCTGTCTGACACAGCCTAATATCCTTTAACAGAATTTGATGTTTGCCTATCCAAGATAATTGCTACACCTCTTTGTCGTTCTTCTCCCCCAGAATAAATAATCTTAAAATCCTCATCTATCTTAATCCCAGCTCCTTTCCATGTGTATTATCAGACTATATATTAACAAGTCAGAATAGGTGTAAAGTATCATCCTTATTTACTTGCCAGGCCTGGACAATTATATGCCAGCAGTTGATAAATCCATAAGAAACATTTAAAGCTGTACATATTTGCTAGATGCACCGGGACGCAGAGGTGTTTCCAAGGCACCAGGGCCAGGTTATATACTGGCCAAGACCTATTGACGCGTCCTTGTCAAGCGTCCTGGGCAACAGGTCCCTTCGGGGTCCTGGCTAAAGTTAGTAGGATCATCGATTCCTCCGAAGTCGGAGAGTGTCTGCCTGTACGGCGAGGAACCACCAGTCTGCACACCAATAAGCCAGACATGGGACAACGGATACTCACGCAAACCTCAGGTCCTGTACGACATCACACTGATGTTGGACAACAGGATGCCTTCATCCGACATACAGGACTTCGCGTTGGAGCTCAAGCCAACGAACACAAGCAAGCAAGCAGGCTAGATGCACCTTCAAGAGTGGCATAGAGGATGTTTGGTGGTTGAGTGTACCAACAAGACGGGACAAATGTTGGTTGGGAAACATATTACCTGCACCAGTCGGCATGGAACATGATGATTATGATTATGCTTAGTGTTGTATAAGTATAGAACTGTAGTAGTGCAGTGGCTGGAATCTTTGCCTGCTAACCATGTGATCATATGTTTGTATCTCCTTTTGGAGTGGAAATGAAAAAAGAAATTGACCTGGATTCCTAGGTCGAACAGCCTTCAATAAACTGGGTACCAGGAAAGGGTCTGTGAAGTAAAGGTGGCTAGCAGGGTACATACCACATCATCCTCGAGTGCCAGCGGGTTCACAAAAATAAGGGACAAGTACCCATTAGCCAGAAGTCAGTGGAAAAAAGACCTTTGTTTGAAAACAAAACTTTTATCAGTACTTTATCCTGATTGTATAAAACACATCACAGTCCACAGCCTGTTTGGCTTAAAGTTTACAACTTCAAAAACCACTATGCCTAATGGCAAATGTGAACCATTAATCATCATTCATATGGGCATAGGTAAATGTTAGTCTTTTATGAGCTCAGCTGTGGTATTTTGTGTGTCTTCTAACAGGTGTACCTAGGTAATAATTATAATGGTGGAATTATCTCAGCAGTGCCTTTAATTAGCGAGGCTGCCTTGCTGGCCACAGACGAAAAGAAATGCGAGACAGGTTTCCACTCCTGCATAGAAAGGTGATGATTAGTTTTGTGTGTCCTCTCTCTCAACACAATCAAGTGGGAATATGCATTGTAGCATGCAAGTCACACTGAAACTCAATACGCACAACCCATTAATGATATTCAGGCAGGTCATCATCATGTTTTTCAGTACTTGGGTGGTTCATAGCTTCCTAGTCCTGATTCATCAAGAAGAATAACAAATACTGTTATTCTACACCTAATACAGAAATAAAAATAAAAAAGATGTCAATTTCACTGAGGAAAAGAGTGTTAAATTATTACATGGAACCAGTACTTTTGTATGGATGTGAAATGTTGACGATGAGCAGACAAGCTGAAAAACATCTAATGGCAGTAGAAATGTGGTTTGTGAGGAAAATGCAAAGACTACATGGATAGACAGAAAAACCAATGACCAAGTCGTACAAGAGGCAAATGAAAGTGCAAACTGATTAGAGAAATTAGAAGTAGACAGTTGAATCATTTTGGGACATTTTTTATGAGAAGAAATAAACTAGAGAACTTGATGACAACTGGCAAGATTGAGAGGAAAAGAACAAGGGGAAGGTAGAGAGGTAAATATCTGGATGATCGAAATATCTGGCTTGATCAAAGCCTGTCCTTCAGAGATCATGTCGATTATGTTATAATGAAAGCTCGAAAAGGTTTGTCAGCAATGAGAGTCATGGCGACTGCCAATATCGAGCAAAGACTGCTAATACTTCTGTTCCAAGGACTGGTGCTTTCACGCATCGAGTATGCCCTGGCCATCCTCACTGTCAGCCCTACACAGATTGGAAGACTTGAAAAGGTACAAAACGAAGCCATGCGGATCATTTTGGGCTGTACTAAAGACACTAGCTGTGTAGCAATGAGATACCTCCTTGACTTCCCGACAATGGAACACAGGATCAAGATCTGGAGAGCTCGTGCATACTTAAAAATAAATGCAGATGAGCAGCACCCTCTGCATGACGCTATATTCAGAGAAAAGGGTGACAGGCTAAAGAGAGGCAAATCATGGATGGGTCGGGCAGAAGATGTCGTCAGACAGGTCTGCGGTCTTACCAGTATCAACCCCGGCAAGGAATGGGTGCCGGTTCCTCCAGCTTTTAAGTGCACTTTCTCCTGCATTATCACACTCGACAGACGGTGCAGAGAGCAGAACCCTGTCGCTGTCAATGCAGAGGTCAACGCGCTCATCTATGAACACTCAGATAACCCCGAAGTGCTCATCTATACAGATGGATCTGTTGTAAAGCAGCAGAGAAGTGCGTGGTCATTTACAGCCCGTTCAATGGGCCGAACCGTTCAAGAATGCAGTGGTGCCCACTTTATGACTACGAGCAGCATGACGATGGAGGTGATGGCAGTTACACAGGCTTTCATATGGCTGGAATCACAGCATTATACCAACGTGTGTGTACTAAGTGACTCAATGAGCATGATTCAGAAGGTCGAAGCTGGATCTGTACGTAGACAGTGGACTGAGTCGCTGCGGAAGTCTGTTGTCCGTAAAGTCACCTTCATCTTTGTCCCGGGACATGCGGGAGTCGAGGGAAATGAACGAGCTGATAAACTGGCTGGCTGGCTCTGCACCCTCTGTAGATGGCCAGCCCATGGATTGTGCCAATGTTATTAACGTCCTCAAAGATATGGCGAGAACAGAGGACTTTGACGTCAGTGAATCCACATCGCTGTCCAGGATGAAAGACTTGGGAGTAAGAATCGGCACAGCCAGACGCGAGAGGTACATCGGGAAAACGAGGTGCCTCGTCAACCAACACAGAACTGGCACTATTAGCCACTGGACGCTGATGCATATGCTGGGGGGAGGATCTGAGCACCTATGGACCTGTCCGGAGTGCAATGAAGATACCCCAACTGATAACTGATATCTGGATGGCTAGACCACATGGCATGGTTGGGACAAGAATACAGAATTGATCCTTGACTCTGGTGATCGTGTAAGATGGCGAAACATGACCATCCATGCTTACCTGCTTACCAGCATGGCACATGAATGAATACAGAAGAATAATTTGTCCAGCTAATCAGTATCATGTCTCAGAAAGTAAAGTACCCAAACTTTGGCCATATCAACAAAACTGAAGTTAAAGGCATGGTCCCTGGTTGACAAATCAGGGACCTAAAGGACACCCTAGGCAGCATGACAATGCATGAGGCACTGGTAATGATTAAGAGTCTTTCCAGTGAGCTTTATGTGAGGGACATTCTGCAAAGGACTTGCTACATGATAATGATGAATCTCACTTCTCCAGTAGTGTCTGTTATTGTGTTCTGCTGACCTCAGTGTACACATGTCCTGGATGCCAGGTCTCTGTACATCTGTACAAGAAATGAGCTACCTCAGTGTACACATGTCCTGGATGCCAGGTCTCTGTACATCTGTACAAGAAATTAGCTACCTCAGTGTACACATGTCCTCGATGCCAGGTTTCTGACATTCTGTACAAAAAATGAGTTACCTAAATTACTAAATACCAGCAATGGTACACAACCTGTGGTGCTACTAACAGATGCAAAATCAGTACTCGAGGCGCTCCTCTCTGGGAAATTGCCAGTACTAAGGACACTACTTTCTGAACTTAGCAGTCAGCATAAAGTCACCATACAGTGGATACCATCCCACTGTGGAGTACCCGGAAACGACAGAGCTGATCAATTGGCTAAGGAAGGAGCCAAAGAAGAACAGCCTGATGTGCCCATTACATACCACCAAAAGAAAAGAATGATCAAATCAGTCAGAAAGCCACCAAAACCTGCTCAAGATGACTACCACGTTATGGACAGACCAGAACAAGTCATTATTCTGCGCCTCAGAACAGGACACAATAGATTACGCAACCACATGTATACAAAATTCAAGATTGGTGAAACAGCCATGTGCACATGTGGATTGGCGTCGCAGACAGCAGAGCACATACTCCAAGACTGCCCAAAATATAACATATCTAGGCAAACCTTCTGGCCTAGAGAGACGACAGTGGAAGATAAACTCTATGGACCACTGTGTGAACTGAAAAAAACAGTTCAATTCATGCAAGAGACGACATTGCAGATATAGACATATTTCAAGCGAACGAAAGAAGAAGAAGAATGAGTTACCTGACTGTACATGTCCTCGATGCCAGATCTCTGCACATCTATTTAAAAAAATGAGTTCCTTTGTCTCAAGCCAAAAATCTTAACTTCCAGAATTCTCTGCAATGAAATTATACCTAAGTCATGACAACTTTCTCTTTTGAATTGATCTGAAAGATTTGAGGTGTTCATTTATTTCTTTTAGGATTGTATCATTTGTCTTTTTTTCTGTCCAGCGTTAACTTTTCACTTTGTAATAATGTGTTTGAAATAGTCAAAGTTTATTTTGCAGTGTTTATAGCAATTACCGTCGTGTAGCAAGAGATTTGCACAATGTCATTCTCATCACAGCCTGCAAAACAGTTGTTTGGTTTCTGGCCATTTCTCCCGCCTCAAGCCCCATGTGTCTGCAATGTCCTCTGTCCATCTTCATACTGGTCGACACCTGACTTCTTCCAGGAACCACGCCTTCCATCCCTGTTCTCTCCAAGCCACTGTGACACTTAATATAGCCAAAGTATTTCAGTTTCCAGTACATGAAGCTGTTAGAGTCAGTTGCCTTGGATGTTCAGTCTTTTAGAATGTCAGTATTTTCCTTCTCCTACGTTCCTGATATTCTAAGAAATGTTCTATAACATTTGAGTTCAAAAGCCCCAACTGTTTCTTTTGTGGTTATGAAATGGTCCATGACTCGCATCCATATGTTGCCAGAGGAGAGATGCATGTTCTCAACTGTTGTACTTTCTCTTGCTTGTATTTATAGTTTTTGGATTTGTAACTAAATGTTTATTTAAATTTAAAGACTAAGACATTTAGGACTTCTTTTCAGTGCCTTTATTGTGTATTGAAAATAAGGTGCTAGAAGTGTACTTTCATGACAATGCAGCCCTCAAGGGTTAGTCGTTTAGTTGTTTAGTCGTCGGATCAATATCACGGCACACGGTTTAACCCATACGTGCTCCGTTTTCCTCCTAACTCAAACCTGAGTCTGGAGAAACTCAGCTCAATGCACGAACTCTGTTGCATCGGCGAGGATCCTGAAATACTTGGGTAGATTTTTAACTCGAAATTTTGCCCGGGCAGCGCCGTTAGGCTACTCTTTTTCGATTTCCAACTGCCAAGGGATTTTTTACGTGCGCAACAATACACACGGGTGTCCAATCTCACTACCCAGAGACCAGGGGAAATTTTATTACTGGAAGTCCAGGTGGATTTTTTAAATAAATCCCGGTCCTCACCGGGGCCTGAACCCGGGACCTCCAGCACTCGAGGCGGACACCATACCTCGAGACCACTCAGCCCCCCAGCCCTCAAGGTGCAATGGGTCAGTAGTAAAATGGCCGCCTCATTTCCCAGATCATTTTCTGGCATCCATGTTATGTGACTGGGTTGACCCTGAACCATGTGATTGTGAAAAAAAATCCAACCTAATAAGATTTGAACCTGAGATCACAGCTGGCAGGTGAGCGCACTAGCCACTCACATACACACACCCACTAATTTAGATTCTATACAAGTGACCTTCAGTGTGGAGATGGCACTTGTTAATTATGATGATAAGTACATGCATGTAGGAGCAGATATGGTTTGTTTACTTGCTTAACATGCCAATGGTGTAGTTCAGTCTGTTAATGCCACAATCTACTGTGATGTCTATTAGCTTACCATGGGTTAAATCCATGTGTTACTACCATAATATACAGTGATATCCACTAATGTACCAAGTTTTAAATCTGCTAATCTATTGGGATATTATCCACCTTACCAAGACAGTGTCCCTGGTTCAGTCTGTTTGTTAATACCTTCATCTATTATTATATCTGCTATTGTGCCATTTGTTACTACCTTAATAATCTACAGTATTATCCACTTATGTATCACAGGCTCAGTCCATTTGTTAATACCTTAATCTAATGTGATATCCACTAATGTATCAAAGGTTCAATCCATTTGTTAATACCTTAACCTACTGTGATATCTGCTAATGTATCACAGGTTCAGTCCATTTGTTACTACCTTAATCTACTGTGATATCCACTAATGTATCACAGGCTCAGTCCATTTGTTAATACCTGAATCAACTGTGATATTCACTAACTTACCATAGCAGTGGCCTGGGTACAGTCCATTCATTAATACCTTGATCTACTGTGATATTCACTAACTAACCATGGCATTGGCCCGAGTAGCAGGATTCTTTCTTCCTAAACAATACAGTTGTAGGGTCAACTCTGCCACATTCCTAAAATAAGTGCCAGATAATTTTCAGAATTGTCTGTGAATTTTCATGGATGGAAAGATGGCAAGGAAAAGAACTGGCCACCTCACCTCACTATACCATAGACCAGAATATATGAAGGCTGAATACTTCACAGCTCAGCTGTAGTATCTGCTATCCCGCAGAAGTCAGATGTGTCAGCCTAACGGCGCAAAAACGCAGCTCTGCTGTAAACAGGCACAACGCAATCACGTCCGAAAAAACTCTCCGGATGAACGCAGAAGAAGAAGAAGAACTATCTGCTGTGGGACTACCTTGACCTTTGTTAAGTCGTGTCTATATCTTTTAGGATGCAGTGGCTAAATGAAGCTGTCAGCGTGAAACAGCTCAAGCCAGATGTGGGATTTGAGGATAGCATTGACCTTCTGATAACAGATGCAGAGTTTTTGGGGTAAGTGTTATTGTTAGAGAGTGTTGATGTTGGAAAATGTGGCAGTGCCTTAATGCAATGCAGCTCTGTTAATATTATAAAGGGCTGATCCATAGCAAAAGCAACGCTCGTTAACAAACAATTAACAATGGAAAATGTCTCACCTCAAATCCTGAATTCAACACAAAAGAACTGACGGCAGTCGAGTTACCAGTTCAGGCATTTATTAATGCACTGCAGAATCAACATGGGATCAACCAATCTAAAGATATAAACTGTCGCGTTTATTTATCCATCTTCTAATTAGCTCCCGATTCCACTCTGTTAACCTTGACGCTCAGCCTTTGCCAATTCATCATTGAGTCGTCCTTTTCCGAAAAATAGTCTAGGTTGATCTTGGCCCGGTTTTTCTCATTGCGTGAATTCCCATCAACAGATCATTCCTCTCCTTTCGCTGTTCACTTGCCGAATCTTCACAACCATTTGCTTCGTCCAGATCTTATTCCAACACGGAGCTCTCAGAAAACACAAGTGCCTTGGTGTCTTGGTGTCACAGCGTCTCCCGTTGTTATTGTATGACGTTTTTACGTTCCCATTGGTTTCTCCTTTTGTTTGTCCACTTTCGTGTCCATCTGGGAAAACCCCTTTTTCCTTTTTGGTGGCGCGTGCCGTCATGGCAGGCAGTACCAGATCACACAGTTGAACATTAGAAGAAGATTATTTCAGTATTGTTGGTGAATGTGCCTGATGCCCAGCGTTATAGAGTTATCTTTCTTGTTTATAACATTGTGCTGTTTTATTATCACTGATCACATGCTGTTTGTAAGTGTTCTTGTGGTTACATCTATCTCTCCATGCTGTCTAATTTTATTTTGTTGCATCAACATTTGCCTGACAGGCTTGCACGATAGTATCAAACAAATGTCAGTAAGAATACAATCATTTCTACTACATTTCCTTCAGTGTGGTTCCCATCAAGTATTTGCCAGAATTGTTCTGCGCAGACTTCAAGTCCTAGGAGATCAAGTCTACCCCGAATCACAGTGTGGCTTTCGACAGAACCTGTCTACCACTGATATGATATTCTCATTGCGACAAATGCAAGAAAAATGCCGTGAACAGAATCAACCACTGTTTATTGCCTTCATCGACCTCACAAAGGCATTTGATTTGGTCTGTTCAAGGCACTAAAGAAGATTGGCTGCCCACCAACTCTTCTGTCCATTGTGGAATCGTTCCACACAGGCATGAAGGGTATAATCAAGTTTGATGGTGCAACTTCTGAAGAATTTGAAATCAAGAGTGGAGTTAAGCAAGGTTGTGTACTAGCTCCCACCCTCTTTGGAATATACTTTTCACTTCTACTGAAATATGCATTTCATGATCAGGATGGTGGTATATACATTCACTCACGCTCAGATGGCGGCCTCTACAATGCTCAGAGATTGAAGGCTAAGACCAAAATTAGGAGGGTACTGATCAGAGAGTTGCTTTTTGCAGATGATGCTGCAGTTACGACCCACTCTGAGGAAGAATTGCAATGTCTACTATCTGCATTCTCCAATGCTTGTTCTGAATTTGGTTTAACAATTAGCAAAAAGAAGACACAGATTATGTCACAAGGTGCACATGGGGTACCATCAATCTTTATTGACGACGCCGAACTAGAGATAGTAGACCATTTTACATATCTAGGATCAGTGGTAAATAGCAAATTATCCCTAGATCAGGAAATCAACATCCGGATTGGTAAGGCAGCAACAACAATGAACAGGTTAAGAAAAAGAGTCTGGGAGAACAGGAAGCTTACTGCCAAAACAAAAGTCCTTGTGTATCAAGCCTGTGTCCTTAGTACTCTTCTCTATGGCAGTGAAACCTGGACAACTTACTCCTACCAAGAGAACAACTTAAACAGCTTTCATATGCGGTGTCTGCGAAGAATTCTTGGTATTAAGTGGCAAGACAAAATCACAAATACTGAAGTATTGGAAAGATCAGGTTGTGTGACAGTTTATTCCATGCTTAGTCTTCGTAGACTTAGATGGATAGGACATCTTAGGAGGATGGATGATGGTAGAATACCAAAGGATATCTTTTTTGGTGAATTACAGATGGGTAAGAGATCTCAGGGTCGGCCTCTACTACGATACAAAGATGTGTGTAAGCGGGACATGATTGATACAGGCATTGATAATGCACATTGGGAGCAAGTCGCCGCTGAACGTATTGCATGGAGGGCAAATATCAGAAATGGAATAAAGTCAAAGGAGAAAATTATTGCAGAAAAGTCACACACCAAGCGTTTGAGACGTAAGATGGTGCATGATGGTGGAAATGACCACATGTTCACATGCACCCACTGTGAACGGACATTTACAGCGCAAATTGGCCTTATCAGTCACACTCGCTACCGCCATAGTTAAAAGTTATTATGCCTTTTTAAAGCACAAACTATCGTCTGTCAAGACGGCAAGGTGCCAATGATGAGGTTCCCATCATCAGTTACTCTTTTGTCAACATTCATAAAGCTGTTGGAAACATTCATAGAACCCATTCTTTGAAACTGGAAACATTCATAGAACCCATTCTTTGAAATTGGAAACATTCGTAGAACCCATACTTTGAAACCTCCCCTAGCAGCTGCATTGTTACGTTAGTGATAATGTCCTCAGTGCTCTTGAATCGCTGCCTTTTTAATGTCAAATGAACAAATACAAAGATAAGAATAAATAAGACATGTATCAAGTCATTTACTCTGGATGAAACTCCACTTCAAGACCTGGAATTATAAATATTTCTTGGTAGCAGTGTAGTTGAAGGTGGAGAAACAGACAGAATATGATAATAAGATTACAAAATGCAAGAAAAGCATTACATCACTTCCACATTTGTAAATTTGAAAAAAATTACAACCAGTGTCAAACATAGAATATTTTAACTCTGATATCAAATCAGTACTGCTCTATTGATTAGAAACGTAGAGAACAACAAATAGAGTTACCAATAAAAAAGAAACATAAACAGGTGCCTGCATAGAATAGGAATATAATGATATGACAGAATCATCAGTGCATACTTGAGAAAGAAAACGAGTGCTTCAGAATGTGATGAAAATATACAGGTGCAGGATGGGACACCCATTGAGAAAACCAGTTCATAGCGTAACAAGAAATTCCTTCCTCTGAAACCTACAAGGCAAACAAAATATATAGAGACCCAAAATACAAGAAGTTGAGAATTAGTGACAGATAGTGGTGTAATGGGAAAGACATTTAACCCTTTACAGGGCAGACGCTTGTCCGTTTTGTAGCCCTGAACGGGCAAGATTTTTTCAGGTTCTGTAAAAATTTCGGGTCTCGTTAGTAAAAACATCACAAACAAGGTGTTAGTCAACCGATTTTAGTTAAATAAACAACACAATGAAGGGAAAAGCATGCAGAATATGTTACTCACGTGATTGTTGCCGGTAATCCATATATGAACACAAATATTTACGAAATACGGCATGTTGTTTGTGATTTTCCGTCATCTATACGGCAATTTACAAACACATTTTCAGAATCATAATCACTTTCTTTAAAGTCCGACTCACGACTACTAATGCAAAGTAACGCTTTGCACTGATATCTAGCTCCGATTAATAATCAACTTCATGCCCTTTAATGTCATTTAAATTGAACAGAGCGAAATCTCGGCTATCACTTGAAGAATCGCCGAAATCCATTTTGAAAAACAGCGTAAAACTCCCAAAAACTATCAAAACAAGTCCAGTAAAAGTCTGTTCAAAGTCATTGTAGCGCGTTTACAAATGGCGGCCACGTTGTCAAGCTATGGGCGAAAATGAAAGTAGCCGACGGAAGTGTCGGAAAGCCGAGAGATCGCGTTTTTACAATGCATAATAGTATCGGCCGGAGTCGGCCGTTACGCTCGTATTTAGAGACCGGCCGGTAACGGACGCTACGCCTTGTAAAGGGTTAAGGAGCTGTAAGAGATGGCAAGTATTAAGAGAGCTTGGCATGAAATGGATAAGGGCCTAGGCTGTGAGAAGGTATGAAATGCAGATTTTGAACCCGTACAATTACATGTGAGGAGCAGCTGGCCGGGTGGCTAGAATGCCGGATTCTCCTTTGGGAGATCCGGGTTTGAATCGTCGGTAAAGTGTGGAGATTTTTTCTGTCAGGGGCAAAATGAAAACTAACCTGCACAGTTCGCGGTGACTGCACTAGCCAGGCGGCCTTAATTCCTCAGGCTCAAGACCCCCCTGCCATACACCACAAGGTACTATATTGCTGTAGCACTATTGCGCTACTTCTGCTCCCATACAAGTACACAAAGTATAGCACCATAGTCAGCTTCGTGGCTTAGAGGTTATGACTTTTCTCCGTAATCTCGTATACTCTTGTCGGTGACGTGATGATGGTGAGAATCAGCAGTGGTTTGAATCGCATCTGTAACTTACGGGGTATGTGAGCCGGCCGCTCAGAAAGCAATGGCAAACTACTGAGTGTAATCTTGCCAAGAAATCAACAGACAGCTGAAAGATGCTGATGTTGACAGCTATGTCCTGTAAAGGATATGCAAAAAAAAAAATAGCACCATAGTGAGATGGTCAATTGTTTAGATGTTAAGAAACAAGTGGGAATCATCAGTTTATTTAACACAATGTCAGCAGTGGTGGAAAGTGAAAACTGCTGGGTACCAGAGCAACACTGATTCAGGAAGCTGAATTTTATGACCATACAGTAAAATATTGTTTCCTAAGAAAGGGAGATTCAGACAAACAAGAATACATGCATATGACAAGTTTGTATTAGAGCCAAGTAATCTGCTTTCATCTGCTATGTGTTGTACCTTTTGATTATTTAACAAATGTTATGATTTATCATATAAATTATTATTTTGGTTTCTTCAGAAAACTGCGTCATCCCAACATACTTTTGCTGATGGGTATCTGTCAGTCAACTTACCTTGACAGAATCATGTTGGTCTTTGAGCATGTAGAACTTCTTACACTTCATCATTTCCTGCACCAGACGGTATATTTACATTAAATTAAATAGTAAATCTGTAAGGAAACCCTTTAACAATTAGTGTTACAGACAGAATATGTAAATATTTTCACTTCCTAAGACTTGATCGTAGATCAGTTATAATTGTTCCCTTTAATGATTGTAGTTGCTTGGCTTGATTTTGATAATATTACAATATAGGTCAGCATGGCTGAGAGGTTTATTGTGCTAAAACATGACAGTCAGTTGGACTTAAAAGTTGACTTCTCATTCAGAAAGCAGTGGCAAACTACAGTATGTGAAATTGCCTAGTAAATCACAAACAGCCAGTAAGGGCTAGTGTGATTGCAACATCCTACAAAGGACATGCAATATTATTTTAGAATATTTGATCACACAGAGTCAGGAATTCTTTACAATATATTGTATGAACAGAGTTTAGCTGTGACTTCTCTAAAGACTATTAACTATAACCTGTGTGCTGCACCTGCTTTAACTCTTTGCATCATGGTAACTGAGATACCTAGATTACAAGTCTGAGTGTAGGCTTTTCTGACCTCTGTGTCCAGCAGCATAGAGTTCTGATTGAGGATTGTAAACATGATGATTTTTACCTTCATCTCTCTCTCTCTCTCTCTCTCTCTCTCTCTCTCTCTCTCTCTCTCTCTCTCTCTCTCTCTCTCTCTCTCTCTCTCTCCCCCGTCTCTCTCTCTCTCTCTCTCTCTCTCTCTCTCTCTCTCTCTCTCTCTCTCTCCCCCGTCTCTCTCTCTCTCTCTCTCTCTCTCTCCCCCTCTCTCTCCCGTCTCTCTATCCAGCGCTGTGGCGAAGGGATTACGAACACGATTCCCCATCCCGTAAAACCACATTCAAAATGGTTGCAGATTATTTGGAAGCAGACCGCCTAGCGGTGGTTTTCATAGAATAAAATGAGCATGGTCGTTCAGAAAGCGATGGCAAACTGCTGAATGTAAACTTGCCTAGTAAATAAAAAACAACCCAAAACAATGCTGGGGTTGATTGTGATGTCCTGTAAAGAACATGCAATTACTTTTCTCTCTTCTTCTTCTTCTTCTTCTTCTCTCTCTCTCTCTCTCTCTCTCTCTCTCTCTCTCTCTCTCTCTCTACTGTCTCTCTCTCTCTCTCTGTCTGCTTCTTTCTCTCCTTCCCCATTTCTCTCCTCTTCACACTAATACTTGGCAAATTCTCATGAACTGTAGAATATTTACAGGGGTTAGTTTACATTACAGTGCATTCCACTAGCAATGTTATGAATGTGAAGCATCACTCACGACAGAGGGCATGAACTGTTTGACCTTATGTTCATGGCGTAGTGACAGAAAGATATGGAAATCAAGAAGTGAGATTGTGAGCAGTGTATGACCTTTAGTATTCAGGATATTGCAAGAACTGCTAATATGGAAACAACTTAATTAAGATGTGAAGCTTGAACACATTCTTACCCATCAATCTAGGACACATTCATTTGGTTACATCAAACACTTTTTCTGTTCTCACCCTTTATTCCCCAATGGAGCTTACGCTCTCAACCTGCTCACTCCAGGATGTTGCAGTCAACCCCAACATTGTTTTGGCTGTTTGTGATATACGAGGCAATTTTTACATACAGTATTTTGCTGTTGCTTTATGAATGACCAATGCTCATACCATCAAAATTAATGCAAGGGAGCCTGCATAATCATCTATGGCTGATTTCTAACCCTCAATTCAGTATGTTGGTGAATTGTGAAATGCTTTCACTTTCCCTAAGCCACAACGCCGACAATAGCATTTACATGAAAGAATTCTCCTAAAGAACGAACGAACAGACTTTATTTTCAAAGGGTAACAAATTGGGCATGCGGGCCCGTCTTACATTCGACCCTTCTGTCAGGGTCTTAAACCTGGCTCGTTTTACCTAACACATGTGAGACAGTACAAGTACAACGTGATTTGACTTGAGACTCAACGACACAACGTTCAATGGATTTATTTACAGATCATATACAATACGATGATCATTACAATATATAAGTTATACTTCAATACACTTACAGACACAATACAGCTCACAGTCTATCTCTCAAGATGTACAAGAACTCGACTTTCGGGCACAGAAACCACACAACGCCTTTCTCTCATCATACGTCCAGTCGAGTCCACGTCCCAGAGCTGTCTGTCTATAGCTCGCAACGTGCCTCCCCACCTGAAGTGGCTTCACGAGGCATGCGTGCGTCTTGCGTTGTCCTTGCCTGACCGCTGGCCGTCTCGTCAGCCAGCAACCTCGCAGGCAGGTAACTACTACTCGCCTGGCGGGCGTAACAAAGTCACGGCATCCCGGCTGGGGACTAAGTCGCCTGGCGGGCGTAACGATGTCACTGCATCTCTGCAATACTTTAGACTCTGACATGCTCCCCCGGGGCATCTTCATGAAAGATGTCATCTTTCATGTATACTATATGTACATACTGGGTTAATCTTTTAACCTTGTCAGAGTCGACCCTTCTGTTGTTATATACATTGGTATAGAAATACATAGGAATACACATCTTGGCATAGAAACACATAAGAAATGGAAGTTGTATTCAACGACATGTGGTGTTCAACCTTTAACACTTGTCAAGTTTTCATCCTCTCGATGGCTGATTACCTTAATTGCATTATTGACCCAGTCAGATCGGTAGTAACAGCTTCCCAAGCAACTACCTCGCAGCCTCCAAAGAAAAAGTAATAATATGGTTTTTGAAACAAAAACCATCTGGCTAGACCGAAATACGGCTTTATATAAGTCGCATTAAACGCTCAAACCCTGACCTTACTTGGCCAGGAGCTCTTGTGTTGGTCTGCAATGTTGGCAACCCTCTACCATGCCCAGTAGATGGCTTCTTGGTGTGTTAACAATCTGGCAACAACATGGTTATTTATACAAAATACATAATCGTATACATTTCAATTTATCGCCCTTGGTGTAATGATGTAATAACAATTAAATGAAAGGGGAATAACTTCAAAATTTATGAAATATAATATTTTACAATAATTATCCTATTTCTCAGCGTCATAGCTTGATGTTTCTCCATACTAGCGAAAAAATGTCGATAGTATGAATAAATTAATCAAGATATGATTCTAAGATTACACTAATAAAAAATATAAATATACAATTCGTGTATTCGAAATTGTTGATTCCTAAATTTCTTAGAATCGTCATAGCTTTTTAAACTTTTGTTTGTCGTCTGCTAATTTTGAACTAAATTTCTAACTAATCCGGAAGTACACACGAACAGCTGATATTGAAATTTGTAGAACACGCTTGTTCCGGTCTGATGTAGTTACGGAATGTACAATGTTCTGATCGTTCATGTGTTGGAGGTTTCACTGGAAAAACCTTCTGGATTTCGATTGACTGCAGTGGTGTAGATGTCAATGTTCAGGTCACACATTCACACACGGATTTAAAATATCACTGGAAATGTTCCAAACGCAGATACCACTGTTAAATTGGATAGTTCGCTTACGGTAAGTTTTGAGCGAATGTGGCACTGTTCTTGTTTCGTAATATATATACAACTAAGAAAGTTCGCTTTCTACCACACACTACACAATTATTCACGACAATCACTACATTAATTAGTAAAATAAGAAAACTATATATATTGGGAATAAACCCTATCACATCACATCGTAGACATTACACAGCTTTTGTGAATGAAAAAAACTATTCACTGATGGATGGCTGTGTTAACCTGAGTGTATTTTACACACTGCACTCAGACATTGGTGCTTACTGGGTCGGTCAGACAACGGGACAAAAGATCGGCAATCGTGTTGGTTCTGCCTGGGATATGTCGAACCTCAAAGCTGTAATCTTGGAGCTTAAGAGACCAGCGCGCTACCATTTGGTTTGAAGGTACACCTGAATTGATAAATCGCACTGGACTACTGTCAGACTCCACAATAAAATGGCGCCCTAGGAGGAATCTGGACAATTTAGTTATACCCACCACTAGAGCTAGGGCTTCCAACTGAGGTATTGACCAAGCCCGTTCTCTCGGTTTTAATTTCCTGGAGACAAAGTACACAGGATGTAGGATGTTATTATGCTCCTGTAACAAGACTGCTCCAATCGCCACGGAGCTCGCGTCTGTGCGCAATCTGAAAATGATTCGTAAATCGGGCAATTTTAGAATAGGATTATTTAAGCTATTATCAGAAAAATAAGATAGTACTTTCTGGAATGCAAATTTTAGGCATTCATTGTTTACAATTTTCTCAGGTTGATCTTTTGTTAGTAGGTCAGTAAATACTTCGGTCAGTTCAGAAAAATCAGGTATGAACTGCCTATAATAATTTATAAGTCCCAACAAACTTCTGACTTGCTTTTTCGTAGTCGGAAGTGAGAGTTTTAGTATCTTGGACACAATGTTATCGTCTGTCGTGACAAAACCATTGGATATTTTGTACCCCAAGAAGGATATTTCCTGATAGGCTATGTCTACTTTTGCAGGCTTTACCGTCAGTCCGTGCTGTCTAATGCGTTCAAATGTCTGTTCTAATGTCTTTATGTGGTCTGTCATCGTCTTTGTGTGAACACAAATGTCGTCTATATAACAAATTATGTTCGGTATATCTACTAGTAACAGTCGTGTCATACGTACGAATGTCGCTGGGGCATTGACAAGCCCAAATGGAAGTTTGCACCATTCGTACAGTCCCCAAGGTGTGGCAAATGCTGTCAGATGTCTGCTCTGTTCGTCTACTGCTATTTGCCAGTAACCTTTAGTCATGTCTACCTTCGTAAAGAACCTAGCGTCTGTCAGTTCTGTCAGTAGATCTTCAGAGTTTGCCATTGGCTCCAGATCTAGAAGAGTTATCTTATTTAGTTTTCTATAGTCGACACAGAGTCTTATCGTGTTGTCCTTTTTGCGTACTATGACCATTGGAGATGAGAATTCTGATTGGGATCGTCTTATGATGTTGTTTTTCTCTAAGTTGATGATCTCCTGATGTAAGTGTTCTTTGTAATGCAATGGAATGGTGTATGGTCTGCATTTTATGGGTGTATTTGACGTGAGTGTGATGTGATGTTGTACTAATTCTGTTTGTCCTGGGTTGTTGGAGAAGATGGTGTTGTACTGTTGTATGAGATGTTTGCAACTGTCTGTTTCTGCTTGAGTTAACTTTGGGTTGATTTTGATTTCCTTCAAGCAGTTTGTCGTGTCTAATGCAGGTGTTGGAATTTCGTCACTAGCCTCGTCATCTTCATGGTCTATTATCACTGTACATGCTGTTGTATTGTCTTGTTCATTGTCTCTGTTGTAATATGGTCTTAGCATATTGACGTGGAATATTTTGTGTTTGTCTTTTATTTGGATCTCATAGTCCACAGGTGAAATCTGTCTCGTCACTTTAAATGGTCCTTGCCAAGAATCAGTCAATAAGTGTCTGTCACTAGGTAGAAGAAGAAGAACGTCCTGTCCAGGTGTCAACGTTATTGTCCTGTTACCTTTGTCAGCATATTGTCTATAAGTAGCACCAGATAATTTTAGTGCATTCTTTGCAATTATACAATTTCACGCAATGATGTAACGTATACGTATGATGATATGGGTTTAAGTACTGGAGTGGAGTCAGTTAACATTTGATGATAGATAGTTAATGGGCCACGTGGTTTGGCACCATAGATAAGTTCAAAAGGAGAGAAACCTGTACTAGCATGTGGCACCTCGCGATAAGCAAAGAGAATAGCAGGTAAATATATGTCCCAGTTATTGGGATGCTCTTGCGTGACTTTAGCAAGCATGTGCTTTAAATCGCCGTTAAATTTTTCTATTATCCCACTCGAGTGAGGATGGTACGGGGAATTGAAACATTGCTTCACTCCTAACATTTTGGTGAAAGCTTGAGTAGATGCGGCGATAAACTGAGTTCCCCTATCTGATTGGATAGTGTCTGGAAATCCTATCCGTGAAAAAATATGGAAGAAAACTTCCATTATATCATTGGCAGTTATGTTCTTTAGCGGAATCGCTTCCGGCCAGCGGCTACATTGATCAATGACAGTTAGAATATAATTATTCCCTCTAGTTGTTGTCTGATTAAGAGGGCCCACTATGTCGACAGATATTTTCTCAAAAGGACGACCGGCTAAGTCAGTAATTTGTAACTTTGCCTGTGGGTGTTTACCTTTCTTTACAAGTTTTTGGCAGATGTCACAACTCCTGCAATATTGCTTAATGTCACTGCAGAATTTGGGCCAATGAAACTGTGTTAATAATCTCGATCTGGTCTTAGCGTATGCCATATGCCCTGCAAGAGGTATATCATGGGCAAGATGTAAGGCTTGCTTACGATAATCAGTTGGCAAAACAGTTTGCTCTGTTGTGCTGTCACCTCTGGTATAATACCTGGTGAGGATACAATTTTTCAAAGCAAAATGCCATCTTGCATTTTTGGTTACCTTTGGCTTTTGGCCGATCAGATTAAAATATTTCAACAATGAAGGATCAGCCTTTTGAGCTGTTACAAAAGTCTCCTTCATGGTTTTAGGAGGTAGTGATACTGGGCTAAGCATTTGTATAGCCTCAGTTTGATTACTTTCATCTTGCACTCTATCAGTAGATCTGGTTACTGCGTTCACACATTCAATGATATCAGATGGTGATGAAATAGTGTTATCAATGATGTCATGAGATCTTAGTGCTACATTAGCTACCATACATTCATTAGGTGGTACAACATTATCAATGATGACATTTGATGGTGATGTTGTTATGATATCATCAATGCAAAGAGATGTTATGTCATGAGGCATATCATTCACCTCTGGTAAATTTCCAATTATAATATCACACACCGGGTTTGTTAATGCAGCGCATTTTACTTTCCCAGTGAGGAAAGGTGTTTGAATATATGCCCATGCTAGTGGGTACTTTTCAATATTGCCAGAGAATGTTCTGCATGTTACGTGCCTGCCTGTATAGTCTGTAGGCATTATGAACGTTCTCTTTAGTCCAATAAGTGAACTCCCCGTGTCCCGAAGGACTGTAGCAGACTTGCCATTCACATATCCGTGATGGATGTTTATTCTGCCTTTGGAATCTACTACCAAATTAGCTTCTTCATTGGCAATAGGAATGGAGTGGCCGCATGTTAAAATGCCATCTTCATAAAAGGTATTACAAACAGTACATTTATTTGCGTTAAACATATCAAAAGCCTGTGCTGAGTTCACAGGATGTTTCTCTGATTGTTCTTCATCTGATGATGAACTATCAAATAAGGCGGCATTTGCTTTGTTGGTCATTTGCCTACCTTTACAATCATGGCGATAATGTCCGTACGCCTTACAGAGGAAACATTTACGCAAATTTCTAAAGGATCTACGCTCCTTATCTTGGCTGTTTACCATGTTTTGTAGATAAGTATGATATGCGGGGTTCTTGTCACACATCTCACCTTGATGGTGTGAAATTTTACAATATCTACAGTGATTGTACTTCTCAGATGTAGGCTTATAAGGTTTCTGCCTACTATAGGGTTTGTCATAGTTAGCCGATGCTACAAAATTTGTATCAGTAGCTTCACTGGCAAAACAATGTTTGTTGGCTGTGTAATAAGCCAAACCACGTCTCTCAATCTCATCTACACTAGTGCATTCATTCTCTTGCAAAAATTTTGAAAATGCTGATGGAATGGATGAAATGACTTTATCTCTGATGATCAGATCTTCTAACTTTTGATAGCTTTTATCAATTTTAGCTGCTGAAGTCCATTTGGTAAATTTATCTCGGACTAAGCAGAGGTAGTCAGAGAACGTTTGAGTCGGTTTTGGGCTCAACTTGCTGAATTGTTCTCTGTAGCCTGCCTCATCTAACATTAAATGTGCCATAATCTTTGATTTTAGATAATGGTAATCTTTTCTGAGGTCTTTGGGGATAGTCTCAATGACTTTAAGAGGCTCCCCTGATAAACTCCTCATATAAATAATATTCCATTCAGACAGTGGAACCTGGTAATGGTCCATTAAAGTCTCAAAATTTTGGGTAAAGGCTGCGATGCAGTCACCCGAGGTATAATTACGTACGATACCTTGGTATTTCTTGTACTGGTTTTCTTTCTCCAGTCTCTCAGATTTCTTAGACTCTTTGTTAATGGCAGTCTCAGTATCAAGTTGTTTGATTTTTAATTGCAATTCCAGTTCTTCTCGCTTACTCTGAGCTGCTATTTCTGCCTTCTTTAATTCTGTTTCTCTTTCAATCTCTGCTTTCTTCAGTTCACTATCTAACACTGCTTGTTTTGCTTTGGCAGATAGTTCTGCTTCTGCTTGTTTGGCAGCTCTTTCAGCTGCTCTTTCATCGCGTTCATTAGCTTTCTCACGAAGGTGTTCAGAGTATTTAGTTTCACTCCACTTTGTCAATTCGTCTCCTGTTAACTGTAACTTTAACCCCATATCGATGAAATCATTTAATGAAGACATGATGGAAAATGCAAATGAAATATCAGACACACAATTTGTTACAAGTTGTTAGTAAAGTGAACAATTTACAATTGTGTTCTATTCACAATATGTGCCTAAATTTGCATCCGAAAGTATATGAAAAGAAAAATATACTCAAGTGTACTGGATGCGGTGAAGATCGGTTGGAAATCGGGCTAGGAACTGTAGGGTCGCTACTTCAAACACAAATGACCTCTACGGGCAAGGGTTTCAGATGGCACAGAAAACCTGCTTTGTTTTTGGAGGAAATAAATTAGCGTCTATTTGATGTGGTGTGCCTGCTTGTCACTAAGTTTTGATTAGGTTTGTATGGCGTTGAGTGTAATTGTAGGTCGTAATTTTGTCAGTCAACAATCTTTTTTTTTCAAAACACAAGTCGCTTTCTTTCCACAACTTTCTGCTTTCCACAACTCAATTCACAAAGACAATCTAAATATATCTCAACACTCTACAACATTGATGACACATCACTTACATTAAGATGACAATCAGTAAGGACATAGACATCAAGTTTACAAGATGGCGACAAGGTCACAATGGCGACAACTTCACAATGTCGACAAGGTCAAAACGGTGACAAGTTCAACAATCACTGATGTTTTACATGTTTACAAGATCAAACAATATGTATGTACTTTACGCTCACAACTAGTCTCCATGTTTAAACAATGTAATAATATGTATCAAAATGAGCCTTCAATGATCACATTTTCATGTACATTTAAAGTTGGACAAAAATTCTAAGTTCGCAACTTTAGGTTTAAATGTTACTCACTTAAACTACGTTCATTTCAAAGCCAGACGAATGCCACCACGTCCACACATGTCAGGGTCTTAAACCTGGCTCGTTTTACCTAACACATGTGAGACAGTACAAGTACAACGTGATTTGACTTGAGACTCAACGACACAACGTTCAATGGATTTATTTACAGATCATATACAATACGATGATCATTACAATATATAAGTTATACTTCAATACACTTACAGACACAATACAGCTCACAGTCTATCTCTCAAGATGTACAAGAACTCAACTTTCGGGCACAGAAACCACACAACGCCTTTCTCTCATCATACGTCCAGTCGAGTCCACGTCCCAGAGCTGTCTGTCTATAGCTCGCAACGTGCCTCCCCACCTGAAGTGGCTTCACGAGGCATGCGTGCGTCTTGCGTTGTCCTTGCCTGACCGCTGGCCGTCTCGTCAGCCAGCAACCTCGCAGGCAGGTAACTACTACTCGCCTGGCGGACGTAACGAAGTCACGGCATCCCGGCTGGGGACTAAGTCGCCTGGCGGGCGTAACGATGTCACTGCATCTCTGCAATACTTTAGACTCTGACATCTTCCAATCACTCATCTTTTGTTCATCAGTGCATAGTGCATTCACATAGGAAAAAAACACACTGTCAAATGAATGTTGTAAACATAAACAATGCATGTTACAATGTTATGAGACAAATCCCCCACCCACCCACCCATCCTCTTTCCATCCGTGTGTCCCCCACACACACACATCAACCACCCAACCACACACATACCCCCAGGCACATACATCCAACCATCCCTCACCCACACATCCCACACACACACTCCCACATGCACCATCTCCCCACACACACACACATCTCCCACCCACCACACATCCCCCACACACATCCCAAACCCACACACAAACCCAAGGACACATGCATGCATCCACCCACCCATCATCCACCCACACACCCCCCACCTTCGCACATCTCCCCACCCACACGCACACATCCTCCACCTATCCCATAACCTACCAACACTCACCCACCCACCCACATATCCTCCACCACCCACCCACACCCCCAACCACTCAGCCAAACACACATTACCCACCACTCTAAAGACATAAATCAAGGTCATCACAGAGTTAATATCATGTTTATGGGCTGTGTGTTTGTCTTCAGACCAACCCTTTGCCATACCCAGACTGTCTGGGTATCATGCGGCAGATATGTGCTGCTATGGACTTTATTCACAGCCAGCATCTGATCCATTGTGGCTTGTCTTCCATGGCTGTGTATCTGGTATCATCACAGAATACCAAAGTTGGAAATTTTGAGTTCATGGTTGAAAGGTAACTAGTTCACTGCAATGCACAGGGTTACTACATTTTATATTGTTCCTAACTCATTCACTTGTTACATTAATCCACTCATTCTCAGTTGTTATTTTAACTCTCTCATTCAGTTGTTACGTTAATTCACTTTATCTTAATTGTTACTTTAACTCCTGTCCCATTCATTTGTAACATTAATCTGCATAATCTCAAATGTTATTTTAACTGCTGCAGAACTCACCAGTAATATTAATCCATTTTGTCTCAATTGTTTCTTTAACTCATGTCCCATTCAGTTATTGCATTAATCCACTTTATCTCAATCGTTACTTTAACTCTTGCCCCATTAAGTTGTTTTTTGTAATCTATTTGACTTCAGTTGTTAATTTAACTCCTGTCCAATTAGGTTGTTGCATTAATCCACCCTTTGTCATTTGTTATTTTTACTTTTGTCTAATTTGGTAGTTACAGTCATCCATTCTATCTAAATTGTTTACTTTACCTCATGTCCTGGCTAGAATGACTAGTGTTAAGCCAGTATAATAAAATGGGTATAAAATAATTGTAAATTTGTAGAAGCCAGGTGACAATGAAGGGAACTGGTTAGCCCAGCTCATGCTGTGGCCCATAATAAGTGAAGGTGGGAAACTTCACACACCATTGGCAGTATTTGCCATGGGATTATGTTTACTGTTACCTTTTATGGTTTTGGTAATGCCAACTCAGTCATGTTTGGCTTGCATTATACAATAGAAAAGGAGTACTGAAATATTAAATTAAATCTCTTCTGTTCTAGGGCAGTGAATCTTGGAATGTAACTGAATAAATTAAGAAGAGCTGGCAGGCGGTAGAGACAAATGTTGCTAATACCTTGGACTGCCAAAGAAACTAACAATGATTTTCTGGAAATGGCTAATTAAAATAAAATATTATATTCAACTATATGAAAGAGACAATACTCTTCGGTAATGTAATGAGAATAGAAGCATTGGACAATATTGTGACGACTGGAAAGATCCGTGGTAGGAGAGGCAGAAACAGACTGAGAGAAATCATGTTGGATGCCTAAAACAGTGTCATGTCAGAATATCATCAATAGAAATAATCCAGAACACTAAGAACCAAGATCTGTTGAGAAACATGCACACCTACCTAATTTGACAGGACACATGATGATAATGTTATACAAAAGGGAAGGAAAACAAGTTTTGATCATTTTGACAATACTTTTTATTCCTCAATCCTTGCGCTGTCTAACAACTGGAATGAAAAACATTTGGTTTCATCGAGTAATTGTCAAAACTTGGACTGCAGGGCTTACCGCACTTGCACTTGAATTTCTGATGCACTGATGGTGGGGTAGAGAGATCGTTCCCTACACCAGTCAGTTGCACTTAAGTGTTGACCTCCCGTTCAGGTAGTAATGGCAAACTACTGAAGGTAAACTTGTCTTGAAAATTAACCTGGGGTTGGAGTTGATTGCAACATCCTGCAAAGTACATATAGCATAATTTTTGGGGGACTTCTTGCATGTCATTTGTTGCTACACAAACATTTATAAGTTTTTATTACCTAAGCTGTACACCTTCGAAATACACTGATATTATTTATAAAACACATGTGCATTAGTTGTATGATAAATTGTCATCTGAAACACATACATTCAGGTCACCTTCTTAATTGTTCTATGTAAACAGCTATTGTTGTTTTTAAACATAACTGTTATGTGAATCTCCTGTGTGTGTGCATACTGCTGTAAGTTTAGACTAAATAAATTATCCATATAAGCATACAGCAGGGCAGTGTTTTTCAGTATCAAGACAGACCTGGGTAAGCCAAGCCCAGTGTCGCTAATAACTCATGGAGAATTTCTCTACAACTGGATGTCCCCAGAGTTAATCCAAGGTCTGGCGCCACACTACAGCTCTGATGTGTACAGCTTTTGCTGCATTGTATGGGAGCTTTTTACTCGTATGTAATTTTGTTTACAGTTTCCAGACTTTTGTTGTGCTACCATCAATGACTGTCAAAAAAATAAACCTTTGTTTAGCAATACTAACTGTCAGAAGTCGGGTGCGCCACCGCCTAGATGAAAGTATTATTCACTCCCAGTACAGGTTTTTCTCCCCTGACTGTTCCCTTGGTGTGTAAGTAAGCCCCCGCCAATGTACACACACAACATGTATGCACAATTGGAATTAAAAGTATAACACTGAACTATGAGTTAAAACAAACTACACTCACTTTAATTACTAATCATATTATTAGACATCTGATGTGTTTCAAGATGATGATGATGAATGCGTATAAGTTTCTGCACAACAGTAATCATGAAAGTGAAATGATTAATATAAAATACATAACTCTGAATCCTGTCTGGATCAGTGAGAGGTTCGTTAACAGCCGTTATGCTCCGATCAGCAAACAGCCATGGTCAGATCATTGAACAGCCGGACGGTGTTCAAAACAAAGTGTCTGTCCTGTCTCCCCTAGTTCCTCATTGTCACAGCACGGGTACTGGGCTCCTACTGAGGGCTTGGGAGAGAACATCAAGAATGTGTATTATCTAGTTCTACATCAGTACAATCCTAATTAATACATATATTCTATCACCCCTCTATACAAGGACCAGTCTGGCCAAGTTTCTCTTCCAGCTTTTCTGTGCATTACTTCTCCTCCTTCTCCCTCTACATCTCTGTCCTACTGTCTAGTCGTGGGAAGGACTTTTCTATCGTCTCACACGCCTGTATAATTATTACATTTCTGCCCCCTTATAACGTCCGTCATGATAAACGAAATGTCCTACGTAGAAACAATACTCAGCAGTCCCTACTTAGCCACTGCTTTGGTAAGAAGTAAAAGAAATAGAGTCAGTTGACTCTATTCTGTACACCAAAAATGCACACAACAGAAGGCGACTAGGCTAGTGTACAAAGAAATGACAAGCATCTACCAAGACACCTAAAAGTATACCTAGAACATCGCCAAGATCTGCATTACATAAGGTTCCTACTTCTCAGAAGAGTAGTACAATATGATATTGTACACTGAACTGAGAAAGAATAGTGCACACTGAAGTAACCTTAGACAATGATATTTCTTGGAATAACCTAGGTCAGATATAGACTGAAAATCAGTACATACATCTAAAATACTTGACTAGTTACTAAGAAATAACTTTCCTAGTGAAGTCTAGCAACATCAGAATCATACATATGACTACAAAACATTGAGCTGGCTGCCTACCTGTTCAGAAGTCAGACTTATTCTGTCCTGAAACCTTCTAAGCCTAGCCTATTTATTTTGTTCTCTTGATTAGCTTATCTCCCCCAGGCGTTTAATTCAATTACCACTTTCTTGTGGTTTTAAATGCCTTATTTGATCTGGGGGTCTGGTTCCCACCATTGACTGTGGTAGTCTCCTGTCTGAGCAATTTAAGTTCACACATGTTTATGGTGCAACTGAATTATCTCCCAGCATGTCCATCATAAATTCTTTCTGAACGATTGGCCTTCACACTTGGGGCCGTGGGCAGTCTCTATGCAGCTTGCCTTTCACACCTTGTGTGGCTGAGAGGCCCATGTCAGTCTGACACTGTTTCCTCCTGGGAACCTTATCAAATAGTGAGTTCACACCTTGCGTCTCTTGTCTGTTTCACAAGGTGGTCAGCCTTAACGGTTGAGCGATTTTCCTAGCCCTGCTTGTCATGTCAGAGGAGCAATTAGGCTCTGGGGTAGACCAGTTATCCAACTCTTGTGATAAACCAGGTTGCTTGCGTCATGCCTGGGCAGTTTTATTTGCTTGCCAAACCACTGTGAGCCCTCCTGCGTCACGGCTCAGCGGGCTTTTACAATGCCAATAGAGAATATATTCATTCTTATGTTTCTTTCTCTAAGTGGTACCTCAGATGATGAAGTCCATGAAAATATTCTGAGTTGTAAACGGGGCATTTCGCGACACTAACTTTGTAAAAACCTTGAGTTAGTTAGTTGCATATCCTTTACAAGACGTAGCAGTAAACTTCAGCATTGTTTGGCTGTTTGTGATCGCTTGGCAAGATTGCGTTCAGTAGTTTGCCATTGCTAAGATTAGTCGTCATAATCTATCATGTCACAAACATGGGCAGTTATGATTAGCCATCTTACATAATCGCCAGTCTCAGATAAGGATTGTGTTCTTGTCCCAGTTATGCTATTTGGCCAACCATCCAAGTATTTATCTCTTTGTCTCCCTCTTGCTCTTTTCCCGTCTAGTTTGCCAGTTGTAATTAAGTTTTCTAGTTTATTTCTCCTCATAACATACTTTAAAAACCTTGACTGTTTACATCTAATTTCTCTAATTGGTTTGAGGTTTACATCACCTTCTTGAAGAACTGCCTCATTAATTTGTCTGCCTTCCGAAAGTATTTGCATTTTCTTCAGAAACCACATTTCTACTGCTTTCAGATGTTTCTTGGCATTTCTGCTCATGTTCAGGTCTCACATGCATACAGCGATGTAGTCTCCGTATTGCAATTTAACGCTTTTTCTCACTCATCTCATCTTATCATCTCATCTCATCTAGTTCCTCTTATACCTTGTGGTGTCGAGGTGAAGCATAAACAACGGAAGAGTGCCCATTTATGGGTTTTTTCTCACTGTAATTAACATATTCTTAAATTAGTGGTTGTGGGTCAGCATGGCCACGTGGATAAGAACGCGTGTTTTTAAACATCCAGTGTGCTGATGTCGAAGTAAGGGGTTCAACCCCTACACTGGACAGTTGGACTAAAATGTTGACCTGTCGTCCTTGACTTGGGGATGTAAATTACAAGTACCTCTGAAGTTGGAGTAGGTTAGCCTGATGGCGAGGGATACTGCTAATAGGGAAAGCTAATACACGGGAAAAATTTAGCTCAGCATTACTAGAAGTAGTGTGTATGGACTAAGCTTGAGTTCAAAATGAGCGAGCGCAAAAAAAAAAAAATTAGTGGTTGTTGACGGGTTCTTCCAATCAATGTTTTGAATGTTTAATATTTATCCCATTTACTAACAGATTGAATTGTGGAATTGTTTATTCTTGAAGGTGATTATAATTCTCTTACAATTTCAGCATCTATTCAATGTTGATCTTTTTCATTTTGCCTGCAATCAATGCTGTATGATGTGCGTTATATTTTATTATTTTTGTTGTGTCACATGATAGCAATTTCTCTCATATCTGGTTACATTTCTCGTAATATTTCACTGTACATGGAAACAGTCTGGAGACATTACACATTCTTGTCGAACACCTCTCTTGATTTGCTGATACTTCATTTTACTACTTCATTTTGAATATTTATGGCAACATTATTTCCAGTATAAGTTCTTTATAAGTTTAACCCTTTACCGGGCAGACGCTTGTCCATTTTTTAGCCTTGAACGGGCAAGATTTTTTCAGTTTTGGTAGAATTTCGGGTTGCGTTAGTAAAAACATCACAAATAAGGTGTTAATCAACCGATTTAGTTAAATAAACAACACAATGAAGGGAAAAGCATGCAGAATAGTCACATGATTGTTGCCGGTTATCCATATATGAACACAAATATTTATGAAATACAGTTATTGTTTGTGATTTTCATTCATCTATACGGCAATTTACAAACACATTTTCAGAATCATAATCACTTTCTTTAAAGTCCGACTCACGGCTGCTAATGCAAAGTAATGCTTTTCACTGATATCTAGCTCCGATTAGTAGTCAACTTCGTGCCCTTTAATGTCACTTAAATTGAACCTAGCGAAATCTCAGCTAACACTTGAAGAATTACCGCAATCCATTTTGAAAAACTAAGAGTAAAAACCCCAAAAACGATCCAAAAAATCCGTTCAAATTCATAGTAGGCGCTTGCAAATGGTGGCCATGTTGCCAAGCTATCGGCGAAAGCAAAAGTAGCCGGCGGAAGTATCGGAAAGCCGAGAGATCGAAAAAACAAAAAAACAAAAAAACAAACAAACAAACAAACAAACAAACAAACACACACACACACACACACACACACACACACACACACACACACACACACAAATATATATAAAATGATAATTAAAAACATTCTTGAAGTTAGAAATGAAAGTGAAAATGTCAAATCTCACGCATGTTGATAACAACTGACCACATACTTAAGATAACTGACCCAGTGAAGAAAAAAGACTTCATTTAGCTGGTTCATTCCCTATTTGACTGGTTCATTTCTTCTTGGTCCATAATATTCTAAGAATTTTTCTATAACCTTTGAGCTGAAAATCTCAAAGTTTCTTCTTTAGTGACTTCAGAATGGTCCATAGCTCACTTCCATATGTTGCCACAGGAAACCTGCATGTTCTCAGAAATGTGACTTTAATGTGTTTGCTGTCGTTGTGCCATAGGTTCTTAATACTGTTTAATATCTTCGTTGCTATGACCAGTCTGCATCTAACTTCTTTAAACTTCCCCCATTGTGGTAGACTATGGAGCCAAGATATTCAAAGTTTGTGACATTTTCAATTTCTTCTTTGTTGATTGTAATCTTTGGTTTGTATGAATGTCCATGAATATTATTTTAGTTTTACTTGTGTTCAGAAAAAGATTTTGATTGTCACTGTTAGACAAACCGGATCAGCTCTTATAATCCTTCAGCAGCATCTGAGAGGAGGACCGTGTCATCTGCACACCTGAGTTCTGGAATTGGATTTTGAACAGTTTCGGATGGATCAAAATTGTCTCTGGACTCATCATAGCATCATGAAAATGTATGAACGAAACAAACATTTGTTCTATGCATGATCACGCAAGCCTTGGCATAGAATCACATTAACATAAGTGCATACAATTAAATGTATAAAACGATGTATGTTTTGTATGTGACAATTTAGTTTTGTTATTTTGTATTTTTAAATATTAAATTAGGTGAAGTCCCCTGGCAACATTTGCGACCAGAAAGTATTAGAAAAAAGATCGTTGAGGAAAAAACAGGAATAAATATAAATATTCCAAAAGTACCTCCAAACATGAAGGCTATTATTGGCTATGGGTTAGAGCTGAAAGAAGAGCGCAGGTTGAACAAATTTTCATTTATCATTGACTGGATGAAAAATGATCAAGTAAGTGATAATTGTGCAATTCTTGTTTATGTTTCAATATGAGGGTTCAACACTGGGAGGATCGATTTCATTGCATCTGGTTTCAACCAATATGGCTTGGTCTCTTTCTGCAGAGCTGCCTGCCAAAGCATAGCCAAAACATGAACTCCTTAGCTTCAGCAATGATCCCCAGGAATCTATGAGAAAATTGCACTCATGAAACATATGAATCCAGAAACAGATCAACAACCTTCGGACCATAAGGCAGGTGATTTAACCACTTTGCCGCATAGCCCCCCCCTTTTTATTTTTCAGTATCGTTGGTTAACTCATTTTGTAGGAAGCAAGACATTATACATTCATCATGTATTACTTGTGCCAAGTTTTCTATGCTGTTTTAGCCTGAGACAGTTATTCCTTGTTATACCAATTGTTATGTACTCTTCTAATCTGACTATCCCAACACAATTGTAAGTCTCTAAATTCAGCAAACAGTAAACACCTCTTGAGAATTAAAATAAAAGTAAATACAGTGCAGACCGCTTAAGGTGATCTCAAATGTGGCAAATTTCTGTTGTGAAGAACTATTTGTTTTTCCCCGTCAATTTGTCTTCTATGTCTAAAAAATATCCAGTTAAGCAGAATCCGTTTATAACGAATTTTTGGATATGCCGAATGATTAAACGTGTCCCGACTATATAATTTGATTTGATTAAGGTGAAATTGTTTCAAATACCTCGACATTTGTACAACTTTTCGCATATTTTCAGAAATTGAGGGCTTCATTGGTGTAAGAATTTGAGTTATTTCCAATCTAATAATGGCTGGAAAGTTAAAATCCATCTTTGGAAAGGTAGATTTAGCTATAACAAGAAGTGGAAAATAGTGGCAAAAAGAAAATGGAAATAGTAAAGGAATTCGACATTCCAAACTAAAATCTTTCAGGAATCATACAAAATAAGGATCGGTACAGAAAAATGTTTTATGGTGGACAAGTTGAATCATCAAAAGAAAGAATCACAATTGTTGTGTGTACAAATATGAATGGTTCAGAAAAATTTTCATTATTTGTAATCGGTAAATTCAAAAATCCATTTGCATTACAATATGCTTGAACTCTTATCTGGATAAGAGGAATTTCTGATAAGAAGAACTATTTCTTGGGTCCCATGTGAGTTCTCTTTATCAGGTCTGCACTGTATTTTCAAGATTTCCAAGACAGAACACGTTTAGACAAATATAATTCTGTGTAGAGAAAGCCAGAGATCATTGCTGAGGTAAGTAGCAGTAGAGGACCATTGTTGAGGTCTATGTGGAATATGGTGATGGCCTCATAGTTTCATAGAGCAGTCATCAGTCGGCACTTGAGGGGTGATGTGTTCAATAACGTGCCAGCCACCTTTGCTTCCCAAGACATTTCCTGGTGATGTGCCATCATTTGATTAAGAGGATCTTGAGAATTGGCTCTTGATATTTTGGACTGTTATATGAATTGTGGAGATAGTAGACCATTTTACATATCTAGGATCAGAGGTAAATAGCAAATTATCCCTAGATCAGGAAATCAACATCCGGATTGGTAAGGCAGCAACAACAATGAACAGGTTAAGAAAAAGAGTCTGGGAGAACAGGAAGCTTACTGCCAAAACAAAAGTCCTCGTCTACCAAGCCTGTGTCCTTAGTACTCTTCTTTATGGCAGTGGGAGTCTCTGTGGCGAAGTGGTCAAGCCGTTTGACTCGTGCTCCGAAGGTTGTGGGTTCGATTCCGGGCCGCACCCTTCGGTTTACGAGTTAAATATTTCGGAGACTCCTGTGGGTCGTCGCTAAAAGCTACGGAGTTCGTGTTTTGTGCGACGCTTTCCATGCTGCGGAAAGAGACCGAGCCATATGGAATAAAACCCGGTGCAATGAAGTCGATCCTGTCGACTTTTAAGCGACTTTTTTCTTTATGGCAGTGAAACCTGGTCAGCTTACTCACACCAAGAGAAACATTTAAACAGCTTTCATATGCGGTGTCTGCGAAGAATACTTGGTATTAAGTGGCAAGACAAAATCACAAATACTGAAGTATTGGAAAGATCAGGTTGTGTGACGGTGTGTTCCATGCTCAGTCTTCGTAGACTTAGATGGATAGGACACGTTAAGAGGATGGATGATGGTAGAATACCAAAGGACATCTTTATTGGTGAATTTCAGATGGGAAGGAGATCT
The DNA here is from genome assembly GCA_014155875.1 of Cepaea nemoralis. Taxonomy (NCBI): domain Eukaryota; kingdom Metazoa; phylum Mollusca; class Gastropoda; order Stylommatophora; family Helicidae; genus Cepaea; species Cepaea nemoralis. The sequence continues at coordinate 370,710 of JACEFZ010027486.1, forward strand.
CAGGCTCGGCCTCTACTACGATACAAAGATGTGTGTAAGCGGGACATGATTGATGCAGGCATAGATAGTGCACATTGGGAGCAAGTCGCTGCTGAACATGTTGCATGGAGGGCAACTATCAGAAATGGAATAAAGACAAAGGAGAAAATGTTGCAGATAAAGCACACACAGAGCATGAGAGACGTAAGATGGTGAATGATGGTGGAAATATACTCTATTTTCACATGCATCCACTGTGGAAAAACATTTACAGCACAAATTGGGCTTATTAGCCACACTCGCCACCGACATGGTGTCGTAGTTATTAAGCCTTTTTGAAGCACAATGTACCAAACTATTGTCTGTCAAGACGGAAAGGTGCCTATATATGAATTGATAAGGACAATATAATTAGAGTAAGATTACTTTCTAGAACCAAACAAAGACTAGATGTAATGGGGCAAAAGAGAAGCTGTGAAACACTGAGAGAAACAGGTGTATTCTCACTTTGAGGAAGTTGTCCTATTGTTTTCCAAAAAGTGAAGAGCCCACAATATTGTCAGAATAAATGAGAGTGAAGTGTGAAGTTAGTTGCATATCCTTTACAAGACATCGTAGTCAACCCCAGTATGTTTTGGCCGTTTGTGATTTCTTGGCAAGTTTATGTTCAATAGTTTGCCATTGTTTTCTGAATGCCTGGCACTCATACCTTTTAGTGAAAACCAATGCAAGGTGGTATGGTGCCAAATCTCCTGCAGCTGTGTTTCAAACAAGGTATGCAGGATCACAAATTGCGCCCATAACCCCTTGGCCACAGAGCCATTGTGCAGTAAATACTAGTATAAGGCAGTGTTGTGCACCAGCTGAAACCACCATCATCATCACCTGCCCTGCTTGACTGACATAGGCAGGGATGCTTCTCCACATCTTGCAATCTCCAACAACATGTATGAACTCATGATCTGACACTATTCTGTTAAGAATCTCCTCTCTTTGTCTTCCTCAATCTCTCTTTCCACAAATCTTTCCAGTTGTCACATGTTCTAGTTTTTGACTCCTCATAATGTGGACAGTAAATGACTACTGCCTCTTTCTGATGTTTATGATGAGCTTCTTTGTGTCCTAGCCTCTTTCAGAACATTTACATTACTCATTTTGGCTGTCCTAGGAATTTTCAACATTCTTCTTTAAATTCACATCTCTGAGGCTTGTAGAGATTTTTTTTCAGCAGCTTCAAAATCTAATAGCCATTGTTGTTGCCCAACTGTATATTTTACTGGCTGAGATTGAGAGATTTTGGCCTTCCTTGCCATCACACTGTCAGCAGGCCAGGTTTTTAATGTTAAATATCAAAATTTGTCTAACAGAAAACTGGTCTTTTAATTTGATATACCATTATATTAATTGCACAGCCAACTTGTCATGTTTTTTTTAAATAACAAGATATATGAATCCTAGAAAACCAATAGCAGGTGTGCATTACAATGATTTTTGTTTGATGAACCAAGTGAGAAGCTATTGTCATCTTTCCGACAATAATGTTAGTAATAATTTTTTGTTTTGCATATCCTTTACAGGACTTTGTAGTCAACACCAGCATTTTTCAGTTGCTGTTGACGTCTTGAAAGTTTTACGTTCAGTAGTTTTCCATTGATTTCTGAACGACCGGCTCACATACCCTCGTAAGTAACCAACGCAACACGATCCGCTGCTGAATCTCACGCAGCTATATTTTGTACGAATGTATACAGGATTATGAACAACGTCCTTAACCACTACGCCAGGGAGACCGGCTAGTAATAATTATAATAGGGAAATTGAACATATTGCGACCATAAAAACCAATAGTATGGCTGAAAGATGTATAACAATTACAATTGTTAGATTTTCCTCACTTTGAACTTAAGTGTAGTCCACACAGTTGTTACTACTAGGGAATTCACCAGATTGAGTTTATGTGAGGGCTAGCTTTCCCTATTACCAGCGTCCCTCACCATCAGGTGAACCCTCTCCAACTTCTAAGATGCTTGTAATGTACATCACATGGTCAAGGATGAAAAGTCAACACTTGAAGTCCAGCCACAGTCAGAAGAGAACCTCATAACAACGCCTACCTCCAACTGTCATTAAACTGTCATTACTGTCAGTAGTACCTTGCAGTGTAGGACAGGGGTTTTGAGCCTGAGGCATTATGGCCACCTGGCTAGTACAGTCGCTGCAAACTGTGCAGGTTAGGATTTTCTTTATATCCCTCACAGAAGACAATCTGTCACCTTGTCGAGGATTTGAACCTGGGTCTCCCAAATGGAATCCCAAAGTTCTAGCCACTCGGCCTTGCTTCAACAGTGACATGAAATAGGTGAACAGGCATAAGGAAGACAGCAGATCCCTTCAGCATAAATAGTGTTTACAATGAGTAACTTTGGATGAATTGTCATAAGTCCTGTCCTGCATAGTTTGTAGTTCTTTCTGGCCATCTCCAACACACTTGCTAGACAGACAAATGGTTTGAGCTCAAGAGGATTAATTCATTTAGAACATTTCAATTTTATGGTGAAACAGACTCGCTGTTTGCCTCTTCTCATCATTGTATAAACAGCCCTGTTATATGTAGGCCAGGAGCTGGATTGTTAGTATCAGAGATGTGCAGGCATTACGAGCATCTGATTGGAAAATCAGAGCTCATCTGCACTCCTGACTATGGCATTTATTTGGGATTATAATTGGTAAAATGTGTTCACTAACAACGGAACACAACACTTTGTAACTAAGATATGCAATATGTTTACCTAAAGAAGACAAAAGATATTTTAGTGAAATGTAAGTACATTGATTCTTTTCTTGTCTTGTTTTTTTTTCTGGTGACCGTTTCAAAATGTTAGATTTCCTACTACATATTTACAAACGGATTGACTCTTCCACAATAACATCGTTACAGTTTGTTTATGTGTTGTAGGTGCCCAAGTTTTCAAAGGACCAACACACCTCATTACTTGCGGAACAAGTCAGGCAATTTTGCAGATCAGTTTATCGTTTTCTTCAGCTTCATCAAGCAGTTCTGTGAAACATGAAGTAGATACTTGGGGTCAAAGATAGACTTGACTTCATTAGAGTGTAGGTGATTGTCAAATACTTGGGTTCAAGATAGACTTGATGTCATTAGAGTGTAGGTGATTGTCAAATACTTGGGTTCAAGATAGACTTGATGTCATTAGAGTGTAGGTGATTGTCAAATACTTGGGTTCAAGATAGACTTGATTTGATTAGAGTGTAGGTGATTGTCATTTACTTGGGTTCAAGACAGACTTGATTGCATTAGAAAGTAGATGATTGTCAAATACTTGCTTTCAAGGCAGACATTATTTAATTAGAGAGTAGGTGATTGTCAAATATTTGGGTTTAAGATAGGCTTGATTTAGTTAGAGTGTAGGTGATTGTCAAAACATGACTCTACTGCTTATTTTAATGAATAATGTTACATGTTTCTATTTGTCTGTGTCTGTCTGTCTATCAATTGCAGTATGGACTGTATTTGCCATTAAGTGTAAGGGGAGTATACAGTTTTTGATCATGGTCCAAATGTATCATCTCGACTGAGCTAAGTTTGTTTTATATATCCTTAAAAGAATTGTGTCCACCTGATTATTTGTCTTTCTCCACTTCTTCTTCTGCCATTTATTCCTCATGGAGTATAAGCCCTCATCCAACCCATGCTAAGCCAACCTATTTTTTGCTGTCTCAGCTGCCTCCATGTTCTCCCCGTAATGTCAACCCTGGTATCTACAATCATTCTCCATGTGTTTTTAGGTCTCCCCCTATTTCATTGTCTTTCTCTAAAAAAAGAACAGGTCTTGTAGTAGGAACCTGTTGTGGGTATGTCAAGTGTTAGGACCATCACATGGTTTGAAGGGGAACAGGTGGTCACTGTTCCTTTCCCACAGCAAACATCAAGTGCAGACATTGAACTCTCCTCCGACCAGGCTCATACCATTGTCAGTATTCTCTAGCTCTGTTAATATTTCTTAATGTCAATGTTTTTTTTTTTTGCACATCCTATTTACAGGATGTCGCTGTCAACTACAGCATTTTACTGCTGTTGTTGATGTCTTGGCAAGTTTACATTCAGTAGTTTGCCATTGCTTTCTGAACGACTGACTCCCATACCAACGCGTTAAACCCAGCATGACGCGGCCTGCTGCCAAATCGGTCGCAGCTTTGTTTTGAACTCAAGTAAGCGGGCTCATGAATCGTGTCCGTAAGCTCTTAGCCACGGAGACTATCATTGTTTTACTTCTGTAAAATTTTATTGCAAGTCTGATTTATATCCCTTTCGACTAAACTAAACTAAACTAAACTGATCACTGTATAGAAAACAACTAATTTTCAGAAATCAGAGCACTGAAGATACCTGCACCTCAGATTCACTAAGTGCGTATTGTGAAGAGATGGATAAAAACAACTCTACATTGTCACTGTGTAATAATTTTGAAAGGTAAGTGATCTAAATGATCATAATTATGTGAAGATATTCCAGTCATTGAACTAACTGCAACTCCCTGGATAGTATACAAATGGTAAAGGTAGACCCATAGTAGATACTGCTATTTGGAGTGTGAAATGTTATATCTTCACATATTCTAGGCTACAACATAGGTGGGGTGGAAAGTTCCCTTCTTTGTTGCTTTTCCTTCCCAGACAATTGCCAGAAACTTATCTGGTACCTGATTTTATGAGGCTGGACAGCACAGGAGCTACTAAATATGTGTAAATGAATGAAAGGATTTTGTTTCAAAATAAATATTAGCATAGTTGTTTTATTACTTTTGTTTGTTTCAAATACAATTTCACGTACATTGTATGTCGACACTTGTTGCTGACAGAATCCTCAATAACTGCTGACAATATGGGACTAAGATTAAGCAGAAATTATTCAACATATGTAGATATAAAGAAAAGAATAAAACAAGTTGTATTTGTTCCCTTGTTTTTATTATATGTAGAGAAATATCTTTAAACAATTACGATTGTTTTGAGGAAGAATTTACATCACTGCACTCAGGACAAATCTATAAGTGCTGGGTCTCTCCCAGCATAAACCTCATGATGTAGATGCGAATTGTCCCTACAGAGAGCTTATTAGCTACACACCACAACCATCCTCATAATGTGTTGATTGTGACTGGTAACAAAGTTGATTCCCCACTCTTACAGCTGTAAGCAGAAGTTTATCAAGAGATGTGTCCCCTTGCATAAGGTTGTCATTTATTTTTCAGCAGTTGAAGAACTTCCAGAATGAAAACCCCAGAATCAAAGAATTGGTTTGATTCTGTACTGAAATCCGAGCAAGAAGTACAATTCTTACCTTTGAAATATTGATCTCTAAAAACATTGTTATTCATTATTGTCTATATATACACTGTGGGAGCTGCTGAGGCACAGTGGTGGGATTCATTGCCTGGTGGTCATGTGATTAAATCTGAGGCACAGTGGTGGGATTCATTGCCTGGTGGTCATGTGATTAAATCTGAGGCACAGTGGTGGGATTCATTGCCTGGTGGTCATGTGATTAAATCTGTGGCACAGTGGTGGGATTCATTGTCTGGTGGTCATGTGATTAAATCTACATTGAGGCGGATTGGTTAAAAATTGATCTGGGCGTCTAGGGCAACCCAGCCTAAAATGGCAACCCAGTAACGTCCTGGCAAGTAAAGGGGGCTGGCATAATATTAACCGCCATTCATGGAGTGCCGATTGGTCTCAAAATATGGGGCTAGCACAGTATAACAAATCACACTCAAGACATACTCTGTATGTTTGTTTTTGTTACCAGTGAAATGAAAATACATTGTATGAACCCAGTATTAGATAATCACAGCATGGTATATGTTTTGTCATGGGAGTACAGTAAATCACAGCAGTGTATGATTAGCCACGGGAATATGGTATATAATTGAAAAATGTTGAGATTGGGTAAACTGATAAATTTGAATAATGGAGACACAAACAACATATTGCACAATTTACTGCCTGGTATATTTTGCTGTATCACAGGTGCATACTACAGAAAAAAGTTCTAAAATAAAATGAAGTAGGGTGGTGAATCCTTTCAACTGAAATACACAAAAAATTAGATTTCATATGTTTCAGTTCCACAGTCGTTTGTAGTATTCACGTGACGAGATACAGCAAAATATGCCAGTAAACACCATGTTGTTTGTCTTCATTATTCATGTTCACTATGGGAGAACATTGTTTTGTATTTGAAACTGGTAAAGCTAGGAAAATGCTATGAATAAAGAAGCACAGACACAGACATTGATGTAACTACATATTGATTAGAAGATGTGTTAACATGTGCGTACAACAGTGATATCAAATGAAGGCAAGTCTGGAAAGTGGTTCGCACACAAAGAACCAATGTAAGCAGATCACATTCAGGAAGTGAAGACATAGCTAAGGGAGTGTATGGAAAAAGGGGGATAGTAGAGAAGTGTGAGTTGAACATGGAATGCCACAGGATGGAGCAAAAAGAGCACACATATATCAACATGGGACAGTAAACAAAAGGGAAAGCTAAGCTTAGAAATGACAATATATATAAAAAAGTGAACAGCAGAGAGATATATTTTAAGGAAAAAACAACTGAGAGATAGGAAGGGAGAATGAAGGATGACAAAATGGAATTACAAAAGTATCTCTTCTAGAAAATAAAACAGTTGTCAAGAGTCTTGACTGAGAATAGCGATTAATCATTTATAACTATCAAAATTGGACTAATGAAGATGCAGTTACAGAAGTGTATTCTGTAGTTAAATATTTCTACATAATTTAATGCTTTAAAAATGTTTACTTGTTGAAAGTGTGCAACTCATCTCAAATGAACCTTCTGACAAATTTCTCTCTCTCTCTCTCGTGTTGCTGTTTGCTGCTATCTTGCAACCAGTTCAAAGAGTCGAGCACCAAGCCAGAAGCTTTACAAAAATGGATTGACATCCGCCAGTGTTCATTCAAATATTTGCAAGAAGTCTCAGAAAGATAGAAAAGTTAGTTAACCATTTTGTTGTTTGTTTCATTGTCTTACTGTAACAATATGTATTCAGTTATTCCTCGCTGAGCATCATTAATGAATCCCATGTACTTCTGTATCCAAAGACAAAAGTCACTACAATAGTTGGAGCCCACTAACCTTGGGTGGAATCCGCTAAGAGGATGTGCAAGCTTATCATAAATGCTGATGTCAGACACTCTGACCTCTTAAGAGGTGTATAACTTTGTGTGAATCACTCCTTTGAAAATGAATGTCAAGGAAGAAGAATGGCCAAATCCTTAAAGATCATCCTTACATTTGTTCTTCTTTTTATAGTTTCAGTGAATGATCTGGGGAGCAAGGCTGAAAACTTTGCATAATTTAATATTTACAATATTTATCAATAAGCACAATCTGTTATTCCAATCCTGATGTTCTTTTATGTTGAGAAGAAAAAGAGAGATGGTGTGAGAACAAGAGGGCATTGGGTAGAACCAGTCGAATAGGAGCATAATGTTTATTTACATAAATAGTATAATTTTCAGTGGTATGGTCAGTTTTAAAAAATCTACCCATTTTTTAAACAACTGACCAACAGAGAGGAGAGCAAGAGTGCCAGTCACTGCACAACCACAGCTGCCAGATTAGAGGCAGTTCTGATATATTTTAGACCCAGTTGTTCCTCACAGATATTATGTTGCTATCCATGCTTCGTACATTTTTTTCTGTTCGCTGTCCTTCTTATGTCTTTTGTCGTAAGTTGGGAAGACCTGTCTGGCCACAGTCTTTGTGTGAGCTGTGTCAAGGTTTTTATTGCTTCTGTTTGCTGTTCTGATAATCCAACAGTCATGCTTTGTACATTTCTTCTGTTCGCTGTCCTTCTTATGTCTTTTGTCGTAGGTTGGGAAGACATGTCTGGCCAGTCTTTGTGTGAGCTGTGTCAAGGTTTTTATTGCTTCTGCTTGCTGTTCTGATAATCCAACAGTCATGCTTTGTACATTTCTTCTGTTCGCTGTCCTTCTTATGTCTTTTGTCGTAGGTTGGGAAGACATGTCTGGCCAGTCTTTGTGTGAGCTGTGTCAAGGTTTTTATTGCTTCTGCTTGCTGTTCTGATAATCCAACAGCCATGCTTTGTAAACACATTAACATGCTTGTTGAAATATTATGAGACATGTATAATTGGACAGATCTTGAAGACTGTAATCCAATGGTACCTCATTGAAGTCCCTACATTGCTTTTACATGTAGATATTAATTTGTTAACAAATTACTAGCACATGAAATTCTATATCACAGAAGTGAGTGGAAATTTCCAGTTGACAACTATTTAATTTTTCAGTGAAATGCTTTAATTGACTGGCACCTTGCCATCTTGACAGATGATAGTTTGTAAAATGGAGTTATACATCTCCATAACACAAAGCCTGAGCCGAGTTTAGAGACCATGTGTTGCCCATGCAGCGTGATCCCTCTCTCGGCCTGTCTAGCTTACTCCAGAAGAAAGGTACCCCAATACAGCTAGAACAAAACAAGCTGTAGAAGCTGCCAGATCAGCAAAGCAATGCTCTAACTGTCTGCCTATCGGAGCTTTCATCCTAAACCAGTTGCCGACCAAGGCTTAGGGCCTGGTCTGCCCTGCCATGATATTTAGTTATTAGGTTGCATTTTCTAGCACTAGGGTAAGGAAATGCCTTAATTATTGCAAATAATGTAGTACATGGATTGTTATTCTTTAAAACAACTGAAGCACATATAGGTGTTTATTGTTAAATACATCAAATTAAACCCTCAGAGCACATTGTGACAACTGGAAAGAAAGGGGAAGAGAAGCTGAGGCAGACCAAGAGAAATGATGCATGATGTATTGAGATGGAGGAATATCATCAGCAGAGTTGATCCAGAAAATCAAAGACCGAAATCTTCGGAGAGACATGAACGCCTACGCCAGCTGGCAGGGCAGATGATGAAACCCCAGAGCTTGGTCTATAAAACTGCCCTGGCTTTCCAAGACAGAGAGACAAACTCTGACTCACATGAGTGACCCTTTGAGACCAAATCTGGCACACAGGAGTGACCCTTTGAGACAAACTCTGACCCAGTGGGAGTGACCTTCTGAGACAAACTCTTGGGGGGGGGGGCCAGTGAAGATCTCAGTTGAACTGTCCTGTTCATGACCCATGCCAGAATAGATGCAGAGCAAACATTCACCAGTGAATAAGAATTGTTAAATGAGAAATTGATAAAAGGAAAATAAAATGTTCATTACTCTCTCAGTATTATGTCTTCTGATCCAATTAGGAAGGAAATATGCCCATATATTGTGCATGAGTTACATTATGTGTATGTGTTGGAGGGGAGACATGAGAATTGGGGTGTGAGAGGATGGTAGAATGATGGCATGGGTGGGGCAGGGTCAGCAGTGAAAGACTGACTGATAGGGAGATTGTGGCTGCTATTGATGAGGGAGAGAAAAATAATGGTTCATTTTAGCTAATAGAAACATTTGGATCCTTTTCAGAAGTGAGATGAGTGTGTGTGTAGGAGGGGGAGGGGTGGTGTATTAATTGGTTATTAAGGTTACACGGCTGCAGTTACTGGCAAAAAGTAGGCATTTTGTCTGTTTGGTTGGATGCTCTCATTTTCGCAACCAGCATGGTGTGTGGAATAGTGGTGGGGAAGGTGAGGTGTTAAATCCTAAAAAAAATTATAGGCTTTGTGAAATACCCGTATGAAACAAAATGAGGGAAAAGGTGATCTAATATTTCAGTCTTTGTATTTTTAGCTTTATTGTTTGAATGCAAGGATTCAAAACTGGGAGAGACTTTGATAAAGTCTATTCCTGCTACTAGTGTGTTTCAGATAGTGACTTGGAGCAGCATCAGAACTCAGCATTGCTGACATCCAAACCCGTTAAACCAGCATCTCATTCGCATGGCTTCAATCCAGGAGATCAGTCTCTCCCTGGAAGTGATACTGATCACTTTCACCTTGCGTCTGCTGCCACTATGCTCAGAAACTTTGCATCACATTCTAAAAGTGGGTGAGTTATGTTTAGAATTTATGTTTCACTACTTTAACAGCCACAAGCTGCTGACAATGCCAGATTTCGTGTAATTGGGAACATAATTAACAATAAATCTACAATTAATCCACATTTTAAACATATAACCAGAATAAAAAATGTATTTAAAATCGAATTATAAAATCAAAATTGAAATTATAGAGGCACATTGGTTTGACAAGACGGGCGCATTAGTGTAACAGTTATTATATAATAATGGCAATGGCATAAGTGTGGCTGGACAAAGGTGTGATGTTAATTCTCACCATTCATTGCAGGAGGCGAAGACTGACTTCCTATTCCTCTGTGCACTTAGGCCCACAAATGTGATGGTGCTAGTACATCACATATCCATAACAGTTTTCTGCTACAGGACTTGCTTGTTTGTGTTGTTGTGGATTGATAAAGTGTCAATAAATGACAGTTTCCATGGCATTGTCATTGTCATGTCAAGTGTGAATAAATGACATTTTCCATGGCATTGTCATTTCACTATAAACGAGAGGGAGATCGAGGTATGAGTATTGAGATACTTGAAAACAAGCTGTTAGGTGTCACCACACCAGACAGAATGAGACACAGTGACATTCAAAGAAATACATGAGCATGTCACATACATGGATGTACAAAGCAAGGGAAACATATGTAAATGGATTTCTAACATCAGAGATATTCCAAAAGGCAAGAGATCTCACGTTGGTATGAGGAATTGGCCGTTCAGACAGTCATAGCAAACTAATGAAATAAAATTATCTAGTAAATCATAAACAGTTAAGAAATGTTGGGGTTGACTGCAAGATCCTGTAAAGGACATGCAACTAACTTTTTAACCTCTTCACTTTAGTTATGTTTGTATTGTATCAATGGCCTGGGTTCAATCCCCAACAGAGGCAATACTATTTTTGTCTGACCTTTGTGGCCTCTAGGGACAACCCGGACTCATACATATAGACAGCAGACAATTGTCTGTGAAGGAAAGGTGATGAGGAAGGAAACCAGCCACCCTATCTCATATGTCATGGCCTAGAATATGTGATGGTCTAACACTTCAGACCCAAATGGCAGGATTTGCTATGAGACTACTTTTACTCTACAATGTAACAATTTTCTAGTTATGCACACTTTATGTAAGTTGTCTTTGTTTCATTTTTCAGCAATAGCTGTGACAAACCAGAGTCGGGGGAAAGTGTCCGGAAACTGGCAGATTTGTATCAATTCCGTTTGATTCAGGTTAGAATTGTGAGATGTGTCAATAGAAACACTGTGTTACTATTGGTTTCTTGTTACTTATATATGTCATATTGAAGAACATTCTGTCTTGTTATTATTCTAAGTCGCTTATTCTATTGTTATTATTATAAGTGGTAAACAAAACAAAGAAGTAAGGGATCCCTTTATACGCCATGAGGAATATTTGGTATAAAGTGCTAGCCCATATATTTGGACCATTCAATAGGCGAGGTGATCAATATCATGCTGGATTCTAAGAAGTACTCCGAGAAATATTTTAGTATTTCTACTAGTTGTTTTTTAGCACAGTAGTGTGTATGCTTCCTGGGCCAGTGGTCCTGCTTTCTAACCCCGTTTGACATAGACATTTCTTTCCCTTGACCTGGACTCCCAGGCTGATGCAGTCTAAAATGGGCACCAGTGGAGGCGCTAGTGTAGTTGATAGCTAATTACGCTGATAGTGTAATGAGCACGGTCATAATGAGCACTGGTTGAGTTGAGTTGAGATGAGTTAAGAACCGACATCACTGCACTCAGGACATTCCCATATGTGCTCAGTCCCCTCGTTCAACAGCCAGTGAAGAGTCATACTACTAATTGTTCCCACCGCTATCTGATTAAAAGTTCTCCTGGTCTTCCCTCTCAGTTTTGAGATTCTTCCAGAACCCCTGCCGATCCCCCGCAATCTCATTCTTTCCACATATGGGTTCTCAAGTCTGTTCCTCCGCCTTCTCCACCTGGTCCCACAAGCGCATGACCACCTCCCCCTTGTCCATAGGCAAGATACCACCAAGAGGTGCATTCCCTGCTAGCCTATCAGCCTGTTCATTCCCCCATACACCCGCATAATCAGGGCAAAATATCCATACAATTCTCACAATCTGTGACCTCTGAAGCGACGAGAGCCATTCCACACTGAAACATTCCTTTCTCCACCTTGCTAAGCATATTCTTTGAATCCGTAATGAACACAACGTGTGTTGCAGTAGTCTCCTCTAGCCACCGGAATGCCGCTGTTACTGCCTCCACCTCCATTCTCATGCTGGAGGTCGTAGTCTCATATGCCAGGCTCTCCTTTTTCAAGACTCGCCCATTAGCCTTTGCAATAAAGCCCCAGCCACTACGTCTGTTTCTCACCACTGACCCATCGGTGTAGATGACTATGTCACCTTGATGTGTGTTGCTCTGGATTAGCTGTTGCACTTCAAACTCAGTGCGGCCCGCTGCCCATTCTCTGCTCTCACGACCCAGTGTTATTATTACATTGTGCCAGTCCGTCATGTCATCCGGAACTTCAACCCACTCTCTTTCACGATTGATGGTCTCTAGATCACACACCTGACTTATAGAAAGTTCTGCCTGTGCCATCCAGGACCTGCCTCGTCTTAGTCTATGACCCTTTACCATATCCATTGCTGCATGCAGCGGGTGATCCCTGTCTGCAGCAACTCTCAGGTACCATTTGGCCTGAAGGACCCTATGTCTATCCGTCATTGTAGGTAGCGCAAGGATATGCCTCATGCAGATAATTGGCTGTGTCCTTTGTGCACCCCAGTATTAACCGCATGGCAGCATTCTGTAGTGCGCTCCAACCTTTCAAGCTGACTTTTTGATACTGTCAGCAGCCCCAAACCATACTCAATGACAGAAATTATTAACTGCTGAAAGAGCCTGTACAACATCCTCTGATCTACCCCGGTTGCTGCCATAGCCCTCAATGCATTAAGTCCCCTACCAGCCTTCACCACCAAATCCAACAAGACAAGGGCAGACTTCCATGTCCAACAGTGTGTAATATCAACCGATCATACCTGACCCTGTTATACGCATCCTCCAGGTCAAGAGCTACCACCACTGTCTCTTGTTTATCCTGGAAGCCCTCGTAGACATCAAATGCAAAAGTTGCAGCATTGGCCCAGGTGTCCTTTCCAGGCCGGTAGCTCCCGAGTCCTTGGGAAAGCAGATTCCGACTTTCCAAATGTTGCTGGAGCCTGCGTGCTACTATCTTTTCGAGGACTTTGCTATATGTGTTTTGCAGGGTTATGATTCGGTATCCATTAAGTCTGGAGTGGTCCTTACCTGGCTTTGGGAGTGGGACCAGGTAGCTATGCAGCCAATCATGGGGTATTTCCTCCGTATTGATGCTTAGGTTGAAACAAAGAGCCATCTCCTCCAAGTCCCCATCATTTATGTTCCTCATATGGGAGTATCTCACCCCATCTGGACCTGGCGCTGTGTCTTAGCCCTCTTCAGTACCCATTTAATGTCCTCCACTTTAATCTCACAGTCCTCCTTCCTAGTGACCCGTGACAGGGCTTCTCTAACGTTATCTCTAATAGCCCTATCTTGCTGATCTGTCTGTTTTAAAAATCGCGCAAGTTCAAGAGCACTGGTTCGACGCCTGAGCTTGTCGTCTGCAAAAGTGGGGGAAAGACTGGCCACCTATTTCTTTATGTATTCAGACCTATACAATGTGATGATGCTATCACATCGCAGACCCATAGCAGGAAACTGATTCATGACAAATTATAAATGATTATCAAAATGGGTACCTGGACATTTTCTGGGAAGTAAAGGTTGCTAGTGTAATCACTGAGTGAGAGTTGGTCTAACAAAATGGGACTAGCACAATATACCCAATACACATCATGGTGTGGACAAGAGCCTTTTACTTACTGTTACAAATTGTTTAAGAACTGCTACCACTGGTTATATATAGGGTGTATTTTTAATGACTGTGCAGTGTTTGAAAATGTTACCTGTCCAAGTTTTGTATTTACCTATTATGTTGGTGACAACTGGTAAGATCGAGGGGAACAGACCACAGGGAAGACCTAGAAGCAAGTACCTGGATGGCTTGGCCTTGTGGCATGGTCGAGACAGAAACACGGAGCTGATCCACGACTCTGGTGATCGAGTGAGATGGCAGAACATGACCGCCCACGCTTACCGGCATGGCACATGATGGATGGATGGATTATGTTGCATGAACTTTACAGAGGGTGAATACAAAACTTGGACCGGCAATATTTTCAAACACTGCATAGTCATAAAAAATACACCATATATGTATATATATATATATATATATATATATATATATATATATATATATATATATATATATATATATATATATATATATATATATATAGCCTGGCTTTAGAGCAGGCATATTTACAGAAAATTGGCATTGTCACTTAGCAGCGTTTATGATGGGTTTCAGAAAAAGAAGAAAGTGTACAGTGGTAATTGTTTACTTACAATCAATGAATCAATCCAGTGCCATCTCCAGAATGAAGGTTGGATTCAGTGGATCACAGCTTTCTGAAACTCTCTAGGAATACATTCTTATATATTGTTTATTTATCTCTTGATGTTTCTTTTTTCCCCACTAGTGTTGCTGCCTATTGCTTACTCACATGCCTTTGATTTTCCCTTTAGCAATGTTTCTATTAGAGTTCCATGACTTTTAATGTGGCCGAAATATTTGACATTTCTCTTTTTTATTTCTTCCATTAGTTTTATTTTTCATTCCCAGCTTCTATGAAACCTTAACATTGGTTTGCTTGTTTCCATAAAATGAGGCATTGCCTTCTTAATGCCCTCACTTCTAGGTGATCAAATTGAGTTCCTAATAGTGTTTTCAATTACGACACTTATGCACCATACTGTAGCATTGAGCATAGTATATGTAATACCTGATAATGCTCGTTTTCATGTTATTATCTGTTGAGATAGTCTGTCTTTCTTTACTTCAGCAAGCCTACAGTTGAGTAAATAAATATGAACATCTTTGTCACTAAACAGAAAACTGAAAAGAAAATACTTCTCATAACCAAAATAGTACATCCACATGTGATACAAATAGTTCATAAGTGACAGTGAAGTAAAACTAATCAGAAATATGAGAAGTGAAACATATATGTATATGAGACTTAGACAATAAGCAGACAAGTTGGGGGAGTCTAGAAGCAAGCAGAGATGTGGAACCTAAGGGAAATGAAAAGAATACAATGGACAGAGTAAACAAACAGATGGGATAGTTTTTCAAGAAGCAGATGAATACTACAAATTATTAAAGAAAATAGTTGTAAACATTCAAGAGTGTTGAGACACACCTTAAAACTTCATGACATCTGGCCAATTTGATGATGAAATACAGAACATTAAGAAAATGAGATAAATGACATTGCTGGGCCAAATGGTGCAATAGAGAAAAACACACCTGATCTAAGACTTGTGATCATGTGAGATGATGGGCCATGACTGGCCACATTTACCAGCAGTGCACATAATGATGATGATTGCCATATGACGAGGCACCCCTTAAAGATGATACAAGAAGAGAGGAAAAGGGTTTTCCCAAAGCAAACACCAAACTGAACGACTAACATGAAAACCAGGGGATACCCAAGACGTCACAGGACAACAATGACAGACATGGTGTGATTCTTATAAGGAGAGGACGTATCTTCGAGGAGCCCGTGTTGGTGAAGAGCTGGATGCGATTATTCCGAGTTTCGGCAAATAGATAACAGCAGGAACGATCGATTGGCAAGGATATACAATGAAGGAACCAAGCCTAGACATGCCTGAATTCAGAACGGCGAAATAGCGGGTTTGCGCCTCAGTGTGAACTATTGAATAGAGTAGGGAGTTTTCATAGATACCTAGATGATAAACGCCGCCCCCACATCCAGGGGCAGTTTTATAGTATACGAGAGCATTGCTATTGTTTATTCAGCACAATATTAAAGTGTGAGATGTTCACTGGAGTGGCGTCAGTCTATCTTCGCATTTGTTAACGTTCAAGGTGAGTTCAGTTCGGCATTATTACATTAACGAGTTTGCGATTGAGGTTCATTCCACATTCAATATTGTTGAAGTAACGTCATGACAATGATACAATGCTATATAGATTGTAATTTTGCTAGCTGGCCAGGGACATATGCCTCACATCGTACATTATCTGAATTTTAATATGATGTCCGATGTATGCTAAGTTTTTATGATGGTCTACATCATACACCCTCTGTATACACATATTTCAACCTTTGTTTTATACAGCACAAGCTTCGACAGGCTATCCTGAAAGGCAGCATGGCACCAAGAGGTAGCTGTCAGGATCTTGAAAGTTCATCCGAGGTAAGTACCAACTGATAGCCCACAAGTTACACATCTTCTTCCTCTTCTTCTGAGTTTGTCCGGAATGTTTCTTTGAACGTAATAGCGCTGTGCCTGTTTACAGCATAGCTATGATATTTGCACCTTTTGGCCGACCATCTGACTTCTTCAGGTATTTGTTGACGAAGTTAACCTACCCGAAGTTACAAATTTACATTTTGTATTTACTGTTCGCAACATAAAGAAAACTATTTTTGCATTTGTGTGTGCATATATAGATAAGTACGTTCAGCTCAGTTGCTTATCACAGAGAAGATTGGCTGCAATGGATCTTCAGCATTCTCTAAGATTGGCTGCAATGGATCTTCAGAGTTCTCTAAGATTGGCAGAAATGGATCTTCAGTGTTCTCTAAGATTGACTGCAATGGATCTTCAGCATTCTCTAAGATTGGCTGCAATGGATCTTCAGCATTCTCTAAGATTGGCTGCAATTGATCTTCAGTGTTCTCTAAGACTGGCTGCAATGGATCTTCAGTTTCTCTAAGATTGAGTGCAATGGATCTTCAGTGTTCTGTAAGATTGACTGCAATGGATCTTCAGCGTTCTCTAAGATTGGCTGCAATAGATCTTCAGTGTTCTCTAAGACTGGCTGCAATGGATCTTCAGTTTCTCTAAGATTGAGTGCAATGGATCTTCAGTGTTCTCTAAGATTGGCTGCAATGGATCTTCAGTGTTCTCTAAGATTGGCAGAAATGGATCTTCAGTGTTCTCTAAGATTGACTGCAATGGATCTTCAGCATTCTCTAAGATTGGCTGCAATGGATCTTCAGCATTCTCTAAGATTGGCTGCAATCGATCTTCAGTGTTCTCTAAGACTGGCTGCAATGGATCTTCAGTTTCTCTAAGATTGAGTGCAATAGATCTTCAGTGTTCTCTAAGATTGACAGCAATGGATCTTCAGCGTTCTCTAAGATTGGCTGCAATGGATCTTTATGTTCTTCTAAGATTTGCTGCATTGGATCTTCAGTGTTCTCTAAGATTGACTGTAATGGATCTTCAAACCCAGTCAATGACATATCGTGGCGTGAGGCTTGATCGTAGCCTGTCCTTCAGAGATCATGTCGATTATGTCATAACGAAGGCTCGAAAAGGTTTGGCAGCAATGAGAGTCATGGCGACTGCCAATATCGAGCAAAGACTGCTATTACTTCTGTTCCAAGGACTTGTGCTTTCACGCATCGAGTATACCCTGGCCATCCTCACTGTCAGCCCTACACAGATTGGAAGACTTGAAAAGGTACAAAACGAAGCCATGCGCATCATTTTGGGCTGCACGAGAGACACCAGCTGTGTAGCAATGAGATACCTCCTTGACTTCCCGACAATGGAACACAGGATCAAGATCTGGAGAGCTCGTGCATACTTAAAAATAAGTGCAGATGAGCAGCACCCTCTGCATGACGCTGTATTCAGAGAAAAGGGTGACAGGCTAAAGAGGGGCAAATCATGGATGGGTCGGGCGGAAGATGTCGTCAGGACAGGTCTGCAGTCTTACCAGTATCAACCCCGGCAAGGAATGGGTGCCGGTGCCTCCAGCTTTTAAGTGTACCTTCTCCTGCATTATCACACTCGACAGACGGTGCAGAGAGCAGAACCCTGCCGCTGTCAATGCAGAGGTTAACGCGCTCATCTATGATCACTCAGATAGCCCCGAAGTGCTCATCTATACAGATGGATCTGTTGTAAAGCAGCAGAGAAGTGCGTGGGCATTTACAGCCCGTTCAGCGGGCCGAACCTGTTCAAGAATCCAGTGGTGCCCACTCTATGACCACGAGCAGCATGACGATGGAGGTGATGGCAGTTACACAGGCTTTCATATGGCTGGAATCACAGCATTATACCAACGTGTGTGTACTAAGTGATTCAATGAGCATGATTCAGAAGGTCGAAGCTGGATCTGTACGTAGACAGTGGACTGAGTCGCTGCGGAAGTCTGTTGTCCGCAAAGTCACCTTCATCTTCGTCCCTGGGACATGCGGGAGTCGAGGGAAATGAACGAGCTGATAAATTGGCTGGCTCTGCACCCCCTGTAGATGGCCAGCCCATGGATCGTGCGGATGTTATTAACGCCCTTAAAGATATGGCGAGAACAGAGGATTTTGACGCCAGTGATTCCACATCGCTCTCCAGGATGAAAGACCTGGGAGTAAGAATCGGCACAGCCAGACGCGAGAGGTACATCGGGAAAACAAAGCGCCTCGTCAACCAACACAGAACTGGCACTATTAGCCACCGGACTCTGATGCATATGCTGGGGGGAGGATCTGAGCACCTATGGACATGTCCGGAGTGCAACGAAGATACCCCAACTGATAACTAACTAACTAACTAATGGATCTTCAGTGTTCTCAGTCTCACATGATAATTGTTAATATCTTTCCGTTGAACTGGTTCTCTTACCTTTGCTAGCCTTGTAATTGTCCCCTCCAGGATTCTCTATCTCACATGATGATGACCATTGTTTAATGTTATCTTTCCACTGAAACTGTTGGCAGTATCAATGCAAAAGCAAACATGGTGAAAGCATAGGTAAATCATGTTTCTTATGCTTATGGATAAATGACTTCTATGTTAGATGCAAATGGTAAAGATAATAAAGCAGCCTGCATATGGTGGAAAGATGCTTGACTATTACATGCTCTTTTCTTTACATGCACTGTTGCCTCAGTCGATGAAGAGATCATGTGACAGTCAAGATGGTGAGGAAAAGTGCCAAATGTGCGAAGGTCAGTGCTCATTTGATACACATTTGGCTTGACTTAGATTTATTTGTTTGTCCAAAGTGTTTGATGATGTGATGTATAAAATTAGATTAAAAGCCTTTAGGTATAAAGTCTAATGTTAATACGTTAAAGATCTTATGTTCCTTCCCTGTGACATAGACCCAGACTAGGTGGATTCAGTCATTGGTAGAGATAATTGTTGTTGACATCAACCTTAGTTGTGCTGGACCACTGTGATAAGACTGTGTTCAGATTGGCCCGCTACTTTGGCACGGCGTCCTCATGCTGGCTGCACACAAGATATTGTTAATGGCCCCGCTGAGTTAGTTATTATTTGCTGAGTTCTGAGAGACTGTTTATTGGTTTTAGTGGACAGAGCCACCATATTATATTTACTCACATTACCACTCGATGTCACAACTTCCGACAGAAAATTGATTCATTTTATATCTTTAATTCACCTCTGGCCTTTTTCACAAGTTCATCTGAATCTCTGCATACTCTTCTTTAAAACTCAAGAATAAAACAATATACTTATTTTCAAACTACAGATGGTGGCAGAGTGAATACTGCCATTGCCACGATCAATCTTGACCTGTCTGACTTGGACTGGTCAAACTGTGAATGACGCTTTGAGGAGACACTTGTCTCCTGACCAGCGCATGAATGCCTGTTTCATGTGAATGTGATCAGAGCTCACAACTAGCTCACAACTGGATCATGTCACCCTGCACAAAGACTTATAAATGCTGTTTCACCTATATATTGATCTGTCCCCATTTGGACAATGATTTTTGGTTCACATCTTATGTTAAACGTAGAGTTTAAGTTTGATTTTATCTTGAGCCAAAAGTGTTGCACTGCCCATGTGTTACCATGATTAACACTGTAACCTACCATGCATGTTATAAGAGATAACTAAGGAGGGCTGATATGAGACTGGCTACCTCATCCAGTAGAAAACTTTAGCTGCAAAATCCAGCCAATCTCTAACAGGTATACAAAAGGGCTTGGTGTGTGTTGGATGGGTGCCTTTGCCCCATTTGGAGAGGAAAGACACGAAGAAGAAGAAGCAGCAGCAGCAGCCGATGACGACGACGAAGAAGAGGAAGAAGAAGAAGAGGTGGAGGAGGAGGTTTCTGTAGTATTTTCTTGAAAGAATCTCCCTATCTAATTCTTGATTGACTAGTTAACTAGAATAAATTTAGCAGTCCTTGGCATGCACTCAAATGTTTCCCAGACTATTCAGTGACAGACAACAATCAATCAATCAATCATGTGCCATGCCGGAAAGCGTGGGCAGTCATGACTAGCCATTTCACTCGATCATCAGAGTTATGGATCAGCTCAGTGTTCCTGTCTCGTCCATGCCATGTGGCCAAACCATCCATGTATTTTCCTCTTGGTCTGTTCCCTTCGATCTTGCCAGTTGTCACTAAGTTCTCCAACCCATTTCTTCTCATAACATGTCCAAAAAATGTTGACTGTCTACGTCTAATTTCTCTAATAAATTTACGATTTTCATTTGTCTCCTGTAGCACTAGGTCAATTGGTTTTTCTGTCTGTCCATGACAGACAACACCAGGTATTGAATCAAGAGATAAAGTAGTCTTTGTTCCATATGGGTGGCAGTCATTGATTGTAATCCCCATCAGCATCTTTGTATGATGCTTTGTGTGTGGAATTTGTATCAGAAACTTTGGTCAAATGTTAATCCTAACTACTGTAAACATTCTTTTCTCTATATATGTTGTCTATTTAGAGTGATAATGGGGAGATTCATCTTCGTGATTGGGTTGTTTAGCAAACTCCACAAAATCCCAGCTTAGTTCAGATTGACATACAAAATTAAATCTGCACACCACGAGGAAAGAAGGGACAACTGTTTCTTTAATATTCATTTATGTAATGACATCTTTTTATATGGTAGAAATAACTGATGCCTAACCAAAGTTGTTTGAAATGTCATTTAAACAAGAACTTTATTTTGGTAAATTTTCTGTTCATTGAAATGCTAACATTTTAATATTGTTTGTTCTGAAAGTTGAAGTTGATCTCGTATTTGTCCAGATGGTAAACCCGTTTGCATGAAAAAGTTACTGGTAGATATGGGCCTGGCCTCTGCTGTAGCTGTAGATGCATGTAAAGCCTCACATGTGAAGAGCAGTACCCCTAAGGAAAATGTGGAACCAGACAGAAAGATCAAACAGCAACTGGTGTTAGAGAACAGAGATCAAGATTGTCATAAGGTATTTTACAAGTGTGAAATAACAAAAGATGTTCAAACAAGCTGTAAAGATAGCAAAATAGAGAAAATAGATAAAAGAGCAGACTAAAATCTTAGCACGGACAAGATGAAAGTGACCATAATATTGAATGAAAGGGGGGAAAAAAAAACAGTGACAAATTTTAAAGCAAAGAGGTAAATACTTTGATTTGTCATTTATGTGAAATATTATTTGATAAAAACATGTCCAGTTTTTTGTACAAAAAAAAGGACCCATTTCCATTTTTTGAGGTATATTTCGTGTAGTACTAGTTATGCACACTTGAAGGCCATCTGCCTTTACTCCAAAGAACACTTCTGGTATCCATTATAGGCTGGGTCAATCCATCTGGGAGCCCAGGTCAGTTGTGAAAATATCCCCACCTCAATGGGGAATCGAACAACCGGCCTCTATTTAGGGTGCAGGTGATGGGTGAATTTGAAGAGCAGCCGACAGATAGTTCAGGTTATAATCTCTAATTTCACAACGGTAGGCAGAGGATTTCTTTTTGGAGACAGTGATTACTGTGATCGACTACTATGGTCACTGCTGGGAAGGAAAGTAATGGCAAACTACCTTCTTTACAAATGCCAAGAAAGTCATGTTTCGTTCGACAGAGAATCAGAGAAATGGTATAAATGTGTGCTCCATAGGAGCAGCCTTGCCCGGTAGAGGTAGAATGTGTACTAGGTGACTCCAGACCATCAGCAAGTGACTGAGTGCAAAATATTAACAACATTTAAAGGGGAACATTAGAAATATGAGTGGGGATGTTAAATTGGATAACATCAAGAAAGAAATGAGAACGCTGAATATTAAGGTATATTTAAGACCAGATGGAAAGGAATAGATATTATAACGTCCGAGGAATATAACAAAATCCATTCTAGTGGAGAGAAAAAAACAGCGATGGGTAGCATTTATAATGGATACAGAGATATCAAAATCTATCAGAGGATATTGGACTGAGGCCGTGAACCTAACTGTCCCCTATACCTGAGCTCCTGAGAATTAAAGAGAAAAAACCAACGTGATGTAGAAAAATGTTTGTTACATGCAAACAAGTGGTTAGAATAAGATGTAACTTGGAGACATTGTAGAAAATAGGTCTACCTTTCATCTAGCGCCGATATTCCACCTTTGTGTGCCAATCCAGTCTGAATAAACCAAACTATCGATCACCTGTTTGGACTGAAAAGCCTAGAACTACTTCGCTTTCTTGTTCATTGGCCGCTTGTTTCATTGTGAATTTTCATATATTTTCGCGTTAATCCACACAAAGTCAATTTAAACCTATGGGGGCAGGCATTTGCAATGGCTAACCATGAGGTTTGACCACGATTGGTTGATTATTTTTAGTTTGTGACGCATTTTTTTCACGTTCTAGGCAAAATACAGAAAATTAGGTCCAGCGGTATAGCGGCAGATTTGGAAATTACCGAAACTCGGTACAGCGGCCTGGTAGGGTTAACAGCATACAAGCCTTATGTCCCAACAACAGACAGCAATGATGACAGCCTCAATGAATTTTATAATGATTTGGAGAATGCCTTCAAGAAATGTGAGCATTCAGAATTAAATATCATAATGGGAGACTTTAATACTAAAGTTGGGAATCAACACGATTTATGCACAGGCAACTATGGACTAGGGGGATGGAATTAAAGAGGTTGCAGACTATTACAGTAGGCAACAGAACATGCTATGATTATTGGAAAAACCTGGTATCAGCAACATCCAAGGAGATTATGGACATGGAGGAGTCCTGACAATATGATCAGAAACCAGATTGGTTTACACTGTCATCAACAGAAGATTTCAAAATACCTTAAAAGTCGCAAAAACAATGCCATGCACAGACTGCTACAGTGACTATAGATTAGTCGTAAACAATATACATATAAAAGTAAAGAAGGTCAAATATACATCAAGAAAAACAAAATTTGATCTATGTCCACTGAAGAGTGAGGAGATAAAAAATAATTTCAACGCAGAGGTACTGAAGAGATTTTATGCATTGTCCAATCAGGAAATTCTGTTTCAAGATGTCAGTGACCAATGGGAAATATTAAAGAAATCAGCCAGCTAAACTGCAAAAACAACTATCCCAAAAATGAAGATGATGCGACATAAGAAATGAATGACAGAAGACAACTTAAAACTCATGGAAATAAGAAGAAATAATATAAATAACCATGAAAAATATGAAGAGATTCACCAGAAAATTAGGAAATTGTGCCAAGAGGCAAAAGAAGCATGGTTTGAGGAAAATTGCAGGGAAATTGAAAACCAACAAACCAGGATACCAAATTAATGCACAAAAGAATTAATGACATCACTAACAAAAGAACATACACATCAATGGGTTACCTAAAAAACAAAGATGGCAAAATCATAATTTTAAAAAAAGATCAGATTTTACATGTGTGATCAGGTTATGTAAAAGATCTTTATAACAATACATGAGGGGAATAGTATGATATTCTGAATAATAATGAAGGACCGTCAATTTTGAAGATGGAAGTTCAGAATGCTCTTTAACCATATAAAAACTGGCAAGACTCCGGGTCCAAATAACATCACAAAAGAAATGATCAATACCTTAGAAGAATATGGAATAGATCAAGTCACCAGACTGCTGAACACAATATATGATACTGGAGATATACCTCCTGAATTATGTAATTCCATATTTATTGCAACCCCGAAGAAATCAGGCCTTGGAATGTGATCAACATCAAACAATTAGTACAGTAAGCCACACCAAGAAGATTTTGCTAATAATCATGTAAATATTTAAGAAGAAAATGCAACCCGAAATAGGGGAAAAACAATGTGGATTCAAAGAAGGCAAGGATACAGTAAATGCTGTGTATTTGCTGAGAACATTTTTCAGCATAAAGTGATTAGAGAAATTAGACGTAATAATAAATAAATAATAAATATAAAGGAAATATTAAGGAAGAAATAAATTAGAGAGCTTGGTTGCAGCTGGAAAAATTGAAGGTAAAAGAATCAGAGGAAGGCAGAGAAGTAAATATCTGGTTGGTTCGGCCACATGGCATGGTTGAGACAAGAATATGGAGTTGATCCACAACTCATCCACGCTTATAGGCTTATATGATGATAATGATTTCCTAGCATTCATCAAGAGTGACTCTTATTCATCGTGGTGGACAGCTGTTACCAAAATACTTGTTTTCTTCTGGTTATAGTTTAAATGTCCTCTTTATAATCATGAATAACCTCAGTACTTGGGAGCCACTGACTCTGAAACTGTAACTATACACGAATACTCAGTCCTGCACCAGATATTAGTTTTTTTATCCATAGAAAGCTGAGTTATTGTAATTTGTATTCATGATTTACAGCAGATCAGGAGTTCGAAAAAGTGTTTAGAAAATGAAGGCAGGTGTTGAAATTCCTTAAGCTTTGGAAAGATATTATATCTTTAACACAAAGAATCAAACAGTAGATAGAAAAAATTTTAATCTCTGTTGAACCGCTACACGCACTCGCATTGAATACACAATTGGCATTCAGATATAACCTTCTTGAATAGTGTCAGTTTGATTTCTCACAAATGTTAAATATCTTTCAATTGATATTAATACATTTGTTTTCTTCATGGACTTCTAAAGTTATGCAATATTTGGGGAGAAATAATACACCTTGCCGTCTTGACAGACAATAGTTTGTTACATTGTGCTTTAAAAAAGGCATAGTAACCTCTAAAAAGTACAAAATCTTGGCTGAATTGCAGAGATCGTGTGTCGTCCATGCAGCATGATCCAACTCTTAGCCTGCCTTGTTTACTCCCGAGGAAAGGTAACAACAATACATCTGGAACAAGACAAGCTGCCAGATCAGCAAAGCAATGTTCTTAACTGTCTGCTAGTCGGAGTTTCGATCCTAGACCATTTGTTGACCAAGGTTTAGGGTCTGGTCTGCCCTGCCAAGACATTTAATCTTTAAATTGCATTTCCTTGCACCAGGATAAGGCTTATACCCTCCCAATTGCCCTCTTCAGCCAAAAGCCGTTGGCACAATTTGAGTGTCGGGTTTGGTGAGCGCCTTCCAACATTCAAAGCTAACAGAAAGCAAGTTGTACCATCCACTGTTATACAGTAGCCAAGTCATATCTAAGACCTGAGAAATAACAAAGAAAATTAAATTGTGGCAGAAACAGTAAAAGTAGTGGTATACTCTTCACTGAACATATTGCAGGAGATGAGATATGAATATAAACTGGTCTTTGTTTTATAAACAAAATCTGTGATCAGCAACAGATTGTTGCACATGCCCACAAAGAACACTCAACAAATAAATTTAGGTATACAACATTGTATAAACAATATTGTATCTTGAAATAACACTGAAAGGGGAAATGTTTGACCAAGATCATGTAACAATTAAAGTAAACTCACAAGATCATACACAGTGTCTAATGTTTCACCAATTATGCTTGAAAGTCCTGCTCAGTAAATTAAGATAAATGTTATACAGTTTGTGATTACAATGATGAAATCAGCATTTTGAGATTTGTTTTCTTATAGTCCATACTGTATGGTGTAGGTTGTTGTGTATGTCTTCTAGTCTCCTATTTTGTGTACAGTAAATCGTGTCCTATATAGTTGTTCCCTACCATAATGTCAAGATTTGTATCACATTCTCTCTAGATCTTCCCGTTTCTTATCCCCTCCAATTTTCCTGTTATCATGATATATTTCTGTTGTCCCCCTTCATGATATATCCAGACAATGTGGAATGTTTATTTCTGATAAAGTAAACTATTCACTTTGTGAATTGGTTTCTGTCAAGATGTCTTTATTAGTTTTTTCACTTCTCCAAGATGTTCTCAACATTCTTTTATAGACCAAGATGTCTGCAGAATCCAAACAATTTCTCAGTAATCTGCTGCCAGTGTTAAACATTACATCACTATCAAGTGCCTTGTCAACTGCATGGGCAATCATGCTTCTCCACATCTTGCAATCTCCAACAGCTTGTATCAGTTTGTGCACTGACACCCTTCAGCACATGACACAAGACTCTCAATGTCTTCCTCAATCTATCTTTTCACAAATATTTCCATTTAGCACAATATACTCTTATTTTTGTCTTCCCATTATATAGGACAGCGAATGGCTGTAAATATGATGAATTTATGCTTGCTGTGTGGTGTGATTTTTAAAACCATTTTTATCAACAATAATACAATACTTAATCTCTTTTCAACAGGGTAACATAGAATATACATTATTTTGAAAACATTTTTCCTTGTTGAATATACATTATTTTGAATACATGATTCCTTGTCATCTTGTGCACATCCCAGCAGCTGCCATGTAGACATGGGGGAGATGGACTTGATGGATGCTTACACACTCATCAGGTGTTGCTACAAGAAGTCAAGGCCGTCCAGCAGAAGCTCATGTCCAGATCTGTGGCTGCAGTCAACAAGTTGTCTTCTAGTGTGCACTACCATTCCGCAGACATTGACACCTGCTGCCCGGCGAAACACTGCAGACATGTGTCTAAGTTAATGGACACACATTCTACTTTAAAACTGCAATCAGGCGAACCCTTGCACAGGAAAGTCAGAATACAAAATGCCTGTGAAATCCCAGATGAAACGGGAACAGAGGATTTTTCGTGTGTCATAAACTCTAATATTGACACACACAGTAATATTGATCATCAGTCGAGAACACAGATTCTTGATGAATCAAGCGAAGTGGACTATGGGCAACCTATTATAAAAGTTCAAGAGTCACAGCTGTCCTTTCAAGATAGATATTCTTTGGTAGACAATGCTGATGTCTTGAAAAAATGCAGCTTTGGTATTATAAATAAAGCAGAGGAGCTAAGCAGTAAAAATCACCACAAATCATCTGAAGCTGCAGATTCTACAGAATCAGGTTATTCTCTTCTCAAAGAGAATAAGCAGATGACCATCAGCCCAGCTGGTGCTGGTGATGTTGACACAGCATATCATTTGGAAACTGCAGTGAGCGACATGTACAGTGTGGCAGCCGAGGTCAGCATCAAAGAGAATAAACAGATGACAGTCAATCCAGCTGGAGCTGATCATATTGTACCTCAGGTTGGCAGCAATGTTGAATCTGGTGAGTGTCTTTGTTATTCTAGAATCGTCGTAAAAACAGACCATATTTCCTTTAGTATAAAGCTATTAGACTTACAGGGGATGTGGTGTTAGGACCAAAATTTCCCTGCTGGAAAGTTAAATGATAGTTTTCACTAGGAAAAGATTTTGATGTAAGTCAGATTATGTGTTCGGAAATTATTGTCATATGGAAAATACAAAAAGTATTAACAGGCAAAGTGCATATTCAGAAACGTGAAACATATACTTACATTCATCAACATCATCCAGTGGCCAGACCTGTACAGAACTGTATCCCCAAAGCAGTCTTCTGCAATTTCACTGTGTCATAAGCCAGATGTCCTGTCACTGTTGCTGTCATATGTAAACTGTATCATGTCTTGAATCCATCAACATTATGGTTGTCATCTTCTGGGCTGGAAACATTACAGAAAGGACAGGCAGTGGCATTGACACAGTTGACCTTGTGTTGCTGAAGACGAGGTGCAGTGGAAGACCTTGACCTTGCATGCAACTAGCCTGACACCCCAGTGACTCACAGATGGGCTTATGGGATGTGTGAAGAAGCATCCCTTGAGTGTTATTAAATAACTGGTGTAGTTGAGGCTTTTAGACATCTTGGCTTCATTGATACCGCAGATGTATCTATTCCCATTGCTATCTTGTATTTCAGAATGACTGAAAGAATAGCTACTAAACTACAAACATTCATTAACTGGTGCCTTCACAGAACAGGACTAACATGGTGTGACAGAATCACTAGCGCAGAGCTCAGGGGAGAACTAGACAGATTTCATTGAATCAAGATGTCAGGAAGATGATGCTGCTGGGTAGGGCACACATTGAGAACAATTTGACAATAGTATAACTAGAAAGTCCTTTCTATGGAACTCACAGGGTAAATGGAATAGAGGGTGATGTAAACACACATGGAGAAGATAATTAAAGACAGAAATTAATGGTATGGTGAGGCATGGAGGGATCTGCAGGAGATAGGGTGTCTTGGTGTGAGTTGGTTGAAGGTGTGTGCTCCAGCTGAGAATAAAGAGCAGAAGAAGAAGAAGATATAACATTCATGTCTCCATATGTATGCCATATTAAATCATGTAATAAGTTTGTATGCTATTGTCAAGGAATTGCCTTCTGTTATTACATAGCGTGTGGTATTCCAAACACCAGTGTGGACTCTGAGAGGCTTGCACGTTGGATAGACAGCAAGCTGGCTAAAATTAAAGAGAAAGTGAGACTGAGACCCAGTAAACTGGGTAGGTGATATGTGTTTTAGTGTTCCCACAATGTAATCTCACCAATATGCATTTATGTAAATTTCTTTGACGGGGTAATCTGATAATTTGCACTGAGATGTTTTGTTAGTAGTACTCTCATCTTCATTGGTGTAATGGTTATTATGACGATAGCATAAGTGCAACCAGACAAGGGTTCGGTGTCAGCACTCATTCGCACCAGAATGAAATGATTGGCCATCTATTCCTCCATGCACTCAGGCCATAAAATGTGATGATCTTAACACTTCACTTTCCCACAGCAGGTTCCTAATACTGAACTTAAAAAAAAAAACTTTCATCCTGTCTGTCAGTTTTTCTGTCTTCGTTTTTCTTTATTACTTCATATTTGTGAACAAGATATGGATGGATTCTAGATTTATCATTTATCTCTGGTGCCAATACTCCCTGAGTACAGTGGAATCTATCAGAACATTTTAAGGGTAATATCACTGGACACTTATAACTGCAGCAAGCCTTTTTATTCTTCTTGCTACAAAGACACTAGTATGATATCTGATCCATATGTCTCTACACATGTTTCAATGCTCCTGAGCTCTATGGTTTTTTCAGGTTTTATAAAATGGCCATGTAAGAGATCTGTTAACAGATTCTGTACCAAATAAACAGTAGGTTTGGACCAAATATGAATGGATGATGGAACAATGGGACGTTGGGGTGTGTCACAGATGTAACTTACAAATTGTTAGTATGGTAGCAGACATGTTGTATTATAATGCAGTGACAACATTTCGATGATATATAAGCCCATGGTAGGTACAGGAAGTCACTTAAGATGAATAATCATCCCATGGCTCTGAATCAGTTCACAAAGACAGATTGGTATAAAGCTGACTTCACTTGATACCATTTCCAGAGTAAAACTGACTTCACTTGATACCATTTCCAGTGTAAAACTGACTTCACTTGATATCATTTCCCTTCTAAAGCTGAATTCACTTGATACCATTTCCAGTGTAAAACTGACTTCACTTGATACCATTTCCACTGTAAAGTTGACTGCACTTGATACCATTTCCAGTGTAAAACTGACTTCACTTGATACCATTTCCACTGTAAAGTTGACTGCACTTGATACCAATTCCAGTGTAAAGCTGACTTCACTTGATATCTTTTCCCTTCTAAAGCTGACTTCACTTGATACCATTTCCAGTGTAAAACTGACTTCACTTGATACCATTTCCACTGTAAAGTTGACTGCACTTGATACCAATTCCAGTGTAAAACTGACTTCACTTGATATCATTTGCCTTCTAAAGCTGACTTCAATCGATACCATTTCCAGTGTAAAACTGACTTCACTTGATATCATTTCCACTGTAAAGTTGACTGCACTTGATACCATTTCCAGTGTAAAACTGACTTCACTTGATACCATTTCCAGTGTAAATCTGACAGTGGTAAAAGGTGTTCAATGTCATCATTGTGTACTGCTTGTGTGGTGGACGGCGTGGCTGAAAGGTTTTAGCATCTGCCTCCTGCTCTGCTGTTACTGTGTTTGCTCCTAGCATTGGGTTGGGAGTTTTAGAGATATTGAGAAAACAGGGCACTTACTTGTTCTAACAGTCAGAAATGGATGTCAACAGCAGAGGTAAAAAAAACACCCCCAAAATTTTTTTCAGGTGTGAAGTCAAGGGGAAACCACTTCATTATATCTCAATATTTTATGGAATTCTACTGTTCAGAGAACAACAGTAATGGTTGTCTTAGAAAACTTCTCATCCGACAAGGACTGTCATAAGCAACAGATGACACCAGACAATCATCCAGCTATTGATAGCAAAACCAAACTACCATTGAATGTTGTAAAGAAAGAACTGAAATGTTATACTGAACATGTTCCACTCTATGGCAGTGAATCATGTAATATGGATAAATTAAGAAGAGCTTGGAAGAAATGGAGATGTGGTTCCTGAGACTAATGCTGTGAATACCTTGCACTGTCAGAGTGACTAACAACAATTGTTTGGAAGAGGCTAATGAAACCTAGAATGAGGAGCGGCTTGCCGAGTGACTAGAACACCAGATTCTCCTTTGGGTGGCTCGGGTTAAAATCCTCTGTAAGGTGTGAAGTTTTTTTTTCTGTCGGGGGCAAAAAGAAAACTCTAGACTGCACAGTTCACTGTGACTGCACTAGCCAGGCGGCCTTAATTCCTCCGGCTCAAGACCCCCCTGCCATCCACCGCAAGGTACTATCTCGGCAGTTTCTCTATGAAAATGCTTTTTATGCCTATATGGGCCTGAGTGGGTGGGGTGAAGCAAGCTATCTGACTATCAAATAGAAGGAGCATGAGTGGCTTTGTTATTTAAAGTGGGTCATGGGTTACTGGCTTATTTTTACAAAAAAGGTGGTTGCAACTAGAAAAAATTGGAAAACTCTGGTCTAGAGGAGGTGAACTTTACACAAGTACACACAGGAGCCAGGCACACACCGGAGCCAGACACTCACAGACTTGGATTTAGAGAGTGACATAGCTCAGTGTAACATTCCTCTTGAAAGGGGAAACAATCAGAAGACTTGCTTTACCTGATTATTTTTTCTGTTCTGAATTTTAAAGGGTGTTCCCATACATACAATATTTGTATTGTTAAGTGTGTTGCTGTAGTGTTGCATATACATTTTTAATCTTAGAGCAAGGAACAGAATCTGATGACAGTTTGCACGGACTCACAGATATTTCCTCAGCATCAACTGTGAAGGAAGATGGAGGTCAGGAAGAGAACAAGTATGACCTCCACACAGCAGTCTCCAAAGTTGATGAAGAGCTCAAGGTGAGTGTCTAGAAA
The DNA here is from genome assembly GCA_014155875.1 of Cepaea nemoralis. Lineage (NCBI taxonomy): Eukaryota > Metazoa > Mollusca > Gastropoda > Stylommatophora > Helicidae > Cepaea > Cepaea nemoralis. The sequence goes on from JACEFZ010027486.1 coordinate 402,402, forward strand.
CAATCAGCAAAACTTTCATGCTGGCCGCTTTCACTTACACTTCCCACATTCACTGGACCCACTTCAGACTGGGTTGATTTGAGAGCCCAGTTACACTTTAAACATCTACCTTGATGTGAATATGAACCCATGACCATGAGCTCTGACAGACAAGAATCTAGCTATTGTGCTGCAGCAGCTTCCCCCTGCTCTGTCAAGTTTCTTTTAAAGAAAATATGGAAATAGATTATTTTTAAACTGAAATCCTTGAAATATCCCATAGGAAATAGGGAAACCACTGTAATCACTTAAGAGGTTAATTAAGTCTGTTTTTGAAGAAAGTTATCTGTGGTCAGTTGTACCATTGTAACATTTGTTTCTTTCTTTATGGGACACATTTTATGATAACTAGTCGTTTGATTCCTCAGACGATCAGACCCATATGTGTTCATTCTTGTTTCACAGATTCTAAGTCAGGAAACAGAAATATCTCATCAAGTTCTTAAAACTGATTGTTCACCAATTTATTATATGACCAAAACCCTTCCGGTTTTCATTACTCTTTCTTTCTAACATTCGTTGCTTTTACGTACTCGTTATAACCTGTTACTTTAAATGTTTCCATTACTTTAACTCTTACAGTTATTAGATTAGTAACTGAGACAATTATCATTTGAGCACTTTCTGACCTAGTGTTGTGCCTAGTGTTGTTATTCTAAAGTAATTGCTTGGAGCAGAAAGTGTTGGTTTTCCTCTTTGTGAACCTTTGATTGCTCTTCTTCAGATGCAAAATTTCAGTGACATTATTATCACCTAGGTATTCTTAAGACAGATTGATTAGCATTTCCCTGATCAGCGTGGTAACAACCAGGGTCTCTTCAAATAGTTTGTTCATTGACATCGTTCTAAGGTTTTTCCAAGTCACAAAACAATCATTGTTTTTTATGAAAATAGATTGTAGTTCAACTAGATGTCACTTCTTCCTGAGTCAGTGATTTTCAAACTTGAATAGTATATTGAATGGATGTCGACATGACTGAGAGATTTAACACACTCGCTATAAGCTTTCTCTGGTGACCATGGCATTGTGGATTCATTCCACACACTGGTCATTTGGACTTAATTGTTGACTTCGCATCCTTGACTTTGGGATGCAAATTACAACTACCTCAGAAGTCAGAGTGGCTTCACCTGATGGTGGGGGACACTGATAGTAGGGAAAGCTAACAAAATCAGTCCAGTGCACTCAGTAGTGGTACTAACTACCAATAATCATAGTAGTAGTCGTGTGGACTATGCTAAAGTTCAGTGGAAACCAATTGATGTAACACAGCGTAACATTCTGTTATATTATTCTGGCATCCATATGGAGCTGTGGGGGCATAGAGGTTAGTACTCTCACTTATCCACACTGTATTCCAGCATTCAGTACTCAGTATCAATGTCCCTAACCATTGCAGTTATGAGTCAACCTTGTCTACACCTTGGGTACCAGAGAACAGTAACATTTTCTAGGGATGAAGGAGGCTGATCACTTCCACTAGTTGCCTTGACTTTGTAAATGTGTAGACCTAACAATTCACAACCTGTATTTACCGTGTTATTACCTTTATTTTAATTATCTATACATGAAAATAGAGCATAAACTGATTATAAATGTTGTCTGGTTGGTATAGTCATATATTTGATATATTTGGACACCAGGCAGAGGACATCTGGTCGATGATTATATGATAGTACACTTTTAAAGAGAAGAGCTTGGCAAAGTATGGATTTTTAATTAGAAATACATTTGTTTTGTAATGAGTAAAACGGGGAGTCCCGGCTGAAGGTTACGGTGTCCACCTCCGGCAATACCAGGTTCAATCTCAGCACAGGGCTGGGAATGCTTCCAATTGGTATCTAACGATATCACGTCCCCATCCTCTTGGGTAGTAAGATTGGAAACCTAGCCTTCTTGAATAGGGGCTAAAAGCCGAAGGTTCTGATTGCAAATTGTGCACTTTAAACATCCCACTGCAGTTGAAAATCACAAACAGTAGGCCATCGGACCTTTGCCCTGGCAAAATTGTTAGGAAAGAAAACCCACCCATCGATAGACAGAGCCCTTGACCTTGGAAGGAATCTGTCCAGAGGAAACAAACCTGACACAAATGCATGTCATGGTCAGACACACTGACCTTCTTTGGCGTCCATAACTTCAGTGTGGTAGACTTCTCTCGAAAGAAGAATGAAGAAGACAACGATTAGTCAAATTTACTTTCATTTGTTTGTAACAACTGTTTGATTAATGATATACTTTAGTTTATATTGTCAATGTTCTATTCTGATTATCTTTATGATTTTAGGTAGATAAGAGCTGTGACTTTGAGTTCCGTGAGTTTTACATTGATGATGACCTTGACAGCACACAGTACAACCAGCAAGACAACTCAAATTTCCAAGTTCCCATTCCAAACAGCAGTACATCGACGCAGCACTCAGCAGATGATAGTGCAACACCCACAGTTGCTGCAGGCAACGTTAAGAAGAAAGCCGAATTCTTTTTGCAGATTATGTCAAATTTGAAACCGCCAATGTTCCCCAGAAAACCAAAAAAGCCGTCAGACCTTTCTGAGAAAAATGTATCATGTTCAGATCTGAGTGCGGATAATAAAGTGACAGAGGGGCAGAAGGCGGTGTCTTCAAGAAATATCTGTGATGACTCGTTTGAAAGCGAAGTTGCATGTCCTTGCATAACAGAGCGGACAAATGGATTAATGAAAGTAATAACTACTTCCAGATCTAATATAGATGGTCAGATACAAGCCAGACTAGTCACATCAGGCGAAGGTCCATGCAATGGAGATGTTCTCAGCAAACAGCCAAGAAAAATAAATAAGAATAACAAAGATAATCTTAACAAAGAAGATAGATTACATCATTTTCAGGAGCATACAATCTTAAATAGAGCGTTCGAGGAATACACCAAAATAAATAAGGAAAACTTTAAGGATACCACTGACCAGGGAGATGTATCCGAATCTTCAAGCTCTCTTGACCAGGTGGATACAGCTTGCGGGGTCATACATTTCTCAGAATGCTATGATAAGGGGAAAAAAGTGAAGGGTGTAGATTGTGTACATTTGTCACAACTTTGTGAGAAGGGGAAAAAAGTGAAGGGTGTAGATTGTGTCACAGAAGCATGTCAGACCAGTTTAACACAGGTGTACCAGAAGAGTGGGATCACTGCTGGGTCAGACTCAGACAGCGACTGCTGGGTCAAGAGCAGACTGATAACCATTCAGAAAAAAATCCAACGCAGAAGGGCTAGACTAGCGTACAGCGTAAGCAGTGATGAAAGCTCGGGCAGTGAAGATTTTAGTCTGAGCCAGCAGCTATCCACAGACATGAAACATGCAGTGAGCCATGGCAAGATCTCCACAAAAGTTTCCGACAGTTCTGCAGTGCGTCCAAATGAAGACAACATAAATTTAGTCAACTCAAAAAGACTCAAGAATCACTCACAAAATAGTGGTACAGTAGTTAAGAAGTCTGGTACAACTGAACAAAAGGTAAATGAACTGCAGCAGACTGCAACAAACAAAGACAGTTTGAATGAAAGGCAAAGAAAAGAAAGTTTAAGCCAGGCTGAGTCATGTTTCAGAAAGAAGAAACTCAAAATCAAAAAGCATAGTTTGTCACCTAAACCAGTAGATGATATTCCAAGACAGCGCCATGATGATTTGATATCTAATTGTGGGGATAATGGGGCAGACGTCACTGCATCAAAGAGACCTTGTCCAGAAATGCCCATGTTGCAAGATTCAATGGTCAGCACTGTTGCTAATTCAAATAAGAAGAAAAACTCATCTAAAAGCTTAAAAATAATTTCCACTGAGTGTATGGATAACTCAAAGGTTAACGTTGATTGCAAGGACAGCGTGAAGAGCATGAATCTGTCGGAAGTCTCAGCAAGAGAGTGGACGTTGTGGAAGCCTTTCAAGAAGACAAAGGCTTCACCATCCTCACATGGTTGTAAAACCAGTGTTGATGAAAGGTATGCACTGGGTGTTTCATATGATCATTTATATAGATGCATTGTTGACATGTGTCATATCCTCATGTTGTATGTTACTGCTGATTGGTTGGCCTTGACACACAACCAACCACAGGGCTGGGTTGTCTGATACCAACAGCAATGTGTGCTTCCCAGAGGCTCAACAACACTGGCAACAGTGGAGAAGCACAAAAAGTATTTTATGTATACTTATATAATGAAAAATTTGATGGCAATTGGAGCACAACATTTTAGAGTTTAGAGGATAAGTTGGGGAACAGTTGTCTGTTATGTAGTTCTAGAAAAGTAATGTTTGTTTGTGTGACATTTATAGGTACAAGTAATTATTAATTATATTACTCTTAGGAATGAAGGTTTAGGAATTACTTATAGATGTAAAGTTTCAAGAATGTTCAACTGTTACCTTTTGATGTAACAGTCCAGCGTGGTATTGTCCATCAGACATGTGAGACAAATATAATAGATCCTCACAATAAGTTTTAAGCTATCATTTTCGCTGCAACTGTCTTTCAGTAAACGCGGTTGGAACACTCAGCATGGACAAGGCACACATACTGAAGACTGTCTATGAATGACTAATAGTATGAGATATTAATGAATTAAACAATATATTCAGTGATGCTCGAATTAGGAGTTGGGTTTGGAACTGGTAGGGAAGAATATATGAGAGGATAACGTTGACATGTTTACAACCAGTGTGTCCATGGAACCATTAGCTTCTACACCATTTGGCATTTACTACAGGAGACTAAGCATCCATGGATTTGCCTGGAGTGTTGCGATGTCAATTCTTGAATCAATTAATCAGTCATTTATAATCATACAGTAAAGGGGAGAAAATCTTGATTTTTATCTAGATGAATGTGATAACATGAAAGAAATCCATGGTAGTGGGACTCCATTAGAGATAAAAGTTTATACCTCAGGATATAGTTCACTAGCGTTGTGATCAGTTTTCTTAATAAAACTTTTGCTAGCCAGGTTTTGTTTTCAAAATAAAAGGATTTAATTCAATACACGGAACCTTAGTGATATCACATTGCTCATCAACTGGTCAGAGAACTTAAAAAATACATCAAAACAAGTACCAACAAAGCAGCCAGCCTGGGTGTAACAAAGAAAGAGGAAAGGAATTAAGAATCTGAAGATGACATGGGTTTCAGATTGTCTGATGAAAATAAGACACTACACATTTGTTAGTTAGTTAGTCGCAGTTCCAACTTCACAGCAACGGGTCGTCCCCATTATGCTCCGTTCCTGTGCCAGTGAATATCACATAAAATGCTCCTCACTACCCCATAAACTATTACTAGTCACTAGAAAACCAGCAGCCACACATTACTGCACAAGCCACAAACCAGTCCATTTTGCGACAAAGCCAGCTATGCCATTTTCCCGAAAATGCAGTTCACGACACAAACAACCGTGGCCAGATAGTAAAAGCATTTTCCTGTGCACAATGCTGCCGCCAGAATGTCAACACAAAAGTCCTGCACGAAAAATAACAGTTCATCTTTGATGGAAGCAGCAGTCATTTTCCCATCCGGATGTTTTCCTACCTGTTCATCTACAGTCTAGATATTTCTAGATGTTTGTTCCGTTTCTAGATGTTTTCTGCTCCGAAAATGCAGTTCATGCGACAAACAACTGCAGGACAGATAGTAAAAGCATTTTATTGTACATAATGCCGTCACCAGAATGCCAACATAAAAGTCCTGCATGAAAAATACAGTTCATCTTTGATGGAAGCAGCAGTCACTAGAAGACCAGCAGCCACACATTTCTGCATAAGGCAAAAACCAGTCAATTCTGTGACAGCCAGCTGCCATTGCTCCGAATATGCAGTCCACACTCCAAACAACCTCGGGCAGATTTAAAAGCATTTCACACAAAATTCACAGCTCACAGTGTCGCACCACACACTCAGTAGCAGGGTGACGGAACCATACACTTCCAGTTCAACATGAGGAAAATGCGAATGCAAATGGTAGCCATGAACATAAACACTCCAGAGGCCTTAATCAATTCAATGCCTCTCCTCCATGTTCATTAAAGTGTATGTTAATGACCATTTAAAAAAAATTTAGAAATTACATCAGTTATAAAACAAACAATTTAAAATTGCATGAATGAAACAAGTCATTAGTTTACATTTTTGAGGAGAAAGCACTTATTTGTATGTCAGTTTTTCCACAATTCTCAAATTACCATCTGGTACCCCAAAAGCTTGAAATGAAGAAAGACTTCTTTATTTGATCTTACATGGAATACCGCTAGACGACATGGCAATCTAGATACTAATATATACATTTCTGAGACCCAGCGTTTATCTAAGAATAGTAAAAAATAATCTTACAATAGCAAAACATTGATTATTACACAATTATTGAAAGATTGGAGTGTAGCCCATCAAAGAGAACTAACCTGAATTTTTATTTGAACTGAAATTGTCATTGTTAGTTTGTAATACACATCATCATGTGTCCAGCGAAGTTGTGTAGGCGTTCATGTGTCTTCACAGATCTTGGTCCTTGGTGTTCTAGATCAATTCTGCTGATGATCTTCCTGCATGCCACAGTCATAGACCATCAAACATCATGCCTCTTCTACCAGTGCCTTTCCAGTTGTCACAATGTTCTCCATTGCCACTCTTCACATTACATGACCAGAGAACACTGTCTCTTTATTGTATGAGCAGGCTTCAAATGAAAACGTTAAATGTTTTGTCATAAAACTGTCATTTACTGCCAATTTAGTACCTTGCTGTGTATGGCAGAGGGGTCTTTAAGCCTGAGGAATTAAGGCCACCTGGCTAGTGCAGTCGCCGTGAACTGTTCAGGTTAGGATTTACTTTTTGCCCCCGACAGAAAAAAATCTCACATCTTACCAAGGATTCAAACCCGGGTCTCCTGAAGGAGAATCTGACGTTCTAGCCGGATGTTTTATGTGTGTGTGAATATATTCTGAAAAAGTAAAGAACAAATGTATCATTTTTCGATGTAGTTACCACTGCAGTCAATGCAAGTCCTCCAGTGCTGATAAAGTGCTTGGATTTCTGTAGAAATAAAATTATGTTTGCTGCCTGTGTAACTACTCATGCACCATCTGCTGAACCTCTTCATCGGACTGACAAGTTTTGAAACTTCCTACTCCACTCATACACTTGCTAAACTGACAGGCATGCATCACCATACTGGACCTTCATTCGCCGATGAATGTCTAGAGGTTTCACCCCTTCACTGATCAAATAATGGATAACAGAATGCTGCTTCTCTTTGGTGCATATCAAAAGTGGTGCAGCCATCTTTAAATTATCCTTATGATGTCGCCGTGTTTGTTTGGACCATGATGTCACATGCTGAACACTCTTGACATCCTTAACAACAATATTGACAGGTTACAAGGCAATGGCATGGTTATTGTAATTTCTATCATACTTTTAAGGTTTTCATTTGAAGCCCCCTTGTAGTTATGTATAATGTTCTACTTTCATTAACCTCTACCAAGCAATCATTGCTTGTTACTCTGGCTATCCAAGATATTCACATTTGGCTCAGAAAACACATCTCCGCTGCCTCCAAGCTCTTCTACGATTCATTACAGCAGAACAGGTTCGTTATACCATTTCAGTACTCGCTATCTGACATTCATTACAAGTGATTTATTATTACAAAAGATACTTTTCATTTTATGGAATGCAGCAAATTCTGTCATGTTTCTTCCATCTGATGTTTCATTTTGTCCCAGATATTTAAACTTATTGACTTGGTTAAGCATTTTTACTTCTTTGTTACATCACATTTTGGTATTATCTTTTTTTTTTTTTTTGCTGCAACCATTGTTTCTGTGTTCTTGATATTCAAAGAATATCACTCATTACTAGTTTACAAGTAATTTGTGAACAGAAGGACTATTATATGTTTGGTCTCAATTCTGCTCTTTATTTCATTTGAAAAAGACGACAAACCTGTCTATACATATTTAATATATATTTGTGAACATTTGTTCTTGTGGCAGTTGTATCATTGTTGATATTACTTGGAGAACTTCACAAAGGCTGAAGATTTAAGGCCACTTCCTCTACAGCAGTTGTATTGGGGTGTATAGGCTCACCATGATATTTCACTCCTCTTAGGTAAAAGTCCTTTGCTTCACCACGGATTGGAACCTAGGTCTTCTGCTTGAGAGACCGATATACTAACCACCCTGGCCATAGTCTCCTCTTTACTTATATATAAAAAGCTGTAGACATTCATAACGTTGTCTAGGTTGTGTAATTACATTTTTATCCCATTTCAGCACTTCAAAGAAAAGTCATCATTCAATCTTACGAAGACCAAGAAACTTACCCACAAATGTGGCAGACCTCGGCACCACCGGCATGAAGAGCTTGATTCCATCTCCCACGCAAGTGTCAAGGTCAAAGTTCTCATTAGGACATGACTCTAAGGTCTCAGACAGAGTCATCAGTTTTCAAGACATTTCTGACAGCGAACCTGAGGTACCAGACTCGGAGAAAGGACTAGTGCCTTCGAAACAAAGTAGACTTTTCAATGAAAGATCACTACAAAGAAAAGAAAACCTTGATAGTTCTGAGTATGACGAATTCGTAAAAACCTGGTTAGAACGTGAGAATTTTGCCGAGCGGGTTAGTTTGGACAGTTCCAGACAGGTGGATCATCAGAGTATCACTTCGAAGGTCATGGAGATGCAAGGCATGTTCTCAAAGCAGGCTAGTGTGCCTCGTGAAATCTCTGTACCAGCACCAAGTCCCCATTCAGGAAATGCACCGCAGAAACCAAAGAGTATGTGGATGAAGTTTAAACAAAGTAGTTCCGACAGACACGATACAGGCCACAATAAACACTCAGCTTCAAATGATGCTAAGGAAGGCCTCAGCTGGGTGGACTGCACTTCTATCATGTCCGACTGTGCAACAAAAGAGCAGGCTATTCAGCTTAATCATATTAAAGCCAGGTTCTCGAGAAGCCAGAGCAAGTCTGACCATGACAGCCAAGAGAGCTGTCTGAGTCAAGGTCGAGATGACAAGAATACCATGCCAGGGAACATCACAAACGATCATTGTCTTATTCTAGACCTGAGTTCTTTCTGTACAGAAAATAGCACAGGTGAGACAACGATAGGTAATAGTTATGTTAGTATTATAAATGTTACACAAGGGGTAAGTGGTCCCACTTACATAAAGGACTCCAGCACCGTGACATAGCTTAGGATACGATTTTAGGCCTGTTTATTTTTTTATTAAGTAGTTCTCATGGGTGATGTGGGTAGTAATACACCAGTCGGCTGACTCGCCAGGCGATGTTCTGGTACTACCCATTTGATGAGAACAGGTCTGCACCAGAACCATGTGGTCATGAAATGAGCGTCACATTGAGGAGGATTTGTAGCCAGGCCCACAGCCAAGCGAACTAGTTGCTACACTACATGGCTGCCAGAAATAGCATCATAATAAGGTACAAGGAATTAGTGTCAAATGTGATGTATATTCAACATTATGGTGTGGACGCCTGGACAATGAACAAGCAATTAGAAAGTCAAATAGAGGCCCTGGAGATGTGGATATACAGAAGATATGTCATATTTCATGGAAACAAAAACAATCACATACAGAGGTTCTAGAAAAACTGGGAATGAAAAGAGACAGGATAAAATAAATAAAATAATGGCAAGTGAAATATTTTGGCCACATTAAAAGACATAACACTCTTATAAAAACCATACTGGATCAAAGGCAAGGTGCCATGTTCATGTGGAGTAATGTGCAGTGTTGTGAGTGATACTTGGCCAGTTGTGAAAGCTTTCATTGTAATAGCTTCACGTAACCACTCCTCACTGATGTACCACTTGAGGCAACATGAAGATTGAATAGCCACAGCTCAAGTCACCACTCTTGTGGTGTGTGTGCTTGATACACAGGTCGGCAGAAGATGCCTTTAGACCGGAAGGTGTGTGTGTGATTGTAGCTCTGTGTAGTCATACTGATGTATGCTTTTTAATTAGAAGAATAGCATTGCTGAGGCATTGCAAGTACTGTATCATATAGCTGGTTGACCATAAGCTGCAGCTATAGAACAACATGGAGACATGGGCATACACCTCCACATATTGTGTTTGCTTAGATTTTCAGCTTATCATGTTATAGAACTGATTCTCTAGAATCACTACTAGGGTAAGAAACAAAACAGTTAGTGATTCTTTGTAGGGTATGTGAGAATTTTGAGATTTTTAAATATAATATTCATTCATTCATTCAGTAGCATGTCCTTTGCAGAACCTCGCTCCTATAACAACCTTCCTTGAAACCTCTCGATCATAAGCAAGATGTACCGCGTCTGATACACCCATCTTCTCTTTGGCCTTCCTTTTCCTCTCTTCCCAGGCATATACCCCTCCATTATTGTTCTCTCCAAACTTTTGTGACGTTTCAAGTGACCAAAATATTTCAATTTTCTTTGTTTTATCGTCTTTAATAGCCAACCTTCTTCAATATTCAGCTCTTGAAGTATGGATGCATTTGTTCTTTTCTTTACCCAAGATATTCTTAGAACTCGTCTATAACATTTATATTCAAAGGCATTTATGCGCTTGTTCAGCTTGTTTAGTAAGTGTCCAGGTCTCACAGGCGTATGTTGCAATGGGAAAGATGCATGCTCTTAAAATCTAATTTTTGTAGATCTGTCTGTCCCACTCCATAATTTATTCAGTTGGTTTAGTCTTTGAAGAGCAATTGATAGTCGTCGTTTAATTTCTTTCATTGTGTCACCGTTGTTGGTAATCAATGACCCAAGATATTCAAAATGTTCCACCACCTCCAATTTTTCCTCATTAACATATATTTCTTTCTCCATAGTGGTTTTATCTGTATGCATTATCTTTGTTTTTGCTATGTTAAGATACAAGTTGTGATTTTCACTATTCAATTGGGTTGAGGCTATTAGGTTTTCTATACCATTCTGTGTTGTGGATAGCAATACTGTATCATCAGCATACCGAATCTCTGGTATGTCATGACCACCGATATTTAGGGCATCATATAGCTCCCTGTTTATATCATCTCTTACATTTCTCATTATATTTTCGGCGTACAGGTTAAACAAATAGGGTGACAGCACACAGCCCTGACGGACTCCTTGCTTGATGTCAAACCAATCTGATATCTCGCCATCTATTCTAACCGCTGCTTGTTGGTCTAGATGGAGCATTTTTATGAGTTGTACTACATGTGATGGAAAGCCCATATTCCTCATGATTTTCCAAAGTTTCTGATGTCAAATGCCTTTGAATAATCCACAAAACATGAGAATAGATTTACATTAAATTCTCTGCACTTCTCTATTATTAAACGCATGTTGAGTATGTGATCTCTTGTTCCTTTTCCTTGTCTAAATCCAGCTTGAACCACGTTAATCTCTTCTTCCATTTTCTTACGAAGTCTTCCCATTATGATTTTTAGTTGAATTTTACTTGCATGACTGATCAGGGTAACAGTTCTATAGTTGGTGCATAATTTCAGGTTGCCCTTTTTTGGTATTGGAATGAAGATAGTTCTCTTCCAGAATATAATATAGTTATATATATAAAAATAATTATATTTTGAATATAGACTACTCAACACTCGAGTGATGTGGTCAGTACAACACTAGTCACTTTTACCTTCCTAGAACATTTCCAGGTACCCCTGTTAGGCTGTATCGACTAAGAAGCCCAGGTTAGTGTTTTTTTTTTAAAAAAAACCCATCTTGATGGGGACTAGAACACCTGACTGACACGCACATGCAACCTTCCCCCCAGTGTGAAACACACTGCCAATATAAATCACACTGCCAATATAAATCACATCGCAATGTGATTCTAATGAAACACAATAATCTCTTGGAATGTATCCAGCAGAACATATTTCATTTACAAAAGTAGATTTTTGCCCAAGTGCATAAGAGGTGGTGCAGCCATTGGTAATCCCAAACAAGATGTTGCCATCATCATGTGCAGCTGTTGTTTAATAATAATAATAATGACACACACTTGCCTGTCTTGTTTCAGAATGTACATCTTTTAAAGGGTCAAAGAAACCATCTCACATGGGAGTTCATCGATTTTATATTCCTGTACGTATGATTTCATTTCATTTCTCTTCATTCTCCAATTAACCCGAAATTATAAGTTTAATTAGTCACAGTTTGGTTTGGAATTGGAATGAGAAGCCGTAAATACCCACACCCTGTTATCCACCGTTCATATTTGTAAGCAGAGTTTTAATATTAAGTACATCTGAAGACAATCTCTATGAAGATGTCAACAAGGTCTAGTTGACTACTGCTTTCTTTGGATAAATTCATGTTGATGTCTGAAGATGTAGGGATATAAAGTTGAGTTCAATTTCTTGAACATTACAGGAATTGACAATAGTTACTTAGACAAATAGGAAAAAACACTATCCATAATATATATTAGCAAATACATCAATACACTGGGACCTCAGTATGTACCAGTGCTGTGTTCCACACACAGTGCACAACAGGTGTCAGTACACACACATTCTGTGTTCAACATACAGTGCACAACAGGTGTCAGTACCCACAAATGCTGTGTTCAACATACAGTGCACAACAGGACTGAGTACACACAAATTATATGCCACACATACAGTACACACACATTCTGTGTTCAACATACAGTGCACAACAGGTGTCAGTACCCACAAATGCTGTGTTCAACATACAGTGCACAACAGGTCTCAGTACTCACAAATGCTGTGTTCAACATACAGTGCACAACAGGACTGAGTACACACAAATTATATGCCACACATACAGTACACACACATTCTGTGCGACACATACAGTACACACAAATTCTGTGTTCAGCATACAGTACACAACAGTACTGAGTACACACATGCTGTGCCACACATACAATGCACACTTGACTCCAGTATCCAAATATTTATGTGCCAAATGTATAATGCAGAAAATGACCCGTAAGTATTTTTGCGGAAGTCAAATTCTGGGACGACTTTGGTCAACTAACTCACTCCAAGCTATTCTGTCTTTTTCTATCTCATGCAGTACTTTCCAAGTCATCTCGGTGTTATTCATCTCTGTCTCCCATTCCCTTCCCCATGTGTTTGTCGGTCTCCCTCTATGTTGCTTGCCCTGTGCGTCCCAGACAAAGTTATGTTTAGTATACTATTCACAGGCGTTCTTCAGTGTGTCCTACCCCGTGCCAGTGTCGTTTCCTCATGACTTGCCTCAGTGGTCCTTGTTTAGTTCTGTCCATGAGCTCCACATGTGTGATTCTGTCATACCATTGTAGTACTTCTATTCTGCTCAAGCACCAGTTAATGAATGTAAATTATTAGTATTTTAATTGTTCTACATGTTTTTGATCCATACAGTAGTGCTGATTACAGATTAGAGCTCAATATTCTACATTACGTGCTAGTCATTTCACAAATTAGTAGTAATATGAAAGCTCTTGCCTTTTGTATTCTTATTTTAGTATTTTTATCTGTTCTCTCTGTATGGTCTCACAGTGCCTCATCAATTTCCAAAGTGATTCCCTATCAAAGGCAAATGTATTGTTTTTTAGTTTTTTTTGCAGGACATCACTGTCAACACCAGCATCTTTCAGCTGTATGTTGATTTCTTGGCAAGATTACGCTCAGTAGTTTGTCATTGCTTTCTGAGCGGCCGGCTCTCATACCCCGTAAGTTACCGATGTGATTCGAACCACTGCTGATTCTCACCGTCATCACGTTACCGACGAGAGTATACAAGATTATGGAGAAAAGTCATAACCTCTAAGCCACGAAGCCGGCAATGTATTGTTTACCTAAATATTATTCATGTAGACTAACAGGGTTGTGTCTGTGAATGTTCATCATGTATGTCTTGTCTTGTAGCATGAGAGGTGTCGCAGTGGGTGCACAGCCAAACTGAATGTCAGCTTTGATGCCACGGACCCAGTTGTGCACAGAATCACCTCAACAACTACAGATCCAGCGAGTGGACTCACAGAAACTCTGCTAGATGAGACTGTCTGCACACATCAGCTCAGGTCCAGCATACAGTTAGAGTAAACACTGGCCTGGCAGCAATGGAACAGTGATGGCAGCTTCATATGGATATAATGAAATATGTTTAATTTTTGTGTGTGGATAAGATTTTTAAACAAAAATATCTAAGGGATAGCTCACATCTATTTAGAATAGATTTATATATATATATATATATATATATATATATATATATATATATATATATATATATATATATATATATATATATACAGGGTGTTCGTAAAGTCTTATTACACTGTGTATGTAGAACAAATTTGAAAAATGAAGTACATGACGTGCTCATCTGTCCACCGTGAAGCAATATGCAGAGAATGGTTGTTGTCTGCTGAAGTAATTCTTTTTACTCCCAACAGAATGGTGTTATCAATTGAAGAACACATTTTTTCAAATTTGTTCTACATACAAAGTGTACAAACATCCAGGAGAATCTCCAAACACACACTAACCCAGACAAATTGGTGCAATCAGTCAGTTAATTGTGAACACTGGAACAACTTATTTACAACAGATTCTCTATATGGGAACATAAATCAGCCCTGGAAGATATATATATTTTTAAAAAGGCTTTTGTGTTTTCAGGGATTTTAAAATAAATTATTGTGTTCATGCAAACTGCAAGCTACTGTTTATCTCACAAGGGATGCTCAACAAGTGTGGTACTTCAGTATGGAGGAGTCCACACACACATTGTATAGACCAATCAGCACTAGCGGTTGATGTGGTCAAGACATTTCCTGGTAACCAGTTAAGGCTGGGTCAGTCTGGGAGCTCAGGTTCATTTTAACAATTTTAATCCACCCCAACGCAGATTGTCACAGTGTGTATTTTATGTTTCTTTCATCTGCACATTGTTGTCTCTTTACATACTGCGTCATTACATAACAATCTGTCCCTGTATGAAGCTCCACTTCCATGTAAAAGGAACATGAATATTTCTTGGTACACATTTAGGCATCAACATGAACGTGTTCCAAGGAAGCAGCAGTCAACTTGAGCTCAGTAGAGTGTGTCTTATATATATTGTGTATATCTAATTCATTATCATGTAACTGGCCCTTTGCAGAACATTTCTCTCATCATCGCTCTCTGGAGAGACTCAAATCTTTCACAGAACATCTCTCTCATCATGATTGTCCAGAAAGACTCAAATCTTTCACAGAACATCTCTCTCATCATGGCTGTCCAGAAAGACTCAAATCTTTCACAGAACATCTCTCTCATCATGGCTGTCCAGAAAGACTCAAATCTTTCACAGAACATCTCTCTCATCATGGCTGTCCAGAAAGACTCAAATCTTTCACAGAACATCTCTCTCATCATGGCTGTCCAGAAAGACTCAAATCTTTCACAGAACATCTCTCTCATCATCAGTCTCTGGAGAGACTCAAATCTTTCACAGAACATCTTTCTCATCATGATTGTCCAGAAAGACTCAACTCTTTCACAGAACATCTCTCTCATCAGGCTGTCTGGAAAGACTCAAATCTTTCACAGAACATCTCTCTCATCATGGCTGTCCAGAAAGACTCAAATCTGTCACAGAACATCTCTCATCATGGCTGTCCAGAAAGACTCAAATCTGTCACAGAACATCTCTCATCGTGGCTGTCCAGAAAGACTCAAATCTTTCATAGAACATCTCTCATCATGGCTGTCCAGAAAGACTCAAATCTTTCATAGAACATCTCTCATCATGGCTGTCCAGAAATATTCAAATCCTTGGCCAGTCTGCTTGCCTCCTGCCTGTCCAAGGTTAGATTGTCTTTAATGATGTGCTTGCCTCCTGCCTGTCCAAGGTTAGATTGTCTTAAATGATGTGCTTGCCTCCTGCCTGTCCAAGGTTAGATTGTCTTTAATGATGTGCTTGCCTCCTGCCTGTTCAAGGTTAGATTGTCTTTAATAATGTGCTTGCCTCCTTCCTGCCTGTCCAAGGTTAGATTGTCTTTAATGATGTGCTTGCCTCCTGCCTGTCCAAGGTTAGATTGTCTTTAATAATGTGCTTGCCTCCTGCCTGTCGAATGTTAGATTGTCTTTAATGATGTGCTTGCCTCCTGCCTGTCCAAGTTTAGATTGTCTTTAATAATGTGCTTGCCTCCTGCCTGTCCAAGGTTAGATTGTCTTTAATAATGTGCTTGCCTCCTGTCCAAGGTTAGATTGTCTTTAATGATGTGCTTGCCTCCTGTCCAAGGTTAGATTGTCTTTAATGATGTGCTTGCCTCCTGTCCAAGGTTAGATTGTCTTTAATGATGTGCTTGCCTCCTGTCCAAGGTTAGATTGTCTTTAATAATGTGCTTGCCTCCTGCCTGTCCAAGGTTAGATTGTCTTTAATGATGTGCTTGCCTCCTGTCCAAGGTTAGATTGTCTTTAATGATGTGCTTGCCTCCTGCCTGTCCAAGGTTAGATTGTCTTTAATGATGTGCTTGCCTCCTGCCTGTCCAAGGTTAGATTGTCTTTAATGATGTGCTTGCCTCCTGTCCAAGGTTAGATTGTCTTTAATGATGTGCTTGCCTCCTGTCCAAGGTTAGATTGTATTTAATGATGTGCTTGCCTCCTGCCTGTCCAAGGTTAGATTGTCTTTAATGATGTGCTTGCCTCCTGTCCAAGGTTAGATTGTCTTTAATGATGTGCTTGCCTCCTGCCTGTCCAAGGTTAGATTGTCTTTAATGATGTGCTTGCCTCCTGTCCAAGGTTAGATTGTCTTTAATGATGTGCTTGCCTCCTGTCCAAGGTTAGATTGTCTTTAATGATGTGCTTGCCTCCTGCCTGTACAAGGTTAGATTGTCTTTAATGATGTGCTTGCCTCCTGTCCAAGGTTAGATTGTCTTTAATGATGTGCTTGCCTCCAGTCCAAGGTTAGATTGTCTTTAATGATGTGCTTGCCTCCTGTCCAAGGTTAGATTGTCTTTAATGATGTGCTTGCCTCCTGCCTGTCCAAGGTTAGATTGTCTTTAATGATGTGCTTGCCTCCTGTCCAAGGTTAGATTGTCTTTAATGATGTGCTTGCCTCCAGTCCAAGGTTAGATTGTCTTTAATGATGTGCTTGCCTCCTGTCCAAGGTTAGATTGTCTTTAATGATGTGCTTGCCTCCTGCCTGTCCAAGGTTAGATTGTCTTTAATGATGTGCTTGCCTCCTGTCCAAGGTTAGATTGTCTTTAATGATGTGCTTGCCTCCTGCCTGTACAAGGTTAGATTGTCTTTAATGATGTGCTTGCCTCCTGTCCAAGGTTAGATTGTCTTTAATGATGTGCTTGCCTCCTGCCTGTCCAAGGTTAGATTGTCTTTAATGATGTGCTTGCCTCCAGTCCAAGGTTAGATTGTCTTTAATGATGTGCTTGCCTCCAGTCCAAGGTTAGATTGTCTTTAATGATGTGCTTGCCTCCTGTCCAAGGTTAGATTGTCTTTAATGATGTGCTTGCCTCCTGCCTGTCCAAGGTTAGATTGTCTTTAATGATGTGCTTGCCTCCTGTCCAAGGTTAGATTGTCTTTAATGATGTGCTTGCCTCCTGCCTGTACAAGGTTAGATTGTCTTTAATGATGTGCTTGCCTCCTGTCCAAGGTTAGATTGTCTTTAATGATGTGCTTGCCTCCTGCCTGTCCAAGGTTAGATTGTCTTTAATAATGTGCTTGCCTCCTGCCTGTCCAAGGTTAGATTGTCTTTAATGATGTGCTTGCCTCCTGCCTGTCCAAGGTTAGATTGTCTTTAATGATGTGCTTGCCTCCAGTCCAAGGTTAGATTGTCTTTAATGATGTGCTTGCCTCCTGTCCAAGGTTAGATTGTCTTTAATGATGTGCTTGCCTCCTGTCCAAGGTTAGATTGTCTTTAATGATGTGCTTGCCTCCTGCCTGTCCAAGGTTAGATTGTCTTTAATGATGTGCTTGCCTCCTGTCCAAGGTTAGATTGTCTTTAATGATGTGCTTGCCTCCTGTCCAAGGTTAGATTGTCTTTAATGATGTGCTTGCCTCCTGTCCAAGGTTAGATTGTCTTTAATGATGTGCTTCCACCTTCCTGTTGGACAACCCCTGTCCCTACCTCCAGGAACTGTGCCTTCCATGGCTGTTCTTTCTAAGTCACTGTGACGTCTCTATGGCCAGTTTCTCAGTTTTCAAGACATGCTGTCACGAGATGTCTTTCTCAGTCTAACTCACAAAAGGTTTCAACAGAAGATACCGCAGTTTGTCAGATGATAATAATGTCACCCCACAGTCATCCATTCTTTTTATTTTTCATAGGGAAATTCTTTAAAATATCTTCTTAAGATGTTTGAATTGTAATTGTTAGTTTTATTACCCTTTACAATTTTGAAGCATTGTTCAAATAAAAATTTGTGTTTGCAAATGACTTGCTTTTCAATTAAAAATATGTCATCATTAGTAAGTGCCTTGCCAATATCCAGTAGGAATGAGCAGTCATGTCTCCACATTTGCTGTCTTCTTGCCACATCATTGTGCGATGATGCAAGACTGTTTGATCTCCTCTATCTATTGCTACATCAAACTGACCACATGTCACAATATGTTGCCTTAAATATTGACTGTCACTTTCTGATGTATGTAATAAGTTGTCTTTGTGCGTTAGCCTCTTTTAAAATATTTAGACTGCAGGATTGTATTTTAAAATTCTTAGAACCACATTTCTGTGACTTTGAGAAATTTTCTTGCTTCTTTACTAAAATATATTTGGAGCACAAAATATGAAAGCATATCAGAGAGGATTGTTTTTTGTTCTTTTAAATCACTTTGAGACAGGTAAATATCAGTGGTAGAAATCTGTCAGTGAAACTATCTAAGGATGAATCATCATCTAGAGAATAAGTGAAATATGGCAAACAAAACCAGAAGGAATCAGTCGCTTGAGTGATCAGCATCGACACTTGACATTTGCTAGGGGAGACCGAGCTTCTCAGAGTTACCCGCAGTGCTATGATGTAGATTCTGGAAACCAAGTGCCTTTCTGTGTGCATCATGGCGGAAATCTGAAATGATCATAATCTGTCGCCACTATGCTAGTCACTGTTGCTGTTCTATTTCATGTCAAATTCCTGTGTGTTTTAAAGTCTTTATCTGCTCAATTCCTCTACTGCTATATCTTTGTATCAGTCGTAAGTTAAAACCAAAAAAAAAAAGAAAATGCATACACATTTACCTCTCATCATATGTCACTCTTTTAAGCATGGGCGGTCATGTTTCGCCATCTCACACAATCACCAGAGTTAGTTGTGGATCAACTCTGTATTCTTGTCTCAACTAAGCCATGTAGCCAAGTCATCTAGATATTTACTTCTCTGCCTGCCTATTTACCATCTTCACTTTATTCTAGTTTGCTTCCATTCACCTAGCTGCTTCCGCTGCATTTTATCCCTCAATGGTGCACAGGCCTTCAACCATTGACTTAGCTACCACAGTAAACACTTTTTGGAATGTTTACACTTGTGCTCATCAGGCTGAAATATGTAACGATTCTTCTCACTCCTGCAGTATCATAAATCATGTTTTCTTCACAACCTTCAGCCACACATGTTGCCATCATTTCTCATACACATGTTTATTTGTTTCTTGATGCCCACCTATCAAAGCATCTTCTCTTATGATACAAACTCTCCAGCTAGATAGTTGTAATGATGTATTTCAGTTGAGCCTTGCTCTTGACATGCCCACAGAATGTGGATTGTTTGCTTCTGATCCGAGTGAGGGGCATGTCTGTGGTCAGGGGTTATACCATCTGCCCAGAGCTTAGATCTTTAGTTCATTTCTGTGGTGAAGTGGTTACACCATCTGCCCAGAGCTTAGGTCTTTGGTTCATGTCTGGACTCCAGCATTCAGTTCACGGGTGGGGTTTGGTTTGTCTCTAGACACACTGAGGTGGTGGAGCTATGGAGTCTGTGCTGTGTGTGTCACTGTTGACAGGCGGCTGTGCAGAGAGACTTGAGCTAATGAGATTAATCCCTATGCAATGAAGTCAGTCTTGCCTTTAACTCCTGTGTCTTTTGATATGAGTGAGCTGATACCTTTAAAGACATGTTCATTGTTCTTCATATTTGTTCATGCTGAGAACAGCATTCTTCTATAGTATGTCTCTGCACCCTGTTTAATTTCTAACTAATCTGCTGATAATGACGGAATTACTAATGTAGAAACTAGACAGATGCCAGTGAATCAAGAGATGAGGAAAAGACTAACTAGAAAAAAATCTTTCTCCTGAACCCACTTAGCAAACAAAAAATAGAGGCCGACCTAAAAACACACAAAGCATAATACTGACAATAGCCATGACTTGACCTCATTTGCTCACACTGTCAAGTTCTGCTCAGTGTTAGGTGTGTCTCTCACCATTCGTTATGAAAATTGTGTAGTCTAATGACCCTCCTGATCTGTCTCCACCTCAAAGAGGGGCTTGTGTGTTACAATGACTCCCAAGCATTATGCTGATGGTAGCGCAGCTACTGGTGGGGCCTACCATGTCAGACGAAGAGAGGCATAAACCTGCTATCTTGTAGGCAGACGGGATGGTCAAAGGGTGGAGAAACCAAACCCGAAACAATGCTTGTTGAAGTTGGATGTTCTGAGAGACAGGTCTGACAAAACAGCTCAACACAATTCACCCAATGATGAATCTGATGATTGCTTTGTTTCACCGGGATGTTAGAAATATTTATTGTCTGTGACCACTTTGTTGTTAAAAAGGTGGGAGTTGGCTGTTTTCAGTCAAGCCAAATGTGTGGCTCTGGACTGTTGTAAACAGTTGTTTTTTTTACATGCCTTGAGGAGTATTAGATAACGACAGAGATGATAAAATCCTTATCCAGCTTTGGCATTGATACTATCTCAGAATTATGTAATGATATATATAATACTGGGTACATCCCCAAGGATTTGAAAATATCCATTTTCATCACACTACCGAAGAAGCCAACAGCTGTTGATTGTGAGGATTACAGAACTATTAGCTAAATGAGCCACACAACTGAGATAACACTCAAGGTCATGCAAGAAAGAATTCAACATAAAATTGACGAAGTAGCTGAAGAACAATTTGGGTTCCGCAAAGACAGCGTCACCAGAGAAGCAATTATCTGTTTGAGGATGTTAATTGAAAAATATATAGAAATTCAAAACAGTATATATGTTTGTTTTATAGACTACAAGAAAGCTTTTGATAGACTACAACATGAACGACTAATTACGTGCCTTCAAGATATAGGAGTAGACAGAAAGGACACCAGACTTATTAGTAACTTGTACTGGGAACAAGTGGCGTATTAGACGCGGAAATTATTCATCGCCTATAGAGGTGTACTGTCCCCAAGCCTCTTCAACCTATACACAGAAAGAATTTTTAAACAAGAAATAACATCAATGGAAGAATCATAAACAATCTTAGGTATGCTGACGATACTGTGCTACTAGCAGAAAGTGAGCAAAATTTACAAGACCTAGTGGAACAAGTAAATGGGCACAGTGCAGAATGTGGCTTAGATATTAACATAAAAAAAAAAAAAAACTATGATAATTAACAGTGAAAAGGAAAGGTCATCAATGAACATCACAGTAAACGTGCAGATACTAGAACAAGTAACAAGTTTCTCATATCTTGGACATATAATAACAGATGATGGCAGAAGTGAAATTGAAATCAAAAAGAGAATAGGAATGGCCAAAAATGCTTTTAACGGCATGAAATCAGTATTAACATCTAGAGAGATTAATAACGCATTAAAAATGAGAATTGTCAAATGCTACGTATGTTCAACGCTACTGTATGGTGCGGAAGCCTGGACATTGAACAAGCAACTAGAAAGTCGCATAGAAGCCCTGGAGATGTGGATATACAGACGAATATGTCGTATTTCTTGGAAACTTCTTCTTCTTCTGCATTCATCCGGAGTTTTTTTCCGGACGTGATTGCGTTATGCCTGTTTACAGCAGAACTGCGTTCTTGCGCAGTTAGGCCGACACATCCGACTTCTGCGGGCATTTGTTGACCGGGTTAACCTTCTCTGGGATTTCTTGGAAACAAAAACAATCAAATGCAGAGTTTCTAGAAAAACTGGGAATGAAGAGAAGAGTTGATGAAAGAAATAAAGAGTGAAATATTTCGGCCACGTTAAAAGACATGATACTCTTATAAAAACCATACTGGAAGGCAAGCGAGCAAGAGGCAGACAACGATACAAGTGGGAAGATTAACATCAAGAGATGGACGAACATCAGCCTGACAGAATGTACAGTCAAGGCGAGAGACAGACAGTGTTTGAGATCCATTACAGCCAACCTTCATTGTGGAGACGGCACCTGATTGATTGATTGAGGAGTATTAGGCATATGGTGCCTGCCCCATATATTTATAGACCAATCAGCACTTGAGAGGTACATTTGCCAACCACCTTTATTGCCCAAGACACTTCCTGGTACACATTTCAAGCTGTGTTTCGACCTGGGAACCTAGGTACATTAAAACAAATCTGCCTAACATCAAATTTGAACCCCTACCACCAGATCGGCAGGTAAGCATGCTAGCCACTATATCATCGCAGCTTCTGGGCTGTTGTCGAGTTTTTATATATTCTATCCCTTGACAGAATCAATCTAATCTTAACATTTCCTGTTTAGCCAGAATGTCTTCTGACATAGGTAAAACTGGTAGCCAATTGGGTTTTATTGACAGCAAGAATGTTATAAAATATGTATCCCTCTTTTAATGAAGTATTCACATATCTATCTAGAGCAAATGTCACACAAACTATCACAACCATATTTCTGAATATCTTTAATTGCTTAATACTTTAACTATTTTTCTTCTGTGTTTTATTTACATCTGTAACAACATTCTGATTATTTCTGTTTTTAATTAAACAGAGAACAAATGTACGATTAAGGCTCATAAATAAGTTTTCTTCAGTTACCTGGTGTGAAACTGATATTGGCGATCCTGATTCTCCAATCCTCTATATCAGTGGTTCTCAACCTTTTTTGGCCCACGAACCCCTTCACCATATGTTCAGAATGTCATCCTCCCCCTTTTCGTATTTCCTCCTTATAAATTTCCCCCCGCCCTCTACACAGATTACATAAAAATGGAAGCTAAATTTAATAACACATACTAGAACGAGTCTAGATGTCTACATAAAACGTGATTTGCTGGTCTACTTATGTTATAAAACAAATTTCAGAAGGGCGAGATGTACAAAACCGTTAAGTATGGAGGGAAAAACTATATAAAGTCATCGGTTCTTGTATTAAGGCGATCTTGAAATAATCTTAATTCCCTCCATGGAAACCCTAAAATTCCCCCATGGGGCGAGGGGTGGGGGAAATACCCCACCGGTTGAGAATCACTGCTCTACATCATCTGATATTATATGAAGTCTGTGTTGTTTGTCTTATTATTTGTTGGCCAGCTGTGTAACTTCCTTATATATCTCTGGTCCAGTATCTCCCCCCACATAAGGCTCTTGTCTCTATTACACATGTTCTGTTTATATGTCTCATAAATCTCATGTACCCTTTCCTTGCGGTTTTAATGAGTGATCTTACCTCAGCATTTTGTTTTCTCTCTCCATGACATTCTCAACATACTCATAAACATCTCCATTCTCTCTTCCCCATCTCATTACTTACTGTCCATCATTCACAGCCGAACAGATCCAGCGCTACAGCGCCCCCCCCCCCCCCCCCCCCCCCCCCCCCACACGTAGATATTAACCTACAAATCAACAAGAACTGATTACAGCTGCACAAGATTAAAAATCAATGTTATCTCATTGGATAGGGTGTCACAAATGACTTATCCAGCGACCAAAATAATATACAGCAACGGGGAACATCACATGGTGGATACAATATGAATGATTTTACACAATCCTTATACTTTAGCTTGAAGTGACTAACACAGAAGTGAAGTGGTAGACATTCTTACAATGCCCTAATTGATATCCAAAGATTAAAGAAATAATAGCTACAGTGGCAAAATGTATATCTCACAATAAACCACCACAATTAATGCAACTGTTAGGGTTTAAAGATTAAATTGAAGTAGCAGAGAAATTTAAAAAATTGGGGTTTGTGGTGCTTGATTGTGCTTCTTCTTGGCCACACTGCACTCAAGGTGTGATGTGATTACCACCATGACTGAGCACCTGACCTTCTAGACAACTGTCTACTACCTACTCAATGAGGGCAGGGGTGATGTGATCATGAAGCCATTCTACTTCCGGGGATCTGAACCCAGCACCCCAGGCAAGTGCACTAGACACCATGTTACAGTGGCTCTTACTTTCATCTTGTAGGCATGTGAGAAACATAATACACTGCAAAACCTGCTGTTAAGATGAAAGGGAAAAATTAGATTTAAAAAGTGATAGACGATTTTATAATTTATAGGAGATAGATGATTTTATTTTTTTAAATTAAATTTTATAGATGATAATGGGGAAAAAAAAAAACCAACACTACAGGTGAACAATCTAGACAGATTATTACGGAAGAATCTGTATGCTAGCCTTATAAAAAAAATTTAAAAGATAATCCAGTTTTTCAAAACAAACTTTTCAAATGTCTTTCAGTCTGCAAGATACTAAAAGCAAGGCATGTAAATGTGTTTCAAATTACCACACATTTAGAACATAAGAAATTGTAATGCCACACAATGAGAACATGAAACATTTGTTAGATGATGGTCTCATCTGTCACACTTTCAATCATTCGCTTTTCGTATATTACATCTGTTTTTATGACTATTCATTGAGTTTATCTTCCAGCTTCCGGAACTCTGCATTTGAAATAGCTTCAACTTCGTCGACAACCTGGAGAAAATAAAATAAAACATGCAATATGAGTAATTATACCCATCTTCTTTAATGGCTATAGTTCAACAAAATGACATTCTTGATTCAGTCACACTCCTTGGATCTTCTGTACCAAGCAAAGAATATAAGAGAACAGCCACAGGCATGGAGGCAGGAAATCTCCACATCTTGAGCTGTGCTTCTTCTAAGTGAACATTTAGGGTTGGCAATGACTGAATCCAGCTCTCAGCCAATGCCTCAGAAAGTTAAAAATGGCTGGCTGTGGCACTTATACACCATCAGACACACTGGGCTTAATGTGCCAGACCCATACTCTTCTAGAAACATCAACACTCAGTGGGTGAGATGGTCAGTATCACGCTTTACTTTATTTCCTGGCACCCATTTTAGGCTGCCTGGACCTGTCAGCCCAAGTCAATTTTTAAAACCTGCTTCGATGGGGATTCAAAACCATGATCATTGGCAAGCGAGGGTCTAGCCACTACGCTATCGTGGCTCTCTTGTGTGGCAAGTGAGGGTCTAGCCACTATGCTATCGTGGCTCTCTTGTGTGGCAAGTGAGGGTCTAGCCACTATGCTATCGTGGCTGCCATATGACAGACACACACCAAAAGAAGATACATAAAAGGAGAAAAGGGATTTTCCATAAGGACACACCAAACTGAACGATCAACACGAAAACCAAGGGAAACCTAAGATGTCAGAGGACAACAAATAAACAGACGACATGAGATTCTGATACTGCGCGGATGTGTTTTCGTGAAGCCCGTGTTCGGTGAATATCTGGATGCAATGATTGCGAGGTCCGGCAAATAAACAACAGGAGGAGGAATCTATTGACAAGGAAACAATCAATGGAAGGACCAAAAGCACGAAACCTAGACCAATCCTGAATTCGGAACGGCGAAATAGAAAACTGCGCTTCAAGGTGAACTGGATAGAATAGGGAGATTATTCATAGACAATAGATAAACCCCGACCCTGTCTGTAAGGGCAGTTTACAGTCTAGGAGGCTCAAGCCTATTATTGTTATCCAGCACATTATTAAACGTGTGATATTGTTCGCTGGATTGCGTCAGTTTGTTTTCACATTGTTTCCAGAAGTTCAGGTGAGAAGTTTATTATAATCAATTAACGAGTTCTAAAGCGTTTGATGATAATTTCCATGTTCAATATTGGTGAAGTTATGTCAAGGCAGTGGCTTTCTTGTGTGGCAAGTGAGGGTCTAGCCACTAAGCTATCGTGGCTCTCTTGTGTGGCAAGTGAGGGTCTAGCCACTATGCTATTGTGGCTCTCTTGTGTGGCAAGTGAGGGTCTAGCCACAACGCTATCATGGCTCTCTTGTGTGGCAAGTGAGGGTCTAGCCACTACGCTATCGTGGCAAGTGAGGGTCTAGCCACTACGCTAACGTGGCTCTCTTGTGTGGCAGGTGAGGGTCTAGCCACTACGCTATCGTGGCAAGTGAGGGTCTAGCCACTACGCTATCGTGGCTCTCTTGTGGCAGGTGAGGGTCTAGCCACTATGCTAACGTGGCTCTCTTGTGTGGCAGGTGAGGGTCTAGCCACTACGCTATCATGGCTCTCTTGTGTGGCAGGTGAGGGTCTTGCCACTACGCTATCGTGGCTCTCTTGTGTGGCAGGTGAGGGTCTAGCCACTACGCTAACATGGCTCTCTTGTGTGGCAGGTGAGGGTCTAGCCACTACGCTATTGTGGCTCTCTTGTGTGGCAGGTGAGGGTCTAGCCACTACGCTATCGTGGCTCTCTTGTGTGGCAGGTGAGGGTCTAGCCACTACGCTATCGTGGCTCTCTTGTGTGGCAAGTGAGGGTCTAGCCACAACGCTAACGTGGCTCTCTTGTGTGGCAAGTGAGGGTCTAGCCACTACGCTATCGTGGCTCTCTTGTGTGGCAAGTGAGGGTCTAGCCACTACGCTATCGTGGCTCTCTTGTGTGGCAAGTGAGGGTCTAGCCACTACGCTATCGTGGCTCTCTTGTGTGGCAAGTGAGGGTCTAGCCACTACGCTATCGTGGCTCTCTTGTGTGGCAAGTGAGGGTCTAGCTACTATGCTATCGTGGCTCTATTGTGTGGCAAGTGAGGGTCTAGCCACTATGCTATCGTGGCTCTCTTGTGTGACAGGAGTGGGTAAAATACACATAACTTTCATGCTTGAATGAAATGAAGTGGATTGACTGTCCAGTCACACAGCAATTACTGGAAGGAAACAGGACATAAGGTCACTGCCAATGTGTTTAATCATACTAGCTGTGAAGACATGTAACATTCATACCCTTTCATATCTTCTTTGAGTAGAATGATTTTATGTTCACAAAAACAGCAGAGGAGAGTCGCAGATTCTCTGTTAGTTTAAACAACTTAGACTGATGCTGATTCTGCTCACTAAAAAAATCATCATATAGCATATCATTTGCGGAACATCACTCTCATGACTGTCTGACAAACAGATGCCTGATCTTTGGCATTCTACTGCCTCAGGCATCTGCAACATTCTGTGTCCTTCTTCATGCTGGTCGACCCCTGCTTCTTCTTCCAAGAACTGTGTCCTTCTTCATGCTGGTCGACCCCTGCTTCTTCTTCCAAGAACTGTGTCCTTCTTCATGCTGGTCGACCCCTGCTTCTTCTTCCAAGAACTGTGTTCTTCTTCATGCTGGTCGACCCCTGCTTCTTCTTCCAAGAACTGTGTCCTTCATGCTGGTCGACCCCTGCTTCTTCTTCCAAGAACTGTGTCCTTCTTCATGCTGGTCGACCCCTGCTTCTTCTTCCAAGAACTGTGTCCTTCTTCATGCTGGTCGACCCCTGCTTCTTCTTCATGCTGGTCGACCCCTGCTTCTTCTTCCAAGAACTGTGTCCTTCATGCTGGTCGACCCCTGCTTCTTCTTCCAAGAACTGTGTCCTTCTTCATGCTGGTCGACCCCTGCTTCTTCTTCCAAGAACTGTGTTCTTCTTCATGCTGGTCAACCCCTGCTTCTTCTTCCAAGAACTGTGTCCTCCATCACTGTTCTTTCTCAGCCACTGTGATGTTTAATATGGTCTAAGTATTTCTGAGAAGTGGGAAGATATCAACAGATGGATGACCAGCAATCTGACACAATGTACAGGCAGGGCGAGATACAGTGTTGGAGATACATTGCAGCCAACCTTCATTGTGGAGTTGGCACCTGACTGATGGATTGATTTTAGTTTACAAGATCTGACACTGTTTATGAGTCAGTATTCTTCGATGTTCAGATCTTGTAGAATTTCCATATTTTTCTTCTTCCTAGTCCATGATATTCTAAGAACTTTTCTTTAACAAGTAAGCTCATAAGCACTGACTTTCTTCTTTACTGATTGTGAAATTGTCCATGATACACATTTATGTTGCCTTGGGCACTTTACAACTGTGATGATATTCATGAAATAAATACAAATGATGAAATTAATAAACACCTTTACTAACCACTATACGGATAAGACTATGACCAGACCTGCTCAACAGCCTTGACTTCTGGTATGTAGAACTGCAGCATATTCTGTACACCATTCTTCAGGGTTACAATAGAGCTGGGGCAACTGCTGCAAGAACCCTGCATCTTCAGCTTCACAACACCTTTATCAAAACCCTGCAAAAGTCATTTCACACCAAACTTGTGTATCAACAACTCAGAAAACTCAGGGAGCTTTAGAAAGATAACATACAAACACACTTTCAAATGAAGTTAATTGCATACCCTTTACAGGACGTCGCAGTAAACGCCAGCATTTTTTGCTGTTGTGATCTCTTGGCAAGTTTACGTTCAGTAGTTTGCCATTACTTTCTGAATGAAGGGTACTCTAATAAACAATGCTTTGAGCTTCTGAAGTGCCTACTACTTATCTGTCTGTCAGGTTTCATGAATAACTAGCAGTTTAACACAATCTGTCCCAAGCAAAGCACCACGAGTTTACTGACATTTATGACACTCCATTTATGACATGCTTTTCTCCCAACTGCTTCTGTCCCACCTAGTTGTTACATGAACCCACTATGTCCTAATGTTCCCTTTAACCCTTCTATCCCATGGAGCTATCATTTAAAGCTCTATAGATTCAAGCATGTGCTATATAATGTGACCATTGCCAAGGATAGAGCCATTAAAAGCAACAGCTGTGAGACTGAACTAGTTAATACATATTGTATATTTATGTTTAATCTACTGACAAACTGTGCAGTCAGTTGAATCATGGCTAGTGCCCTTGCCTGTCAATCCCCAGCAGAGGCTTGATTAATTTATTCTTACCAGAACAGCTCTGGGATTGACCCAGCCTCATCAAAATGGTACTAGATAATTTTCAGAATTGCTTGGAAAGGTGATGAGGAAGGGAACTGGCCAAGCACCTCATGTCATAGCCTAGAAAATCAATTGGGGAACCCTTTAGTGTCTAGTTGGTCAAGCATCAAAGTACACTTGTTCCTGCAGCGAGGTGCCATTTGGAGGTGACAGGTTCGAATCCCGGTCGGTAACTATAGCTTTCAAATTTTATATTGCCTAGTGCGTCCTCTAATCTGTACTTCCTTCTTCTCCTTCTATGAGCGTCAAACAATACTATGTGTGTTTATTTATGACATGTCATAGCCTAGATTATGGTGATGGCCTACCACTTCACACCCCAATGGCAATACCTGCTATATGACTGTGTGTACCTTTTATTTATATATTGCAATAAAACAAAACAATTATATAAAATGTGAACATGAAGATGGCCAGAAAATTACAAAGAATCAAATATTTCAACCGATATCTTTATCAACAAACACATTTCTTGACACTAAAAGTGTAAGAAGGTCCTTAAATGACAACAGCCCCTGTAATAAAAAAGTCAACAGGCATTTTAGTCAACCATCAGCTCCTACTCAGCAGACACCACCACCTGCCTGACCTTAGAGAATTGTGGTATACCCCAAATGTGTTTCCTCCACCACAAAAGTCTGAGCACCCAAAATGTTAAAATATTAATAAAAGCTCCTTATTTTGTTCTTCTTTTTTCTAGTTTTCGGTTAGTCCTCTTTATCAGAATATTTGTAAATTTCAACTTGTGTGTTGGGCCTGCCCTTCTGACTTCCACACCTTCTCTGTGACATTTCAGTATCTACAAACGTACCCAATCTTCAAATTGTCTTTCTTACACACATTTGTAAGTTTTATTTTTATTATATTGTTTAATTTTCTTTCCTCTCCCCTTAATATACTACATGTGATGTAACAATTTTGTTGTGGTGCTTTTGTTGTGATAAATATCCATACAACAAATACCCTATGTTAACAGAAAGTTTTACTGGTCTGTGACCACTTCCACCCAGTTGGTTAAGTACAGTCCTGTGTGTTCTGTTTGCTAAGTCTTGTGTTGTGAAAGCCAAGTCAGAGGCAGTTGTATGTGCTATCTCAAGTCAAACCTTTGTTGGTCTTGTATCTGGCTGATAAGATCCAGGTTACAATTTCCCAGAATTGGCCTTTCTCACCTTTGAGATGTATCTTTTCATATTCCAACCATTTTGAACGACTGTTGAAATATTCAAATGATTACATTAATCCTCTAGTACTGTAGTTGTAGAAAGTGTTTTTGATTTTCTTGTAGACTAGTATAATTTGAGTATTCTTAAGGCTCAGTAACCTATTGTTAGAACAATGCTTGCTATTTATGTTTGTCCTCTTCTTTTGATATTATATTTTATATTATATTTATTTCCAATATCTATCTACTCTTACAGTTTGGAAACCCATTATTGGAATCTCTGGTCAGTATACACACACTCCCATCCACCAAACCACCACAACCTCCTTTATATTCTGTATGACCTGATTCACATGTCTGTCCTTGGGCATTTCAGTTTCTTTTAAAGCTCTTACTTATATTCCTAATTATTATCTACCTAGAGCTTGATGTTTTTCCATTGTATTTTTCCTGCAAGTATGGTTTTCAACAACCCAGTTAATCTTGACACACTAATACATTTAGATATAAACTTTATATGTTATGAATAATCTCAACTCCTTTGCTTAAGTTGTCTTTTCTAGCCCAGCAGTGAAGACCAAGATTCACAAGCACAACTACATGAAGAGATAAGTCTTTGCAATAACTTTATCTTGGTTTTCAGTGACAGTTTCTTATGTTTTCATACTGATGACAGTCTGGCCAGTATTGCTGTTGTTTATGCAGTTCTTGTCTTGTTTCTTCTTGTCCATTTTTTGGTGATGTTTTTACTGATTCTTTCTTCATTATTTGTCATTAGCTGAGTTTTTCTGTGTCAAGCCCAGCTACAAGTTCTTGGCTTGTAGTTGTCTGTCTCCAGCTGGAGTATCAAAGTCATCTATGAGGCATAGAAATGTCACTGAAATAATAACAGAAGCCAAATGAAACAAGAGAAATACTCTACCATATAAACAATATCACCGCCATCTTCCTGAACTGTTGGCCTGATTCTGGTGTCTAGCAACTCCTTAATTAGTGCTACAGTCTCATCATCATCTTCATGTATAGCTAGAGAAAGCAACATTAAAGCAATTATTTCATTGAACTGCCATCTACTTTGTTTAATTAAAATTCTTGTTAGTGAATGTCTCCCCCCCCCCCCCATACTTTCTATATCAATCAAACATACTGCAAATAGGCAGTTATAACATCAGGCAGAAGCACTACTACAAATGCAATAAATAATGACAGTTAAGATAAAAAAAAAAACAGATGGTTCATAGTTGTAAAACATCATACAAAACTGGCTGGAACAGATAAGGATAAACATTAAATAACCAAGAACCTTTATGAAGCTACAGAAATGCAGATTACAAAAGAAACGAAATAAAATATTCTAGACCAGTGGTTCTCAACCTTTTTTGGCCCGTGTCCCCCTTCACCATATTTTTAGGACGTCATTCCCCCCCCTCACCATATTTTTAGAATGTCATTCCCCCCCCCTTTCGTATTTCCTCCCTAAAAATTTCCCCCTGCCCCTACCAGTATACGTAATAATTGAAGCTAAATTTAATAGCACATACTAAAACAAGTCCTAGACGTCCACATAAAACGTGATTTGTGGGTCTACTTACTTTATAAAATGAATTTTAGAAGGGTGAGACGTACAGAACCGTAAAGTATGAAGGGAAAAACAAGATCAAGTAATCGGTTCTTGTATTAACGCAATCTTAAAATAATCTTCATCCCCCCCCCCCCTGGAAACCAACCCAAAATTCCCCACTGGTTGAGAACCACTGTTCTAGACCTTAAGGCAAATTGAAACATGACTGATGACGAATGTAAACAGAAGACACTCCTTAAGCATGTCAAGAGGAAAGATAACTGACAAAGTTAACAGAAACAAAGAAATAAATTAAGTTAAAGCAGCTAACAATAAAACTGCGGCCTTTATTTACAGCTGCTATATTAAAACTAACATTTTAACTCCAAAAGGTGATTTTTATTTGCCTGTTTATTCAAGGAAGGCAGCATCTGCACAACTTACCCACGCCCAGCATAGGTAGATAGTGATGAAAAATAACTTTTAACCTCACCAAGCTGTGACACTCCCGAAAAGTGCGTTTTTATTAGCTCAAAACCAATCATAGTTGCCCTTCGCAGGACAATGTGTTCCCACTAGTGACTGCATAACTTTGTGCTGAGTGGGTGGCCATACCTGCTGACTGCATAACTTTGTGCTGAGTGGGTGGCCATACCTGCTGACTGCATAACTTTGTGCTGAGTGGGTGGCCATACCTGCTGACTGCATAACTTTGTGCTGAGTGGGTGGCCATACCTGCTGACTGCATAACTTTGTGCTGAGTGGGTGGCCATACCTGCTGACTGCATAACTTTGTGCTGAGTGGGTGGCCATACCTGCTGACTGCATAACTTTGTGCTGTAGTGGGTGGCCATACCTGCTGACTGCATAACTTTGTGCTGAGTGGGTGGCCATACCTGCTGACTGCATAACTTTGTGCTGAGTGGGTGGCCATACCTGCTGACTGCATAACTTTGTGCTGAGTGGGTGGCCATACCTGCTGACTGCATAACTTTGTGCTGAGTGGGTGGCCATACCTGCTGACTGCATAACTTTGTGCTGAGTGGGTGGCCATACCTGCTGACTGCATAACTTTGTGCTGAGTGGGTGGCCATACCTGCTGACTGCATAACTTTGTGCTGAGTGGGTGGCCATACCTGCTGACTGCATAACTTTGTGCTGAGTGGGTGGCCATACCTGCTGACTGCATAACTTTGTGCTGAGTGGGTGGCCATACCTGCTGACTGCATAACTTTGTGCTGAGTGGGTGGCCATACCTGCTGACTGCATAACTTTGTGCTGAGTGGGTGGCCATACCTGCTGACTGCATAACTTTGTGCTGAGTGGGTGGCCATACCTGCTGACTGCATAACTTTGTGCTGAGTGGGTGGCCATACCTGCTGACTGCATAACTTTGTGCTGAGTGGGTGGCCATACCTGCTGACTGCATAACTTTGTGCTGAGTGGGTGGCCATACCTGCTGACTGCATAACTTTGTGCTGAGTGGGTGGCCATACCTGCTGACTGCATAACTTTGTGCTGAGTGGGTGGCCATACCTGCTGACTGCATAACTTTGTGCTGAGTGGATGGCCATACCTGCTGACTGCATAACTTTGTGCTGAGTGGGTGGCCATACCTGCTGACTGCATAACTTTGTGCTGAGTGGGTGGCCATACCTGCTGACTGCATAACTTTGTGCTGAGTGGGTGGCCATACCTGCTGACTGCATAACTTTGTGCTGAGTGGGTGGCCATACCTGCTGACTGCATAACTTTGTGCTGAGTGGGTGGCCATACCTGCTGACTGCATAACTTTGTGCTGAGTGGGTGGCCATACCTGCTGACTGCATAACTTTGTGCTGAGTGGGTGGCCATACCTGCTGACTGCATAACTTTGTGCTGAGTGGGTGGCCATACCTGCTGACTGCATAACTTTGTGCTGAGTGGGTGGCCATACCTGCTGACTGCATAACTTTGTGCTGAGTGGGTGGCCATACCTACTGACTGCATAACTTTGTGCTGAGTGGGTGGCCATACCTGCTGACGGCGCATCTTTCAAATGTCGATAATAAGTGACATGCCTATGGGGAGGTTGTGATGAAAAATAACAATACGGGACTATAAAAGCCCCATTATTGGAATGAACAGTGTCACTTTAAACCATCTGTCCATGATTGTGACATCGTGGAAGTAGCAAATACAAAAGGGTTAAGCAGATAGGAACCTATGACAGGTCTAGCAAACCAGTAGAGAATTTATTTGACATTTGATAATACTGCTCTTGAAAATTGGGAGGAAACAAGGAAAGGCGCTAGACCTCCAATTACTGCTCTCAATGTCTAATGGCATAAGTGGAAAACAAAACGAAACAAACAAATCGCACCAGCGGACGCATTGGTGTAACAGTTATGATGTTACACTAACAATAGTATGAGCATAGTCAGACGATGTTCTGATGGCAGCTCTCATTCTTCACTATAGGATAGGACAGGCCTCCCATTCCTCCATACACTCAGACCTACAAAATGTGATGATCATGGACACTCTACATACCCACACAGGTTTCTGCTGCGGGAGATGTGTGGTATGTTTGCTATACATCACCACCATCAAGTACTTCCATCCCCGAGCTGGTCATGCAGTTTGCTGGTCATTCCAGTTCATAGTTTGTCTTGTGTTGCTCTCTGTAATTCCATGTATGTCTCCATTGATGCATGCTGTTCTATAAATGTTTTTCTTAGCCTACCTCTCTCCTCTTTTGCCCGGTATTTTGTCTTCTAGGAGTCTCTTTGGTGTCTCTTCATGTAACAGCATGTGGTAGTGGCCTAGCTAAGAAAGCCTGGCTTTTGTATTACTTTAAGAAGCTTTCTCTGTTCTATTATAAATACGTTAACATGAAAACAAAATTTCAATTCACATTAATATTAAAGTTGTAACTATAATGTCAGCACAAAAGATTATCGAAAACATTGGTTCACTTGTTACAATTCAAATAAATCCATTCATGTCATTATTTCATTCAGGTTGCTCTGAATTGTGCCGGGGTGAGGAGGTGGAGTGCACACAAATGGCATTGATGCACAAGAAATCACCATTAATATAAACTGCTTTAGAAACTACAACACAGCGCAGAACAATCAATAAAATACAAATGTACATACAATGGCAAAATGTAATGTTTGCTACCGAAAGCCCAGTGATACTCTCTGTGTTGAGACATACGCATAAACTATTCATTTATTCTTACCATATTTTAAAAAGATTACCTGTTACATACTATAACTCAATTATGAAACATAATTCTTGTTGAAAAAAATGAGAAGTTACAATGGATCTAGAGCCAAAGTATGACAACAAATGTTGACAGAATACAGAATAGACTGAGCAATTACTGAACTAAGTCAGCAAATATATCTAAAATGTCGCATGTCTATTGCAGGATGTTGCCATCAACCCCAGGTTCATTTACTGAATTTTACATTCAGCAGTTTGCCATTGATTTCTGAGCTTCAACGTTGAAGTCCAACTGACCAGTATAGAAAATGAACCCTGTATCCCGCCGTCAGCACACCCAAAGTTTAATCACAAGCTCATGAAGCCATGGGTCTTCGCTGACCCCTGAGTACACATATAAGTACAGTAAAAGTCAAGGACCCTCTCCATGCCCTGAGGCACTCTGGGTATATGGTGCTAGCCCCGTTTTATAGATCAATCGACACTCAACAGGTGATGTGGTCAACATCACACTGGCTGCACTTACTTCCCATTGTAGGTTGGCTTGACTTGAGAGCCCAGGTTAATTTTTTTTTTTTAAATCCCTCACCTCGAGGGGGATTCGAATTGACTCTAACCAAAACACATACAGGTAAATGTTAAACTTTCTTACTTGTATCTTCTGATGGTTTGTCATTTGTCAACACAGGAAGACCGCTGGCAAAGAAAGTCCATGATCACAGCAAAGATTTCAGGTTTCAACACAGCCCAGTCGACATCATCATCCACCTACAGAAACACATAATTATATGCATGAACGACACAACCTCCATGATACAGAAACACCTAATTATATGCATGAATGACACAGCCTCCATGATGCTGTTTACAGAACTACTGCACCAATGCTGTCTGGTTCAGGATCACTTTCCTTTAACACAGATGCATATCTTCATTAACTGCTGCTGTCTCTTCCCACAGACCACACAAGGAAAATCTCATCACAGTGCACAAAATCTGTAGCACCCGTCAGGATCTGCATATCAGAATCATCTCGAAATATTCTTTTGTGGGTGGCTTTTAAATTTTTTTAATTTAGCCTGGTAGACATCTATTTTATGTTTTGGATTTTCATTTGGCAATGGGTCTTTAACATGCAAGCAGACCCTCCAAGTGTTGTGCACTTATCTGAGAAGGGCAGATGTATTATCCACCACACCAGGATACAGATGGTAAAAAACTACAGTTCATACAGTGAATCGAACCGGGTCTGCATGGCTTAGAGACGGATGGGATATTACTAAGCCATGCCACCTCCTAAACAACTAAGCCACTCCTATGCCTTTCATTGTTAATGATACAGTCATTAATTTGATAATGATGTATGCAGGTAATAGTAACTGAATATGTTTATAAATCATTTTGCTACATTTAAAGTGTTCCATTAATCCGAACACATTTTAGAAAATGTCAGGCATCTATATATGTCAACATTCATAGCTGCAGTCAAAGTTAGCAAATGTTTGAAGAACAGACAAAGCATCCATTATTCTCAGCTGCCTCAGAGCTGCACTGATCACCTCTATATGCATTCTAAATCTGGAGGTTGTGACTAAGCTTTCAGTAGGGCAAAAGTCTGGTCTCTCACTAAATCTGGAGGTTGTGACTAAGCTTTCAGTAGGGCAAAAGTCTGGTCTCTCACTAAATCTGGAGGTTGTGACTAAGCTTTCAGTAGGGCAAAAGTCTGGTCTCTCAGTTTAGCAGAGAACTCCAATTCTAACTTCATACAGTGTGGCAAAAATCCATTGCTGTATACCCAAAACCCTCACACTGTATAAGATCTGTGAAGTTATTTGCCCTGTGAAGACAACAGCAGGCGGAACTTACAATTCAACAAATCTATGAGTTTTATCAACAATAAACGATAAATTTAGTAGCAACAGCATCAATACCAGCTCACTTCAGAAGTTTCACCAAAGAGAACCAGTTCCAGACATCACAATAGGGAAGGAAGAGTTAATTAAATATTTGAATAATATTGGGGGGGGGGGGGGGGGTGTGTGTGTGTGTGAGTGTGTGTGTGTGTGCGCATGTGTGTGTTGTTCTTCATGTCTTGCACCAACCACTGAACATCAGCCACACCGTTCATCAAGCACATGTGTTATTTACTGTAAGGATCAGCCTTGGTTAGGAATTTCTACAATGGGAGTCACACACAGTGGTGTGGGGTCGAGAGGGTATCGACCCTTGGAAGTACACCAGAGAGGTATTTGAACTTTGCTTGAATTATATTGAATGTGACTCCAGGCACTGGAAAAATAACCCATTGTGCCAGCTGGCTATCTTACAGAGGTTTAAAGGCAATGGAATTGATGTTATTGCATCGCATTTTATCCCATATGGTCAGTCTCTTTCTGCAGAGCGGATTGCTGAACATATCGCACACAGCACAAAACTCAGTAGCACCTGTGACATCCGTATATCACTAATACAGCACTTAATAATGTATCAATGCTACTGCAACATATCATGAGTACACATTTAACAATGTATCAATGCATGAGTCAATAAAAGCTGGTGGTGATCAACCTTTGATATAATAGGTCAGCTAATCAGATTGGGTGTATAGAAATGTGTTGACATGGTTGTCTTAAATAAGTTCACATAATTTCTATATCGGAAAACACACAAATTGTTCATACAAGAAAAAAGAACTATCATGCAAAAGCAAAATTTCTCACTTTTGTGACTGTAATGGCTTCTTTTGAAAAAAACACACCTTTAACACCATCAATGCGGAAAAGCATCCTGCAAAGGAATAAAATAAATCTAAACATACATATATGAGGTGAGATTTAAATTCCTATTGTTACTCTTTCACACATTTTCAATTTATGGAGTATGGAACATGATTGTCACATATTCACCAGTTTCTCTTAAACTTTCTTTTCAAGTTCTTCTGGTACTTCATTTTTAACTCACCGCAAACAAAGAATTCTGGGAGTTCCCTGGAAATCATCTGACATCAGGGTAATTCCATAGTGGGTGTAGTTGTGTGAGTCTATCACTTCCGGTTGAGTGTGTGATGAACTGCTAGACCGATCGATGGATGCAATCAATGTTTCTGGGCCCAGAGGGCCCTCACTGTCGTCAGAGTGTATATTCATATCTTATGCTACTCGTCTTATCTTGTGTATGTCCCATCTGTCTGTACTCATCTATGATGTATCTGGGGGCCAGTTTGCGAAGACGGTTTTGGGTACATCTTGCTGCAAACATACTTGTCCACTGACCATGAAGTGAATCCCGATATCCCTATTCTGAAAATCAATGATCCCATCAGATCTAGGTCAGTGCTAAAATTAACTATGTGATTTGTTTGCGGTGAATTAAAAATGAAGTAACGTTCTTCCTTCTTGTCCTTTATTTCCCCACTGGAGCATAGGCTCTCAACCAGCCCAAGTCTAGCCGTCCTATCTTGTGCTATCTCCTGCAGTTCCCTCCATGTCCCACCAGTATTGTTCATCTTTCTATAATTCTCTTCTGCATGGATTCATAGGTGTCCCTCTATTGTGCCCTGTGGGTTCCAGTGGAAGGAGTTTCTAGTTATACCAGTAACAGGTTTTCTCCATGTGTGCCCTATCCAGTGCCAGTGTCTTTTCCTCACCTCTAGATTCCACTAGAGTCTGTCTATTCCTCTACGCTCCGCATGACTTATTCTGCCATATCTTGCTAGGAATATAGAAATGATCAGAGCAAATAATTTTTGCATTTAAAAAAATCACCACTGCTTCCTGACACAGGGACTTCCTAAGTGTAAGAAACCACACAAAGTTGAACAAACAATGAGCAAACAAACATCAGAACATATACCTGTATATAGTCGTTAGTCATGGTTCCAACTTCACGACAACGGGTCATTCCCATATTGCTCCGTTCATCACAAAATGCTCCTCACTGCCCCATATGAACAATGGAATAGACAGGAGTGTCGGAAAGCCAACAGCCCGCACAGATACACTGTGCATAATGCCGCCACCAGAATTCCAACACAAAAGTCCTCCACGAAAAATACAGTTCATCGTCGATGAAAACGGCAGTCACCAGAAAGACTTCATTGACCGGGGTTTTATCCCATATGGCTCTGTCTCTTTCTGCAGGGCGACCCACCGAAAGCGCTGCACAAAGCACAAACTCCGCAGCTACAGCAACGACTCCCAGGAGTCTCCTGAAAAATGCACTCGTGAACCGGAAAGGCAAACCAGTCAATCCAGCAATAGCCGGCCTTCATCATTCCGAACATGCAGTTCACATGAAAAACAACCGCGGACAGATGCAAAACATTCCATGCGAAATTCACAGCTCACAGTGTCACGCCACGCACTCACTCAGTAGCAGGACGAAGGAACCATAGCCTCCTTAGTCACCTCTTACAACATGCATGGTAGGCAACAGTGTTACTATTCTTTGCTTCCCCCGTATGGGCCTCGGCAACACACGGGGCCTGTATATATCATACATAAATCAACCATGACATCAAGCCATTATTATCACTATACCTCTGAAAAACTATATAAATAATGCCAATCCGACTCCTGACAATTACCATACATAGTTACACAGACACTATTCCCTGAAACAGTGACTTCCTGACACAGTGATTTCCTTAGTGGTACATCACCACACAAAGTAACACAGACACAGTTCCCTGACACAGTGACTTCCTGACACAGTGATTTCCTTAGTGTTACATCACCACACAAAGTTATAGAGACACTGCTCCCTGAAACAGTGACTTCCTGACACAGTGATTTCCGTAGTGTTACATCACCACACAAAGTAACACAGACATTGTTCCCTGACACAGTGATTTCCGTAGTGTTACATCACCACACAAAGTAACACAGACATTGTTCCCTGACACAGTGATTTCCGTAGTGTTACATCACCACACAAAGTAACACAGACATTGTTCCCTGACACAGTGATTTCCGTAGTGTTACATCACCACACAAAGTAACACAGACATTGTTCCCTGACACAGTGACTTCCTGACACAGTGATTTTCTTAGTGTTACATCACCACACAAAGTAACATGGACACTATTCCATGACACAGTGGTTCCATGACACAGTGACTTCTTGACACAGTGATTTCCATAGTGTTACATCACCACACAAAGTAACACACTGTTTCATGACACAGTGACTTCTTGACACAGTGATTTCCTTAGTGTTACATCACCACACAAAGTAACACAGACACTGTTCCCTGACATACTTACTTCCAAAGTGTAAAATCATCAGAAATAGTTACCCAGACACTGCTTCCTGACACAGTGACTTCCTAAGTGTTACATCACACAAATTTACAGATACTGCGACCTGCCTTAACGAATACCTAAGTGTAACTTTACAAATATTGTGATCTGTGATCCTGACTTCTTGCTGGCTTTCTCCTCATCTTGTTATACCTCTTCTAGAAAAGCCTTCTATCCTCTGGGTTGGCTTGGTTATTCTGTTTTTCCTTATCCTTGGTTTGATTTTGCAGCTAAAGCCTTTTAAACCCACCTTTATCACTTCTTACGACATTTACAGCAGGTTACAAGTGTTCCTATTCTTTGCTTCCCTTAAGGATCCCAGTAATCCATGGACAGAAACCCACATGGTCGCCTCTTTGACCCACATAGTATGTGGGTCTAAAAGGTGACCTTGTGGGTTTCTGTCCATGGGTTACTGGGATATTACTATTCTTTGTTTCCCCTCAGTCCCCGGCACATACGGGCGATTAATGATATTTACTATGAATTAACTCTCTCTCCCTCCCTAAATCCCTCCCTTCCTCCCAACAAACACAACACAATTATTCTTCAAGTCAGACAACAAATAACTGGCTAGAACTGACACTGTACTGTTAGTCCATAAAAACAGACGTTCACTGAACATAAAGACAGAGAAAGAAATCTCACAAGCAAGCATGAAATACATATTATTGCTTAACAAGTCAGAACTTACTTGGCCAGGGGTGAATAACTAGCACTCTGTGGGTTTGGAAAATCAAATGTTCCAGACTCCAAAACCTGAACCCCAGGTATAAACTTCAGACTGTTCGGATTGGGTGTATCCTGGGTCTGGATGAACATATTGCGAACTGGAAAAGCAGGACAGAAACCATCAGCACATACAACATATATATATATATATATATATATATATATATATATATATATATATATATATATATATATATATATATATATATATATATATATATAAAACAGAATGTATGTATGTGGGTGGGTGGGTGGGGATGTATTGGATGCGTTCGATAACGGTCCATCCGATTGAGATGAAATTTTCTACACGTCTTCTTTTCATTCCTGTGCAACCAACTGTCATAGTTTTTTTAGTGTAGAATCAGCTATTTACTTACTAAAATTTAATAATTAAATTACATGACTTAACATAAGAAAAAATATATAAAGGGACATAACTTTTAGTAGCATTACTATATTTTATGTTAAGTCCCCTGGCTATAGATAGATAGATAGATCTGACCCGATAGATAGAGAGGGTGGGATAGACGGGGGGAGAGACGGACGGATGGGCAGGCAGGCAGACAGATAGACAGACAGATAGACAGATAGATAGATAGACAGACAGCCAGGCCGGGTCGTCAGACAGACAGTCGGGAACGGGAACTTATATGAATTAAATGAGATGCTCCCCATCAGGGGCTGGGTGAAGCCGGGCCGGGTCAGACAGACAGATAGATAGTCGGGAATGGGAACGGGAGCTTATATGACTACTTATATGAATTAAATGAGATGCTCCCCACCAGGGACTGGGTGAAACCGGGACGGGTCAGACAGACAGATAGTCGGGAACGGGAGCTTATATGACTACTTATATGAATTAAATGAGATGCTCCCCACCAGGAGCTGGGCGAAGCCGGGCCGGGTCAGACAGACAGACAAACAAGCAGACAGACAGATAGATCCCCACCAGGGCCTGGGCGAAGCCGGGCCGGGTCAGCTAGTATATATATATATATATATATATATATATATATATATATATATATATATATATATATATATATATATATTGTATATACACAAAAGAAAAAAAATAAACAGATTTTCAAAGCAACGTATCCTCTTTGTGAATTTAAACAAAGAAACCACAAACCAATAAGTGGCACAATGTGTTGCCTGGCATACTTCGCTGCATCTCATCTGGTGCTTAATGCAGAGTTAGATATATAGGGTGTATTTT
Source organism: Cepaea nemoralis (assembly GCA_014155875.1). NCBI lineage: Eukaryota > Metazoa > Mollusca > Gastropoda > Stylommatophora > Helicidae > Cepaea > Cepaea nemoralis. The sequence goes on from JACEFZ010027486.1 coordinate 444,863, forward strand.
TAATGACTGTGGGGTGTTTGAAAATAGTTGTTCCAAGTTTTGTGTTCACCCTCTGTGGAGTTCATGCAACATAAAAGATAAATACAAAACTTGGAACAGCAATATTTTCAAAAACCCCACTCATTAAAAATACACCCTGTAGCATATTCATATCACATGAATCCTTTTCTGATTGAAATACAACACACATAGTCACTGATACTGTTCAAATGTGGAGCATCTGTTATGCTCACAGGAATCACATATTCACTAATAAGTTTTCCTGTCTGCACAATGGGGGTTTTCAACACCTAATGGTAGAAACTTCCTCCAATTTGAACATTCATTTGATATTTGATGAATGCAATATGTGAAACACTTTTTCTTTTACCACATGCCCACAACTTAAGAAGTGTTCAGCACTAGACCCCATGCAGTCAACAGGCCATAACAACTCAGCATCTGTTAAACTGTGGCCATGTGGTCAACAAAGAAAAGGTGACTATCTGAGTTTAGATGAACCCAAGTTGTCCAATTTGGAAAGGGCGTGTGTTACTGTTTGACCACTAAGTACTATACACATGTGGTAGCACAGTAGCTAGCACATTTGTCTGCCAGGTCATGTGTTCACATTTCACTTGAAGCAGGGATTTTTTAAACATTCACCTGGGGTTCTAGGTCAATCCAGCCTACAAAGGTACCAGAAAATGTCATAGGAAGAACAGGCGGCATGCATGATACTGACCACATCACCCATTGGGTGCCGATGGGTGTATACAAATATGGGGCTAGCACCCATTTACCCAAACACTGTATGGCACAAAAATGGGTCCTTTGCCTTTTTATAATTATACAAACAGGCCAATTATTATACAAACAATGTAGTGTTCTTCTTCTGGATATGGACATGATCACAAACACCATTATGAACAACTTACCATGCTGAGTTTTAAACCCTGTCAATTTATTCTGCAGAAGACCCTTGGACTGGATTATGCTGTGTTTCTCCAAAGCCACACTGAAAAAATGCCTTGAACAGTCATGAGGCAACTCTTCAACAGGATGCTTAGAAAAAACCCCAGAAATCAACGGCACTAACCTCCTGTTGAAATAAAAGAAAAACAGTGTACTTCAAACACCCAAAGACTCATTATGTTATTTCTGTGACATTTGTCCAGGCTATAATGCATACACACAAATCTTCCATTTTCTTTGGCCTTTTACTCTCTGCTGAAGCAAAAACTCTTAGCCATCTCAATCCAAGCCCTATCATGCTTTGCCAGCCTTTGTAGTTGGTTTCATGTTTTTCTCACATTACCCATTTGTCTTTAATTCTCCTCTCTGTGTATTTGTGTAGTCTTCTGATAATTCTTTGTCATGAAGATTCCAGTAGGACTTTCTAGCTGTGCTATTAACAAGCTTTCTCCAAGTGTGTCCTATCCACCACTATCATCTGGTTATCCATACATACGACAACATACTGGTTGATTGTTTTCCGCATTCTCTCTGGCACCTTGCCGTCTTGACAGATGATAGTTTGTTACGTTGTGCTAAATTTTTAAAAAGGCATAATAACTACAACCCATGGTGGTAGCGAATGTGACTGATTAGACCAATTTATGCATATAAACACATGGTCATTTCCACCATCACGCACCATCTGACGTCTCACACACTCAATGGGTGATCTATCTGCAATAATTTTGTCCTTTGTCTTTATTCCATTTCTGATATTTGCCCTTCATGCAATGCAATCAGTGGCGACTTGTTCCCAGGGTGCAATATCAATGCCAGTATCAATCATGTCCCGTTACACACATCTTTGTACTGTAGTAGAGGCCGACCCTGAGATCTCCTACCCATCTGTAATTTGCCAAAAAAGATGTCCTTTGGTATTCTACCATCATCCATCCTCCTAATGTGTCCTATCCATCTAAGTCTATGAAGACTGAGCACGGAGCAAACTGTCACACAACCCGTTCTTCTCAATACTTCAGTATTTGTGATTTTGTCTTGTCACTTACTACCAACTATTCCCAGAAGAAGTCAATAGTGCTGTGCATGAGGTGTTTTTTTTTATCTGCTTATACTCTCAAGCATGCCTCAACTTGTCAAACGTCGTGCCTAATGTCATTGTCAGTAAATCAAGGATGCATCCCAGAGCCCACCACAAGGTGTCTTTTGTGCATCCAAATATGAATCTTGTGCTTCATTTTAGACTGTATCTAATCTTTCTAACTGGTCTAGCTGGTAGAGAGGAGGCCCAGACCAGAGTCTATGATGCTTAGCACGAGTCCCTGGTAGAGACAGAAAAGCAGGCATTGTTCAATGTCTACCTGCTGCTGCCATCATTTTCAGTGTCGTCCAGCCCTTCCTGGCTGTGATGATGACACTATGTGATACTTGCTAAAGGCCACAGCCATTTCCATATGAAAACCCTCATATGTGCTGCATGCAAATGCCGTAGCATTGCACCAGGTGTCCGCCTGACACTAACCACCCACAGTGGAGGTCAATATACTAGCATATACAATATTTTAAAATTGGGTTTTTACTTATGAAACCATCACCGTTGGATACAGCTTGACAAGATGAATCCAACGGTATTTCAACGAAGACTGTTTGTCAATTCTAAGCGGAGTTATTAATATTTTTGTGTTGTGATCTACAACCAGAAATTTCAAAGGAATTTTAGTAAAATGAAAACAGCTGATCGCGGCCCAAAGGGAGATATGAACATTACATTTTGCTTTCTATTACTGTGGCTTGTTTATTTAATTATACAAGTACACAGATAAATTACTGCTACAAATGAAACTTGCATTCTGTTTACTTTTAGTAGTTAAATTGCCAGTTCTAATTACTTAAAGTAAATATGTGTCCGCTATTGCGTGGGCGCCCCATTTTGAGTTTTCAGTATGGATGTCTATCTCATGGTTTTGCTGAACATTGTTGTTCCTGAACGCTATTAAGAGCCATTATTGTTGCAACATTTTTGTTGCAACAAAAAGTCAAGGTTGGTTTAAAATACAGGAGTTACAAGAAAAATTAGCTTACCCTTCGTGAATAAACTTAAATAAATTCAATAGAAGAAGCGATCAAATTACTAATCAAAGAACACATATATCAGCAGGCTGCCTAAAGACAAAAGATGGAAGAGTCATAATAGAAAAAGATCAGATCTTACATGTATGGTCAGATTACATGAAAAACCTTTATGACGACAACAGAGACGAACACTATGATGTTCAAAATAATAATGAAGGACCAGCAATTTTGAAGATGGAGGTTCAGAATGCTCTTAACCATATGAAATCTGGCAAGACCCCGTGTTCAGACAGCGTCACAACAGAAATGATTAATGCTTTAGAAGAATATGGAATAGATAAAGTTACCAGTCTGCTTAATACAATATATGATACTGGAAATATACCTCATGAATTATGTAATTCTGTATTTATTGCAATCCCAAAGAAATCAGGAGCCTTGGAATGTGATCAACATCGAACAATTAGTATAATGAGTCACATCACGAAGATTTTGCTAAGAATTATCATGCAAAGAATTAGGAGGAAAATACAACCTGAAATAGGAGAAGAACAATGTGGGTTTGTAGAAGGAAAGGGTACAGTAAATGATGTGTATTTACTGAGAACCGTAATTGAACGATCTATAGAAATAAACAAAGATCTACACCTTTGCTTTATTGACTACACAAAGGCTTTCGATAAAGTGAGACATGTCGACATGATAAGGATGCTTGAAGATCTACAAATTGATGGAAAAGACCTTAGACTTGTAAAAAACATATATTGGAAACAACAAGCTGCCATAAGAGTTGAGAATGAAGTAAGCCAATATCAGCCTATTAAGAGAGGTGTGAGACAGGGATGTGTAATGTCTCCAGATCTGTTTTCCCTGTACAGTGAAAGTATTTTCAGAAATATTGAAGATATGGAAGGAATCAACATTGGGGGACGATGCATCAATAACATTAGATATGCAGATGATACAGTCTTGATTGCAGACAATGAACAGGACCTGCAAAATTTAGTAGATGCAGTTGTTACACACAGTGAACAATGAGGGTTAGAATTAAATTGTAAAAAGACACAGATTATGGTCGTCACTAGGAAGAACGAAATACCACAATGTAATATACAAGTAAATGGGAATATTCTTCAACAAGTGAATAGGTACAATTATCTCGGAACAGTAATAACATCTGATGGGAGATGCCTTGAAGAGATTAGAACAAGAATCGCCATGTCTAAAGGTAGCCTTTAGCAAGATGAAAAACATACTGACCAATAAAAAGATGTCAATTGAAACGAGAAAAAGAGTGTTGAGGTGCTACATAGAACCTGTACTTTTATATGGATGTGAAGCTTGGACAATGAGCAGTCAAGCTGACAAACATCTGATGTGGTTTCTGAGGAAAATGCAAAGAATACCATGGACAGCCAGAAAGACAAATGAACAAGTCTTTCAAGAAACAAACGAAGATCATAAACTGATTAGAGACATTAGACGCAGACAGTCAAAAATTTTTGGGCATGTAATTAGAAGAAATTAATTGGAGAACTTGGTGACAACTGGTAAGATCGAAGGGAACAGACCAAGAGGGAGACCTAGAAGCAAATACCTGGATGGCTTGGCCATCAGTGGCATGGTCGAGACAGGAACACGGAGCTGATCCACGACTCTGGTGATCGAGTGAGATGGCTAAACATGACCGCCCACGCTTACCGGCATGGCACATGATGGATGGAGAAGAAGTGACAGTCTGCATGCAGCCCAGTAGATAGACCACAGTAGCATTTATTAGAGTTGTTTCCCCCGATCTGTAACGTGTAGTTTTTGAATACATCGAATTGAAAGCAGACGTGGGTAAAAAACTGGAAGTGACTGGATGGTCGCTAAAAATTTTCTGGGACAAACGCTCCCACCTTTCTCTACCAAATGCTCACAAAGACCGGTAACTGACATTGCTAAATATACCATTAAATCCCAGTCTTTGCGACAACATTTTGGCCACAAATTGTTTTCCTATGGTGCTCTATAGGGAACCGATTCTCCACCCATTTATCCTGGTGATACTGTTGTTGAATACCCTGGATCATTCCTGTAGGTCTTTTAAGTCGCGTGTATCTAAAGCCATCCAGACCTGGGTTCATGTCTGGGCATGACTTCATTCATTCATTATGTGCCATGCCGATAAGCGTGGGCGGTCATGTTCTGCCATCTCACTCGATCACCAGAGTCGTGGATCAGCTCCGTGTTTCTGTCTCGACTATGCCACGTGGCCAAGCCATCCAGGTATTTAATTCTTGGTCTTCCCCTTGGTCTGTTCCCATCGATCTTGCCAGTTGTCACCAAGTTCTCCAATTCATTTCTTCTCATAACATGCCCAAACAATGTTGACTGTCTACATCTAATGTGTACTTAAGCATCATTTTTATGTCTGCCACCAAAATGTACATTGCAACAACTATTTTAGCCATGGGCATGTTATATACTGACTTTCCTGTCATCTTCATGTATCTTTTTGGTCTGGAGGAGGAATCTATTCAAGAGAGTGTCTCCTTTCTCTTTGTTGGTTAGTTGTGTCACCCCATTATCCATCTTTAGCTCAGATATGGTACATTTTCATTTACAACTATTTATGCTCCAATGAAGCTACAAGAATTTTAAAGACATTTTTCATATTCTATTTCATTAAAGAATTTCTCCCACACAGTGTGCTTAGACTCCCTGGCAATTTGCATGAAGTGTTCAATGAGTTGGTCTTTTCTTAATTACATTACTTGTTTCTGCATATCAAAAAGCCTGGTAGATTTTCTATGTCTTCCATTCTTTGAGAATACTTCGTTTTTCCATCCATGCTTTTGTGACTTCAGGTGTCAACCATGGTGGCTGTTTCATGTCAACTTTCCTCTTCAACGGCACTTTGCTTACCCAGTGTGACATAAATTATATCAAGCCCCTTTCTACATTCTGAATACACTGGAATACAGAGTGAGAATCATTTTAACTTTTACAATAAAATGGCTAGCCACTCCTGCAATTTTTAAATGTAACAAAACTGATCCCCCATGGCGTTTGAAGCTTGACAATGGCTAAAAATAGAAATCGCCTACACTGTTGCAAAACAACGCCTGCCAAAGTGACGTCATTTTTTGCGCCGGGGGAAAACCAGCTAAGGAGCTATTTTTTATTGGTGCAGGAAGAGTACTTTAAATTAACATAAATTATGTTAATTAGGTAAGCTAAGAACACATCTGCAGACAATTCTAATATTTGGTGCAGTTAGCCAAGATTCTTTCAGGAAGAAGGATGTGTTTTTATGATGGAAAACTTTGTGTGATAGTTTCTAAGTCCTGAACACATTAGTAAGTTGGAGATCATAAGGAATAGACTTTAGACTAGAAAGGATGTGAATTTATGGCAGAGTTTTCTTTGTGAAGATTTAGAGAGGTACTCAAAAGACAGGTGATTTTTCTTGATTTAGAGAATACTGAGTAAATATCTTTTTGGTTCAGTTCAGGCTTTAAGAAGGATGAACTTTCCATTCCTTGTTCATTCAGAGTCTTCAAGTGTAGTTAACAATTAGGAATGAACCATCATGATACTTTTCTGAAATATCACTTATATTCTTTTAAGGGTGACACTTTGCTGACCTGTTTTGTGTAATCTCTTTACCTCTATATGGAAAAGAGATTGAGTTTCTTTATATCTGCACTTAGGTATGAAGAACTTATGACTGAATGTTTTCTATAAATATATAGATATGATGTGATGTTACGTTATAAATATGATGTGATGTTGCATTATAGATATGATGTGATGTTACATAGCCATTTATCCTGGAGAGGAGAGACAATGCCCAGACCATGTAAAGGTGTTATTCCTGCTGTTAGCCACCCAGATAATCTTGGCGCTAGGGCCTTGAGAATGCGAGGAGGATTCTTCTGCGCAGCATTGGGGTGAGGGAGACCTATCTTGTTGATATGGGAGGTAAAGGCATACATCAGAAGGTTGGGGTGAGAAGATGAGTCACCTCCAAATTTTGGAGTGATGATACTCAACTGAGTAAGGCCTAACTAGCCTGCTCTATATAATTATCCTTTCACCTTCCATCTTTCTCTCTCTCTTCTTTTTTTTCTCCCCCCCCAATTTTTCTGTGAGTGGATACCTATGTTTTTGGTACATATTCTCAACAGGGATGGTGGTCTTTTTTTGGCTGAAACTGGGATATATTCATGATTGCTGACTAATGTCATCACAAGGGTCAAAGTCCTCAATACAGGATGAGGAGATTGCCATGCAACTGCTGGGAAGAGCAAATCTCCATTTAACATCATTGTCCCATCTGATGCACGAAACAACCCTAGCATGGTGGAATCAGCTAAGTACCTTATGAATACCCTATAGCTTATTATGGCCAACAACAGAGTCCAGCCCACAGTAATGTTCTGATTTCAGGGACATCTATAGAAACCCTCATTAACATTCATAGTTAAGTGGTGAGAACCTCAGAGACTTTTTTTTTAAATCTAGAAGTGTGGTGGTTCATCCATCCATCATGTGCCATGCCGATAAGCATGGGCGGTCATGTTCTGCCATATCACTTGATCACCAGAGTCGTGGATCAGCTCTGTGTTCCTGTCTCAACCATGCCACATGGCCAAGCCACCCAGGTATTTACTTCTCGGTCTTCCCCTTGGTCTCTTCCCTTGGACCTTGCCAGTCGTCACTAAGTTCTCCAAGCCATTTCTTCTCATAACATGCCCAAAAATTTTTGACTGTCTACGTCTAATGTCTCTAATCTGTTTACGATCTTCATTTGTTTCTTGAAAGACTCATTCATTGGTTTTTCTGTCTGTCCATGTTATTCTTTGCATTTTCCTCAGAAACCACATTTCCACAGCGATCAGATGTTTTTCAACTTGACTGCTCATTGTCCACGCTTCACATCCATACAAAAGTATAGGTTCTATGTAGCAATTCAATACTCTTTTTCTCGTTTCAGATGGTCTTTCATTATTACTCCAATGATGATATTTCTTCTCTTGTATCATCTTAAAGTTCTTTTACATAATCTGATCACGCATGTAAAATCTGATCTTTTTCCATTATGATTTTGCCATCTTTGGTTTTTAGGCAAACCGTTGATATGTGTTCTTTTGTTAGTGATGTCATTAATTCTTTTGTCCATTAATTTGATATTCCGGGTGTTGTGTTGATTTTCAATTTCCTTGCAATTTTCATCAAGCCATGTTTCTTTTGCCTCTTTGCATAGCTTCCTAATTTTCTTGTGAATCTCTTCATATTTTTCCTTGTTATTTCTTCTTACTTCCATGAGTTTTAAGATGTCTTCCGTCATCCATTTCTTGCGTCCTATTATCTTTATTTTTGGGATGGTTGTTTTTGCTGCTTGACTGGCTGATTTCTTTAATATTTCCCATTGGTCACTGACGTCTTGAAATAATATTTCCATATCGGACAATGCATTGAATCTGTTTACCTCTACATTGAATTTATCCCGTGGTTCATGGACTGTGTAATATTATAATTTATGTGAATTCTTAGATACTTATATTAGTTCCTGTGGTGAATAGAAAGACAATTCATCTTAGCACCAGAGGAGGAAATATTGACATTTTATGACTTTATTGTGATAACTATTAAAGCTATAATGTTTCCTTTTGGTGATCTTTTGAGTCGTGTATATTTTGAAAGGTCACACACGCATACAGACCCCCTCTTCCCCCATGTTATCCCATTATATTATTTATAATTTATAAGCAAAGAGTTGTTTATTTTTTGTTGAGTTGATTATGTTGTGTTAATGTTATTAATACTTCAATCTTCTTCTTCTTCTTTCGTTCGCTTGAAATATGTCTATAACTGCAATGTTGTCTCTTGCATGAATTTAAATGTCTTTTTTAGTTCACACAGTGGTCCATAGTTTTTATCTTTCACTGTCATCTCTCTAGGCCAGAAGGTTTGCCAAGATATGTTATATTTTGGGCAGTCTTGGAGTATGTGCTCTGCAGTCTGCGACGCTAATCCACATGTGCACATGGCTGTTTCACCAATCTTGAAATTTGTATACATGTGGTTGCGTAATCGATTGTGTCCTGTTCTGAGGCTCAGAATAATGACTTGTTCTGGTCTGTCCAAATTTCAAAGGGCCAAGCTGCAGGCTAGACGGAAAAGCTGGCAGGAGAAAACAGAGTCTCTGAACTTTGAAAGAGACACAAGGAAATTGTGGAAGCTAATAAAACAACTCAACGATGAGGGCACAGGGAGAAACTCAAAAATTGCACTACATAAAGATGGAAACATCATAACAAGAAAGCAAGCAGCTGACCATTTTGCGGACTCATTCGCACAAGATAACAATATCAAAATTAGTAAAGAGAAACAACAAGAGATTCGAGAGAAATGGCAACATACAGGACAGAAGTAAATAGCACATGAGGTTCTACAGGCAACCATCACAATCAGCGAACTGGAGCTAGCCATATCAAAACTGAAAATGAGAAAGTCACCAGGAGCTGATGGTATCTCCAATGAAATGATCAGGAACCTAGAAACAGAGGCCATAGCAAAGCTGTTGCAGATCTTCAATAACAGCTGGACCTTAGGCAGTGTTCAACAAGCCTGGAGAGAAGCAATCATGATACCCCTCCTAACATCAGGGAAAGATGGTTCCATTGCCTCTAGCTACAGACCAATTAGCCTCACCAGCTGTCTCTGCAAAAGACTGGAGCACATCATCAATCACAGACTGCAGTGGTACATTGAAAGTAAAAACATCCTTGTGCCACAGCAGGCTGGCTTTAGGCAGTGCTACTCTACGGAAGATTAGACAACCTACCTCTCTCAAGAAATTGAGGATGCATTCCAAGAGAAGAAGCTGGTGCTTGCTGCATGGATAGATCTGAAGAAAGCCTTTGACTAAGTCTGGAAAGAAGGTCTGATGAAGAAACTGAGAAACTGCAAAGTCAATGGAAGAATATACAAATGGGTGAAAGCATACTTGCACAACAGAAGAGCCTGAGTACAGATAGACGGACTCAAGAGCAAGAAAGTACTACTGCATCACGGTGTTCCCCAGGGTGGAGTCTTGTCCCCCACACTTTTTCTAATCTTCATCAATTATCTCGTTGCTAATCTACCGCATGGAATTAAAGCGGCAATGTACGCCGATGAACTTGTTCTATGGAGCACAAATGAACATGCATCAGTGGCCACCAGATTGCTACAAAGAGCTGTAGATTGGATGGGCAAAAAGATGGTGTGTCAGCATAAACACTGACAAGTGCAGCACCACCTTATTTACCCTCTCTCCAAAACAAAAGGCAGGGATCATCCAGATAAATGGAACACCCCTAAGAGAAGATAAAGAACCAACATACCTTGGAGTAACATTTGATGGCAGGCTGACATGGAGAAAGCACAGCAACAAAGCAGTAGCAAAAGCCAGAAGGAAAATAGCCATCCTGAGAAAGCTAAATGGAACCACTATGGGGAGCCAGTGGGAAAATACTTAGCAAAGTTTATCAACAGAGCATATGACCACACCTGGAATATGGGTTAACTGCATGGTGTTTGGCATCAAAAACCACACTACAAGACTGGACAAGGTGCACTTAGAGTCACCACAGGAGGGATGAGATCAGCCCCTATAGTGGAAATAGAGAAGATGAGGAGGACACAAACACTGAGAGAGCGCAGAGATACGAAAATGCTAATACAAGCAGAAAAGTTCCTCAGCTTGCCAGGTCACCCTATGAAGAACAGATTTGAAAACCTAGCTATGGGGCGGTTGAAAAGAACTGTATTTCGTGGACTGTGTGGGTGAACATCTAGGAAGCGTCCAGATGGGAAAATGACTGCAGATTCAATCAGAAATGAACTGGGTGTTTTGTGGGGGACTATTGTGGTGACATTCTGGCGGCGGCATTATGCACAGTGCATCAGTGCGGGCTGTTGTTTGTCGAGACTCCTGTCTTTTCCACTTTTCACATTGGGCAGTGGGGAGCATTTTGTATGATATTCACTGGCACAGGAACGGAGCATAATGGGGATGACCCGTTGCTGTGAAGTTGGAACTGCGACTAACTAACTAACTAACTAAATGGATCACCATAGTCTAGCAAGAATAAGGCAGCGAGGAGTGACGAGGGGATCTGGCCGATGCTCAGAGGAAAGGCGAGACAGACATATAATCAGATTGCTACTGGAACTATTGGTGTTGGAACTCTTCGCTGGCTGCTGAGGATGGGGACGGAGCTCTTATGGGAATACCCTGAATGCTGTGATGTCGGTTCCTAAGCCAATCAATCAATCCTGTAAATACCTAAAATAGGATATGCCATTTCGTAAAATGGTACAAAAATAGGCACTCTTCCGAATTGCGGTCCCAAATAGATCCGCAGTGAATAGGTCAGGGGTAAGGGTTAGGGTCAGTGTTTAGTTAACAACTAACCCTAACCCTTAACCCCTGACCTATTCACTGCGGAACTATTTGGGACCGGAATTCGGAAGAGTGCCCAAAAATAAAATGAGAGAAATATCAACAAATGTTTCATTTCCATTTATAAATACATCTGCAATATTTAAGGAAGAAAAGAAATATAAAACCCAAATAATATAATCTGCACGCGTGAAAAATGACCAATGTAATGTATATTATACAATTCACCGTACTTCGAAAAAGCAGTTGCTGAAAGACGGCGCAGGCAAGAATACGAAACTCCACTCATTTTTCTCAAGTTGAGACACAACAATGCTTCCATTTGTTTATAAATATTATCAAGCCAGAAGTCGTAATATACACATCATTTGATCGTAATAAATGTTAAAATATTTAACAATATAAGACACTGTGTTCTTGTCTCCGAACACATCAGATGTTGCATCTACAGCGAAAATATTAGTATTACTTCGTTAATTAATAGTTGATAGCACCGCGCATCACTTCTTTTGCTATTGATTGGGAGGTCACACATTTCTGGTTTCCGGTTGTGTATATTTCAATTCGCTTTCAATGATGGCCAGTCAGTTGTAATAAAATTATTAATTCAAACATATCACTAGAATCAATGTGTGCGCTTTGATTTACATTACTCACTCATATGCAAACACATGGCAGACATGCTCTTAAACACTGACGCAATATCATAAAGCTGCGTGCATTGCATTGAATAATAGAAAGACAGAAGTTATGGTGATTCAAAGAAACATATTGTGCCTAGTGCAATTACAGTACGGAACGTTATTTCGAGGCAAGTGCAGAAATTCAGATATCTAGGCACATGGATAACATCAGATGGAAGATGCATCACTGAGATAAAGAACAGAATAGGACAAGCAAAAACTGCATTCTATCGAATGAAGTACGTTTTGTGCAATAAGTCACTGTCCATGAAAGTCAGGAAAAGAGAGTCTTTGTGGTGAAGTAGTCAAGCCGTTTGACTCGTGCTCCGAAGGTTGTGGGTTCGATTCCGGGCCGCGCCCTTCGTTTTACGAGTTAAATGTTTCGGAGACTCCTGTGGGTCGTCGCTAAAAGCTACGGAGTTCGTGCTTTGTGCGACGCTTTCCGCGCTGCGGAAAGAGACCGAGCCATATGGGATAAAACCCGGTGCAATGAAGTCGATCCTGTCGACTTTTAAGCGACTTTTTAAGGAAAAGAGTTCTTGCATGTTACGTAGAATAAGAGTGTTCCTGACTTCCAAATAGCTGACCTTATCAGACAGAGGTCTGACGAGAATAAGGGCAAAGCCCTTTTCGAACTCTATCTAGAGCAGAGCAACCAAGCAGGCATGAGATTTTGACAAGGCGGTTTGGTTACCTTAGATAGGTGTACGGCCCAGAACATTGCAGTCGAAGACACAGTAACAGCGAAAGAGATCAGGGCTGTGCTTCGAAGAACAAGAAACAGCGCACCAGGGCCAGATGGTATAATGTATGACGACATCAGTATGTGTACCGACAACGAGCTAGAGGAACTAGCAGATATGTACAACAGCATAGGGAGTGCCAGCATCAAGGAGGAGTGGTTACACAGCTATCTGATACCCTTGCCGAAGACTGGCAACGACCACACAAAAATTCAAGGATCTCGGGTAATAACCATGCAAGATACAACAGGCAAGCTGCTGGAGAAGATAATTGCTAGAAAAATATCAAGCCAGCTAGACAGGCAAGGTTGTTTCCCACCTACCCTTGGAAGGTACCGTCCTAGCAGAGAAACCTGGACCAGCGCAGCAGTTTTTGCCCATGATGTCTATGAAGGTTTCCACTCAGGCATTGAAACATGTGCTGCGGCGATTGATCTTGAGGATGCGTACGATAGAGTACCGTTGGATGTTAAAAAAAATGTTTCAGCTTCTTGAACTCAAGATAAGTCCATTCCCCCTTAGTCGGATAGCTGCAGTCCTCTTCCAACGGAAAGTAGTTTTTAGATGTGGCAGTTGGACTTCTGAACCAACAACAATATATCCGGGCCTGCCACAGGGATCACCATTATCTCCGGTACTTTTCAACGCCTACATTGAGAATGACCAGCGAGCAGATCACTGGACCGGGGAGGACATTGTCATATGCCGACGGTGTGTTAGTGTATCGTCAGGGTAAGGATAGAGATCGGGTTGCTGTGGAACTACAAACAGTACTAAATCGCATAAGCACTTGGTGTGTGGAATCTGGGGCAATGGTCAACCCAACGAAGGCAGCAGTGACATGGTTCTCTTTGAATAACCATATTGTCAACACTCCAACCTATAAATCTGTGTTCAGAGACTGTGGAGAGAACGCAGGCAATGAATTACCTGGGGATACGTTTTGATCGATGCATTGCTTATAATGAGCTCATAGACCAGGTGATAACAAAGGCCAAGAGGGGTTTGGCTGCGATGCGGGTGATGGCAGCAGCATACTGTGAGCAGCGCCATCTATGTCTTCTATACGAGGGTCTGGTCATGTCTGTTTTTGAGTATCCGATGGCGATCCTGACTCTCAGCCGTTAGCAGATGGAAAGGATACAGAACGAAGCTATGCGTATTATTCTTGGATGTACAAGAGATACAGCATGCAGGGCGATGCACTATCTTCTTGATTTTCCAACCATTGGGGACAGAATACACATTTACACAGCACGTGCCTACCTCAAAGTAAATGCAAACACACAACATCCACTGCATAGTGAAATTAAGAAGGTAAAGGACATCAGGTCAAAAAGAGGAAAATCGTGGATGGGTCAAGCTGAAGACATTCTTCAACAGGTATGACGTGGGCAAAAAATCCTTACAGTTTTTACAATCTGTGACCTCTGAAGCGAGGGGAACCATTCCACACAAAACATTCCTTTCTCTACTTTACTAAGCATACTCCTTGAGTCCGTGATGAAGACAATGTGTGTTGCAGTAGTCTCCTCTAACCAACGGAATGCCGCTGTGACTGCTTCCACCTTCATTCTCATGGTGGAGATCGTAGCCTCATATGCCATTCTCTGTGACGTAATAGACAGTCTCCCCTTTAGTTTTGTTTCAATTACGCTTCAGATTGTATTTTTCATTATATATATATATATATATATATATATATATATATATATATATATATATATATATATATATATATATATATATATATATATACCTTTCCTCTGGAGTAAACTAGGCAGGCCGAGAGAGGGATCATGCTGCATGGGCAACACATGATCTCTATATTTTAGCCCAGGCTTTGTGCTATGGAGAGGCAATAACTCCATCCCTGGTCTTAACTGGTCTCGGAATCAAAGCGAGAGGCAACTGTTACGGGTTATAAGTCCTTGTCAGTTGGCGTAGACATGGGGCGCCACGCGTTGCCTCTGACGGTGGGAGACACCTATAGGTGTCACTGATCAGCTACCGCCCGCCTCAAGCTGGGCAGCCCCCAGCCAATTGGGTGCTGATCCGCCACAGCCTGCCTGCTTCAATGGGTGCTTGGGGCTAGGACAAAATCTGAATCGCAGGCTGTAAAACCAATGCACCAGGTACAAACAAAAATAAAATAGAAACCTCAAGCTACGGCTTGCAACCTGGAACGTGAGAACCATGTGTCCAGGATTTTCCACTGACTTGACCAATATTGACGATGTGAGAAAAACGGCTGTGATTGATGCCGAACTCAATCGTCTAAACATTGATATTGCTGGCCTGCAGGAGACTCGCCTCGCTGAGGAAGGGTCACTCAGGGAAAACCACTACACCTTTTTCTGGAAGGGTAGAGGGCAGGCAGAAAAAAGGCAACACGGTGTGGGCTTTGCAGTGAAGAATTCGCTACTGGGAATGATTGAAATTCCAGCAGGAGGAAATGAAAGACTATTATCCCTGCGCTTGGCAACCTCTTGTGGGTTTGCCACCATTATTACTGCATATGCACCGACACTCGATTCCTCTGATGATGTGAAGGATTCATTCTATGAGGAGTTAGACTCCGTGATCAAGGCAGTTCCAAAATCTGACTACATTTATATGCTCGGTGATTTCAATGCTCGTGTGGGCAAGGACTCGAGTTCATGGCCAGTGTGCCTTGGAAAATACAACATCGGTCGCATGAATGAAAATGGGCAAAGGCTGCTGGAGCATTGCACCAGTAATGACCTATGTATTACAAACTCCTTTTTTAAAACAAAAGAGATGCATAAGGTCACATGGAAACATCCAAGATCCGGCCATTGGCACCAGCTGGACTTCATCATCACACGGAGACAACATCTGAACCATATATCATTGACTCGTAGTTACCACAGTGCTGACTGTGATACGGATCATTCTTTGGTTGTTGCAAGGGTTAGACTGAGACCAAAGAGAATCTACACAGCTAAACACAAATCTAGCCTCAGGATTAATATTATTAACACTCATGATCCTGAAAAGTGCTTTCAGTTTCAACAGCAACTTGAAGACGCTTTCACTGATACACCAGAAAATTGTACAGTAAATGAAAAGTGGGGTCAAATTAAGGAAACTCTTTATAAAACTGCCGTAGGGGTTTACGGCACTGTGGATCATAAGAGGCAGGACTGGTTTGCAGGCCAACAGCGAGACTCTGCAGCCCTTGATTGATAAGAAGAAGAAAGCTCTCTTAAGAAACAAGGAAAGACCAACGCGTAACACTCTGAGTGAGCTTAGGCAAGCTAGGAAGGATGTGCAAAAGGCTGCCAGGCAGTGTGCAAATGATTATTGGATCAAGTTATGTGAGTCCATTCAAATCGCAAGTGATAAGGGAGACATAAGAAGCATGTATGAAGGAATAAAGAAAGCCTGCGGTCCAGTGATCAAAAGAAGTGCACCATTGAAAACCTTGACTGGAGAAATCATCACTGATAAGAAACAGCAGATGGACAGATGGGTAGAGCACTATTTGGAGCTTTACTCAAGTGAGACCAAACTAGCGGATGATGCCCTCAACGCCATAGAGGCTCTACCAACTCTTGACCACCTGGACACACTTCCCACCATAACAGAAGTTAAGTGTGCTATAAATGAACTTGCATCTGGCAAGGCTCCAGGTAAGGATGGGATTCCAATAGAGGTTATCAGGAGTGGGCAAGACACACTCACTATACAGATCCACCAGCTAATAGAGCTATGCTGGCGTGAAGGACAAGTCCCACAGGATTTCAAAGATTCAAGCATCATAACACTGTACAAGAACAAGGGCGATCGGAGCGACTGCAACAACTATAGGGGTATCTCACTTCTGTGTATTGTTGGAAAAGTATTTGCCAAACGGCAGAAACCTGGGAGATAATCCCCCGAATAAGGGGGTTTTTTCAAGAAGGTTACCACTATTGATACCTTGCGAAAATGCAAGAAAAATTAAAAAATCCCCGTTTTTTCCTTCAACCCAAAGGTTTAAAAGTATCTGATTTTAAAGGGCACTAAAGAAGTTGGGTCCCACCCCCTTTTTGTCCTTGGGAACTTACCAGGCAGGGGGTTTCAAGTTTGAGGTCAATTTCAAGTTTTGAAAAAAGGTGGGTTAACAAGGTTGGTACTACCCCCCCCCCTTTTAAAATTTTCACTTCTACTAAATATCTTTTCTTGGGTTGGGGATATCATTCCTCCCCGAGGGGTTAAATGTGAGTTGAACTAAAAAAAAATTTAAAGGGGGCTGCAGGATTCTTTTTCGTATTCAACGCCCCCCTTGGGGAAAAAGCAAGCACCTGACCCAAGCTTGTTCAAAGGGTTTTTAACTTGGGGAAAAAAGAACGTTTGTAAATACAGGGGTCCCTAATCATAGCCCCCGGGGGAATGGCCTTTTTACAACAGGACAGGGGAAATGTTTCCCCTTGGAAATAACATTTTGGGTAACACCAACAATAACGGAAAAAAAAGATTGGGAGAACAGGAAGTTACTGAAAACGCCCTTGTCTATAAGCCTTGCCTTATACCCCAGGGTCCTGGCCCTTACCACACCAAGGAAAAACAAACAGTTTTCTATCGGGTCTGGGAAAATTCTGGTTTAAGTCAAAAAAAATAAAAAAATCTAAGTTTAAAAAGATGGGGTACAGCCATGCTATCTTGTGACAGAAAACCATCAGGGGAGGGATATTAAAATCCAAAAATTTTTTTTTTGGGAAATTTACAATTAAAGCCGGGGTGGCCTTTACCTCAAAGAGGGGAACACATATTGAAAAGGATTGATAAGACTTTGGGGAAAAAAGGGGAACGTGTTGTAGGGAAAATCAAAAAAAAAAAAAGTGGAAAAATTTTCGGGTACCCCCCCCGCTTTGAAGGAGGGAATTTTAAAACCCTTTCACTCACCCACTTAAACGGTTTTAAGGGAAAATTGGTTATAGTCCCTCCACCGAAGAAAAAAGTTATTATCCTTTTTTAAAGCCAAACATCTCTGTGAGGGAAGGCCCCCTTTAGTTTTTTTTAAAATTTAATTTTTATTATATTTTATATATATTATATATATTTTTAATATAAAATAAATATATATATATATATATATATTAAAAATTTTTTGGGGGGTGTTTGGGGGGAATATGTTAATTTCTGCCCCTTTGAAAATGTCAAAATTAAAATAATAGGATACAGATTTAAAAAAAATGCTTGTATAAATTCAAAATGTGGATATGTGGGGATGTATTTGCTGCGTCCGGGGTTCCTTGATGAAATTTTTCACCTTCTTTTTTCCCTTCCCAAATTTTTTTTAAAAATTTTTCTTCTTTTTTCTTCTTCTTCTTCTTCTTTTTTTTTTTTCTTCTTCTTTTTTCTTCTTCTTCTTCTTCTTTTTTTCTTCTTCTTTTTTTCTTCTTCTTCTTTTTCTTCTTCTTCTTCTTCTTCAGCTTTCCGGGCCATTGAGGTTCTTTGCTGCAAATAATTTCCTTCCCTTCTTTTTTTCCCCTTTCCCCTTTAAATTTGGTGGCTTAATTTTTCCCCCCTTTTTTTTTTTTATTTTTTTAAAGGTTTTTTTTTTTCCCCTTTTTTTTTTCCCCCAAATTTTTTTTAAATAAGGGGGAAAAAAAAAATTTTTTTTTTTTTTTCCTCCCCTTTGTTTCCCGGGGAAGTGCGTCTTAAAATTTTGTTCTCAAAGGTTTGTAACAAGGCTTCGTCTCCTTTCGTTGTGCTCCGGGTTTCAGAGCCATACAGCACAACTGGTCTGATCAGTGTTTTGTATATTGTGATTTTGGTGTTACGAGATAGCGCCTTTGATTTTAGTAGATGTTGTAGTGCATAGTATATCTTATTTCCAGAGTTGATTCTAGTTTGTATTTCTTCCCTTATGATGTTGGAGCAGTTGAAGATTGTACCCAGGTATTTGTATGTTTCCGTTCTTTTAATGGTCATATTATCTATTTGTATGTGGCCAGAGTTTTTACTTACTAAAATTTATTAATTAAATTTACATTGTCATTTCAATATAGCAAGGGGACTTAACATAAGAAAAGTTATTTCAAGGTGTTTAAGGTGTTTTCAAAGTTTTCATAAAAATAATGCATCTATTTAAATAGTGAAAATTTTCTAACTCAACTTTATATGTTTAAAGAAGTTATCTACAGTCATGCAACAGTTTTCATTAAAAAATAATGGATTTAATTTAGATACGTTAGAATACACAATTCACATGTGTATATGCGAAATACATGGCACAACTTTTACACACATATACCGACCACATACCGACTGATAACATCGGACAATACTGGGACCTACTGAAAAATACAATACGAAGCAGAACACAACACCTAGCATCCATCACACACAAAGACAGATTAAGACAAGAACAAATTATACAAACAGCCATACAACTAACAAAACAGATGGACAACAAAGCACCACATTTAAACATACTAGAAGAACAATTAGAGCAGCACCAACAACACAGATATCTAGGCGCCCTCCTTAGAACAAAACTAACCACAATAACGCAAGAGTCCCCCAGTAAACAATATTTAGCAACTGAACAGAACGTACAACACAGCAAACAAATAGGCAAAATAATAGACATGCAAGGCACCACACAAACAGAACCTGCGCAAATAACTGAAGCATTCAATCAATACTACACACACCTATTTACAGCAGAGACAGTAGACACACAGACACAAGACAAATTTCTAAAATACAGTAAACAGCTGTCAGATGCAGACAAAGACACACTAGACACAGAACTAACACTAGCAGACATAACACACGCACTCAGAAAAATGAACAAAGACAAGACACCAGGACCGGACGGCTTGACTGTAGAATTCTACCAACATTTCTTTCCTATCTTAGGTGGCCTTCTTCTTAAAGTATATCAAGACGCCTTTGACAAAGAACAACTACCAGACAGTTGCAATGAGTCGTACATAACACTCATACCTAAACACAACACAGACAAGACACAGATGAAAAATTACAGACCCATATCTCTACTCAACACAGACTATAAAACACTAACTAAAGCACTGACCCACAAACTGAGACCTTTTATGTCAACACTCATACACCCAGACCAACAATGCAGTGTACCACATAGAAACATTCACCAGCATACACATTTTATTAGAGACATCATCACATACACACAGGAGAAAGACTGTCAGGCCTCTCTTTTGTCCCTAGACCAGGAGAAGGCCTTTGACAGAATTTCCCACTCCTATCTACACAAGACATTAACACAATGCAATTTAGGCCAGTACTTTGGGAGGTGGATAGCGATCTTGTACCGGAATCCTGAGAGTAAGGTGTTGGTTAACCACACACTCACTGCAGGGTTCCGGCTGACAAGATCGGTGAGACAAGGATGTCCTCTGTCGCCGCTCCTATATGTGCTGGTTTTAGAACCACTACTAGAAGCAATCAGACAAGACACCAACATCACTGGCACATTCATACCAGGCGGAGGAGAGCGGAAGTTGCTTGCATACGCAGACGCATCCGTTACAAATATACTCCACACCTTTACACAGTTTGGTAAGGGGAGTGGGGCAAAATTAAACATGCAAAATCACACATAATGGGTCTCGGTAAGTGGCGAAACAAAACAGACTTTCCTCCCGACTTAACAGCCACAGACAACATCAAACTATATGGGATAACATTTCCTAACAACTACCGACAGATGCACGCACAGACATGGCAAAACCTCACACAACAAATTATAGACATGCTGCACATATACAGGTATAAGACATCCACAATATTTGGTAGGAGCATCATAGTTAACACATTCATCATTCCTAAAATAATATATGTAGTCACAGTGCTTGACCCTCCTAAACAGACAGTCACAGACATCAACAAACATATCAGACGTTTCATCTTTGGCAGCACAAACTATTGCATAAAACATAAGACACTCATACAGGACAAAAGACAAGGGGGAATAGCACTACAAGACATACATACAAAAATACAAGCGCTTAGAATCCAACACATAGGACATATCCTCAATCAACCTGAACAACACCCACTAGCACTCTATTACATAGAACTCAGACTGCAACACCTTAGAAGAATACAACTTAATTCCCCACACCATTTTGAAACACTACCCGTTTTCTACAAGACATGCATACACACACTTCAAGGACGCGAGCATTTACTACACCAGACAACAAACCAGATTTACAAATATCTAGTCAATCAACAAGCACCCCCACTACGACTCAGAATAAAAAGGGGACAAAAATACTACATACAAGACTACACATGTACTTTCACTAATCTCCACAATCCACACATCAAACCCAAAGCCAGAGAAATTACGTACCGTTTAATCTTTAACATGTCACCTACTACGGAAAAACAAGCACGCAGGTCAAAACAAATAGCACAATGTCAACTCTGCAGACGGAACATACAGGAAACTGAAGACCACATTTATTACACATGTCCAACAGTCCAAACCGCACTAGACACACTAAGACAACTCATTGAAACATTTACTAAAAAGAAAACAGATATGTACAAAGCAATTTTTTTAAACACTTTACCTAAATCTACCAAAGACAACCACACGAAATTGCTGATTTCTCTGGCAGAATACAGGTACCTAGTATGGTCCTGTAGAAATGCCGCATTGTACAAATATAAAACGTACAATTCACATTTAATACTGCATATGTTCCAAAACTAATTAACACAAATATTCACAAACACATAGACATAACGAAATAAAACCAGCTTATTTATTTACTCAATTGAATACCCATAATGTGTATGAATGTGGACATGCACGCATATATGTGTACATGCACACATATATATATGTATGCTTGTATCGTAGAATGTGGAATATAGAATATTAATATACAGGTTTATCTTAGAGGGCTATCATATAATACCGACACCCGATCGTCTTGACTAACAATAGTGCAGGTTGAACGGGAGTGTCCCAGACCAGTCCCTGTTGTGAAAATTTTAGAACGTGTGTGCGCCTCGCGACAAGAGCCCTGTGTGTGGCTTATTTTGTAAATACTTTGGAACACTTCTCACTAGGTAGTAACAAGCATTAGAGAGCACAGATAGTACACGCCGCAGCTCCTCTGGCCTAGGGAAACAAAGGCTTTGTGGAAAACTGGCTGCGTGTCCTTTGTAAGACCCGGCCACCGGCCTGGTGTGTTTAGTGGCTGGTAGTCACAAGGCATTTTTCGTTCAGCGGTTTGCCCTTTGCCTAAATTCAACACGATTTCCCAGCACGAATACATAGTTGTAGAATACCAAAGGCCAACATGTATGGTATTTGTATATGGGTAGCCAAGTATGGGTAATTCGTGTAGGTATTTATGTAAATATAATTATTGCTTTGTTTGATATACAGGTATTTATATTAATATATGCACATGGAAATCCCCCCCCCCCCCCCCCTCACAACTTAAATAGAATGAGAATGTAAAGGTTATCGCCCAAGATCACGGAAATCCATGTACTATCATCTACAGAAAGCAAGAGATAGATCAAGACAGAATGCGTGTGTGTGTGTGTGTGTGTGTGTGTGTGTGTGTGTGTGTGTGTGTGTGTGTGTGTGTGAGAGAGAGAGAGATATGGACAGTTGTAACATGCATTCTACTTGTGGAGATGGAAATGAAACGAGGAATGTGTGTTTACATGCACTATGCCATAAATGTAATATTATCATAACTGTATATGCATGTATTTATTTTGATTAACGCATGTAACACATAACACTAACAAACGGCAACGCTCTGTAATATACACAAACAAAGAAACACACATTACACCTTGTACATTGCTTTGTATGAAATAAACGTTTAAAAAAAAACAAAAAAACTTACTAACAAATTTCCTAATTTTTTTTCCAAAACACACCTACACAAATACTAAATACACAGAATGCATGTAACAACACAAACATTATAAATGCAACCACTACCTTTTCTGCCTTGTAAACCCGGATACTGCCACACCTCCCATTCCCACAATCTTGATACTGTTGTTTGTTGATTCTGTTGCCGCCCTCGCCGATCGGTTCAAACATTTTATACTGCCAGTTTCATCATTACCGATTGGTGGTGATGGTATTGGTGGTTTTGGAGCCGACAGGAGAGGGAGGCGGCAGGGGAAATAATATCGGTGCACTATCATCATGCTGTTGTTTTTGTAAGTTTTTACCCTGCAACAATTTCAATGTAGAAATGTTAAAATGTATAAAATATTTGTATTTTTTGCGCATATGTCACCTACACGTCCACATGCAACGCTCTGTAAAAACACAAACAATACACTTTGCAACGATTTTAACACTCAATAAAAGTTTAAAAAAAAAAAAATTCACATGTGTATATGTTTGATTTTGTTGTGGTTTTTTTTTTTTAAAAAAAAGGTCGGCCACGTGTGTGTCAACGTCAGGTTTTTCATTCAATTGTGTGGAAGGACATTTTTTTTCATACTTTATGCATACTATGTAAATATGTCATTTGATGTTTGAACGCCCTGTCAGCACGTCTGTTAAAATACTAAAAGGACATTGTTTTTGTATACAATTAACGTTTTTAGTTGGCCGCGTGTGCGGTGTGAAAGAGAGCACATGGTGTGTGGAAGGACATTCTTAAGTTAATTTTGTGTGTGTTGTTCATACTTTATGCATACCTTACACGCAGCACGCCAATACAAATGCAGGTGTTTTTTTTTTTTGTCTGTCTAAAAAAAAAAAAAGAAGCCTATCCTTTGAAGTATGAGATATAGATATCGATAGATAGATAGATAGATAGATAGATAGATAGATAGATAGATAGATAGATAGATAGATAGATAGATAGATAGATAGAGAGGGTGGGATAGACGGAGGGAGAGACGGACGGACAGGCAGGCAGGCAGACAGACAGACAGACAGACAGACAGACAAACAGACAGAGATAGATAGATAGATAGATAGATAGATAGATAGATAGATAGATAGATAGATAGATAGATAGATAGATAGATAGATAGATTAGATAGATAGACAGACAGACAGACAGACAGACAGACAGACAGTCGGGAATGGGAACTTATATGACTACTTATAAGAATTAAATGAGATGCTCCCCACCAGGGACTGGGTGAAGCCGGGCCGGGTCAGACAGACAGACAGACAGACAGATAGACAGACAGACAGATAGTCGGGAACGGGAGCTTATATGACTACTTATATGAATTAAATGAGATGCTCCTCACCAGGAGCTGGGCGAAGCCGGGCCGGGTCAGACAGACAGACAGACAAACAAGCAGACAGACAGACAGATAGTCGGGAACGGGAGCTTATATGACTACTTATATGAATTAAATGAGATGCTCCCCACCAGGGACTGGGTGAAGCCGGGCCGGGTCAGACAGACAGACAGACAGACAGATAGACAGACAGACAGATAGTCAGGAACGGGAGCTTATATGACTACTTATATGAATTAAATGAGATGCTCCCGCCAGGAGCTGGGCGAAGCGGGACCGGGTCAGACAGACAGACAGACAGACAGACAGACAGACAGATCCCCGCCAGGGCCTGGGCGAAGCCGGGCCGGGTCAGCTAGTATATATATAATTGGCTAGCGGTGTAGGGGTATCCCCTATAAAAGGATAAGTAAGGCGCCTCATTCCCTCCGCTAGCCTACGGGACAGCCTTGGGCAAGGTGGAGTACCCGTTTAGCCCCCCCCCCCCCCGATCAGGGTTACGTGAAGTCATGGGTGCAGGTGGTGGATGAAGATGGAGATCAGCCGACAGATAGTTGTAGGTTATGGTCTACACCTTCACGACGGTAGGCAGAGGATCTCTTTTTCGAGGAGACAATGGCTACGGTCACTGACCAGTATGGTCACTGCTAGGAAGGAAAGCAATGGCAAACTACCTTCTTTACAGGTGCCAAGAAAATCATGTTGTGTGGACTCATCGATAATCAGAGAAACGGCGTAAATGGGTGCTCCATAGGAGCAGTCATGCGCACCAGGAGACTCCAGACCGTCAACAAGCTACTAGGTGCAAAATATTAATATCATTGAAAGTAGGAACTTGGAATGTTAGAACGAACGAATGAACGAACAAACTTTATTTTAAAAGGGTAACAAATTGGGCACGCAGGCCCGTCTTACATTCGGCCCTTTCAATCACTCACCTTTCATTCATCACATGTGCATGTTACATTAACATAGGGGAAAAACCATTGTCAAATGGATTTTGTAAGCATAAACAATGCATATTACGCATGATACATTCACATGAGAAAAAAAAAAAAACATTATCAAATGAAAGTTGTAAACATAAACAGTGCATATTGCAATGTTGTGAGACATCCCCCATCCACCCTCATATCCCGCAGCCACCAACACATCCCCCACCCACCAAACCTCCCCCACCCACCCACACATACCTCCACGCACTCACACAGAACCAGGCGAGCATACATGTCCGCCACACACCCACTGATCCCCCACCCACAATACATACACGAGCACACACACACACCCACTGATCCCCAAGAAGAAGAAGAAGAAGAAGAAGAAGAAGAAGAAGAAGAAGAAGAAGAAGAAGAAGAAGAAGAAGAAGAAGCCACACACACATACCCCCGCCAACCCACACATCCCGCATCTATCCACACACATATCCCGCACTCTCACAATTTTCCCCACCCACCCACACACACATCAGCCAACCTACACCCACTCACCCACCCAATATTCGCCACCTCTCAGCTACACATCCCCACCTATACACACATCCCCACCCATAAACACATCTCCCCACCTGCCCACACATATCCCCCACCCATAACCCAAACACACACACCCCGCCACCCACATATACCCCACCCACACACATCCGCCGCTCACACATATCTTCTCACAACTACACACCTCCCCCCACCCATACACTCATCTCTCACACACATCCACCCACTCACGTACTCATCCATCAACCACTCACACCCATACATCACCCACGCGTCCATCAACACATGCATCTCTCATCTACCCTCCCACCCACACACACCCCAACCACCCAGCCAAACACACATCCCCCATCCTCGCATACATCCTTCAATCACCTGCACATCCCACACCTCCCCCACCTCTCACACATCTCCCCTCCCACACAGAACTCCACCCATAAACACATTCCCCCCACACACATCCCCCACATACATTCCCCATACACATCCCCGCCCACACATCTCCCCACCCACTCACACATCCTCCACCTACAAACATCCTCACCACCCACACATACATCCTCCACCCACTCACATTAACCCCATCCACACTCACACACTCCAACCCACACAGACATATCCCATTCACAGACACCCCCACACTCATCCCCCACACCCATTACACACCCATCCCCCAACCCACACAATCTCCTACACACCCATTCACCCACCCAAGCACACACTCCCTACCCACACCCCCTCCTAACCCACCAACACCCACATACTTCCAACTATCCTCTCAAATATCCCCCCCCCCCACACACACACATATCCCTCACACACACATACATCCACCACCGACTACACATTCCTTCACACATCCACACATCATCCAATAACCCATACACATCCCCCACACACAACCCCTCCACATATACATTCCCCACCCCCCCCCCCCACACACACACACACATATCCCTCACATGCACACCCATACACACATCCTCACATCTAGACACATACATGATGCCTCAAATGATCACCGAAACTAATAAGAACATACTCCCACATTTTACACACAATTGAGACACTAACGATTGTCGTGAGAATTCTCGCAGTTGCAAGAAGTGGAGAAAAAAATTGTACATATACATTATGTAGCGTAAAAATTAGTGATGCAATTCAACTCTCTTTTTTTCTCTCTCTTGCTCTCTCTCTTGCTCTCTCTCTCTCTCTCTCTCTCTCTCTCTCTCTCTCTCTCTCTCTCTCTCTCTCTCTCTCTCTCTCTCTCTACTCACTAACTCTCTCACTCACATCACAGTAATGTTATATTATACATGATAAAATCAAGTGGCATACAAAATGATAAGATGAGAATTAAAAAAAAAAAAAACAACAAACAAACAAAAATATGGAATGGCATGTTACAGGACAATCAAGTGGCATACAAACCGATACCTCGTAATATGAAAGATGAGAATACATAAAAAATATGGAATATCATGTTACATGACATGCGTGGGCTCAACTCTCTCTCTCTCTCTCTCTCTCTCTCTCTCTCTCTCTCTCTCTCTCTCTCTCTCTCTCTCTCTCTCTCTCTTTACATACACACACTCTCACACTCATTCTCTCTCTCTCTCTCTCTCTCTCTCTCTCTCTCTCTCTCTCTCTCTCTCTCTCTCACTCACACTCACTAACTCTCTCACTTACTTTACAGTAATTTACATGAATTCATTTAATGCATGTTAAAATCAAGTGCATCAGAATGATAATATGAAAAAAAATAAATGAGAATACACAAAACATATGGTACAGCATGTTAGATGACATGCGTGCGCTCAACTCTCTCTCTCTCTCTCTCTCTCTCTCTCTCTCTCTCTCTCTCTCTCTCTCTCTCTCTCTCTCTCCTCTCTCACACACATGTACATACACACACCGACACACAACATGCACACGCAGATACACACATATACCCACGCACATACACACACCTACACACATCCATATACTTACGCACACGTACTCACATAACACCCGAATATACACTCCCTCGCATACACTGCATGCATGCACACTTACACACACAAAGATTTACAATACATACACGAGCACACACACACACACACACACACACACACACACACACTCATCCATACAAACATACACACACGAACATGCATATAAACGCATATAAACACATGAACGCACACCTTAACACACGTACAGACATACACACAGAGGCACACACAGATACACACATATACACACACATATACACCCATACACACATCCAGACATGCACACACATACATCACACTTTCTCATGAACTTTCTCATTCACCCACGCTCTCTCTTTTACACACTCACTCGCTCTCACACTCACTCATTCGCGCACATACACGCATACTCACAAATTCTCTCTCACTCACTCACGCTCCCTTACTCACTTATTTACTCGCTGACTCTCTAACTCACACTCACTCACTAACTTTCACACTCTATCACACAGACAGGCAGACACACAACACACCCACTCTCTCAGATTCACTCATTCTCTAACTAAATCTCTCACACATATGTCCCCACACACTCACTCACTTTTACACTCACTCAGGCACACGCGCATGCATACTCTCTCACTCTCACTCATACTACTTCTTCCACTCACACTCTTTCTCACTCACTCTCTCACCCACTGTCTCGCTCACACACATACAGTGAAGAATGATAGTGGAAAAATGATAGTGGAAAAATGAATGCAGATGGAAAATAAGAAAACATCAAAAAAGAAATGGAGAGAGAGAAGATTAACATATTAGGAATCTTGGAAACGAGATGGAAAGGAGCAGGGATAAGGACAGGAGAGGATTGTAAGATTATTTACTCTGGGGGAGAAGAACAGCAAAGAGGTGTAGCCATTATATTAGATAAGCAAACATCAAATTCTGTCAAAGGATATCGGGCTGTGTCAGACAGAGTTCTATTAGTAAAATTAAACGGAAGACCTTTTAAAATAAATGTCATTCATGTATATGCCCCAACAAGTGAATGCAGTGAAGAAAGTATAGAGGAAATTTATAATGACATGGAGTCTGCTTTGAAGAACTGTAAAACATCAGAAATAAATATCATAATGGGTGATTTCAACGCAAAAATAGGAAAGCAAAGTGATGGATGCAGTGTAGGCAACCATGGTTTGGGAGAGAGAAATGAAAGAGGATACAGATTTGTAGAATGGGCAAAAGAACAAGAAATGGTTGTAGGAAACACCTGGTTTAAACAGCATCCTTGAAGATTATGGACATGGAGGAGTCCAGACAGCAGGATTAAAAACCAGATAGATTACATCCTGATTAGCAAAAGGTTTCGAAATGCGTTAACAGTCGTAAACACAGTTCCAAATGCAAACTGTTACAGTGATCACAGATTAATTACAGGCACATTGAGGGTTAAGTTTAAGAAAGTCAAGTATACAGCAGGAAACCCTAAATATGATTTGTGCAAATTGAAAACTGACAAAGAAATACAAGATAATTTTAACATAGAAGTAAAGAACAAATTTTATTTATTGTCTGATCTAGAGATCCTATTTCAAGATGTAGACGATCAATGGGAAATACTGAAGAATTCAATCAGTTGTGCAGCAGAAAAAACTATTCCAAAAGTAAAGAAAGTGGGCCGTAAGACATGGATGACTGAAATTTTTTTTTCAACAAATGGAAACAAGACGACAGAACAAAAATAATCCTGCCAAATATGAAGAAATTCACAGAAAAGTCAGAACCTTATGTAAGGAGGCAAAAGAAACATGGCTCGAGAAAAATTGCAGAGAAATTGAAAAACAAGACAACAGTATAAATGCGAAACTAATGCACAAAAGAATTCAGGAGCTTACTAATCAAAGAACACGTACATCAGCAGGCTGCCTAAAGACAAAAGATGGAAGAGGCATAATAGAAAAAGATCAGATCTTACATGTAGGGTCCTTACTATGATGTTCAAAATGATAATAAAGGACCAGCAATTTTGAAGAGGGAGGTTCAGAATGCTCTTAACCATATGAAATCTGGCAAGACCCCCGGTTCAGACATCGTCACAACAGAAATGATTAATGCTTTAGAAGAATATGGAATAGATAAAGTTACCAGTCTGCTTAATACAATATATGATACTGGAAATATACCTCAGGAGTTATGTAATTAAGTATTTATTGCAATCCCAAAGAAATCAGGAGTGGAATGTGATCAACATCGAACAATTAGTATAATGAGTCACATCACGAAGATTTTGCTAAGAATTATCATGCAAAGAGTTAGGAGGAAAATACAACCTGAAATAGGAGAAGAACAAATCAGGTTTGTAGAAGGCAAGGGTACAGTAAATGCTGTGTATATACTGAGAACCGTAATCGAACGTTCTATAGAAGTAAACAAAGGTCTACACGTTTGCTTTATTGACTACACAAAGGCTTTCGATAAAGTGAGACATGTCAACATGATAAGGATGCTTGAAGATCTCCAAATTGATGGAAAAGACCTTAGACTTGTAAAAAACATATATTGGAAACAACAAGCTGCCATAAGAGTTGAGAATGAAGTAAGCCAATATCAGTCTATCAAGAGAGGTGTGAGACAGGGATGTGTAATGTCTCCAGATCTGTTTTCCCTGTACAGTGAAAGTATTTTCAGAAATATTGAAGATATGGAAGGAATCAATATTGGGGGACGATGCATCAATAACATTAGATATGCAGATGATACAGTCTTGATTGCAGACAATGAACAGGACCTGCACAATTTAGTAGATGCGGTTGTTACACACAGTGAACAACTAGGGATACAGACTTGTAGAATGGGCAAAAGAACAAGAAATGGTTGTAGGAAACACCTGGTTTAAACAGCATCCTTGAAGATTATGGACATGGAGGAGTCCAGACAGCAGGATTAAAAACCAGATATATTACATCCTGATTAGCAAAAGGTTTCGAAAAAAAAAAAAAAAAAGACACAGATTATGGTCGTCACTAGGATGAACGAAATACCTCAATGTAACATACAAGTAAATGGGAATATTCTTCAACAAGTAAAGAGGTACAATTATCTCGGAACAGTAATAACATCTGATGGGAGATGCCTTGAAGAGATTAGAACAAGAATCGCCGTGGCAAAAGTAGCCTTTAGCAAGATGAAAAACATACTGACCAATAAAAAGATGCCAATTGAAACGAGAAAAAGAGTGTTGACGATGCTACATAGAACCTGTACATTTATATGGATGTGAAGCTTGGACAATGAGCAGTCAGGCTGAAAAAACATCTGATGGCTGTAGAAATGTGGTTTCTGAGGAAAATGCAAAGAATACCATGGACAGCCAGAAAGACCAATGAACAAGTCCTTCAAGAAACAAATGAAGATCGTAAACTGATTAGAGACATTAGACGTAGACAGTCACAATTTTTCTGGGCATGTTATGAGAAGAAATGATTTGGAGAATTTGGTGACAACTGGCAAGATCGAGGGGAACAGACCAAGGGGAAGACCTAGAAGCAAGTACCTGGATGGCTTGCCTTTTGGCATGGTCGAGACAGAAACACGGAGCTGATCCACGACTCTGGTGATCGAGTGAGATGGCAGAACATGACCGCCCACGCTTACCGGCATGGCACATGATGGATGGATATATGAAAAAGTCTATATGTCAAAATAGTCAACGTATCGCTACACTCTCCTTTTTGAAAAATCGTCTATTAGCCTTCGCAATAATCTTCATCAATGATCTTATTGCTAATCTGCCACATGGAATTAAAGCGGACATGTACGCTGATGATCTGGTTCTATGGAGCACAAATGAACATGCATCAGTGGCTACCAGATTGCTACAAAGAGCTGTAGATACATATGTTGCATGAGTAAATAGATGGCGTGTCAGCAAAAACACTGACAAGTGCAGCACCACCCTATTTACCTTCTCTCCAAAACAAAAGGCAGGGATCATCCAGATTAAATGGAACACCCACCTAAGAGAAGATAAAGAACCAACATACCTTGGACTAACATTTGATGGCAGGCTGACATGGAGAAAGCACATCAACAAATCAGTAGCACAAGGAAAATAGCCATCATGAGAAAACTAAGTAGAACCACATGGGGAGCCAGTATGAAAATACTTAGCAAAGTTTATCAACAGAGCATACGACCACATCTGGAATACGGATCAGCTGTGTGGTGTTCAACATTAAAAACTACACTAGAAGAGCTGGTCAAGGTGCAAGATCAAGCACTTAGAGTCACCACAGAAGGGATGAGATCAACCCCTATAGTGGAAATGGAGAAGATTGGGAGGACACAAGCACTGAGAGAGCGCAGAGATACGAAAACGCTAATACAAGCAGAAAAGTTCCTCAGCTTACCAGGCCACCCTATGAAGAATAGATTTGAAAACCTAGCTATGGGGCCGTTGAAAAGAAGCAGTTTTATCAACCAGGCCAAACGACTCTGCAGAGAAACCACCGATCTGCCCACAGTTGGTATCCCCCTGACAACTATTCCTGAGCGAACTCCATGGAAAGATGAACATAGACTATCACTACATATCCAGATAAAAGTGAGGGGAATATTTGACAAGGAAGAAAGAATAGTGTACAGCGCAGAACAGCCACTCTCAGCTTCCTTGATGAAGAATACCCACAGGACCTCTGGATCCGAGTCTACACAGATATGTCAGCACAAAATGCTGTTCGAAATGGAGGAGCGGGAGTGTACATAGAATACCCAAATAATACTAGAGACACGGCCAGAGTACCAACAGGAAAGTACTGCCATAACTACGATGCTGAAATTGAGGCAATCAAAATAGCAACAGAGAAATTACTAAATACCAGCCATGGTATACAACCTGTGGTACTAATGACAGATGCAAAATCAGTACTGAGGCGCTCCTGACTGGGAAATTGCCAGTACTAAGGAAACTATTTTCTGAACTTAGCAAACAGCATAAGGTCACCATACAATGGATACCATCCCACTGTGGGGTACCCGGAAACGACAGAGCTGACGGTTCCAAATGTTGCTGTATGTAGCCGGGGCGCAGTGTTGGGGTGAGCGCCCAACATTGCTTAAATACCCCAAATGGCTCGTGAATACATAACCTCTGCAGCAAAAGTCCATCTCCTGGCCTTCACGTGGCGGAACTGTTTCTACTAACAGGAAAAGGGGCGACGGCGAGTTTCTGGCGCCCAAAAGTAACCAGTATGCTCTAGATGTGTATGCACGTACATGCATGCGTAGACACGTATGTGCTCGCGTACACATCTACACTCGAGTGAGACCACAGTCTGCTCTAGCAAAGAAAGGTGCTGAAGACGGAGGCAACCAGCCAGGAGGCGCACCACAGAAATCAGGATGCCACGCAATTACGGAAAATGGAATATGTCGATTATTGCTAAATGTTATGGTGCTCGCCCTGCTTTGGACCCCCAGGCAGGTGCAGTTCCGGGCCCTATGTCTCGAAAGGGTCCAACCACAACTACTGGCGGTCCTTCTCAGATGTCCTGTGGAGCCAGGGGACATGAGAATAGGACGACTGGCCATACTAAACAAAGACTTAAAATAATGCACTGGAATGCGGAGGGAGTCAGCAACAAAAAAAAAAAAAAAATAGAATTAGAAAACATCTTGGACCAAGAAAAAGTAAGCATATGTTGCCTGCAAGAAACTCACCTCAACGAAAATATAGCCTTCAAAATCAGAGGCTACCAGTGTTACCGATCTGACCGAAAGGACAGGCGAAAAGGTGGGATACTGACCCTTGTAAAAAATAACATCATTGCTTCCCAAATCGAAGTCTACATGGAAGGGGCTGAGTATCAGACACTTAAACTTAAGACAGGTAATACAGACCTACATCTGATCAATTACTACTGTCCAAGTGACCACCCACAGGCACTGGACACACTACCATTAAAAGAAAAAATGATTGTGTGTGGCGATTTCAACAGCCACTCGCAGAGCTGGGGCTATGATCACATGGACCAGAGAGGAGAAGACTGGAAAACTGGCAGGATGAGAATAGATTCATCTTGATTAATGTTGTTTGTCCATCAAGAATGATGATTGTCAGAAGTCGGGGTGCCCCACCGGCTAGATAAAGTATTATTCACTGGCGAGCAACCCCAAATAGTCAGAAACTGACTAGGGACAAAATCTATATGGCTGAACTACAGATTAAGCCCTGAATATCCAACGTACAGCTCCAAGTGGCTCGTTACAAAATTGAAATGAACTGTGCTGAATATTCGCCAAGGAATAGGGAAGAGAAGGTTAGCTAGGATAGATTTTTAAGTCTGAATTAAAGTTTAAGGACAACTATCCTAGTACAGGTTTTTCTCCCTGACTGCTCCTTCCTTGGTGTGTAAGTGAACCCCCACCAATGTACACAACAACACGTATGCACAATTGGAAAAAATATAATGACAGAACTATGAGTTACAATACTACAACATTTATTTGCTAATCATAACAATAGACATAGGATGATTGTCAATATGAGGATGATGAAATCATATACATATTGATATTGATGACAAACATTACGTAACTTTACTTGTTACTTGATCTATCTGGATCTGTGGTCCAGATCCCCACTCTCCAGTAGACCACACACAAAAGAACAGCTTGCCGGTATTCTGACTCCTGCCAGTCCTAGCTCTACCTAGTCTTCACTCGTTCTTGAGATCTGTAACATAGGTGCTCCTTGTGAGAGCTTGAAAGAAAGTCAAGAATGTGTTATATCTAGTTCTACATCAGCGCAATCCTAATTAAAACATATCATAACACAAACATATACAATGACCAGTCTGGCCAAGTTTATCTTCCAGCTCTACTGCGTTCACCGTCCTCCTTCTCCCTACTGTCTTTAGTCTGGGCGGGCTTTTCAATTGTCTCACACGCCTGTAATTATTACATTTCTGCCGCCCCATGTCCATGTCGCTAATACAGAAATTCTGTGTCGTACAGCCGCTCCGTCCAAAGTTGGTTTAGCAGCTCACAGGATCGGTAATGGTATTATAATAATACCGGGTCATCCGGGCTTACAAGTCGGGACCAGTAGCTGTGCCAGGTTCCCATGCATTACCGTGAACGCACGCCCACAATACACTGAGAAAGTTTAGCACCATATACCCTATACCAATTGTGGGTAATGTCTGTACCATTACACCTCTGCTTCCAACACAATCGTTGGCCAATGTGCCAATGCGCAGACAATAGCATAACACTTCATATTGGTAAGTTTGCATATGACAAATCAATATATCAAACATCCAATACACATAAACATATTGATTAAACTAGACATATTATGATACTTTAACATCATAGCATAATGCACTAGTTAGTTTGTATGTATACGAAATGAGACGTATATACACAAAAAGAATATGTATGAAGCATATTCCTAGCATCGTATATTCATATGAAATTACACATACATACATCCAACATATCCGTAAACATTATATTACTTCAAGATGGACATCTAATGATACTCAACATAATAGCATCAGGCATTATTAATGAGTACTAATATTGTATAGCTACAAATGAGATATACAACAAGTCTAATTGAAGTGACCACACTAGACCAGCCATATTGCTGATCTGCCCGGTTTAATCACCAATTAGTTACTGCT
Source organism: Cepaea nemoralis (assembly GCA_014155875.1). Classification (NCBI taxonomy): domain Eukaryota; kingdom Metazoa; phylum Mollusca; class Gastropoda; order Stylommatophora; family Helicidae; genus Cepaea; species Cepaea nemoralis. The sequence continues at coordinate 480,172 of JACEFZ010027486.1, forward strand.
GTTGTAAGAATTAAAGAAACAGTCAGTTGACTATATTCTGTACAACAAATGCACACACCAAAAGGCAACTAGGATAGTTTAGAAAGAAATGGCAAGCATCTGCTACGACACCTAAAGTATACCTAGACAAGATCTCCTTCCATAAGTTTCTACTTCTCAGAAGAGTAACACATAAAGCACAATGATATTGAACACAGAACTTAGAAATAATAGTGCACACTCAAATAACTTGACCAATGATAGTTCTTGAAATAACCTAGATCATATATAGACTGAAAGTCAGTAACTAAGAAATAACTTTTGTAGTGAAATCTAACATAATAATCATGCATATGACTACAGAACATTGAGATAGTTCCTAACTGTTCAGAGATTTTTTCGTTTCTAACATGACCAGAGCTAGGGACCCTTATTTAAGCTGAGTATTATACAGTATTATCTCCTTGGCATTCCCGTCATAAATTCTTCTTATCTCCCCCTGTCGTTAATTGCAATTATCACTGCAACCTGGCCATCACACCTTGCTCCTCTCTGTCTGGTACAAAGTCTATAGGCCCAGTGTTAGTTGCCTTATCAGATCTGTTTTCACACATTCCTGAGTCTGCCAGTCAGAGTGGACGGGGCTTGTTTACATGCCCTGGGGCTATTATCTTCCCCTGTGTCAATGTTGTTCACACCTGGGCGATTTCCTATCCTCTGCTTATCAGGTGTCATGCCTGGTCGGTTTTAATTACACTGTCCATTTTACTTGCCATCTGCAAGCTTACATCATGGCTAGAGGCTTTTTGTGAATAATCTTACCTCACGACTAGATAGCCGTGGAGTAGCGTGATTAATTCATTCTTTCTCAATTTGGCCTCTCAAATTTGGAGACCGAGAAAAATATTCTGGGATGTTAAGGCGGCATTTCACGACAATAATGACCATTCATTTCATCCAGTGGGGTTGAAGGTGTGGAGCCGTGGGTTCTAAGATGGCTGATAAGGCCTATTTTGGCTCGAAATGTTCTTTGACAATGTGGGCAAAGAATGCTTGACGTCTATGGAGGAGGATTTCCTGCAGTGGTTTTTCTGTCCTGCCTTTGCTTCACAGCTTTTGCAGTCCTGGTTGCCTCACATATGACTGCACCTTTGCGTAATGATGCACGCCACGAATTTCGGTCTCTGGCTGCAACCTCCCAGGTGTTGTGTATGTCGACCGCAGTTAGGGTACCCACCAACCGCGGCTAGCTGGTTAGGTAGTAATGGAGCAGACAATGTTTAGGGCACCTTTTATAGCCCCTTCCTCATGCTATGGAGGTGAGCAGTGTGTTCCTATAGAGGGCTGCTCAGTCTCTCAGGGGGCTGCCGAATCCCACTGCTGCTCCGGTCAGTAGAAGACGACCATATGGCCTGAGCCGCCTGTGTGCAGGTCTGCGACTACGGCTGCCAGCGTACCTACGCCTGCCGCTTCGCCGCTCGCCCATCGCCACAGGGCTTGAAGGTGATATATGACGTTGGATGAAGAATGACTTGCGCGATGACTTGGATTAAAGTGAGGAAGAGTTGCGCAATTCGTCGACCTCACTCTCTCGCCTGAGTCCATCTGAGTCCAGTGGCAAGACAAGTCGAGACGACTGGAGACGAATACAGGTGCAGTGGATGACCAGGGCGCTCTACGTGCCTTGCCGTGCTCATTACGTTCCACAACGCTTTGCAGGTAAACGCCGTCTTGCCCTTTGAATCAGGAATGATTTCTTCCGCGCAGTCTGCCGAATCCTGTCTTCACATGCTGGGTAGGCATACCCTAGTTTACCTCTTGGTTTGACACCAAATCGGATACCCATGCCTGGTTTAGCCAGCCTCTCACAGCTGTTGCCCGGGGGGTGGCCGCTGTCGCATGCTGACAGCTACTAGGAGCCACAGGCACGAGCTGGGTGTCAGGCTTGGACCAGTGGGGGATGGGTCCTGAAAAGGACATGAGAGTCATCCTTACCAAAGGTGCTACCAATGCCGTCCGACCCACATACTTTCTACTCGAGATCATGGCACACTACAACTACACATGACCTGGCTTTTCATTCACGAGACCTGGAGTGGAACATTACACGAATTGTTGGAAACAACTTGGTGGCAGTCGGCAGTGACCATCGGCCAGTCTTTTTAACCGTAGAAAATGAGCTTGTAAGTGAAAGCAGCACCCTCTCGAGGTGGAACTACAAGAAAGCAGACTGGGCAATGTACAAGCATCGCACCAGCATACTGGTTAGAGACCTGAACACTGAGAAAGACATAAATAAAGTAGTTGAAGAGTTTGGAAAATGCATACTACAGGCAGCGCGAGAAACAGTACCAAGAGGAGCCCGTAAACAATATAGACCCTACTGGAGTAGTGAACTGGAACAGTTGCATAACGATGTGGAAGTGTGTAGAAAGCAAGCAGAGGCTACACCCAGCCAAGAGCGTCACAATAAATTCCAGCACGCAAAAGCCAAATTTCAAAGGGCCAAGCTGCAGGCTAGACGGAAAAGCTGGCAGGAGAAGACGGAGTCTCTGAACTTTGAAAAAGACACAAGGAAACTGTGGAAGCTAATAAAACAACTTAACGATGAGGGCACAGGGAGAAACTCAAAAATTGCACTACTTAAAGATGGAAGAGAAGCAATCCTGATACCCCTCCTAAAATCAGGGAAAGATGGTTCCATTGCCTCTAGCTACAGACCAATTAGTCTCACCATCTGTCTCTGCAAAACACTGGAGCGCATCATCAATCACAGTCTGCAGTGGTACATTGAAAGTAAAAACATCCTTGTCCCATACCGGTCTCTGTGGCTAAGGGCTTGCGAACGCGGTTTGTGAGCCCGTATAACCGGGTTCAAAACACGGTGGTGCTGGTATTTTCGAAAAAGGTATAGGGGCCGGTCGTTCAGAAAGCAATGGCAAACTACTGAACGTAACACTTGCCTAGTACATCGACAGCAGCTGAAAAAATGCTGGTGTTGACTGCAACGTCCCGTAAGGGATACGCAACACAATTTTTTTTTTTTAAAGATGGAAACATCTTAACAAGAAAGGAAGCAGCTGACCATTTTGCGGACTCATTCGCACAAGATAACAGTATCAAAATTAGTCCAGAGAAACAACAAGAGATTCGAGAGAAACGACAACATACAAGACAGAAGGAAATAGTACATGAGGTTCTGGAGGTACCCATCACAATTAGCGAACTGGAGGTAGCCATATCAAAACTGAAAATGAGAAAGTCACCAGAAGCTGATGGCATCTCCAATGAAATGATCAGGAATCTAGGAACAGAGGCCAAAGCAAAGCTGCTGCAGATCTTCAATAACTGCTGGACATTAAGCAGTGTCCCACAAGCATGGAGAGAAGCAATCATGATACCCCTCCTAAAATCAGGGAAAGATGGTTCCATTGCCTCTAGCTACAGACCAATTAGCCTCACCAGCTGTCTCTGCAAAACACTGGAGCGCATCATCAATCACAGACTGCAGTGGTACATTGAAAGTAAAATCATCCTTGTCCCACAGCAGGCTGGCTTTAGGCAGTGCTACTCTACGGAAGATCAGACAACCTACCTCTCTCAAGAAATTGAGGATGCATTCCAAGAGAAGAAGCTGGTGCTTGCGGCATGGATAGATCTGAAGAAAGCCTTTGCAAAGTCTGGAAAGAAGGTCTGATGAAGAAACTGAGAAACTGCAAAGTCAATGGAAGAATGTACAAATGGGTGAAAGCATACTTGCACAACAGAAGAGCCCGAGTACAGATAGACGGCCCCAAGAGCAAGAAAATACTACTGCGTCACGATGTTCCCCAGGGCGGAGATCTTGTCCCCCACACTTTTTCTAATCTTCATCAATTATCTCGCTGCTAATCTACCGCATGGAATTAAAGCGGCAATGTACGCCGATGACCTGGTTTTATGGAGCACAAATGAACATGCATCAGTGGCCACCAAATTGCTACAAAGAGCTGTAGATACATTTGCTGCATGGGAAAATAGAGTGGTGTGTCAGCATAAACACTGACAAGTGCACACCACTCTATTTACCCTCTCTTCAAAACAAAAGGCAGGGATCATCCAGATAAATGGAACATCCCTAAGAGAAGATAAAGAACCAACATACCTTGGACTAACATTTGATGGCAGGCTGACATGGAGAAAGCACAGTCAACAAAGCAGTAGCAAAAGCCAGAAGGAAAATAGCCATCCTGAGAAAGCTAAGTGGAACCACATGGGGAGCCAGTGGGAAAATACTTAGCAAAGTTTACCAACAGAGCATACGACCACACCTGGAATATGGGTCAACTGCGTGGTGTTCAGCATCAAAAACCACACTACAAGAGCTGGACAAGGTGCAAAATCAAGCACTTAGAGTCACCACAGGAGGGATGAGATCAACCCCTATAGTGGAAATGGAGAAGATGGGGAGGACACAAGCACTGAGTGAGCGCAGAGATACGAAAACGCTAATACAAGCAGAAAAGTTCCTCAGCTTGCCAGGCCACCCTATGAAGAACAGATTTGAAAACCTAGCTATGGGGCGGTTGAAAAGAAGTAGTTTTATCCACCAGGCCAAACGACTCTGCAGAGAAACCACCGATCTGCCCACAGTTGGTATCCCCCTAACAACTATTCCAGAGCGAACTCCCTGGAAAGATGAGCATAGACTATCATTACAAATCCAGACAAAAGTGAGAGGAATATTTGACAAGGAAGAACAGAACAGTGTGCAGCGCAGAACAGCCACTCTCAGCTTCCTTGATGAAGAATACCCACAGGACCTCTGGATCCGAGTCTACACAGATGGGTCGGCACAAAATGCTGCTCGAAATGGAGGAGCGGGAGTGTACATAGAATACCCAAATAATACTAGGGACACAGCCAGCAGTACCGACAGGAAAGTACTGCCATAACTATGATGCTGAAATTGAGGCAATCAAGATAGCAACAGAGAAATTACTAAATACCAGCAATGGTACACAACCTGTGGTGCTACTGACAGATGCAAAATCAGTACTCGAGGCGCTCCTTGTCTGGGAAATTGCCAGTACTAAGGACACTACTTCTGAACTTAGCAGTCAGCATAAGGTCACCATACAGTGGATACCATCCACTGTGGAGTACCCGGAAACGACAAGCTGATCAATTGGCTAAGGAAGGAGCCAAAGAAGAACAGCCTGATGTGCCCGTTACATACCACCAAAAGAAAAGAATGATCAAATCAGTCAGAAAGCCACCAAAACCTGCTCAAGATGACTACCACGTATGGACAGACCAGAACAAGTCATTATTCTGCGCCTCAGAACAGGACACAATAGATTACGCAACCACATGTATACAAAATTCAAGATTGGTGAAACAGCCATGTGCACATGTGGATTGCCTCGCAGACAGCAGAGCACATACTCCAAGACTGCCCAAAATATAACATATCTAGGCAAACCTTCTGGCCTAGAGAGACGACAGTGGAAGATAAACTCTATGGACCACTGTGTGAACTGAAAAAGACAGTTAAATTCATACAAGAGACAACATTGCAGATATAGACATATTTCAAGCGAACGAAAGAAGAAGAAGAAGAAGAAGAAGAAGAAGAAGAAGAAAAGAAGAAGAAGAAGAAGAAGAAGAAGAAGAAGAATAAGAAGAAGAAGAAGAAGAAGAAAAAGAAGTAGTAGTAGTAGTAGTAAAGAAGAAGAAGAAGAAGAAGAAAAAAGAATAAGAGAAAAGAAGAAGAAGAAAAAAGAAGAAAAGAGACAGACTGACCGATTGGCTAAAGGGAAAGGGGCAACAGAAAAACAGCCTGATGTGCCCGTTACATACCACCAAAAGAAAAGAATGACCAAATCAGTCGGAAAGCCACCAAAACCTGCTCAAGATGACTACCACGTTATGGACAAACCAGAACAAGTCATTATCCTGCGCCTCAGAACAGATTATGCAACCACATGTATACACAATTCAAGATTGGTGAATCAGCCATGCGCACATGTGGATTGGAACCACAGACAGCAGAGCACATACTCCAAGACTGCTCAAAATACACATATCTAGGCAATCCTTCTGGCCTAGATAGACGACAGTGGAAGATAAACTTTATGGACCGCTGAGTGAACTAATAAAGACAGTTAATTCATTCAAAAGACAACACTGCAGTTATAGACATATTTCAAGAGAACGAAAGAAGAAGCCTTCACAATGAAACCCCGACCATTGTTTGTTTCACCAGTGATTCCATCATGTACCCTATGTAACCAGAAACCCCGACCACTTTGTTTGTTTCTCACATGATCCATCATGTACATCCTATTAACCAGAAACCCCGACCACTTTTGTTTTTTCTCACCAGTGATCCATCAGTGTACTCCTATGTAACCAGAAACCCCGACCACTTTTGTTTGTTTCTCACCAGTGATCCATCAGTGTACATCCTATGTAACCAGAAACCCCGACCACTTTGTTTGTTTCTCACCAGTGATCCATCAGTGTACATCCTATGTAACCAGAACCCCGACCACTTTGTTTTTTCTCACCAGTGATCCATCAGTGTACATCCTATGTACCAAAACCCGACCACTTTGTTTGTTTCTCACCAGTGATCCATCAGTGTACATCCTATGTAACCAGAAACCCCGACCACTTTGTTTGTTTCTCACCAGTGATCCATCAGTGTACATCCTATGTAACCAGAAACCCCGACCACTTGTTTGTTTCTCACCAGTGATCCATCAGTGTATCCTATGTAACCAGAAACCCCGACCACTTTGTTTTTTCTCACCAGTGATCCATCAGTGTACATCCTATGTAACCAGAAACCCCGACCACTTTGTTTTTCTCTCACCAGTGATCCATCAGTGTACATCCTATGTAACCAGTAACCCACCACTTTGTTTGTTTCTCACCATGATCGCATCAGTGTACATCCTATGTACCAGAAACCCCGACCACTTTGTTTGTTTCTCACCAGTGATCCATCAGTGTACATCCTATGTAACCAGAACCCCGACCACTTTGTTTGTTTCTCCACCAGTGATCCATCAGTGTACATCCTATGTAACCAGAAACCCCGACCACTTTGTTTGTTTCTCACCAGTGATCCATCAGTGTACATCCTATGTAACCAGAACCCCGACCACTTTGTTTTTTCTCACCAGTGATCCATCAGTGTACATCCTATGTAACCAGAAACCCACCACTTTGTTGGTTCTCACCAGTGACCCATCAGTGTAATCTAGTACCCAGAAACCCCGACCACTTTGTTTGTTTCTCACCAGTGATCCATCAGTGTACATCTATGTAACCAGAAACCCCGACCACTTTGTTTTGTTCTCACCAGTGATCCATCAGTGTACATCCTATGTAACCAGAAACCCCGACCACTTTGTTGTTTTCTCACCAGTGATCCATCAGTGTACATCCTATGTAACCAGAAACCCCGACCACTTTGTTTGGTTTCTCACCAGTGATCCATCAGTGTACTCCTATGTAACCAGAAACCCCGACCACTTTGTTTGTTCCCCACCAGTGTCCATCAGTGTACTCCTATGTAACCAGAAACCCCGACCACTTTGTTTGTTTCTCACCAGTGATCCATCAGTGTACATCCTATGTAACCAGAAAAACCCCCACCACTTTGTTTGTTTCTCACCAGTGATCCATCAGTGTACATCCTATGTAACCAGAAACCCCGACCACTTTGTTTGTTTCTCACCAGTGATCCATCAGTGTACATCCTATGTAACCAGAAACCCCGACCACTTTGTTTGTTTCTCACCAGTGATCCATCAGTGTACATCCTATGTAACCAGAAACCCCGACCACTTTGTTTTTTCTCACCAGTGATCCATCAGTGTACATCCTATGTAACCAGAACCCCGACCACTTTGTTTGTTTCTCACCAGTGATCCATCAGTGTACATCCTATGTAACCAGAAACACCCGACCACTTTGTTTGTTTCTCACCAGTGATCCATCAGTGTACATCCTATGTAAACCAGAAACCCCGACCACTTTGTTTGTTTCTCACCAGTGATCCATCAGTGTACATCCTATGTACCAGAAACCCCGACCACTTTGTTTGTTTCTCACCAGTGATCCATCAGTGTACATCCTATGTAACCAGAAACCCCGACCACTTTGTTTGTTTCTCACCAGTGATCCATCAGTGTACATCCTATGTAACCAGAAACCCCGACCACTTTGTTTTGTTTCTCACCAGTGATCCATCAGTGTACATCCTATGTACCAGAAACCCCGACCACTTTGTTTGTTTCTCACCAGTGATCCATCAGTGTACATCCTATGTAACCAGAAACCCCGACCACTTTGTTTTGTTTCTCACCAGTGATCCATCAGTGTACATCCTATGTAACCAGAAACCCCGACCACTTTGTTTGGTTTCTCACCAGTGATTCCATCATTGTACATCCTATGTAACCAGAAACCCCGACCACTTTGTTTGTTTCTCACCAGTGATCCATCAGTGTACATCCTATGTAACCAGAAACCCCGACCACTTTGTTTGTGTCTCACCAGTGATCCATCAGTGTACATCCTATGTAACCAGAAACCCCGACCACTTTGTTTGTTTCTCACCAGTGATCCATCAGTGTACATCTATGTAACCAGAAACCCCGACCACTTTGTTTGTTTCTCACCAGTGATCCATCAGTGTACATCTATGTAACCAGAAACCCCGACCACTTTGTTTGTTTCTCACCAGTGATCCATCAGTGTACATCCTATGTAACCAGAAACCCCGACCACTTTGTTTGTTTCTCACAGTGATCCATCAGTGTACATCCTATGTAACCAGAAACCCCGACCACTTGTTGTTTCTCACAGTGATCCATCAGTGTACATCCTATGTAACAGAACCCGACCACTTTGTTTGTTCCACCAGTGATCCATCAGTGCCTTTAAACCCGAAACCCCGACCACTTTGTTTGTTTCTCCCAGTGATCCATCAGTGTACATCCTATGTAACCAGAAACCCCGACCACTTTGTTTGTTTCTCACCAGTGATCCATCAGTGTACATCCTATGTACCAGAAACCCCGGACCACTTTGTTTGTTTCTCACCAGTGATCCATCAGTGTACATCCTATGTAACCAGAAAACCCCGACCACTTTGTTTGTTTCTCACCAGTGATCCATCAGTGTACATCCTATGTAACCAGAAACCCCGACCACTTTGTTTGTTTCTCAACCAGTGATCCATCAGTGTACATCCTATGTAACCAGAAACCCCGACCACTTTGTTTGTTTCTCACCAGTGATCCATCAAGTGTACTCCTATGTAACCAGAAACCCCGACCACTTTGTTTGTTTCTCACCAGTGATCCATCAGTGTACATCCTATGTAACCAGAAACCCCGACCACTTTGTTTGTTTCTCACCAAGTGATCCATCAGTGTACATCCTATGTAACCAGAAACCCCGACCACTTTGTTTGTTTCTCACCAGTGATCCATCAGTGTACATCCTATGTAACCAGAAACCCCGACCACTTTGTTTGTTTCTCACCAGTGATCCATCAGTGTACATCCTATGTAACCAGAAACCCCGACCACTTTGTTTGTTTCTCACCAGTGATCCATCAGTGTACATCCTATGTAACCAGAAACCCCGACCACTTTGTTTGTTTCTCACCAGTGACCATCAGTGTACATCCTATGTACCAGAAACCCCGACACTTTGTTTGTTTCACCAGTGATCCATCAGTGTACATCCTATGTAACCAGAAACCCACCACTTTGTTTGTTTCTCACCAGTGATCCATCAGTGTACATCCTATGTAACCAGAAACCCCGACCACTTTGTTTGTTTCTCACCAGTGACCACAGTGTACATCCTATGTAACCAGAACCCACCATTTGTTTTTTCACCAGGATCCCAGTGTACATCCTATGTAACCAGAAACCCCGACCATTTGTTTTTTCTCACCAGTGATCCATCAGTGTACATCCTATGTAACCAGAAACCCCGACCACTTTGTTTGTTTCTCACCAGTGATCCATCATGTACATCCTATGTAACCAGAACCCCGACCACTTTGTTTGTTTCTCACCAGTGATCCATCAGTGTAATCCTATGTAACCAGAAACCCCGACCACTTTGTTTGTTTCTCACCAGTGATCCATCAGTGTACATCCTATGTAACCAGAAACCCCCGACCACTTTGTTTGTTTCTCACCATGATCCATCAGTGTACATCCTATGTAACCAGAAACCCGACCACTTTGTTTGTTTCTCACCAGTGATCCATCAGTGTACATCCTATGTAACCAGAAACCCCGACCACTTTGTTTGGTTTCTCACAAGTGATGCCATCAGTGTACATCCTATGTAACCAGAAACCCCGACCAGACTTTGTTTGTTTCTCACCAGTGATCCATCAGTGTACATCCTATGTAACCAGAAACCCCGACCACTTTGTTTGTTTCTCACCAGTGATCCATCAGTGTACATCCTATGTAACCAGAAACCCCGACCACTTTGTTGTTTCTCACCAGTGATCCATCAGTGTACATCCTATGTAACCAGAAAACCCCGACCAATTTGTTTGTTTCTCACCAGTGATCCATCAGTGTACATCCTATGTAACCAGAAACCCCGACCACTTTGTTTGTTTCTCACCAGTGATCCATTCAGTGTACATCCTATGTAACCAGAAACCCCACACTTTTTTCTTTCTAACCAGTGATCCATCAGTCATCCTATGTAACCAGAAACCCCGACCACTTTTTTTTTTCACCAGTGATCCATCATTTCTTTCACCAGAAACCCCGACCATTTTTCTTTCTCACCAGTGATCCCATCTGTAATCCTATACCAACCCCACGTTTCTTTCTAACCAGTGATCCATCATGTATTTTACCAAACCCCGACCCTTTGTTTGTTTCTCCCATGATCCACACGTACATCCTATGTAACCAAAACCCCGACCACTTTGTTGTTTCTCACCAGATCCTCGTGTACATCCTATGTAACCAGACCCCGACCACTTTGTTTGTTTCTAACCAAACCACGTCACTCTTGTTCTACCAGATCCATCAGTGTACATCTATGTACCAAAACCCGACCACTTTGTTTTCACCAGTGATCCCAGTGTACATCCTATTGTACAGAAACCCCGACCACTTTGTTTGTTTCTCACCAGTGATCCAATCAGTGTACATCCTATGTAACCAGAAACCCCGACCACTTTGTTTGTTTCTCACCAGTGATCCATCAGTGTACATCCTATGTAACAGAAACCCCGACCACTTTGTTGTTTCTCACCAGTGATCCATCAGTGTACATCTATGTAACCAGAAACCCCGACCACTTTGTTTGTTTCTCACCAGTGATCCATTCAGTGTACAATCCTATGTAACCAGAAACCCCCGACCACTTTGTTTGTTTCTCACCAGTGATCCATCAGTGTACATCCTATGTAACCAGAAACCCCGACCACTTTGTTTGTTTCTCACCAGTGATCCATCAGTGTACATCCTATGTAACCAGAAACCCCGACCACTTTGTTTGTTTCTCACCAGTGATCCATCAGTGTACATCCTATGTAACCAGAAACCCCGACCACTTTGTTTGTTTCTCACCAGTGATCCATCAGTGTACATCCTATGTACACCTAGAAACCCCGACCACTTTGTTTGTTTCTCACCAGTGATCCATCAGTGTACATCCTATGTAACCAGAAACCCCGACCACTTTGTTTGTTTCTCACCAGTGATCCATCAGTGTACATCCTATGTAACCAGAAACCCCGACCACTTTGTTTGTTTCTCACCAGTGATCCATCAGTGTACATCCTATGTAACCAGAAACCCCGACCACTTTGTTTGTTTCTCACCAGTGATCCATCAGTGTACATCCTATGTAACCAGAAACCCCGACCACTTTGTTTGTTTCTCACCAGTGATCCATCAGTGTACATCCTATGTAACCAGAAACCCCGACCACTTTGTTTTGTTTCTCACCAGTGATCCATCAGTGTACATCCTATGTAACCAGAAACCCCGACCACTTGTTTGTTTCTCACCAGTGATCCATCAGTGTACATCCTATGTAACCTAGAAACCCCGACCACTTTGTTTGTTTCTCACCAGTGATCCATCAGTGTACATCCTATGTAACTAGAAACCCCGACCACTTTGTTTGTTTCTCACCAGTGATCCATCAGTGTACATCCTATGTAACCAGAAACCCCGACCACTTTGTTTGTTTCTCACCAGTGATCCATCAGTGTACATCCTATGTAACCAGAAACCCCGACCACTTTGTTTGTTTCTCACCAGTGATCCATCAGTGTACATCCTATGTAACTAGAAACCCCGACCACTTTGTTTGTTTCTCACCAGTGATCCATCAGTGTACATCCTATGTAACTAGAAACCCCGACCACTTTGTTTGTTTCTCACCAGTGATCCATCAGTGTACATCCTATGTAACTAGAAACCCCGACCACTTTGTTTGTTTCTCACCAGTGATCCATCAGTGTACATCCTATGTAACCTAGAAACCCCGACCACTTTGTTTGTTTCTCACCAGTGATCCATCAGTGTACATCCTATGTAACCAGAAACCCCGACCACTTTGTTTGTTTCTCACCAGTGATCCATCAGTGTACATCCTATGTAACCAGAAACCCCGACAGTGTACATCCCTATTGTAACCAGAAACCCCGAAACACTTGTTGTTTCCTCACCTAGTGATCCACTCCCAGTCGTAACATCCTATCGTAAGCCAGAAACCCCGACCAAACTTTGTTTGTTTCTCACCACAGTGATCCATCAGTGGGTACATCCTATGTAACCAGAAAACCCCCGACCACTTGTGTTGTTTCTCACCCCAGTGATCCATCAGTGTACTCCTATGTAACCAGAAAACCCGACCACTTTGTTTGTTTCTTCACCAGTGCATCCATCAGCTAGTAAATCCATCATGTACATCAGAACCCGGTACACTCCGTATGTTCACCAGTGATCCATCAGGTACATCCATCCGGTACATCAGTGTAGATCTCATGTAATCAGAATGTTTTTAATGGAAGCTGAGTCGCAAAGACAACTTATCACAAACATCAGAAAGAGGCAGTCTTCGTTTTTGGCCACGTTATGAGAAGACAAAACTGGAACATGTTGTGACAACCTGGAAAGATTTGTGGAAAGAGAGATAGAGGAAGACAGCGTGAAAAGATTATTGACAGTCTTGTGTCATGGCACGGAAAGGGAGTCAACACACGAATTGGTAAATGATGGCATTTAGATCGTGAATTTGTGGAGAGGCATGATTACCCACGCCAGCCGTCAAGGCACTGGATGATGATGATGATGATGATGATGATGATGATGATGATGATGATGATGATGATGATGATGATGATGATGATGATGATGATGATGATGATGATCCTGTCCAAATAGTCTTGGTTATACCTGAGACATTTATTGTATATTGTTATTTCAGATCAAAGATTGCTGGCTGTGGAACTGCCGCAACCTAAATTGGAATGAATCTCGGCACTTGTATGGTTAGAAGCGGTGACTGCAATACCAACAATTTCACAATCAAAACCACGAACTTTACAAACGTCTCGTGTCAACTCTTCAGCCCTTCATTCGAACGTGATGGTGAGTCCCAGTGCAGTCAATCATGCAAATGTCGGCCGACGTTCAACCTTCACATTGGCACCTTGCCGTCTTGACAGACGATAGTTTGTGCTTTAAAAAGGCATAATAACTTTTAACTATGGCGGTAGCGAGTGTGACTGATAAGGCCAATTTGCGCTGTAAATGTCCGTTCACAGTGGGTGCATGTGAACAAGTGGTCACTTCCGCCATCATGCACCATCTTACGTCTCAAACGCTTGGTGTGTGACTTTTCTGCAATAATTTTCTCCTTTGACTTTATTCCATTTCTGATATTTGCCCTCCTTGCAACACGTTCAGCGGCGACTTGCTCCCAATGTGCATTATCAATGCCTTGTATCAATCATGTCCCGCTTACACACATCTTTGTATCGTAGTAGAGGCCGACCCTGAGATCTCTTACCCATCTGTAATTCACCAAAAAAGATATCCTTTGGTATTCTACCATCATCCATCCTCCTAAGATGTCCTATCCATCTAAGTCTACGAAGACTGAGCATGGAATAAACTGTCACACAACCTGATCTTTCCAATACTTCAGTATTTGTGATTTTGTCTTGCCACTTAATACCAAGAATTCTTCGCAGACACCGCATATGAAAGCTGTTTAAGTTGTTCTCTTGGTGTGAGTAAGTTGTCCAGGTTTCACTGCCATAGAGAAGAGTACTAAGGACACAGGCTTGATAGACAAGGACTTTTGTTTTGGCAGTAAGCTTCCTGTTCTCCCAGACTCTTTTTCTTAACCTGTTCATTGTTGTTGCTGCCTTACCAATCCGGATGTTGATTTCCTGATCTAGGGATAATTTGCTATTTACTACTGATCCTAGATATGTAAAATGGTCTACTATCTCTAGTTCGGCGTCGTCAATAAAGATTGATGGTACCCCATGTGCACCTTGTGACATAATCTGTGTCTTCTTTTTGCTAATTGTTAAACCAAATTCAGAACAAGCATTGGAGAATGCAGATAGTAGACATTGCAATTCTTCCTCAGAGTGGGTCGTAACTGCAGCATCATCTGCAAAAAGCAACTCTCTGATCAGTACCCTCCTAATTTTGGTCTTAGCCTTCAATCTCTGAGCATTGTAGAGGCCGCCATCTGAGCGTGAGTGAATGTATATACCACCATCCTGATCATGAAATGCATATTTCAGTAGAAGTGAAAAGTATATTCCAAAGAGGGTGGGAGCTAGTACACAACCTTGCTTAACTCCACTCTTGATTTCAAATTCTTCAGAAGTTGCACCATCAAACTTGATTATACCCTTCATGCCTGTGTGGAACGATTCCACAATGGACAGAAGAGTTGGTGGGCAGCCAATCTTCTTTAGTGCCTTGAACAGACCCTCACGACTGACCAAATCAAATGCCTTTGTGAGGTCGATGAAGGCAATAAACAGTGGTTGATTCTGTTCACGGCATTTTTCTTGCATTTGTCGCAATGAGAATATCATATCAGTGGTAGACCGGTTCTGTCGAAAGCCACACTGTGATTCGGGGTAGACTTGATCTCCTAGGACTTGAAGTCTGCGCAGAACAATTCTGGCAAATACTTTTCCAACAATACACAGAAGTGAGATACCCCTATAGTTGTTGCAGTCGCTCCGATCGCCCTTGTTCTTGTACAGTGTTATGATGCTTGAATCTTTGAAATCCTGTGGGACTTGTCCTTCACGCCAGCATAGCTCTATTAGCTGGTGGATCTGTATAGTGAGTGTGTCTTGCCCACTCCTGATAACCTCTATTGGAATCCCATCCTTACCTGGAGCCTTGCCAGATGCAAGTTCATTTATAGCACACTTAACTTCTGTTATGGTGGGAAGTGTGTCCAGGTGGTCAAGAGTTGGTAGAGCCTCTATGGCGTTGAGGGCATCATCCGTTAGTTGGTCTCACTTGAGTAAAGCTCCAAATAGTGCTCTACCCATCTGTCCATCTGCTGTTTCTTATCAGTGATGATTTCTCCAGTCAAGGTTTTCAATGGTGCACTTCTTTTGATCACTGGACCGCAGGCTTTCTTTATTCCTTCATACATGCTTCTTATGTCTCCCTTATCACTTGCGATTTGAATGGACTCACATAACTTGATCCAATAATCATTTGCACACTGCCTGGCAGCCTTTTGCACATCCTTCCTAGCTTGCCTAAGCTCACTCAGAGTGTTACGCGTTGGTCTTTCCTTGTTTCTTAAGAGAGCTTTCTTCTTCTTATCAATCAAAGGCTGCAGAGTCTCGCTGTTGGCCGCAAACCAGTCCTGCCTCTTATGATCCACAGTGCCGTAAACCCCTACGGCAGTTTTATAAAGAGTTTCCTTAATTTGACCCCACTTTTCATTTACTGTACAATTTTCTGGTGTATCAGTGAAAGCGTCTTCAAGTTGCTGTTGAAACTGAAAGCACTTTTCAGGATCATGAGTGTTAATAATATTAATCCTGAGGCTAGATTTGTGTTTAGCTGTGTAGATTCTCTTTGGTCTCAGTCTAACCCTTGCAACAACCAAAGAATGATCCGTATCACAGTCAGCACTGTGGTAACTACGAGTCAATGATATATGGTTCAGATGTTGTCTCCGTGTGATGATGAAGTCCAGCTGGTGCCAATGGCCGGATCTTGGATGTTTCCATGTGACCTTATGCATCTCTTTTGTTTTAAAAAAGGAGTTTGTAATACATAGGTCATTACTGGTGCAATGCTCCAGCAGCCTTTGCCCATTTTCATTCATGCGACCGATGTTGTATTTTCCAAGGCACACTGGCCATGAACTCGAGTCCTTGCCCACACGAGCATTGAAATCACCGAGCATATAAATGTAGTCAGATTTTGGAACTGCCTTGATCACGGAGTCTAACTCCTCATAGAACGAATCCTTCACATCATCAGAGGAATCGAGTGTCGGTGCATATGCAGTAATAATGGTGGCAAACCCACAAGAGGTTGCCAAGCGCAGGGATAATAGTCTTTCATTTCCTCCTGCTGGAATTTCAATCATTCCCAGTAGCGAATTCTTCACTGCAAAGCCCACAACGTGTTGCCTTTTTTCTGCCTGCCCTCTACCCTTCCAGAAAAAGGTGTAGTTGTTTTCCCTGAGTGACCCTTCCTCAGCGAGGCGAGTCTCCTGCAGGCCAGCAATATCAATGTTTAGACGATTGAGTTCGGCATCAATCACAGCCGTTTTTCTCACATCGTCAATATTGGTCAAGTCAGTGGAAAATCCTGGACACATGGTTCTCACGTTCCAGGTTGCAAGCCGTAGCTTGAGATTTCTATTTTTATTTTTGTTTGTACCTGGTGCATTGGTTTTACAGCCTGCGATTCAGATTTTGTCCTAGCCCCAAGCACCCATTGAAGCAGGCAGGCTGTGGCGGATCAGCACCCAATTGGCTGGGGGCTGCCCAGCTTGAGGCGGGCGGTAGCTGATCAGTGACACCTATAGGTGTCTCCCACCGTCAGAGGCAACGCATGGCGCCCCATGTCTACGCCAACTGACAAGGACTTATAACCCGTAACAGTTGCCTCTCGCTTTGATTCCGAGACCAGTTAAGACCAGGGATGGAGTTATTGCCTCTCCATAGCACAAAGCCTGGGCTAAAATATAGAGATCATGTGTTGCCCATGCAGCATGATCCCTCTCTCGGCCTGCCTAGTTTACTCCAGAGGAAAGGTAACACCCCTACATCTGGAACAAGACAAGCTGCAGAAGCTGCCGGATCAGCAAAGCAATGCTCTAACTGTCCGCCTGTCGGAGCTTCGATCCTAGACCAGTCGCCAACCAAGGCTTAGGGCCTGGTCTGCCCTGCCATGACATTTTGTCTTTAGCTTGCATTTCCTCGCACCAGGGTAAGGCTTGTACCCTCCCAATTGCGCTCTTCCGCCCGAAGCCGTTGGCACAATGTGGGGTGTCGGGTTTGGTAAGCGCCGCCCAACGTTCAGCGCTAACAGAAACCAGGTAGTACCGTCTACTACCGTCAACCTTCACAATATAGTGGTAATCGACTGTAAGTCGCACCCAGCTCGAGTGCAAATAACAAAGCTGCCATAATAACCACCACCTCACATTGTTACGAGATATGCATACTACGTGGTCTAGTCAGTTGCAGACAGACCAAGAGGCGGGTACGAGTAGTAAGGAAGAATCCGGCTTCCTAAAATGGTGTGACGCCGTGAACGGGACGCGAGGAAGGCACACGGCAACAGAAATAAGTGGAGGCGACGGAGGCCGTGGCGAGGGATGAAGCAAGATTCTCCACGGCAGGGGACAGACGCCCGAAGTCATGACCCGGACGGGACCGCCCCCAGAAAGTATTAAGAAATTAAAGGATCCGAAATGCTTGGGGAAGGGGGTGTCTTCTGAAGATCTGAAGCCCCCTGCCGTGTTTGCTCCGGGTCGGAGTTCTTATGACTAACATGTGGCTAGTCCACCAGACATGCCCGTAGAGACGGGCTACTGCTGCTGTTGACCAGCACAGCCCAGTGGTAACAGTGTTAGGGACTGATGACCACTAGCGCTGTATAAACCGCATCAACGGATGCTGGGCTATGCATGCGTTTGTGGTAGAAGCTTTCCGACCTTCCATGGAATGAGAGTTCATGCTGGGAAGAAGAAGTGTGAGAGAGTGCCACAGGAGGCACGGCAGTGCAGTCCTGAAAGGGACGATGAGACGCAAGAGGATGTCAGACGGGTCGAACCCCACAATGAAGAAGTCCAGAGTTCTTCTGCTGACAATACTCAAGCCGCTGTCACCTGTGACACTCCCGATGAACCTTCCGAAATCCAGGGTGAAGATCAAGTTCCCTAGTGCCATCAGGAAGGATGAGTGGGCGCTATTAGACGATAGCGTTATCCCGTGCTTTAGAAAGAACTCAAGCACGAATCCTTGAGGAGCAGTTGACAAAGTTCGGAGAGATAATCTACCGCCACTCGCTGATTCAGTTTGGTTGCAGCAGCGAGGGGAAGGTAGCAGCTCTGCCGCAGAAGACCAGGCGGCAGAGACTGATGGAGGCAGTGAGGCAAGAGAAGAATACGGCTCGAAAACGGTGGAAACGGCAGAAGAACATCAGAAAGAGGGCTTGCGGTGTGGCAACACCTGAAAGCCAAGCACAATGCCCTATCTCGAGCCGAAAGGTTCTGCAGAAACTTGCGGAAAACCCGGAAGGAACGGGAGAGGTTCTTCCGGGAACCATACAAGTTTGCACGGGACTTGTTCGAGCAGCCGC
Source organism: Cepaea nemoralis (assembly GCA_014155875.1). NCBI lineage: Eukaryota > Metazoa > Mollusca > Gastropoda > Stylommatophora > Helicidae > Cepaea > Cepaea nemoralis. The sequence goes on from JACEFZ010027486.1 coordinate 499,032, forward strand.
GGTCCGGCGTACTCGATGTCAGCAGAGAAGAGCTGGAGAACCACCTCGTGACGACGTTCTCCGATGCCCAACGGAATGTCCCACTCGGAGAGATTGAGAGGCTTAAAAGCCCAGCAGAACCAACGGTGGAGTTCAATGCCAGGCCACCGATGTGGAGCGAGGTGGTTGCGGTGGTGAAAAAAGCAAGAGGTAAGTCAGCACCAGGTCCCAACGGTGTGCCTTACGCAGTCTACAAAAGATGTCCGAAAGTCTTGTCAAAGTTACACCTGATATTGATGGTCGCGTGGAGACAGAAGCATGTGAGCACGGAGTGGAAGACCGCCAACGGAATCTACATTCCCAAAGAGCAAAACTCGACTGGTATTGGCCAGTTCAGGCCGATCTCTCTTCTGAACGTTGAGGGGAAAATATTCTTTTCGATCATGGCTAGTCGGCTCACTAAGTACTTGACGGCGAACAAGTACATCGAAACAGCGGTTCAAAAGGGGGGCTACCCGGAGTTCCCGGATGTCTCGAGCACAGTACCATGATCTGGAATGCTATCCAGAGAGCGAAGACGAGGAAGGAGGATCTCCACGTGATACGGTTGGATCAGGCCAACGCCTATGGGTCAGTGCCCCACCAGCTGTCGTGGTATGTACTCAAGGCTTATCACGTGCCCGAGACCGTCAAGGAAATGCTGATGCAGTACTTCTCGGGCTTCTCTCTTCGGTTCTCGACCAAAACGTTCACGACGAGATGGATCGACCTGCAAGTGGGTATTGCCATAGGATTTCGCCGATACTATTTGTCACGGCTATGCAGGACATACTGGATACTGCATCCGGCTACGCACACGGTCCGAGACTCAGCGAAGAGAAGAACATATCTTCTCCGCCGCTGAAAGCCTTCATGGACAATACGACTATCTTGACACCGAGGGAGAGCGACGCTCGCAGCATCCTCCGCAGACTGGACGAGCTAGTTCGCTGGTCCAGGATGAGCTTTAAGCCCAAAAAGTCGAGAAGTCTGTCGATCGCGAGGGGTAAGGTGGTGGAGATGTGGTTCAGAGTGGCAGGACAAGCGATTCCCACGGTGACAGGGGAACCCGTGAAGAGTCTTGGTCGTATGTACGACTCAACCCTGACGGACGGGAACGCGGTGGACGAGATACATGCAATACTGACGAACGGTCTGGGTGCCATCGACAAAACCAGACTGATAGGCAAATTCAAGATATGGTGCCTCCAATTCATGCTTATCCCGAAACTGCTGTGGCCGCTGCTGATATACGACATCGGTGTGTACGCAGTGAGCACCTGGAAACAAAGATAAGCAGGCACATACGAAAATGGCTTGGAGCACCAGCATGCCTCACGACTGTCGCACTGTACTGCAAACAAAGTAAGCTCGTCCTCCCGTTCACGTCCCTCGTGGAAGAGTTCAAAGCCGGAAAAATCAGACTCGCAATGATGATACGAGAGTCTCCAGACATAATGGTCAGAGCCGCAGTTCCCGCCTTGAAAACGGGAAGGAAGTGGAAGGTCGTCAGCGAGATCGAGGCAGCCCAAGCCTCACTCCAGCTGAAGGAGGTAATGGGCCACACCCAGCACGGCAGGCAGGGTTTCGGATTCAAGGCGAATGATCCGAGGTGGTCCAAGGCGACGCCCAAACAGCGCAGAGATCTGGTGGTCAAGCAGATCCGCAAGGGAGAGGACGATGAAAGAGTCCGAAAGGCTGCCCAACAGGCGCAGCAAGCACAGTGGATGTCATGGGAAGCAGTAGTGCAGAGATCGCTCAGCTGGAACGATATCTGGCACATGGCTCCACTGCGCTTAAGTTTCATCGTCCGATCCCTCTACGATGTCTTGCCATCAGCTGCAAACCTGGTCAAGTGGGAGCAAACCGAAGACCCGTTCTGTCCCCTCTGTACGAAAGCGCAAATAATCCAGACAGCGGAGCACGTGCTGTCTGGCTGTAAGAGCGCCCTGACCCAAGATCGTTATACTTGGCGGCACAAAAAAGTCCTGAATGAGTTGGCCGCCATAGTGGACGGGGCCAGGATGAAAGCAAACAAAGAGGGGTACAGACCGAGGCCGATGGAGATTTCATTTGTCCGGACAGGGCGGAAAAATAATTGTAAAGCTGACGACTTGCCGCTTGCTACCGTTTTCGACGGTGCGAGGGACTGAGACCTGACCGTAGACCTGAAGGGCCGTGGCAAATACCCTGAGGTGATCCGAAACAAGAGGAACATGATGAGATGAGATGAGATCCGAAAGTTTGGGCTGCGACCACACATCGTACTCAGCTCCTCGTCAGCCAAGCAGCTAACGCTGATTGAGCTGACTGTCCCATATGAGAGCAATATTGAAGAGCAGCACGCGTTCAAGGTGGCAAAGTATGATGGCATGGTCGCAAGCCTTAGGCGGCAGGGCTACACAGTCAGGTGGAATGAGTCTCGAAACTAGTGTGGTTAGAAGCTGGCAACTGCAGAACCAAACAATCTCTCAACCAAGACCACAAACTGTCAACTGTCTCGCGTCAGCTCTTTAGCCTTTCCTCCGAGCGGGAAAGGCGAGTCCGAGCGCAGTCTAACTATATAAATGTCGGCCGAAGTCTTACCTCCATAGCGATGGTCGAAAGCTGCACTCAGTCAACTGCAAAGACCAACGACTTGGTTTTAGCAGAAGAAAGAGGACAAAGTCTCGATAAGCGCCCACTCTCTCTCTCACTTTCGATGAGTAGTAAGCTGGTATAGCTTTTCGGTCAGTCCTGCCGGCGTAGCTTGAAAGCTCGTCGGTAGGCGTCCGGTGGTGCGTGAATAGTCCGTCTGTCCGAGAGATATCTGGTCGGTCCTGCCAGTAGTCATATGTGAAAGTAAAGGGGGATCCTGCTCCCTGACTAAGTGCGGCGCCGTGAACGGGGTACGGAGAACGGTGACAAATGGAGGGGACGAGGCCGTGGCTGGGGAGGAGGCTGAATCCCCACGACCACATGTACTTAAGGGGCGGGTACAGGCTGCGCGGACTTTCCCCACCGAAAGGGGAGAGGCTGGAGAGCGGACAAGGTAACATCAGCTAAGGGAAAAGCGTAACATCTAATAAATAATCAGGAATAACTAAAATGTGACTAAACGTCTCCACGGCAGGGGAAAGGCGCCCGGAGTCATGACCTGAGCGGGTCCGCCCCAAGAGAGTGTCAAGAGTGCAAGGGCCGAAACACTTGAAGAAAGGGGTACCCTTCTGAAGATCAGAAGCCCCCTGCCGTGATTGCTCCGCGTCGGAGTTTTTACTACCTTTCATCAACAAATCAATATGGAAGGACAAACTAAAGAAAAACACCCCCAGAATCCTGCGAGAGCGGGGGCGGAAGTATGGATTCATTGGCGACCACATGGATACGATTCGGACCGTCCAACCGACCATGCGTTCAGACCAACGACCGGTCTGGACATGTGTTTGTGGTAGGAACTTCCAGTCCTTCAAGGGAATGAGAATTCACGCTGGAAAGAAGAAGTGCGGGAGTGCGTCACATGAGTTGCGACAGCGCAGCCCTGAAGGGGATGAAAGCCCTGGAAGGGATGATGAGACGCGAGAGGATATCAATCAGGGCGTACCCCACTGAGCTGATAGTGATCCTCAAGCTAATGTCACACGTGACGATGTCACTTGTGATGGTGCCACTTGTGACGTACCCGCGCACCCTTCTGAAAGGGTGAAGATCAAATTCCCGAGTGAAAACAGGAAGGAAGAGTGGGCGTCACTAGACGCAACGTTGTCCCGTGTTTTAGACGAAGAACTAAAACACATATCCCTTGAGGAGAAACTAGTAAAGTTCGGTGAAATTGTGTACCTCCACTCGCTAAGTCATTTTGGTAGCAGCGAGAGGAGGGAAGCAGCTCTGCCGCAGAAGACGCGGCGGCAGAGACTGCTTGAGGAGGTGAGGAAAGAAAAGAATTCCGCTCGGAAACGATGGAAAGCAGCGCCCGAGCATGAGAATGAGGGTGCCAGATAGCAAGCACACCAACACATAACACAGAAAGAGGATAAAAGGGATTTTTCCTAAGGATGCACTAAAGTGGATAGTGAACCAACGAAGCTAAGGGATACAAGAGACGTCAGAGGACAACAGAAAATAGATACGCTGTGGTGCGATCCTGAAGGTTGGATGTGTTATTTCGAAGGTGGAACCGAATTGGATATTTGGATGCAAATAAAGGTATTCGAGCTTCAAATGGATAATAACCGGAGGCAAGTGTTGGAAAGCAATTATGGAACTAAATGAACCTATCAAGAAAGTGAAACGGCCAAGGGCACAGGATGGTAGAATAGAAATAGGCTAGGTGGCGAGGTGAAGTATCATGCAGGTATGAACGTATTTAATTGTGCAGTTTAACTGTACAGATTTTTTTAACGTTTATTTTATACAAAGCAATGTATATTTACAAGGTATAATGTGTGTTTCTTGTTTGTGTATTTCACAGAGCGTTGCTGTTTGTTAGTGTTAAGTATCACATATATGAATAAAACAAATACATACACATACATTTATGATAATATGACATTTATGGCATAGTGCATGTAAACACACGCTCCTTGCATATCCTTCATTTCCACCTCCACAGGCGGAATGCATGTTACACCTGTCCATCTCTCTCTCTCTCTCTCTCTCTCTCTCTCTCTCTCTCTCTCTCTCTCTCTCTCTCTCTCTCTCTCTCATACACACACGCGCGCGCGCAAATACATACACATTCTATCTTGATCTATCTCGTGCTTTCAGGAGATAGCAGTACATTGATTGCTGTGATTTTGGCAATAACCTTTACGTTATCATTCCTATTGAAATATCCCTTTCCTATAAATACTAGGTCACATAGTTACAGAGGTTATCAGTTATCAGTTATCAGATGGGGTATCTTCATTGCACTCCGGACATGTCCATAGGTGCTCAGATCCTCCCCCAGCATATGTATCAGCATCCGGTGGCTAATAGTGCCAGTTCTGTGTTGGTTGACGAAGCGCCTCGTTTTCCCGATGTACCTCTCGCATCTGGCCGTGCTAATTCTTACTCCCAAGTCTTTCATCCTGGACAGCGATGTGGATTCACTATTGTCAAAATCCTCTGTTCTCGACATATCTTTAAGGACGTTAAAAACATCGACACGATCCATAGGCTGGCCATGTACAGGGGGTGCAGAGCCAGCCAGTTTATCAGCTCGTTCATTTCCCTCGACTCCCGCATGTCCCGGGACGAAGATGAATGTGACTTTGCGGACAACAGACTTCCGCAGCGACTCAACCACTGTCTACGTACAGATCCAGCTTCGACCTTCCGAATAATGCTCATTGAATCACTTAGTACACACACATTGGTATAATGCTGTGATTCCAGCCATATGAAAGCCTGTGTAACTGCCATCACCCCCATCGTTATGCTGCTCGTGGTCATAGAGTGGGCACCACTGGATTCTTAAACGGTTCGGCCATTTGAACGGACTGTAAATGCCCACGCACTTCTCTGCTGCTTTATCACAGATCCATCTGTATAGATGAGCACTTCGGGGCTATCTGAGATTTCATAGATGAACGCGTTGACCTCTGCATTGACAGCGGCAGGGTTCTGCTCTCTGCACCGTCTGTCGAGTGTGATAATGCAGGAGAAGGTGCACTTAAAAGCTGGAGGCACCGGCACCCATTCCTTCCGCCCGACCCATCCATATTTTGCCCCTCTTTAGCCTGTCGCCCTTTTCTCTGAATATAGCGTCATGCAGAGGGTGCTGCTTGTCAAGGTCCTGTAGGGGACAGAGTAGAGGACAGACGGTAGAGATAGGGACATGGGGTGAGTACGGGGGAAGGAGAACAGTCTAGATGCTTAAGACAGTAGAGACAGGACTGTAACCCGTGAAGGACAGGGTCACCTTGAACAGAAGTACGCAATACGCCTAGCCTCAACCAGGCGTATGCGAGACATATGACTTCCCACGGGCTGCACGAGGGGCAAAGACCTCGTGACCACCGGACAGTAGAGGAGAAGTCAGACGGGCTTTGGACACGACGGAGAGAGGATGCATGACTGAGAGTGTGACAGGATAGACTATACCTAGGACTTCAGGGCCATTGAATAGCTTAGGCTGTTTGACTTGTGCGTGTGTGTGTGGCTGTGATACGAGAGCGTATTGGATTGTATCGTAACGTATTGTATTGCTACATTATTATTTAGTACGAGAACGAACGTTGAAATGATAGATGAGATATTATATATGACTTATATCGTTGAGTAATAAATAAGATCTAATTGACTCATGTGTTTATGTCTCATCTATGCTCGTACTATCTGCCTGTCTTGAACCCTTTTCCTTCGAATATCTCTAGACGTTGACAGGTTAACCATGGGGGATAACGTCCGTTTTGGCGAGTCCTAATGACAACTAAAATTAAAATTGTGACAGCTCTTGGACTAGCCAAGTAAAACTGTAAGCATACACACAACACGACAACGACAATGTAATTGTGTTATATATAATTGTCTTGAGTCTACTCTAAAGTCCATTCTAAAGCTAATTACTTATATATTCTCTCTCATTACATGACATTGACATGACTGTACGACGATACTAATGTTTTTCTGTCCAACAACAGGTTGATGTTGATAGATGTTATTATACTTGTAAACGAGTTGCAGAAACCACGAAGACAGCTAGAACAGAAGTCATCAGTAGTGCTGGAGCAACACCCCTGAGATCAGCTAAGTTAAATTTATTTCTTGAACTAAGTACAATAAATAGACACTCGCTTTTTTTCATGCATGTAAATGTTATGTACCATTCTGTAATCCTACTAAAAGGTATACAACCCACTTGCACATTTCATAATTATTTCCCAATGGACATAATCTTTTGTGTACATAAATATTTTTCAAAATTCTAAAATGTCTACGTTAGAAAAGTGTATTGAATAAGGCAAACAACTAGGATACACAGGAGATAAGCTAGCAGAATGGAGTGAAAAGAAGCATGCAGAAAATTTGCTAAGAGAAGATAAGGAGCAAGAGCGACAGGAAAGGGCTTTAGAACGTGAACAGAAAAAATTAGAAATAGAAGCAACTAACTAGAAATTAGAAGTAGAAGCAGCTAACAAGAAATTAGAAATAGAAGCAGCTAACAAGAAATTAGAAGTAGAAGCAGCTAACAAGAAGTTAGAAATAGAGGCAGCTAACAAAGCAACTGAGGCAGCCATAAGACAGAAATAATTGGAACTAGCAGCTAGAAAAATAGAATCAGAAACACAAATGAGAGTAAAACAATTAGAAATAGACTCTAACGTAGAGATCTCAATGAATAAATTAAAAAGTAAGGAAGAAGAACAAAAATTCAATAAGTTCAAAGGAATAGTAAAACCCTTTGGTTCTGGGGACTAAATAAGCGCTTGGACAGAACATTTTGAATGTTTAATGCATTACCATGAAATTCCAAAAGAGAATTGGGCCTTGATATGCATGCGAAACTTGGCTCTGGAGCCATTGAAACTAATAGAAACAATACCTCAAGAATTAAGAATAAATTATGACTACATCAAACAGAAGATAATGCAACATTTTTCATTAGACGCTTCTGGATATCAAATCCAGTTCTCTAAGTTATGCCCAAAAGCTAATCAAACAATCATAGACTACGTCTCAACATTACAAGATATTTTAGCCTCAGCAAAAGTAGAGAAAAGTTTTGACAAATTAAAAGATTTAATGATTATAAACAAGATTATAACATCATTACCATCAGCTTTCTCCAAATTGTTGCAACAAAGTGATTGTCACACCATTCATGACATTGAACAAAAAGGGTCTGCCTTTTTCGCAGCGAACAGAGACATCATTATTCTGAATGATAGTCAAAATGAGGTAGCAGCTGCTATAAATGTAACAAAACCAAAATCATTTCAGAATAGAAATAAACCTAAAGTGAAGTACTCAACATGCAAGTACTGCAAATTATCACATGATGATTACTCTATGTGTGATAGAAACCCAAATTATAAACATCACCTAGAAATAATGGTGAACAAGCAAAAAACACAGCGTACAGAGTACAAAAGGGCTGTTAAATGCTTCTTTTGTCGGGCTTATGGCCACTATTCTTCGAACTGTGAGGGTCGTCGCATGCTAAAAGAAGCAAATGCTATTTTGATTGATACTTCATCAAGTGAAGATAAGAATGATACAGAGAGTGAAAGTCAGCATGAGAATGTGAATGCGTTAGAAGTTATTGATATTTAACCATGGTGAATGTAACACCTGTAAGAAATTCCATTCAGATAATATGTTAGAGTGTGGTCACACAATTCCAGTCACAAATGAAAGTGCCAACGCCGCCTTAACATCAAAAGGCAAACTGGACTTCCATAAAGGCTTTATAAACAAACAGCCTCATTCGTGAGAGCGGAGCAACCTTGATTGGGGTCAGAAAAACATTTATACAAAACACTGACAACATAGGAGACTTTGTAACATGTCGCACATTTGCAGGGAATATTGAGAAATATCCTCTAGCACTGACATAAATTCACACACCATTCATATCAGGTCATGTAATTTGTGCAGTATTAGACAATCCTTGCGCAGACCTTATTATTGGAAATCTTCCCGATGTCAAAAATTGTTCCATCAAAGACATTAAAATTTGGGAACAAAGGCATTGCAACATTAAGGCAGTAACAAAATCGACTGCAATTGAACAAAATTATAAATGCAAAAAAGAAAAGGTACAAGTAAAAACTCCAAGGGAGACTATCAGTGACAAAACGATACAAGAAACAAGTGGTTTGCATTATACTTGTTCCGCCCAAGTTTATCAGATCAAAGTGACAAATAAAATATTCATCAACACTGCTGACAAATCTACAGAAGTTGCCACCATTACCAAAGTAATATCGCAAGACAGCGACCATGCAGACAAACAACATGTAAATAAAACAACGAAAACGAAACAGGTAAGACAGAAACCACATACTCTGCTCCCACATTCAGACAAACCGGATTATGGAAAAAACAGGGGCAGAAATCAACCTTCCCCAACACTCAAGAGTGCACAAACAAATGACAACATTAAGACTGATATAACAATCACCTATTAAGAAAAAGACAATAACACCTTCCCTAAGACACACAATGTGACCAACAGATCTAAACACCCAGTTTCAACATTGCGTGCAATGAACCTGTGTACAATATTTCCACTACTGCTGTTAGTAAGTACACTCATCACAGCACTGGTGGTACAGCACAAATTAACGTCAACCAAAGCACTGTTGACAAATCAATTATCTGTGATAATAACAATTATGTTAATAAATTAGTTAACATCACGTGATTGCTATGATAAATTTAAATCCACTCTTATAGTTTTCAGTAATTTTTTTAATATGTAATTAAGACATTTCAAACAAATTGCATTTGTAAGAGTGCCTATTTAGATGACACAATCAAGAAATTGAAATTGATATGTTCCAATCCACCCATTCTTTGTCTCCCAGATATTAACACTCAGTTTATATTAAAAACAGATGCCAGCACTACTGCAATATCGGGAATTTTGATGCAAAAGCACGACGGGATAGAACATCCAATTATCTACGTCAGCCGCAAGCTCAAACCTGCAGAAAAAAATACAGCATTGCGGAACTTGAAGGACTAAGTGTGGTCTATTGTGTCCTTAGACTTGCGAAATATCTCAGAGGCACCCACTTTCTCATCCAAACAGACAACTCACCGTTACTGGTAATCAAACAAGGCACAGCCAAAAACAACAGAATTGCGCTGTGTGCCTTAATGCTGCAAGATTTCAGCTATGACATTCAACATATTAAAGGTTCTAAAAATATCTTACCAGACCTTTTGACGAGAATGCCTGAGTCACCAGATGAATAAAACACCAACTATTATGCCCGAATATACAAACTGTGATATTTTATTCCGATGCATCTATCAAACAACAACATTCTAAAAACTGCCAGAACCCTGTGACAAATTTTCTACAATTGGACATTCTTCTTGCAATTTACCATGAACTGGGACAGAACATTTCCAACTACAACACGCGACGAACTTTTGACATCTATCACCTACATACTTCATCGAAGACTTCATCAGAGGAACCAGCAAGCTAATTAGTTAATTTAAATGTCAGTTAAATGTGTTTTGTAATGTAAACCATTCAGTTCAAATGTGATGTGTAAATATGATATATATAAATTCACTGATTTTCATATAAAATTAATATAAACTTAATGTAAAGTACGGCTAGACTAAGCCTAAATCAAATTTCATAAATTGTTGCTACTTGTTAATCGCGTTGTTAAAATCGTTTTTTCTAAATCTAATTCGCTGCCAACACTTTTTCACATTGGCAATAACTATTCCTAAACTTCATTTGTAATTTTAACAAGATAAGTAAGAGGAATTTTTGTTGAATGAAAGACGTGTGAAAGACAGAGTACATGAATTGAAAACAATGTGTGGTCTCCACAGCGTGCAAATTGTACGCGCCAGTTTTGTGCTTATATATTGTTTGCGTATTTTCTAATACATATCAATTCGTATTGAATTTTTATAAGTGTTTCATAACGTAGTAATTAGACCAAATAAATTATGAATCTAGAATCATAGCTCGAAAGTCTACCTTAAATTACACATTAACTGGGTTAAAGACTTAAAGGGAAAAATTTCCTTTGACCTTGTAAAAAGACTTTTCCACACATTTTTAAAATCATTGGGACAAATTCACAATGTAAATTTTATTTGGGGAAGTTTTTAAAAAGACAGAAAAATGAACCTTTAAAACCCCCCAAAAGGGGAGAATATAACACTTACAGGAATAAAAGGGGACTTAATAATTTTGTTGGCCCAAAGATTCTAAGTAAAAAATTTTTTCCCTTAGGTATAAAAAATTTTTAACTTTAAAAATACCCCATAGGGAAAAGGGTTGAAAGGGTTTTTAAAGGGGCCCAAGAGACGATGAGTTCCGGGGTAAAAAGGGAGCCAATTGTCCAGGGGGGCCCAAATTTTTTGGGATGTTAGAGGGCATTTGGGGAAAAAAAGGTTTAAAAAAATGGAGACTTTGATTGGCGGGAAGTTTTAAAAAATTTGGGAACCGAATAAGACTTTTTGACAACCACACCAAAGGGATTTAAAAATTTAAATAAAAAATTTAATTCAAATTTAATAATATAGAAAATTTTCAAAAAATTTTATTATTTGTTTAGCCCTTTAGTTTATTTATTACTTTTTTAATAATTATTTTTCCCTTTACCATAAAAGTTTTAGTGAACTAATTAAAAAAAATAAATAGGAAGGGGGGGGGGGGGTGGCGGGTAGGGGCAAATAAAGGAAAGGTTAAGTAGGGCGGGGGGAAAAAAGGGGAAACAGGTCTAGATGCTTAAGACAGTAGAGACAGGACTGTACCCGTGAAGGACAGGGTCACCTTGAACAGAAGTACGCAATACGCCTAGCCTCAACCAGGCGTATGCGAGACATATGACTTCCCACGGGCTGCACGAGGGGCAAAGACCTCGTGATCACCGGACAGTAGAGGAGAAGTCAGACGGGCTTCGGGACATGGCGGAGAGAGGATGCATGACTGAGAGTGTGACAGGATAGACTATACCTAGGACTTCAGGGCCATTGAATAGCTTAGCCGTTTGACTTGTGCTTGTGTGTGTGGCTGTGATACGAGAGCGTATGGGGTTGTATCGTAGCGTATTGTATTGCTACTTTATTTTTTAGTACGAGAACGAACATTGAAATGATAGATGAGATATTATATATTATTATATCGTTGAGGAATAAATAAGATCTAATTGACTCATGTTTTTATGTCTCATCTATGCTCGTACTATCTGCCTGTCTTGAACCCTTTTCCTTCTAATATCTCTAGACGTTGACACTGCTCATCTGCACTTATTTTTGGGTATGCACGAGCTCTCCAGATCTTGATCCTGTGGTTCTTCTTCTTCCTTTTTTGTTCATCCGGGTTTTTTTTTTCGATGTGATTGCGTTGTGCCTGTTTACAGCAGAGCTACGTTCTTGCGCCGTTAGGCCGACACATCCGACTTCTGCGGGCATTTGTTGACCGGGTAACCTTCCCGGGATCCTGTGGTTCATTGTCGGGAAGTCAAGGAGGTATTTCATTGCTACACAGTTGGTGTCTCTCGTGCAGCCCAAAATGATGCACATGGCTTCGTTTTGTACCTTTTCAAGTCTTCCAATCTGTGTAGGGCTGACAGTGAGGATGGCCAGGGCATACTCGATGCGTGAAAGCACCAGTCCTTGGAACAGAAGTATTAGCAGTCTTTGCTCGATATGATATGACTCTCATTGCTGACAAACCTTTTCGAGCTTTCGTTATGACATAATCGACATGACTCTGAAAGACAGGCTACGATCAAGCCTCACGCCAAGAAAGTCATTGACTGGTTTCTACTCAAAATGCTCCCATCCATTCTTACTGCCAGGCAGGTCTGTGTTCACAATATGGTTGTTTAGGGAGAACCATGTAACCGGATGCCTTTGCAGGGTTGACAAGGGCACCGGCATCAGCACACCATAGAGGAAATTCGATCTAGTTCGCTCTGCATATTATTTGGGAACCGCCTGTCTATCTCGACCCTATCGATACACAAGAATGTCGTCAGCAAATGACCTATCCCTCGCGTCCAACTGTTGTTCAGTGATCGGCACCGTATACACGTTGAATAGTACTGGTGACAGTGGTGAACCCTGCGGCAATCCTGGACATATCGTTATTGGCTCAGAAGACCAACTCCCGCATCTTAGCACCACCTCCATTTGGAGCAGAACTGCAGCTATCCATCGTACAAGGTGAGGGTGCACTTTCAGTCTGAGGAGGGTTTGCATCAAGTGCTCGAAGGATACTTTATTGTATACGTCCTCTAACTCTATGGCGGCCGCACATGTCCCTTCTCTTACTTGCAATCCTTCGTAAACATCTTGAGCAAAGTCCGCCGCATGCAGCCATGACTCTTTGGTACGTCTGTATCCTTCAAGTGTGGGCGGGAAGCAGCCGAGTTGTTCCAAGTCACAAGCAAGTCTGTGTGCTACAATTTTCTCCAGTAGCTTGCCAGCAGTGTTCTGCATCGTAATGATTCTGTAGCCGTTTATTTTGGAATGGTCTTTGTTCGGTTTTGGCAGCGGCAGCAAGTGGCTGTGTAGCCATTCCTCTTTGATCTGACCCCTCTGGATACTGGTTTTGAATTCTCTGGCCAGTTCTTCTATGTCATCATCTGACATCACCAGTAGGTCACCATATCGGATGCCGTTTGGGCGGTGGTAGGTAATTTCTTGAGCATCGCACGTATTGTCTCAGCTGAGATTATGCATGCTTCGTCTGTCCCGATCCCCTCGTACAACTGAGAGAGTGTCGTTGTCGTCCTCAGTCTGGCGGGCTCGTCTTTCTGATCAGTCTGCTCTATGTAGCGTGCAAGATGCGCCTTACCTTTATCTGCATCCGACTTTTTCCATGTGAGGTGTCTTGAAAGTCTGGAATACCCTTACGTTGTGCAGCACCGTTCATGCTCTTATGGAGGCACCAGAATGTCGTAAGAGATCACTCGGAGTACACCTTCCTGCAGAACTCGTCCCATTTCTCGGCTTGGCCTCTTTGGCGCAGAATTTGAATAAAGTCATCGTCCTATGGACTTCAGTCTTCAGGTTCGCCAACTCAAACTGTGGTATTGTCAACGTCTCAGAAGTAGGGATAGATTAGACTCGGGTTCAGGCAGGCCGTGAAGTGCTCACAGAACAAACATAACTCTACGTTCGAACATTATCAATATAGTTTAATATAATGTCGATCTGACGAACAGTCGTTTTCGCACTTCTTTCATATCATATTACATACACATAGACAATGCATCATACAAGTCATAACATCACAGCATCTGTCTATCATAAACAACTTAGAGTATCTAACGGAATCTCTAATAACTCTGAATGAATGTCCCCTAGAAGCTAGACCCTCTCTTCCAGTCCGATGTCCAGTAGCCGTCTGGCCTCTCGACTTGCGTCGGGTGAACACGGAGTTCTGGCTATCTTGAGCATCTCGTGCTGGATGCTCTCTCACGCTTCAGGCGAGTTCCGCCTGGGTCAACTGCGTAGTGGGGGATTCACCCCTTTGCTCTCGAATGTTGGAAACTCCGAACATTCGGGTTACTGTTCTTGTCTCCCTTATTGATGCGTGGTTTCTTTCTTTTGTTGTGTCCCTTTGAGTACTGGTGTGAGACCTTGACAGGTATGTTAGCCTTTCTGGCTTTTTGCCAGAAGTGACAGCCCGCCTCTTCCCAGCCTTGCCTTCTCGACCTCTCCATTCCACCATGGTGGCTGCAACTATATTTCTTGTCTCCTACGGGAGGAAGTTAGTTTTCTTCTTCTGATCTTGCTTATGGCGTCTTGACCAGTGTTGTCATACGGGAAGGCATTTGTCTTGTTTCCTTGACTCCTGGCCCTGTCTTTCTCGATCAGGATGATACAAGGGTAGTGGTCACAGTCGTGGTATCCCAGTGTGCCCCACTGGCACCTTGGTGCGATGGTGGGCGACACCAGAGCCAAGTCAATGACGCTGTCAGAGTCACCTGGTCGAGTGGCTATTCTAGTGACCTTCCCATCATTCAGACAGACTAGGATCGCAGATACCAGGGTGTCCTCCAGATCTTCTCCCTGACTATTGGTGATGCTATTCCCCCATTGACTGCCTCTGGCATTGAAGTCCCCGCAGTAGATGAAAGCTTTCATCCTAACTCGAACAAACTCTCCCATTGTTCGCACGCCGACCTACTCATTACGCGCATAAACGTTCACGATTACAAGCTGCACTGGCGTCATTATTCTTAATGCCTGCACTTGCAGGGCATCACTGTTCCAGGCGGACATATCGATCTCAGACACCAGTATGTTGTCGCGGACAGAATGGCCTGTCCGAGGTGCCGCCTGTTAAAGAAGCCCTGAAACCCCTCGACATTGACTATTCCGTCGCCGAGTTGTGTTGTTTGTAAGACTACAATATCGTTTCCGTAGAGTAGTTTTTCAAGAATGGATCGGCGTTGACTAAATGATGCACAGTTCCAGTACAGTACTCGAACGTGTCCGATGCCCAATCTGTCACATTTTAATCGCCTTCTGCGTGCCCCTGCTCTCTTACCACGCGGTGTCCTTGCCGGTCGTCTGGTCGTCATGTTAGGCTTAACTATCGCCACCAGGCGCCGATGATTCGCCGAACGTAATCCGGGCACGCGTGCACGAACTCCGTTGCACTGTCCAAACTCCATTTCACCTCGAAAACACACTTAATCCATAAACATTTCGGAAAAAAATCACGTTTCGTTTTACGGGACGAAGAAATGTCCCGCCATCTTGCTCCAAGGGAACTCACGCGTTCAGTTACAGAGGTGTTACAGAGGTTCGGTTACAGAGGTGAATCATGTTAATACTTGAGATATCGCCTTGGTTTAAAGGCTGTCAAAAACACACACACACACACACGCACGTGCGCATGCAATTACATGCACCTACACACACACACCTGCACCTACAAATACACGTATACATTTGTTACTGCCAATGATGCAGACACACATTTGTTTATTGTTGTGGCCTTAGGAGGCCAGTAAAATAATGTTTTACCCCCATTTAGGGGTAAATCACATGTACTTCGCAATACATACATTGAAAATATACAAATAATATTTCATAAATAAATATACAACTAAAGCCTTGATTATAAAATGTAAAAGTTTGTAAATATTGAAAATATTTTCTATAAGAAATATAAAAGTATTATATTTGTCATAAAATATTTTACTTCTGGACGGATTACTTTATTGCTAAGAAAATAGTAGAGAAGTTTTAGAGTTATTTATAATATTATCGCTAGTACATAATTTTCTTTTTTTAAATTTAATTAATCTCCCTTGGAAAAATATTAGATGTTTATGTCCCCTACTCATTGCTTTTCAAAGGGTTTATTTCTTTTGGATATCTTGTAATTCCGCAGAATGCTTGAACATAATTATTAAGCGTAGTGATCAATCAAGACATTACTATCATGTTATTATGATCTTTTAAAATATGTTCTAAGCAGCTAGGGAAATTCGTGCGCAGTTGAATTGTATGATTTATTATTAAATGTTGGAAGATATCAAAATTGATGGGAAAGATTTAAGAATAATAAAGAATTTTTACTGGAATCAAGTAGCAGCAATTAAAATCGGAAATAAAGAGGGAAGTTAGAACACATAAAGCTAGAAGTACCACAGGGGTGTGTCTTGTCACCGGATCTCTTCTCCTTATATAGCAGAGTCTATGGGAATATCGATACATTAATTGATTGATCGATTTAGGAACCGACATCACAGCATTCGGGGCATTCCCATAAGCGCTCCGTCCCCATCCTCAACAGCCAGCGAAGAGTTCCAACACCAATAGTTCCAGTAGTAGCAATCTGATTATATGTCCGTCTTGTCTTAACACATGCCGACGTATCTCAACTCCAAGACATAAAGTTGCTCGTACTCAACAACAAAATACTAAACAGCGCTCACCTTGATGAAACAGACGCAAACCAGCCGACGGCAATTTTAGGCATTTATTACATGCTCTCGCAGAACAACAAAGAAAAGCTACTCCATATGCTAACCTGCCCCTGAAGACGGGGACGGGCGGTTGTACAGTTATACAGACTCAGTTCCCGAATTCTGCCATTGCTTCTAGAAGATCGCTCTTTTCCCAAGGATTTACCAGCCGCGTTTAACTCGTCTAAGGGTTATTCCTGTCCCGGTCCCATCACTGTATGAATGTGAGACAACAGACGATTTCCTCACTCACTAAGAAGATTGCGCCAAACCAGATCCTATCCTCTCCAACACGGAGCCCATAGAAAACACCACTGTCCTGATGTCCTCTCTCCAAGCGTCTCCCTACGTCAGAGTGACGATTCCCCGTTTATCACTAGTCTCCTAGATATCCGTAAGCTTTTGGCTTCAGGATTCTCTACCTATTAATTAATGACGTCAACCGCGGGTATCTGCCTTATGGCATTATGCCCCCCTCACCTTTAAAATGATCTTATCATTTTACCAGACCATAATGAATAAATCTGCTAATAACCGTGCAGACGAAATATGTTAAAAGCTATGCTAAGTACGACTGTATGGTTTCCCTATTATCCTACAAAAATAAAAATAAAAATTATTATTCGACGGGCATGCCCACCTGTCTACTATCCCGCGGTAGACGTCATGTAGTCAGCCCATGGGGAGGCTGTACTAACTAAATATATAAATCTATATAATTTAGTCCCTCATTTGACCATATGGCCAAGCGTCCTAACTCAAGCTTAAACTTGAGTAAGGGGACGTGTTGATTCACAGGTACCAAGCTGTCCGTCCTAGTGCTTGCTTTATAACTCTCGCTGTAATATCTATCTCTTGCTATGATCTTTTCCGTATAGGTGAGGTCCTTTGCCTTGAATGTGGCCGTAGCGGTACTCCGTCATAGTTGTAATCCTATGTTGCATCCGTTGACTCTCAACAATTTCTTGGCAATTCATGGCAAAATTAACATGTGGCATACTCTTCGCCTGTGAGCTAACAGCGAACATAATATCTTCAATTAATAAAATTCTAATACTAATAAAATTAATTCAATTATGTGAACAACATTGAATGACGATAAAACATAATCTAAATCAATCTAACTACTATAATAGTTCCTAGTATCTCAATATCTATCATGTTAATAATTAATTATCACTCTACATAAAGTTCATATTAATAAATAAAAAATAGTTAACATAACTAACACAATAATGTTTTCATGTGTAGCTAAGTGCTTAATGAATTATTAATCACATACAGTGATCATCATAATCATATCTAACTATCAAAGTTCAACATAAATGTCACCGAATCGTCATCAAAGCGATTTCGATCTCTGTTGGTCTGGAACAGTTCAACGTCCATATCATATAGTAGGAAATATTATAATCATCGACTCGATCTAATGAACACGATGACTGGCTTCATAATGTCTCTGCCAATAAACGAAAAATTGACAACATATGTATATACCTGATAATATTATACAAATAATTTGTTGTTTGCCATGTAAATTGTTATCGAATCAGGTGCCTTCAAAATATATTCAATACGGCCTAACTAATACTATAACTAACGTAGATAAACATTCAGAAAACTGAACTGATTCCAAAGATTAAGACGATTAAGGACATCTTTAAGAATATTCTCATTGATTAGAATTTTTCAGATCTTAAAATTTTGTGGAGAATCATACCTATTAAAGATTCAAGACCTCTAAAAATTAAATCAGAAATAAAATATACTTTTGATTCAACAAGAAAAATTTTTAAATCAAATAATTTTTTAAAGTTCTCAATAAAGATATAGTTAAAAACATTATCCAACAAATAGAGAACTGAAATATTTTTCCCCACAACTGAGTGTAGAGAAAGAGTAGTGTGAACACCTCTGAAAAGTATAGATCTATATCAGTGACACCTGGCATAACTAAGTAATAAGACCTAAGACCCTAATGTGTCTGTAGCGTACTGTACTATGTGTTGATATGAACCTAACACTTTCATCCCATTTTCTTTTTTTTTTTATTCTTTTCTTTTATTCTTCATTTCATTCATTTTCTTTCTTTTTTTCTTTTTTTCAAACCTATAGAATCTCTCTTCTGCACGCATGCCAATATTTGAACATTGTAACTTTGTTTTAATTTGCGTAGAAATGTTTGTAGTGTATTTCTTGGTTTCTATTAACCAATCTATCAGTTTCTTTCTGGATTGTGTGTAGCTTCTTTTAACTTGTGAATGGATAGTTGTAATGCCGCAAGTAATGTATGTTTTCAATTGTGCGTACATGTTTGTGACATACTTTTTAACTTCAGCGTGCATATGTGTGATGCATCTCCTTACTTCTGTTTGTACGTTGTGATACACTTTGTGACTTCTGCGCGTATGTATGTAATACATTTCTTGCCTTTTGTGTGTATATTGTGCTACCTTCTTGCCTTTTTTATGTTTTCCGCGATATGTCTTTTTGTTCGTAAGAAACCGTTTGTACCATGTTTCTTGACTGTGCGTATATGTATGTACTGTTGCTAATAGCAATATTTTTGTACGAAAATACACATTTATGATAAATATTCAACCTGTGTCATGGTTGACTTCGCTAAAGTCATGATCTGAGCAATCATTATTGTTATCCAATTCCATTGCCGTTTTTAGGCAACACTTTAGTATGTTGTCTCTGTTGTTTGTACTGAGTGCGTGTAACCTTTACTCTCTTTTTAGGATGTTTTAGAAAAATGTCATTGAGAGATATGTAATCACGTTTGATTTGTTTTTGAGTATCAGTTATTTCCTCATGTTTGAGTTCGTTGACCTTGTGCAAATCTTGGTATTCGCAATTATTTACCGTTATGCTATCACCCAGTAGCGTCGTATCATGCATGTCTACCGTTGATGTACCCTGCTCTATTGCGTCTTTTCTTCTTCTTCTTCTTCTTCTTTTTCTTCTTCTTTTCTTCTTCTTCTTCTTTTTCTTCTTTCTTCTTCTCTTCTTCTTCTTCTTCTTCTTCTTTTCTTCTTCTCTCTTCTTCTTCTGTTGTTTCAATTTGGGCTTTGTACTTGTAAGTGTTTCGTTAAACTTGTGTTCGATAGTTACTTTCTGAACGAAATCTCTGGCGTTTTGGGTTTTTTCACTACTGTAGCATATACTTTTCTTGTGTGATTACTTTCTTTTATTTCATACATCTGTTTTTTTCCTCTTTTGCTCCTTCCAAATTGTTTCCTTTGCAAGATTCTCCGTTTTAAGTGCGAGTCGTTTTTGCTTGATTTCTGCGTCTACGGCTAATTGTCTTGCCTTTAACTCTGCCTCTACGGTTTTCTGTCTTGCCTTTTCTGCCCCCCGGGGATCTGTCTTGCTTTTAATCTGTCTCTGCGGTTATCAGTCTTGCTTTTAATTCTGTCTCTGCTGTTATCCGTCTTTCTTCCATCTCTCTCCTCATTGCAGATATCTTTTCACATTGCAAAGTTAATTCTTTTTCTCTAGACTCTATTCGTTCGCGTTCCAAAACTATCTCATTTTCCCTCAGTTCCTTTTTACGAGCTAACTTCTCTAGCCATTCCTCTCGTTCACGTACAGCTTGAAGTTGCTTTGCTTTTTTTCAGCTGCCAGTTTTTTCTGTTTTCCATCCTCTCCCGTGCAGCTTTAGCTCTAAATTCCTGTATGACCCAATTTCTAAGTTCTGCTCCAGCCAAACCATTCTTTTCACCCAACTCCGTGAAATATTGTAGTGTAGACATCTTGTCCTACCTGTGTAATAATTTTTCTAGCTGAAATATGATAGAACAATGTAAAAATGTAAATATGTTCAATTTGGAGTAGACAATCAATATAACAACTGCTGAACCAAAATGTGAATTGTAACTCAACAGCAATGTAAAATTAAACAATAACGAAATTCAGTAACTTCTTGCTATCTATATATCTTAAGTGTTACTATCTGTAAATAACGGAAATTAGTATTAAAAATATATTCCGTATAAAGAATATTATAACAACAGACAAGTAACAGTTATGATAAAATGAAGTGACATAGATAGCTGTAAATAGATATCTACTCTTATAAAAAGAATAATACTGACTATTGATATATTATGTCTGCACTTGATCCAACAACAATCAACACAACACCACATAACAAATCACACTGGCCTGAACGATTGTCACGATAATCCCACAGGTTGCCAATAGGTATGACCGTTGTCGATATATCCGCAGTGGAATGACGACGAAACGGAAATGGTGTCGTGATTGTTGCTCTCTGCGACTTGAAATAGAGCAATCAAAATTACACTTGGTCTGCGAACCGACCTTCGAAGATACTGCTCGTTTGTTGTGTACATGTCGAACGTTGAGTTGTCATGTCCTTCATGTCTGATATCCGTGTAGAAGAATGTTCACTGTCTGGCGACTGTCTGATCCCGAAGTAGGTTGACTGATGTGTTCGTGACAATGTCCGATAATGTGCTGACGTTCGCTTAGAAGTGTCGTTGGAAATGTAGGTACCTCTTCATGAAAGATCCGGTGAACAATGTCCAGATGAGCGTCTCAATACAATCCAGATTTCCTAGAGAATGATGACGGAAGGAAGCGTCGATGGAGGTCAAGTCTATCATGTCGCACATCTATATTGGCATCTGAGTTCATATACTTTTCCAGATCAGTGCATAATCCATAGCATCTATAATGTCCAGACAACCAGTAAAAATCCTCTATCTAAGTAGATGGTTGAGTGGCTTAGTAAGTAAACTCAGTATGTATGGTGTTGTACTGTGTCAACTTAATTTTCATATGTTGTATATCATCCTTCAGCATCCCCCGTCCTCAAGTGTCAATGTTTAAAAAAAAGTAGAACAAATAATGCCAGTAGCAACTGTTCTTTGCGCCGATAATGCATTTTTGATAGAGTGTCGGCAGTAAATATGTTCATGTTCGGTGTCATTTGCTTTCTAAGATCATTAGGATCAATTTTATCATTCACAAAAGACTTGAAAATTTGTAATATCATGGCTGAAGTCTGATAGACAATTTTTATAAGGAAAGGACTGTGTCATATAGTTATTCAGTCCAGAAAGTTCTCCCGGGATATGTGTAGGACTGTTTAATTCCAAGTTTCACTTAATAACTTAACTGAAAGTTCACAAACAGAACATTTGTGTAGTGCAGAGACTTTCTTAGGAAATCAGAAGGGTGGTACAGTGATGAAATGCCAGAACTGCCATGAGATCCTTTCAGGAGTTCTAGTCTCCATTGTGTCTTAGAACATTATTCTGGAAACAAATGGGTTTAGTTCATATGTCATAATGCATCACTGGTTTTACTTCCACAGGTTGTTTATTCTTGATTAATAAACCAAATTAACTGTTTCCTGCATTTTTCTGTCAGTCCATTGTGGTGTGACAAAACTTTTCATTATTATCTATGTGTTTAGTTAATGTAACTACTTCACATAAAGGTAGTATCTGGAACTACAGGTGACTGGGTAAACACTAATAGACAGCTAAATTCTGTTCTATTGTAATCTCCCAGGTTCCAGTTTACTCAGAAAAGGGAACTTTAAATTTTATTAATTCCTGTGACCATTTCACCTAAAAGGGAAAATGATCATAGGTGGGAGACTCTCGAGCTAACTAAGTTTCTCTTTTCGGGAAGGAAGATTTTGGAGGGAAGAAATTAATTTTCCTGGGGAAACCCCTAGATTTCCAGAGCTATTATGGGTCACTTTGGCTTCCAAGAACCCATCCCCTCCAAATGAAATCAGTCCCATCCTCATAGCTTTACTTCATTGTGGGGTAAGTCAGAGTGGGTACTGCTTCCAACTCCCAACATGTCACATCCACCAAGTTTTGCCGAGCCAGCCAACCTGTCCGTCTGTTCATTCCCCAGCCCACCGGCATGCCCCGGAGAAATGATCCAGGTGATGCTTGCCACCCGTGACCTCCGAAGCGAAGCAAGTCACTCTGCACGAAGCCTGCATGTCATCACCCTCCTCAGCATGATTTCTGAGTCCGTTACATTCACGATGTGTGTATGTATCGTGTTCTCCATCCAGCGGATAGCTGCACTGACCGCCTCCACCTCCATTCTTAAGCTAGATGTTGTGATATCATACGCCAGGCTCTCATGCACCAAACGTCGACCATTAGCTTTTGCTAAGAATCCCCAGGCACTTCTCTTACCTCTCAACACCGAACTATAATCATATCACCCAGGGCGAGCATTATCCTGAATTAGTTGCTGGATTTTCCACTTCCGTGGCCTCTGCTGGCCACTCCCTGCACTCCCGGCTCTAATGTGATTATAACTCTGCACAAGTCCTGACTGCTCCGCTGGCACTCTGACCCACTCCTCTCCTCGCCTAATGTTCTCCAAGATGCACACCTGTCTGATCGTATCCTCCGCCTGAGCCATCCATGATTTCCCTCTTATCAGTCTCTGACCCTTAACTGCGTCCAGCGCCTCATGCAACGGGTGATCTGTGTCTGCAGCTACTCTGAGGTATGCCTTCGCCTGCATCACCTTGAGCCTACCAGCAACAGTCGGCAGACCAAGGATGTAACGCATATACACTACTGGGGTGTCTCTGATGCATCCCAGAATGACCCGCATAGCTTCGTTCTGTATGCGCTCTAATTCCACCAGCTGACTCTTTGAGACCGTGAGCAGTCCTAGTCCATAATCAACCACTAAGAGGATCAAGTGTGAAGAGCATTCTCTGCTCTGTGTCCATTGCAGCCATAGTTTTAAGTGCATTGAGTCCCTTTTGAGATCTTGTCACAACCGTCTCCACATGGTCCTTGAAGGACAGACTCCTGACAAATGTGATTCCCATATACTTCAGTTTGTTCTCTCTGTTGACGCTTCTACCATCTATCGTGAGGCTTGGGACATCAGCTCTCACAGAGAGCACCACAAAACAGCCGCCTTTTCCGGGTGGATGACAGCACTCCTTTCAGTGCACAAATCAATCACTTTGTCTACTGTCGCCTGTAGCTCTTGGGCTGTTTGCTCCCTACCTCTCCCCTGCCTATATGCAAGAATATCATCTGCAAATGTTAGTATCCTTCCAACCCCTAGTGCTTCTAGGTTTGCAATCTTGCTCGTATACACGTTAAAGAGCACCGGTGAGATTGCAGATCCCTGTGGCAGTCCCGGGGTTAAAATATGTGGTTCTGAGGTCCATGCACCCAGACGGAGAGCAACCCGACAAGAATGCAGGACGGCTGCTATCCAGTTCACCAACCAGGGATTGACCCCCTTCTCCATTAGTGCGGTCATGACAATATCATAGCCAACTCTATTGTACGCATCCTCGAAATCAAGCGCTGCCGCCATCGTTTCCTGTCTACTCTGGAACCCCTCATAAACGTCAAAGGCAAAAGTGGCTGCATTTGATCAGGTATCTTTTCCTGGCATGTAGCTCCCCAGGCCTCTTGGAAGAAGCTTCCCCTTTCCAAAAACTCTTGCAGCTTGACAGCGACTATCTTCTCTAAAACCTTCCCAAATGTATTTTGACAGGTGATGATCCTTAAGCCGCTAAGCTTTGAATGATCCTTGAATGGTTTTGGGAGAGGGATTGAGATAGATGTGTACCCAATCCTGCGGTACTGATGCTGTCCTAATGCTCTGGTTAAAGCAGTCGGTCATCTCCTTCAGGTCTACATCGCTCAAAACCTTCATGTGGCCATACCTAACACCATCGGGCCCTGGTGCCGTGTCTTTTGCCTTTTTAAAAATGTGTTTAACATCTTCAACCCGTATGATGTCTTCATAATGCATATTCTCCATTGTGCCAGATAACTCCTCTCTAACTGCATCCCTGGTATCCGCATCATTATGATTGGTCTGCTCTAAAACTCCCTTGAGAAACGCCTCCCCTTTCTCTTTGTCTGTTATCACGCGCACACCATCCTCTCTATAAATTGTTCCGACTGTCATAGGCCGATCTTTTCTTTGAATTTGTCTGTGCAGTTTCCAGAATTTTCGCAGTGTTTTATCACCTCCAATCTCCTTCATAAAACATTCCAATTTTACGTTCTTAGCCTCTGCAGCACAGCGCTTGAAAGCCTCCACCTTGTCTTTCTTGATCATTTTCCGCTGTGTCCACTTCCTCTCGTGAGCATCGGGGTGTCTGTCGCACTTTCATTAGCTGCTTCACTGCAGCTCTCTTTGCTTTCCAAGCATTGTCTACTTCTGGGGTCCACCATGGGGGCTGCAAAAAAGGAGTTTTAACAGTCCTGTTGCATGCCCCCTGTCTGAGGCGTCCAAGAAAGCTGTCGGTCCACTCATACCGGAAGATCTTGCGCGCTCTCCCAGCCTTAAATTTCCTGGATTTAGAGATCAGGACTGAGCATGGCATGTGATCACTCCCATGGTCATTCAAAACAGTCCACTTTACATCAAGGACTGATGATTGGGAGACAAGTGCCAAGTCAATAGCAGTGTCTGCATCGTTAGGCCTCATTGCCATTCTAGTCGGCCTACCATCATTTATGCAGACCACATCGGAGTCCACCATGGCATCCGCAAGGGCAATTCCCTGTCGGTTTTCTCCACTACTGTCCCAATCTCTGTTCCTCGCATTGAAGTCTCCACATATGAGTAGCCTATCACCTGGTAATTCCTCCAATTCCTTAAGCCAGTCCTATTGTTCCTTTCTAACAAAACAGTCCACTGTGGCATATACATTTACGATGTTCCAACTTAAGCCACCAATCTCCATTTGTATACCCTGGACTCTCTTGCACTGTGATTCCACTGGCTCAAGTCAAGTACCACATGCTTCACTCCTTTCTTCACCAGCAGACCTTGCCCGTGTCTCTTCTGCCCAGTGGGGTTTCTATAATTGGCGTACCCAGGGCAATGGTATTTGTCTGTATTTGACTCCTGGAGCATGAGGACATCAAAATCATATATTAGCCTCTCCAATACAGGACCTCTCTGCCTGGCATTACGACAATTCCAGAATCCCACTCTTACATGGTTGAAATCTAGTCTCTCCACTTTTCGTATTGTTCTCTTGGCGCCTGCCCTCCTATTTCTATGCCTTCTTCTCACACCATTTCATCGCCTTCTCCTCCTCACTCTCTCTTTGCTAGCCTCTGAAAGATATGTCAAGCGCAGAGCACGTACTCCGTAGCTCCGGCGACGATTCCCGTGTTTAATTAAATCCATAAGCAAAGTTTGGATATTGCAGGAAATAACCGGTCACCCTAGCATTGCCTGCTTACTAGGGAAGGGGCAGGGGATGCCCCCCAGGAGTCTATACGCCTGGCGCCGACCCGCCCGCATACCAGACGCCCCACGTTCACGACCAGTTCACTCGTGGCACGTCGGTGCACCTTAAACTTGGGGCTTTATAATAGGAGTTTTCGATCTCCTAGATTGGCCGTTGTAATAGCTAACGGGCCCAATCTACCCGGGGGCAAGAGATTCCAGCGCCTCATTCCTGACGAACACAGTAGATCAGCATATAAAGAGATGTGTACGACAGGAATGTGTAAAGTCTCTATACGATTCTCCTTAAATCAGAGGTTCCGAAACCACGGCCCGCGGGCTACTTGTATCAGTCCAGCTGTCAGAAAGTGGCACGCGAGGCCTCGAGCTATCATTTTCCGCAATGACCGTTATAAAAAAAACAAGCAACGTTCCAAACCCACCGACAGTAACTTAGCTGCGCTTATGAATTTGGGCATGACAGATTTGTGCCCAGACATTGATAAATTGGCATCTGAACTTAAGTATCTGGTTATGAATAACAGTTACCATTGTAAATTAATTACATTAATAGCGATTTTCGAAACTGATTGAAAATTTAAGTTAAGAAAGGTTAGAATGATATTGCACGACTTTTATAATTTTATAACGTTGTGGCCTGTTTCACTACCAAAAATAGTAGATTGTCACGGCACCACTGTAGTTAACGATAAGATGATAGACTAACAGAAGCAGTCTGTATTCACAGCTGCAATTGTTTGTTACTAGTGGGGAAACACGTCGGATCAAACGAAACTATCAGTCTTTGAGATTTCCCTAGGAAACGGGAAATTTGTCGGCATTGTTTGATGTATCGTCGTTCGAAAGAAAAAGACTGTTGCGTCAGTTGAAAAAAGGGGGGACAACTATTCTTGTGAAGTAGGAACAGATTGTCTGCCGCTGGGGCCACCTGTTGTTGACATCGAATGACGTCACTCGGACAATCCCCGACTGTATGAAAACATAACTTGTTGCCGCTAGTGTGAACAAGGGAGTTGACCTAGGCTGAAATGTTGGACTAGCTCTGTGCTAATATAGAAAAGAATCTATTGTGTTCTGTATCAATTAACGTTGAGGAACATGTGTCTTTCATGGCAAAGTGTAGATTCGATTCAGGATAGAGCTGAGTTTTCATAAGGTATGCACTAGATAGCATTTAGATGTAAATAATGTAGAACAGTCTAGTGATAGATAGTAGTTTAGGACTTGAGCATAGTGTTGTTGCTTTGTGGTTAGGTATTCAAGGAGTGTCGGTGACAGTAGGCAATCGCATTGTTAAAACTAACTAGTGTGAGAGGTCAATTAGCTCAGCTGGTTGGGAATAGTGAAGTGGGATGATATGTAGAAAGATTGAGGATGGTTGGGGGATAGGGGAAATGTCCAATGGTGGGATCTTCCAGTGGGGTGTCTACTGGGGTTCTGCACTTTACATTTGGTCTTTCCTTGTCTTACCCTAACTCAGACCGACGTGATGAGCTCCTCTGCCCCATGACAGAGTTTGGTTCACTGTAATATATCTGAGTGAGGCCGTCGGCCTACACTCATCTAATAGGGGTCAGTGTCCGGTTGCTCTCACCAGGTGTGTTCTCTCTTTCACAGGTTCCCCTCAGGTTATGAAGAAAACAAGCTGAAACATCACTATTTCAGATCATGGATAAATTAGTGCGGTAAGGTTTATTCAGCGGCTTTTGTCCTGGGCCCATGATAAAAAGGGTCAGAAGGAACATGGCTTGGTTGAGCCGAAACATATAAGTATCAGGCAGAAGACTTCTTAGTGATAGGGATCACGGAAGTTGATAGTGAGATTAATTTCCATACCACATGGAACAAGAACAATAGTGAGATTATTTTCCATACCACATGGAACAAGAACAATAGTGAGATTATTTTCCATACCACATGGAACAAGAACAATAGTGATTATCTATGCAGAAAGAACAATAGTGATTATCTGTGTAGAAAGAACAATAGTGATTATCTAGGAAACAGGAACAATGAACCTGGCGATTTTACTAAATTATTAGATTCCTGTGGGACTGTAAACAATAACTGTGTAATGGTAAAACTCTAGGACATTTAGAAATGAACCATGTTATTACAAGGGACAGTGTTCCATGTTTTCACGATGCAAGGATGGTTAAGTCTCAGAACTTTAAGGACATTTGGTAACATAGTGTATGATCGATTCAGGATAAGTATCGGACTATATCCGTAATTGGTGACCAGGTATCAGGGTCATCAAAAAGCTACTGGAGGAAGTCAACATCTAGCAGGAGGGACACATCGTTTGGTGAGGTCTTTGTCTGCTGAACTATGATGATGTTGTGTGGTCCTTACCGGGATGATCAGACTTTGCTCCTGAGCTGTTCGGTCTGATTCTGCAGACACACTAGAGGATACGACATACATTCTACACATACACTTCTCACATACATACACTTTTCTTCATTAAATTAATATGTTATTAATTTTTAGAAGCTAGAGTTGTTTAGTATGTTGTTTTGGGGAAGTGTGAGAGGGGGCATGATCCAGTGGAGAGAGAGAGAGAGAGAGAGAGAGAGAGAGAGAGAGAGAGAGAGAGAGAGAGAGAGAGAGAGAGAGAGAGAGAGAGAGAGAGAGAGAGAGGTGTATCCATTGACTGACGGAGTGTTGTGGACGGAATATAGTGGATTCTCCAGAATAATGATATGGGGTTAAAAATAATGTGGGTGTTGATTCCCCTAACTCCAGGGACGAACTATAAATAAATCCACGACATAGATATTGCCCTCTGCTTGAAAAGCTTGGGAACTACTGCCCTAAATAGTACTGTACTGGCACCTGGCCGTATGACAGACGATAGTTTGTTACATTGTGCTTCAAAAAGGCATTATAACTACAGCCCATGGCAGGGACCAGAGATGGGGTTGTACGTCTCCATAGCACAAAACCTGGCACATAAGTATACGAGTAACGGACTGGGCTGATGTAGTGAGTAAGAGATGTATAGAATGCCTTCAGAAGGCCAGGGTGACAAATGAACAATGATAACTGAACAAATATAACTGAAAAATAACTGATGAACAATGACAAGTATTTAATGGCTTTATGTCATCGGAAACAGGTTAAGATAAATTACATACAACAATCACTCAAAACCACTATACTACGCAGTAACCAGCCACATTGTTTGCCAAGAGCATTACCACATAATGTAACAAACAAGAAGGGGAGAAATAAAACCAAGCTATGGAGGCAATGAATTCTCTTTAAAGCCAAACGGTGCTAGACCCATATCTGCATAGACCCATCGGCCCTGTGTGGGTGATTGGGTCAATGGCACAGCGGCCGCCTTTACTTCCCAAGGAATTCTGAGTACCCATGTTAGGCTGGGTCGACCGGAGAGCCCAGGTCAATTTTGACAAATCCGACTTTGCCCAGCTGTGAATCAAACCCACAGCCTCCTGGTTGGAGGCAAATGTTTAGCCACTATGTCATCGAGGCTCCTCACGCAGTGTTGAATGTTTGGATGTTTACAAAGCCATACAACCATCCGAGTATTTATCTCCTCCAGGCAAACCTTCTGGCCTAGAGAGACAACAGTCTCTCATCTTCCCTCCTCCTCCTCCCTCCTCCTCCCTCTACATCCCTCCTCTTCCTCCCTCTTCCTCCTCCTCACTCCGCCTCCCCCTCCTTCCTCCTCCCCCTCCTCCCTCCTCCTCCCTCTTCCTCCTTCCTCCTTCCTCCTCCTGCCTCTTCCTCCTCCTGTGCTTAACAACAGATTGAGAAGATCGAGGGGAAGAGAGACAGAGGCAGACCAAGAGAAATGATGCTGGATGGATTGAGACGGTGGCATTGAGGAATATCAGCAGCAGAGTTGATCCAGAAAACCAAAGACCGAGATCTATGAAGAGCCATGAACGCCTACGCCAGCCGGCACGGCACTTGATGATGATGATGATGATGATGATGATGATGATGATGATGATGATGATGATGATGATGATGATGATGATGATGATGATGATGATGATGATGATGATGATGATGATGATGATGGAGAACCAATAAGTGAACAAAAACAAATCCTAATAAGATGGAAGCAGTATTTCGAACAACTTCTCAACATCCCATCAGATGTCACAGGAATTCAAGAGACCTACACAGATGTCACCGAAGAACTAGAAACAGACATACTAAAAGAAGAAATTATAGCCGCCATCAGATTAGCCCCATTGAACAAATCACCGGGACAGGATGAAATACCAAATGAGCTAATTAAAGCAGCAAGAGAAGTAGGAACAGCTTGGCTGCAAACAATACAAAGGCATTTCACTGTTGAGTAATACTGGGAAAATATTTTGCAAAATTCTTGAAAAAAGATTACGAACTACTTTAGAACCCCAGCTAAGCGAAACACAACTTGGATTTAGGAAAAACAAAGGATGAACAGATGCCATTTTTGCTCTTAGACAACTTATAGAAAAATCAACCGAATTCAATGAAACACTTTACTTAGCCTTTGTCGACGACGAAAAGGCATTTGATAGAGTAGATAGAAACAAGCTGTGGGAAATCCTTAAACAATATGGAGTGAGTACACATCTAACAAACCTATGTAGAAGTTTATACAACAACAGTGAATGCATAGTGAGAGCAACTGGAGGACACTCAGAACCCTTCATCATAAGATCTGGAGTACGACAAGGTTGTGTCCTGTCCCCTCTCTTGTTCATAACATATATAGACAACATATGTAAAGAAACCAGCCAAGCAGAGACAGCAAGAATACCGCATGACTAGAACACAGAAGAAGAACCATCTGCAAATCTAACAATTAGAGAACTCCTGTTTGCGGACGACCAAGCACTAATAGCAAAATCAGAAGCTTAATTACAAGACCACATGCATAGTCTAAACGAAATGTGTAGGGAAAATAACATGAACATTAGCACAAGCAAAACAGAGGTAATGACTATAACTAAAGAAGAACAAACAGCAACAATTCACCTAAACGAACATCCATTGAAACAAGTAAATAGTTTCAGGTACCTAGGAAGTATAATACCATCAAATGGCAGATCAGAAGACGAGATCAAAAATAGGTGCAATAAGGCAAATCAACTCATTCGACAAATAGCACCAATACTCAAGAACAAACATGTATCAATAACTACTAAGAAAGCACTCTACAACACAATCTTCATACCAACTCTATGCTACCAATGCCAAACCTGGACAATGACAGAAAAAGAGAAAAGAAAAATCACAACAACAGAAATGAGGTTCCTGGGAAGAATACTCAACGTACCAAGAAGAGATAAGATCAGAAATGAAGAAATCAGGACCAAGGTTGCGGTTAAAGCAGCACTAGATTTTATTAGAAAGCAGCAAGTCAAATGGTTTGGCCATGCAAGTAGGTTACCAATCAACAGCATACCACAACAAGCAATTATGTACAGACCTGATGGAAACAGAGAAAGAGGCCGACCACGTAAACGTTGGACGGAGGGATTAGCAGAGTCCATGGTAATATCGATATATGAAGCCCATAATCGGGCACTCTCGCGATGTTTATACTTCAGCTACAAGAGGAACATGATGAGATGAGATTGGCGTATGTGTTAACAACAGTGATTTAAGTGTTTAGGCAACACTTTATCAAAGTGCTCAACACCATTTTCTTCTTTGTTCATATTAAATTATATAACTGAGACACAAACATTAATATGTCGGCTTGGAATTGTGCCAAGGTCAGCTTAACTTCACGCTATGTTACGGGAGAAATCAGAGCAGCGGTCTTTGAAGACCCAATCTACCCTGTCATGCTCGGATGTCGCTACGTCTTTATAGGAGAACCAGTACAGCTAATGATAGCATTAGCGGTGACAGGCCAAGGAAACTCCAACGACTACGACACCAGCAAATCTTCAACCCGAAGATTTAAAACAAGCCCAAGCAACAGATAGCTCACTTGGGACGTGCTTCCGTAAGTTGCCAAAATCGCATAACCTCCTAGGAAGGGTGATTTCTACATGAAGAATGGAATTCTTCACAGAAAGGCAGGAAAGTTAGGACAAGAGTATTCTCAACTGGGTGTTCCAACTACTTACTGAAAACAAATACTTGAGATAGGACATAGTATGCCGTTTAGCGGACATATGGGAATCAACGCAACTATGCAACGAATCTCAACTCACTACTACTGGCCGGGAATGAACGCGGACATTCAACGATATGTCAAATCATGCTCAGAATGTCAGAAAGTAGCCCCAAAGAACTGGACACCTCCAGCTGCATTAGGGGAAATGCCCATCACGAGAGATTTCAACAAGAAATCAAAGGACATAGAGTTAGAGGTGGGAAAAAAAGAGCTAGTACTTCTTCCCACAAGTCAAAATCAGTTGCAGATCGGTTGGAGAGGACCTTATGTAGTGAAGGAGAGAATTTCCAGAACAAACTACAAGATCTCTATCAAGGGGAAAGAGAAAATCTTTCATCTCAACCTGTTACGAAAGTACAACGAGAGACCCGCCACCGAGACAGCACATTTGATAGCAATGGCCGTAGCAACAGAAGTTGAACATGGAAACTCAATAGGAGTGGAGTATCCACTGCAGTTCAACGAGACTTATCGAGATGTGGACATTAGTTCAACATTAACGACGGATCATCAGCTACAGCAGATTCGAGAGTGCTTAGAGAATTATGCAGAGATACTAACAGACAAGCCAGGATTAACAAATCTTGAATAATTCGACATGAAGTTGAAGGATACAACACCTGTGCGAGTCAAAACTTACCCTGTTCCATACGCCAAAGCCAAACCTCTCAAAGATGAAATTCAACAATTGCTTTCAGCTGGGATAATATCACCTTCTGAATCACCTTATAATGCAAGTGTAGTTTTACTGAGGAAACCCAGTGGTGAACATAAATTATGCATTGATTATCGGCAGCTGAATGCGGTAACAGAGTTCCAACCAGAACCACTACCAGATCACAATCAACTTTTCACCAGCCTCAACAGAGCAAAATACTTCACAAAGATAGATCTCAGCAAATGATATTATCAAATCCCAGTGAAAAAAAGGAAGTTAGACCGTGGTTAGCTTTCAGCACTTCTGATGGACACTATGAATTTAACGTTCTTCTTTTCGGAGTAAGCAATGCGCCTAGTGTCTTCACTCGCATGATGAGGAAACTTTTAGGACCATTGGAAAATCCACGTCTTAGCAACTTCATGGATGACATCCTGATTGCTACAGAAACATTCGAGGAACATCTTGAGACATTGAAGATACTGTTCAACCGCATGAAAGAAGTGGGGTTGACAGCAAGACCAAAGAAATGCCAGATTGGGTTCAGGCAATTAGATTTTTTGGGACACACAATATTTCAAGGCCAAATGCAACCTCATGATGGTAATGTGGAGAAACTAAGACATGCACCGCGACCCAGAACCAAAAAGTATGTTCGATCTTTTGTATCTCTCTGTGGATTTTATCAAAGATACATCCCGAACTTCAATTCCCTCGCATCTCCGTTGACAAATCTCACTCGGAAAAGGGAACCAGAGAATGTCGTTTGGTCAGCTGACTGTGAGAAAGCATACGCGGAGTTAAAGAAAGCTTTAACAGCAAAACCAGTTCTTCATCTGCCAGATCTAACGCATCTATGGATACTTAGGACGGATGCAAGCAACATAGGAATTGGAGCCACCTTATTACAAGGAATGGATGCCTATGCTAGTAGAAAATTGAATTCAGCCAAAAGCAATTATTCTACCATTGAAAAAGAATATTTAGCTTTAGTTTGGGCAGTAGAGAAGTTTCAGGCGTACCTGTATGGGAAATACTTCACAATACAGTGCGATCATCAACCTCTCACGTTCCTGGCAGCATCCAGAAACTTAAACGCTCGACTAATGAGATGGTCGTTACTTCTACAACCGTATTCATTTCAAGTAGAATATGTTCCAGGAAGGATGAATGTAGGAGCAGACTTTCCCAGCAGACATCCTATTGAAGATTCTATACAAGAATCAGAGGAGGAAAGAAAGAATGGGAGAAGAAAGGATTAGAGGAAATATAAGCTTGTTACGCTTGCTCAAAGCTACTGTTCTTCAGGCGAACAACAGTCTGAGAGGGGAGCCATGTGATATTATATTTTCACAAACGTAACATCACGTTACATATTTCTAGGATAACAAAATCGGCGTTCACCGCAACCGAATTATTTTTTCCACAATTGTACGATCCAAGATTTAATATACCCGTTGGCATTGAAAAACGTTAACCGGAAAAGGCACTGTATAAATAGCAGTGGACATCCGGAAGACAGCCTGTTTTGTTTTACCACCCAAGCAGAGGAACCAGGAGATTCGATGAGCGAAGGGAGTGATAGTCTCTTCAAAATCAGCTTACCAAAGATAATTTAGTATAAGTTA
This sequence comes from Cepaea nemoralis, assembly GCA_014155875.1. NCBI lineage: Eukaryota > Metazoa > Mollusca > Gastropoda > Stylommatophora > Helicidae > Cepaea > Cepaea nemoralis. The sequence goes on from JACEFZ010027486.1 coordinate 533,349, forward strand.
GATAGACGAAGACAAACATCAGCCCAAGACATCGCTTCGGAAAAATCTGAATCCTGGCACCGAAGTGTGGAAGAAATTCATTTTACATGAAAGTTAGTGATCTTACTCATGGATAGGCCTTAGGTTCATACCAGAATACGATCAGCGTTGCCAGTAGTGGGTTGTGCTCAATATTTAAATCTCAAATCCCGAAACAACCAAATAAATTAATTAATAATTGACTAAACCATGCGGACCATATATTAGTTTTGTGTGGGCTGATAAACAGCCGAACGTAAAGATCATATTACCGCTACAATCTTAAATGTTCAGACCTGATTAAGAGGTTCAAAATGACCACCAATTAATATTTCAAATCATTAATCCCTGATAAATTAACTAATAAATGAGCAAGCAATTTGCTAGTTTTGAGTGGGCTGAGAAACTGAACGTTGTGGGTGCGTGAGTGTGTGTAGGTTAGGAGATGGTGGGGGATGTTTGTATGGGTGGGCTCGGGATCTGTGGGTGGGCTGGGGGAGATGGGAGATTATGTGGGTGGGTGCGGAATTTGTGTGTGGGTAGGTGTGGGATATGTGAGTTGGCGGGGAGATGTGTGCGTGCGTGGGGGATGTGTGGTTGAGGGATGTGTGTTTGTCTAGGTGGTTGGAGGTGTGTGGGTGGAGGAGGATATGTGGGTAGGTGATTGTTTGTGGGTAATGGGTCGGATGGAGGATATGTGAGTGGGTGGGGAGATGTGTGTAGGTGGGTGGATGTATGTGGGTGGGGAATGTGTGGGTTGGGGAATGTATGTGTGCTTGAGGTGTGGGGGATGGGATGTGTGGTGGGTTGGAGGTGTGGGGGATGGGATGTGTGGTGGGTGGGAGGTGTGTGTGGGTGGGGAGATGTGTAGGTGTGGGAATGTGGTGGATGGGTGGAGGAATGTATGTGTGTCTGGGTTGTGTGTGTGGTTGGGTGGGGGATGTGGGGTGAATGGGGGATGTGTGGGTGAGTGGTGGATGTGTCTCATAACATGGTAATATGCATTGTTTATATTTACAAAATTGATTTGACAATGTTTTTTCCTATGCATTATTGATGAACGAAAGATGAGTGATTGGAAGGGCCGAATGTAAGACGAGCCCAATTTGTTACCCTTTGAAAATAAAGTCCTTTCGCTCTCTCTCTCTCTCTCTCTCTCTCTCTCTCTCTCTCTCTCTCTCTCTCTCTCTCTCTCTCTCTCTCTCTCTCTGTGTGTGTGTGTGTGTGTGTGTGTGTGTGTGTGTGTGTGTGTGTGTGTGTGTGTGTCTGAGTTTGTCTGTCTGCCTGGTATGATTATCTGTTCTGTATGACTGTCTGTGCTGTCAGTCGTGTCTGTTCATTATGTCTGTCAGTCAGTCCTGTCTATCCTGTCCTATTACTAGGCGCGCCCACCGGATGGCGGATGGTGTAGTGGCCTCTAGACATTTTGCCGAGGGATTAGCTGTGAATATGTTGAATAAGCAGCCGTGTACCAACACAAGCGGTGGTCACTGAGTGGGGACTAGCTAGTTGGTGGGGCAGCTATCTCTATAAAATACCTCAAAACTCTATGGCGTGGCCATCGGCGGGTAAGCGGTACCATATATAACTATTGGAGTCAACCATGCACAAACTGGAGGAAGGTAAAAGGACACCACCGCTGATTTTCCCAAGAAAAGCATGCATGTAAATGAAATCAATAAAGATAACGACGTCAATGGGGATTCCATTGGAGTGTCTTCGTCCGACAGAGAGCGGAAATTAATTGCTTACGCAGATGACACCGCCTTCTTCCCTACAACCAAAACTTCCATAACGAACATACGTCACACCTTCAAACTGTTTGAAGGTGTGAAATACGTTCGTTACGGAAGTGTTGGTTGTAGGGAAGAAGGCGGTGTCATCTGCGTAAGCAATTAATTTCCGCTCCCCAGACCCTTGTATAAATGTACCTTTAATGTTAGTCTTCTTCTTCTTCAGCTTTCCGAGCCATTGAGGTTCTTTGCTGCAAATACAATCCGTCTCCATTCGTCTCTCTGGTGGACCTTCTCTCGCCAGTCGTTGATTCCAAGTGCTTGTAGGTCTGTACATGTATTATCTCTCCACCGTCTTCTTGGTCTACCTCGGGGTCTACGGTCATTTATTTCCTGAGTGTAAGCGAGTTTTGTTTCCCTATTATCTTCCATTCTTTCTATATGCCCCAGCCATTGTAGTCTATTAGCCTTCATGATACCAGTGATTAGCGGGGACTTAAACAGATCATAAATGTCTTTGTTACTTCTTCTTTTCCACTCTCCACTTTGTGTATCCCTAATGGGTCCAAAGATGCGTCTTAAAATTTTGTTCTCAAAACAAGGCTTCGGCTCCTTTCGTTGTACTCCAGGTTTCAGAGCCATACAGCACAACTGGTCTGATCAGTGTTTTGTATATTGTGATTTTGGTGTTACGAGATAGCGCCTTTGATTTTAGTAGATGTTGTAGTGCATAGTATATCTTATTTCCAGAGTTGATTCTAGTTTGTATTTCTTCCCTTATGATGTTGGAGCAGTTGAAGATTGTACCCAGGTATTTGTATGTTTCCGTTCTTTTAATGGTCATATTATCTATTTGTATGTGGCCAGAGTTTTTAGCCATTCCGTCTCTTGAAATTACCATATATTTTGTCTTATCTTGGTTGATAACCAGCCCCATCTGTTGGGCTTTTTCCTTTAAGTGAGTCAATATTTCCAATGTCTTTTGTTCACTTTGCCCTATAATATCTATATCATCTGCATAACCAAGCAGCTTAGATGTTCCTCCAATATAACATTCCTCCTTTATCTTCCTTAACTCTTTCTCTAGAGCCAGATTGAAGAGTAGCGGCGATAGTGCATCACCCTGTTTCAAGCCAGATGTTATTTGGAAGGGGTCTGATTTCCTGCCTTTATATGTTACTATATTATAAGTATCTTCCATGCATAGTCTGGTCATGTTGATTAACTTCCTTGGTATTCCAAATTCCTGCATAGCATTCCATAGACTATTCCTATGGACACTATCATAAGCCTTTTTAAAATCCACAAAAATGTCATGGAGATCTCTTTTATATTCCCAATGTTTCTCAGCTATTTGTCGTAAGATAAATATCTGATCTATTGTTGATCTGTTTTGTCTAAAACCCGCCTGGTAGTCACCTAATATGTCTTCTGAATATGGTTTTAGACTATTTAGTAATACTGCGGATAGTATCTTATAGCTTGTGGACAGTAGTGATATTCCTCTATAATTTCCACATTGGAACTTGTCTCCTTTCTTAAAGATAGGTATCAATAATGACTCTTTCCAGTCATGGGGTAATTCTTCTGTCCTCCAGATTTTTATTATTAGTTCGTATAGCTTTAGATGTAATGCATGGCCACCTGCCTTTATAAATTCAGCAGCAATTCCATCAGTCCCAGTTGCCTTATTGTTTTTAAGTCGTGTGATTACATATAGGATTTCTTCAAATGTAGGTTCTTCAGTTTGTGGTTCGCATGTTAGAACCTCTTCCTGTGGGAAAATGTCACTTGGAGCTTCACAATTTAGTAATTCAATAAAATATTCTTTCCATGTGTTGCACATTTCCTCATTGGTATTTATCATATTCCAATTTTTGTCTTTTAAACCATATGTGTTTTGTTGGTACCCTCGTTTCATTGACTTCAGTTCTTTAAAAAATTTTCTGGATTCATTTTTCTGGTGATTAGTTTCCATATCTTTGATTATATTACTCATATATTCTCGCTTCAGCTGTCTGACTATTTTTGTAGCCTCTTTACATTCATTTCTATAATGCTCTTCCTTTTGGATGTTGTTGATGTCATTTAACCATACATGTCTGGCATTCTTCTTCATAATGACTGCTTCTTCACATTTTTGATTGAACCATCTGTTCTTTCTATGCGTGGTTAACACACACACACACACACACACACACACACACACACACACTTTAATGTTAGTGTCCTGTCTAATTGCTTCTAAGAGTGGTTCTAGTGAGATATCGCCTTGGTTTAAAGGCTGCCACACACATACGTGCGCATGCAAATACATGCACCTACACACACCTGCACCTACAAACAGACGCATTCATATGTTACTGTCAACGATAGAGTATTCTTGACTGTTTGGCTCGTCTGTGTTACTTTTTTAGGACATTGCAGTCAACACCAGCATTTTTCAGCTGCTGTTGCGGCAATTTTTACGTTCAGTAGTTTGCCACTGCTTTCTTAACGACCGGGTCACATACTTCCGTAAGTAACCAGCGCGACGCGATCCGCTGCCAATCTCGACCAGCTGTTTTATAAGTGGGTATACAGGATTACGAACAACGCCCTTAAATCCTTCGCCGGGGAGACCGGCTGTGTGTTATTGGAACCTATAAATAAAGCAAAGAATAGTTACTCTGTAACCTACCATGCTTGACGTAGGAGGCTTCTCAGGTAGGGTGCCGTAAGACTGACTGCCTCGCCCAGTGTAAAACTGAAAACTACCTGCAATATCCGGCCAGTCATAATAAAGTCTACACAGCGATTGACGTGATTTAGTTGAGTATCTAGGCTCCATTGGAAGCCAGTAATAATAATATATTTTGCATATTTGATAGATGTCGTTCATTAGCATTTCCCTTTGTTCACCTATGCTTTGCGTCTATTTCTCCATCTGTCCATACAACTGGAGAGAGGATTGATTGATTGATTGATTGATTGATTGATCGTGACCAGCCACATACGCGAAAAATCACGTGACCACAGCATCATCCGCGAATAATCACGTGACCAGCCGTTTGGGAATAATGAGAGATTTTATTACCAAACGTTTGGTGCATCCGCGAATAATCACTTTACCAGCCGTTTGGGAATAATGAGAGATTTTATTACCAAACGTTTGGTGCATCCGCGAATAATCACTTTACCAGCCGTTTGGGAATAATGAGAGATTTTATTACCTAACATTTGGTGCATCCGCGAATAATCACGTGACCAGCTTTTTGGGAATAATGAGAGATTTTATTACCAAACGTTTGGTAATAATCACTTCGTAGAACTATAGACATAATCATCCTTTTCACCTTCATCCCTGACTTGTCCCTGGTTCAAGCCCTGGTAAGGACCAGGATTTTTTCATGTGGACTTCTGGTAATAGAATTTCCCCTGGTCTCTGGGTAGTGAGATCGGACTCCCGTATGTATTGTGGCGCACGTAAAAAATCCCTTGGCAGTTGGGAATTTTTTTTTAAACGCCTAACGGCGTTGCCCAGGCAAAATTTCGAGTTTAAAAATCTACCCAAAGTATATCAGGATCCTCGCCGGTGCTACAGAGTCGTGCACTGAGCTGAGTTTTTCCGGACTCAGGTTTGAGTTTGGAGGAGAACGGAGCACTTATGGGTTACACCCGTGTGCCATGATGTTGATTCCTTGACTAAACTAAACTAAACGAAACTGTCAACGATACAACCAAACATTTGTTTATTGCTGTGGCCTTAGGAGGCCAGTAAAAAAATGTTTCTTCAGAGCAATCATATGCCTGCATTAAAAGTATAAAATAATATTTTAGAAATAAATATGTAACTGAAACGTTGATTATAAAATGTAAAAGATTGTAAATATTAAACATATTTTTAATACGAAATGTAAAATTATTATACTTGCCATTAAATATTGTACTTCCGTGCAGATTTTTTTATTTCTAAAACTAATAATATTGAAGTTTTAAGTTATTTAATAATATTATCGCTAGTATATACTTTATATCTTTTAAATATAAGTAATTTCCCTTGTAAGAATATTAGATGTTTATGTCCCCTACTTATTGCTTATCTAATTTTTTTTTCTTTTGGATATCTTGTAATTCCGCAGAATGCTTGAACAGAATTATTAAGTGTAATTCTTCTTCTTCTTTCGTTCGCCTGAAATAAGCCTATAACTGCAATGTTGTCTCTTGTATGAATCCAACAGTCTTTTTTAGTTCACTCAGCGGTCCATAGAGTTATCTTCCACTGTTGTCTCTCTAGGCCAGAAGGATCGCCTGGATATGTTGTAGTTTGGGCAATCCTGGAGTATGTGCTCTGCTGTCTGCAACGCCAAACCACATGTGCACATGGCAAAGTCACCAATCTTGAATTTTGTATACATGTGGTTGCGTAATCTATTGTGTCCTGTTCTGAGGCGCAGAAGAATGACCTGTTCTGGTCTGTCCATAACGTGGTAGTCGTCTTGAGTAAGGTTTGGTGGCCTTCTGACTGATTTGATCATTCTTTTCTTTTGGTGGTATGTAATGGGCACATCAGGTTGTTCTTCTTTTGCTCCTTCCTTAGCCAATCGATCAGCTCTGTCGTTTCCGGGGACTCCACAGTGGGATGGTATCCACTGTATGGTGATCTTACGCTGACTGCTAAGTTCAGAAAGTAGTGTCCTCAGAACTGGCAATTTCCCAGACAGGAGCGCCTCTATTACGGATTTTGCATCTGTCAATATCACCACAGGTTGTGTACCATGGCTGGTATTTTGTAATTTCTCTGTTGCTATCTTGATTGCCTCAATTTCAGCATCATAGTTATGGCAGTACTTTCCTGTTGGAATTCTGGCCGTGTCTCTAGTATTATTTGGGTATTCTATGTATACTCCCGCTCCTCCATTTCGAACAGCATTTTGTGCTGACCCATCTGTGTAAACTCGGATCCATAGGTCCTGTGGGTATTCGTCATCAAGGAAGCTGAGAGTGGCTGTTCTGCGCTGTACATTGTTCTGTTCTTCCTTGTCAAATATTCCTCTCACTTTTGACTGGATTTGTAGCGATATTCTATGTTCATCTTTCCACGGGGTTCGCTCTGGAATGGTTGTCAGGGAGATACCAACTGTGGGAAGATCGATGGTTTCTCTGCAGAGTTGTTAGGCCTGGTGGATGAAACTACTTCTTTTCTACCGCCCCATAGCTAAGTTTTCAAATCGGTTCTTCAAATCGGTGGCCTGGCAAGCTGAGAAACTCTTCTGCTTGTATGAGTGTTTTTGTATCTCTGCGTTCTCTTAAAGCTTGTGTCCTCCCCATTTTCTCCATTGCTGCTATAGGGGTTGATCTCATCCCTCCTGTGATGACTCTAAGAGCTTGATTTTGCACCTTGTCCAGCTCCTGCAATGTAGTTTTGGATGCTGAACACCACGCAGTTGACCCGTATTCCAAGTGTGGTCGTATGCTCTGTTGATAAACTTTGCTAAGTATTTTCCCACTGGCTCCCCAAGTGGTTCGAGTTAGCTTTCTCAGGATGGCAATTTTCCTTCTGGCTTTTGCTACTGCTTTTTTGATATGTTTTCTCCATGTCAGCCTGTCGTCGAATGTTACACCAAGGTATGTTGGTTCCTTATCTTCTCTTATGTGTGTTCCATTTATCTGAATGCCTCCTGCCTTTTGTTTCGGAGAAAGGGTAAATAGAGTGGTGCTGCACTTGTCAGTGTTTATGCTGATACACCATCTATCCGCCCATGCAACAAATGTATCTACAGCTCTCTGTAGCAATATAGTGGCCACTGATGCATGTTCATTTGCGCTCCACAAAACCAGCTCATCAGCGTACATTGCCGCTTTAATTCCATCGGGTAGATTAGCAACAAGATCATTGATGAAGATTAGAAAAAGTGTTGGGGACAGGACTCCGCCCTGGGAAACACCGTGACGCAGTAGTACTTTCTTGCTCTTGAGACCGTCTATCTGTACTCGGGCTCTTCTGTTGTGCAAGTATGCTTTTACCCATTTGTACATTCTTAAGTGTAATGATCAATCAAGACATTACTATCGTGTTATTATGATCTTTTAAATATGCTCTAAGCAGCTAGGGAAATTCATGCGCAGTTGAATTGTATGGTTTATTATTATATGTAGGAAGATATCAACATTGTGGGGATTGATTGATTGATTGATTGATTGATTGATTGATTGATTGATTGATTTAGGAACCGACTTCACAGCATTCGGGGCATTCCCATAATCGCTCCGTCCCCATCCTCAGCAGCCAGCGAAGAGTTCCAACACCAATAGTACCAGTGTGTTTGTTTTCATATCCTTTACAGGACATCGCTGTCAACATCAGCATCGTTCAGCTGATTGTTGATTTCTTTGCCAAGATTACGCTCAGCAGTTTGCCATTGCTTTCTGAGCGACCGGCTCCATACTCTCATAAGTCACTGGCGCGACCAGAACTGCTTCCAATTCTCGTGCGCTCACGTCAACCATGAGAGTATTCGGGGTTACGGAGAAAGCTGCTAACTCCTCGACCAGGGAGCCGGCAATAGTACCAGTAGCAATCTGATTATATGACCGTCTAGCCTTTCCTCTGAGCGTCGAGCGTCGGCAAGATCCCCTCGTCACTCCTCGCTGTCTAACATTGATGTTGCATGAACTTTACAGTGTGTGAATACAAAACTTGGACCGGCAATATTTCCAAACAAAGCACAGTCATTAAAAATACACCCTATATAAATGACATTTCCTCTAATTATAATATTTGTCTTTATAAAGCACACAAACTTGCACGGTCTTTAGCCAGCGCGAAAAAAAAAAAAACAGTGCATGTAGGTCTTGACTGCACCAGGCTAGTGTTTGTCCTGCTCACTTCGCCTATTAATCTGTCACCTCTCTAATTCCTATCTAGGCCATAGCCACCTGTCAGACCACTTACCCTTTCGTTGAAATCCCAGAGGATGACAGTCATTTCACAATTCTTACACTGGTCCTAGGCCGTGTCTAATTCGATATAAAATATATCTAAATCTTCTTCTTTACAGTCTGCTGTTGGTGCATACCCTTGTATTATGTTTATATTCGGAGGTTTGCCGTGGAGTTTCACTAATAATACTCTATTTGAGATTGTCCAAAAATTCTGTAACTGTCCTAGCACTCATTTATTCCAAAATTATACCAACTCCCCTTTTGTAGTCCTTCCCTGCTAAGTAAATAATTCTAAACTTATCTAAACATTTCCCCCCTGCAACTGGCCATCACTTTTCACTACTCATTAATATATTTATCTTCATTCTTTCAATTTCTGTCTTAATATAATCTAATTTTCCGTTCAAGCTATGCGTTCTGACACTCCATGTACCAACATTTAGTGTACTGGAAGGCCCCGGTTAACGTCAGTGTTACGTTCTTGGAAAAAGCGCACTTTAAGTGAAACGACGTTTAGCGAAACACTATTTCCCAAATAATTAAATTAAATGCAGTGTATTATGTAATGTTTATTTTGATGGTTGTTTATATTTACTGGCTGAATAGAGGTGGGTTGGAGGGCGAGTGGTAAAGTTATTGGGACGTAGAGGCATTGAAACCATGCCTTGCTGCATAATTATCATCAGCACTAGTAGTACTGCTCTCACCCGCTTTCATAGCTAGATCTTCATAGAGAGACTTTGCTTTCTTTTGGATAATCATCTTGCTTACGGGCATATTCCGTTGGTTCTGGTCTTAAATCAAGACGGCCAATAGTGCTTCCATGTTCTCCATAAGAGTGTTTCTGGTACAAGTGATTGTGGAAGCACTCAAAGGGGTTACGTTTTAGCACCCTCTTTGATTTTGTCAGCACCTGCACGAATTGTCCTTACCGTAGTTGGAGGTTAACCATGGACTTTACCGATATCAGCAGCCCGATCGCCAGCCTCAAAACGACGTAACACATCTAACTTCACCTCAAGAGTAACACTTTTCCTGGTTCTCTTACAACCAGACATACTCTCAGCACCGATGGTTTTGATTGAAGTTCGTTAAGACATTCTTCAGCACTATTCATGTGGTCTTGTAATTCAGCTTCTGGTTTTGCTATAGTGATTGGTCATCGGCAAACAGGAGTTCTCTAATGGTGTAATTCGCCGATGATTCCTCTTCTGTGTTAGCGTCAGGTGGTCTCTGTTTAGCTGGTTTCTTTACATATGTTATCTATATATGTTATGAATAAGAGAGGGGACAGACTCTCGCTCTCTCTCTCTCTCTCTCTCTCTCTCTCTCTCACACACACACACACACACACACATACACACGTGCGCACACACACACACACACACACACACATTCTATCTTGATCTATCTCGTGCTTTCAGAACCTTTAAGTTATCAGTTAGTTAGTTAGTTATCTGTTGGGGTATCTTCATTGCACTCCGGACAGGTCCATAGGTGCTCAGATCCTCTCCCCAGCATATGCATCAGCGTCCGGTGATTAATAGTGCCAGTTCTGTGTTGGTTGACGAGGCACCTCGTTTTCCCGATGTACATCTCGCGTCTGGCCGTGCCAATTCTTACTCCCAAGTCTTTTATCCTGGACAGCGATATGGATTCCTCTGTTCTCACCATGTCTTTAAGGACGTTAATAAAATCGGCACGTTCCATGGACTGGCCATTTACAGGAGGTGCAGAGCCAGCCAGTTTATCAGCTCGTTCATTTCCCTCGACTCCCGCATGTCCCGGGACGAAGATGAAGGTGACTTTACGGACAACAGACTTCCGCAGCGACTCAGTCCACTGTCTATGTACAGATCCAGCTTTGACCTTCCGAATAATGCTCATTGAATCACTTAGTACACACACGTTGGTATAAAGCTGTGATTCCAGTAATATGAAAGCCTGTGTAACTGCCATCACCTCCATCGTCATGCTGCTCGTGGTCATAGAGTGGGCACCACTGGATTCTTGAACGGTTCGGCCCGCTGAACGGGCTGTAAATGCCCACGCACTTCTCTGCTGCTTTACTGTCACAGGATAAATTAACTTGTCAGTCGATCAATGATAACCAGGCCCGACATTATTTTGCTAACACAATTGACGCTTTTATGGTGAACAAACTGAGGAAAATACGTCGGTACAGATTCTCGACACCTGGTCAACAGTGTGTATGAGATCAAAGGGAGTCACGTAGAGTTGTCTACACACAATCGACAGTTTGATGACAGGATGTTGTTAGAGAGGTGTGTACTGGCGACATTTGTCTACAAAACGGAAGTTGGTCGTTGCAAGTGATAGACAGAATGCCTGCTAGAGGTCAGACGGATTCTGTAATGAAAGAAAGGTCTCTGGCTTACAGACAACCCGGATATTTATTGGATGAGACAAAGAACTCCCCAGATGAAAAGGAAAATTGACAGCTAATTGACTCTGGTTAGTCTGGAAACAGGAGGACAAAGCCAGATTCTGGACTGATTGGCGTCTGAACTTTCTGGTGACTCACTCAAGCACCCATATAAAACCCAGTGCAGTAAACAGGTGGATGGAGTCGAGGAAAACATTCTGCAGTGTTAGGATTGGGGATAATTCCGAGTGGTGTTATATTAGAGGGACTAGCCTATCTTAGTAGTGATAGTTATCCGCGGACATAGATCCAATCGGATTGCCTAGTTTCTCGAGTAACAACAGGAATAGACATATGGTAGGCAATTAATTATATCTAACTTAAGAGTATGATTAGGAATAGAGTACAGTACTGTGTAGTGATATAATGTATTATGATTAGTTATAGAATGTTCTATAAGTGCGGTGCTAGAAAGTATCACAGGAGCGTCGGCACTAGTATTCTATTGTGTGGCTTCAAGTAGCTTGTGTTATATATCATTTTACTCGGGAAGTTGAGGACAATGTAGTGGAATAATAATTAGAGAGATTAAGGATGGTTGAGAGGGAGGAGGGGAATGTGTAATGGTAGGATCTACAGTAGGGCATCTGCTGGGTTTCTACCCGTTCCTTTAGTCTTTCCTGGTGTTGCCATGTATAAGACCATTGTGATGCGCGATTTGGCCGTATGACAGAGATCGGATCTCTGTTATAGATCTGAGTGCTGTTATTGGCCTACAATCACCTAATTACGGCCAGGACTGAGTTGCCCTCACCATGATGTTATCTGCTCTACAGGTTCCATGTACAGTTCCCATTGAGTGTTCCACGTGAGTGGGAGAGGATTTACTACGAAGAAGCAGTTTCAAAGTTTGACTCAATGATGGCTCAGCATCTGAAGACAGAGGTTGCTGAGAGGCCGCTACATAGGGCTTATACCCAAGTTGGTTTGCGGGAATCTGGCTTCTGCTGAGTGGAATTGTATGAACAGAAGTGTTGTGTTTAATGAGTGATAAGCTTCATCACCGAAGATTAATAACTCGCATACTAAGGACATATATATATATATATCTATATACACATCTACCTAACAAACATTAATATGTTGTGTTCTACAAGAGGGGAAAATGTTATAACCAGAAACTAATAAACAGTAGAGTTTCCCCAAGTGACATTTCAGTTAATTGGAGAACTATCAGTTCAAACAAATATTAGGAAACAGAGTAACTTCACCGTGTGGTAGAGTGAAGACCAAGATCAACAGTGTCTATCGGATTACCAGCATCCTGTTTGTTCGAGTGATTAGAGAAAGTCGTCATCTTCTGGGTGAGGTTCACTGTCCGGAAAAAATGGTGCTGTTGTGTGCTAAGCACTATGATGTTACAGACTTTGCTTCTAAATCACTGGTCTACCATTAGAATACACGTCACACATTCTACACCTTATACACACACACACACACTTCCCCTACATATACTCTTTGCTTTAATAAATTTCTTGTTTTTATTTGTTGAAGCGAGAGTTGTCAAGTATGTTATGTTGGGGAAGAATGAGAGGGGGCATGATCCAGGGGTGAGTAAGAGTGAGAGGAAGGTGTCTTCAGATTGAGGGAATGTGTGGACGGAGTCTGCTGGATTTCTCCAGAATAGAGATATTGAATTAAAACAAATGTGGGTGTTGATTCTCTTCACTCCAGGGACGGCACTAAAGTGGTAAAGAAGTACAAGTAACTAATACGACATTCATTCTTTACACACACACGACATTTACAACAGATCCATCTGTATAGATGAGCACTTCGGGGCTATCTGAGTGTTGATAGATGAGCGCGTTGACCTCTGCATTGACAGCGGCAGGGTTCTGCTCTCTGCACCATCTGTCGAGTGTGATAATGCAAGAGAAAGTGCACTTAAAAGCCGGAGGCATCGTTACCCATTCCTTGCCGTAGTTGATACTGGTAAAACTGCAGACCTGTCTGACATCTTCCGCCCGACCCATCCATGATTTGCCCCACTTTAGCCTGTCGCCCTTTTCTCTGAATATAGCATCCTGCAGAGGGTGCTGCTCATCTGCACTTAGTTTTAAGTATGCACGAGCTCTCCAGATCTTGATCCTGTGGTTCATTGTCGGGAAATCAGGGAGCTATCTCATCGCTACACAGCTGGTGTCTCTTGTGCAGCCCAAAATGATGCGCATGGCTTCGTTTTGTACCTTTTCAAGTCTTCCAATCTGTGTAGGGCTGACAGTGAGGATGGCCAGGGCATACTCGATGGGTGAAAGCACCAGTCCTTGGAGCAGAAGTATTAGCAGTCTTTGCTCGATATTGGCAGTCGCCATGACTCTCATTGCTGACAAACCTTTTCGAGCTTTCGTTATGACATAATCGACATGATATCTGAAAGACAGGCTACGATCAAGCCTCACGCCAAGATATGTCATTGATTGGGTTCTACTCAAAAAACTCCAATCCATTCTTACTGCCGGCAGGTCTGTGTTCACAGTATGGTTGTTTAGGGACGTTATCATTCCTATTGAAATGTCGCTTTCCTATAATTATTAGGTCACATAGTTACAGAGGTGAATCATTGAATACTGGAACTATTAGTGTTGGAACTCTTCGCTGGCGAACTGAGAATATTGAACTATGGCTCTAATTTCTTGAAATTTTGGAATCTCCATTCAAATTATTCAATTAATGCATCTAATTGGGCTTTGTATTTTTCAGTCATTTCACCAGAAATGGTTTCTTGTTTCAGCAAAGGGAAGTGACAAAATCTTTTTTCTTGCGTGTCTGGAGAACAGTGAGAGTTTTGCCTGAAATGATTTTACATATACATACAATTCATGTGCAAACACACCACTGCCCTGAAGTTTGACATTCAGTTCATTTAACTTTTCAATAATTTCAATGGCAAACATAAAGTCTAACTTCCACTCTTTATTTACAATGTTAGTATTAAAGTCACATGCAATGCCCTTCATCTCTAGGAACATCACTATTTCTTCTCTGAGGTCCCACACTCGCCTCAACACCTTGCCGAGACTCAGCCATCGAACACTGGTGTGGTTCACGACATCGGAATGTTCAGTTTCCAAATCGTCAAGTAATGACTTGAACTGTCTGTGATTAAGTCCTCTTGATCTGATGAGGTTGATGACACTGACAACTGGGTCAATAACATGCTTGATATTCAAAACAGTTTTACACAGACCTTCTTGGTGAATCACACAGTGAAGTGGTAATAATGTGTGGTCTGGAGGTCCGTCAGTTGTAACACTTGCCATCTTGTTCCAAACCAACCCAGTTCTTTCAATCCAGTTAGTAACAGCATTGAATATATCATGGCCTGTGGTTGTGTCTTTGAATGACTCAACACTCAGTAAATCTTCATTGAGTTTGAAAGAAGTGTTTATTCAACGTATAAATATCAATAATTGGGCAGTATCATGTACATCGGCACTCTCATCCAATGCAAGAGAGTACCACAAAAATTGTTTACTTGCATCTTGAAGTTTATGCATCAAATTGTCACTGATCTTGTCAACACGTCTGACCACAGTTCTCCTTTATAAAGTAATGTTGTCAAATCTGTTGTTGTTTTTTGTGTGTGTTCTGGACACATAATGTTTGCTGCATCTAGCAAACATTCCTTGATGAACTCGCCATCAGAAAATGGCTTGTTCTGTTTTACAATTATGTGTGACAGCACAAGACTAGCTTCAGTTGCGGCATCTTAAATTGAAGACTGTTTAGTGAAAATGCTGTTTCTCCAAATTTTTCACCAACGCAAGGCATTTCCTTTCCTTCTCGTTAAATTGTATCCGAAATCGGAATGTTTTGCTTGATAATGTCTTTTTAGATTGTACTCATTGAAGACAGCCACTGACTCACAACAAGAAAACTGATTTGCTACCAACTTTTATAAAACAGTACTTAGTTGTCCATTCATCATTAAAAACACGGCATTCATCTTCAATCTTACGTTTGTTATTGACACTCATCATAACGGTACATGAAATTCTGTAAACTTCAACAACATAACTTAAAAACGAATTTAAAATTTTTATTTTTAAATGCCCTCGCGGGCCGCATAAAATCACTTGGAGAGACTTTGCTTTCTTTTGGATAACCATCTTGCTTCCAGACATATTCCGTCCACTAATTAAAAAAGGGCTAGTGTTTGAAGATTGATTACTCATTATGTTTACGTTTGAAAATTACAAAGAAGAATAAGATATTTGCCGATCTTCAGTCCTTTTGTTTGCTGTTAAGTTTTCCTGCTTCAAGTTTGTTGAAAGAATGTCACACCCTGGACACCTTATCGGTTAAATGGTTTTGATTGAAGTTCGTTAAGACATTCTTCAGCAACATGACCTTGAGGTATTGTAACAAGCTACGTGGAGGGTCCCAAATAGCCCTATCACAATATTTCAAAATTATTCTCTTTATAGCCCTGGCTGGGATAGGTCTTTACCTGCCAACCCTCCTCCGTTTTCCCCGGACTCACTGTCACTCTTTCTTTCGACCTAAGGACCTATTTCCTGCCGTGTTCTTCTGGCTGATCCATATATATAACACAGTGCTCGTTGGAATAAACTAAAAATTGATTTATTAAATCAATACAGGACAGCACAGAAAAACAACAAGGCAGTTAACACAGAAAGTTCTAAACAGACATAACACAGATAAAGTTCAGGCACAGAGCCTCAGGTTGCCATAGTCACAGACCCAGCTTCATATACTGTCCGATCTGTCCACATACATCTCACCACGTGTGCCAGAATCTCCTTCCTTCCCGGTACTTGGGTGTAAGTTCAACAGGCTTCTGTAGAATCAAATCCACTGGTTTTTGAGGACTTCCATTGAATTATGGTTTCCCATAATGAGAATTGTTCATGGAATTAACCTAGATAGGTGTCTTTCAATGTCCGGTACAAAATGAGTATGCCGGATAATCATGCGTAGACTCAGCCTAGAAATCAACTGCTCTCGGTCCTATGTCACTGAAAGGACCCGAGATGCACCATTACTGCAAATGGTCATTTTCTCATGGTATGCAGGATAATCATGCGTAGACTCAGCCCAGAATTCACCGGCTCTCGGGCCTATGTCATTTCCTCAAGATATGCCCTTGCCTCTCTCTCAGAGTTAGGCACACCATGTGTGATATGGCTAATACATTGACCTGGCTTCATCAGACGTATTTGGCTCTAGCCTAGAAGCTGTGTGGATACTGTCCGATTTAGTCACGTCCAACCAAAGAGGACCCTGGAGATGACAAATAATATTGAGCGACTGGGCGGACTCATGCATCACACAATCCTGAGGACCAATAGGGTCTCAGTTAATATATTTGACATATAGGATCACTACCCAATACGATACCCGAATGAATGGGCCTGACCTGTCAGGTAGCCCCTGGATTGGCTACGTCCGGGCTTGAGTAGACCTCCAGCTTGTAGATGTCAGGTTGTCCACCCTAGGAACGTTTTGTTTACAAGACACACTTTCCACACTCATACCAAGCCTTTATTATTATTGGGCACATTCATTTCCATGCTTTCCTCTCACTTGCAAACCATGCCTTTCTCACAACCAAGATCTTGTGGTGTGGTGCGCCCAGTAATCTGTGTGTTTCTCCCCGTTAACCAAATATAGTATAGTAGTGGGGTTATATGGCACGCCGTGTAGTTCCCCATTCCCAGCAAGAATAGGAAAGAAGATACGACCCCTCCCGGCCGCCGCTCTCGACTGAGCTGTCGCCCCAATGTACCGGCATTGCCCTGCACAAGCCATAGTGTAGATGAGTTCCGGTTCTCTCAGTGAGATAGAAGAGTCCATTATCCTCCCGACATCATCCTATCGAGTGATAGACGAACGAGATAGTCCTGTGGCTAGCCTCTTCTGGCTCAAGAAGATAGATCATAGATTACCATAGCTATCCAATGATGATATTTCACAGAAAGATGACAATATGCCCAATTCAAGCCGTAGAAAGAAAGATAGCAACAGCTCATCTGACGCCACGAACAAATGAAATCCTCTGTGGAGATATATTGTTCAGATTCACTTCCCCGGCTATTCCCAGAACAAAACACCTAGTTAGATTGCCAACGGTCAACCAACTCTTCATTTGTTATGATTGGCTTTTCGCCAAGTCATCCTCCCCCTTGAGACAAAATACATTTATAAGTCCAGGTCTGGCTGGACCACCCACAACTCAAGTATTACCTTTCCACTACCTCAGTAGTCTGTTGCACCTCTGTCGTAATCTTTAAATCACTTGACATGCTGCAACTATCAAACGGTAGGTGTTGGCACGGCCATCAATTGACCAGCAGCTGCACCAGTGCACATTTGACGCAAGGCGCTCCAACGGGTCTACCCGAAAGGAAAGACAAATATATACTCGCTCCATGTAAAGATTGTGGTATGAAGATAACCCAAAGAAGCATCTTTCCTGGAGATTTGAGCGAACAAGAGAACTGAGAGTTTCCGAAAGCCGCTTCCCCCTGTTTACCCAAAATAAAAGAATGCATAAGGACATGGGCCACTGGCGTTTCGCTACAGGTATGTCCCCAGGCTAAACACGAGAAACATTTGACATTCCTTCTGTATGACTCGTATTTATTCCTCCTCTTATTAATGAGTTCTTTCAAATATGTTGCATATTCCGGGTGACGGTCACACATTTCCGATGAGATGTGATTTAGCCTGCAATGTGGACATTGTGTGAAATGACCCTTTCTAGGCCTGTCTGATTCTCTATGTGTGTTCTGATACGGTCTTCTGTTTCTGTGTTGTGCAGACCTGTCACTTTTACCATACTCTCTTTGGCTCTCTACTTTTGCACTTGCACCTATCACGAGTTCTGGTTGTGTGCTGTCCGCAAATACCTCACGGTGTGCATTATAGTATGACTCACCCCTAGCTTCCATCTCAGGTATTGATTTACACTTTAGTGCATTCGTTCTCTAACAAAAATTTAGAAAATGCTGAAGGAATTGATGATACAATTTTGTCTCTAATGATTAGATCTTCTAATCTCTGATAATTTTTTTCAATTTTAGCTGCTGAAGTCCATTTGGTGAATATATCTCGGACTAAGCAGAGGTAATCAGAGAACGTTTGAGCCGGTTTTGGGCTCAACTTACTGAATTGTTCTCTGTAACCTGCCTCATCTAACATAAAATGTGCCATAATCTTAGATTTCAGATAATGGTAATCTTTTCTGAGGTCTTTGGGGATGGTTTCAATTACTTTAAGAGGTTCCCCTGACAAACTCCTCATGTACACAATATTCCATTCAGACAGTGGAACTTGATAATGTTCCATTAAAGTTTCAAAATTTTGGGTAAAAGCTGCAATGCAGTCACCCGAGGTATAATTACGTACAATACCTTGATATTTCTTGTACTGGTTTTCTTTCTCCAGTCTTTCAGATTTCTTAGACTCTTTGTTAATGGCAGTCTCAGTGTCAAGTTGTTTCATCTTCAACTGTAACTCCAGTTCTTCTCTCTTACTCTGAGCTGCTATTTCTGCCTTCTTCAGCTCACTATCTATCTCAGCTTGCTTTGTCTTTGAAGTCAGTTCTGCTTGTTTTAAAGCTGTGTCTAATTCGGCTTGCTTTAAGGCTGTGTCTGCCTCTACTTGTTTGGCAGCCATTTCTGCCTGCTTTAATGCTCTTTCAGCCGCTCTTTCATCGCGTTCATTAGCTTTCTCCAGTCCTAGTAGGTATTCAGAGTATTTCTGCTCACTCCACTGTGTTAATTCATCACCATGTAACTGTAATTTTATCCCCATATCAATGAAATCAAATAATGAAGACATGATGGACAATGTCAATGAAATACCAGCCACACAAAATATGTTATAAGTGGTTAGTAAAGAACAATTTACAATCGATTTCTATTGACGATGCGTGCGTAAAATTGCATAGTTAAAGTATGTGAAAAGAAAAAATATACTCAAGTGCCCTGGATGCGGTGAAGAATGGTTGGAAATCGGGCTAGGAACTGTAGGGTCGTTACTTCAAAACCACGAATGACCTATACGGCAAGGTTTCGGATGGTACGGAAAAACCTGATTTGTTTTTGGAGAGAAATAAATTAATGTCTATTTGTTGGTGTGTGCCTGCTTGTCACTAAGTATTGATTAGGTTTGTATGGCGTTGAGTGTAGTTGTAGGTCGTAAGTTTGTCTGTCAACAATTTTTTTTTTTCAAAACAAGTTACTTTCTTTCCAAACACTTTTCGCGTTCCACAACTCAATGCACAAAGACAATCTACACTTATGTTAACACTTTACAACATTGATGACACATCACTTACATCAAGATAACATTCAGTAAGGACATAGACATCAAGTTTACAAGATGGCGACAAGGTCAAAATGGCGACAAGATCACAATGTCGACAAGGTCAAAACGGTGACAAGTTTCACAAATCACAAATGTTTGACACGGTTACAAAATCAAACAATATGTATGCATTGTACGTTTACAAATAGTCTTACACATGTTTAAACAATGTAGTTAATAATGAAAATGAGCTTTCCACGATCACATTTACATGTACTATAAAGTTTGACAAAAATTTCACGTTTACAAACTCTAGTTTTAAATCGTTAATCACTAAAACACGTTCATATCAAAGCCGGACGAATGCCACCACGTCCACACATGTCAGGGTCTTAAACTTGGCTCGCTAACCTAACAGTGTGAGACAGTACAAATACAACGTGATTTGACGTAAGACTCAACGACACATCGTTCAATGGATTTATTCACACATTAAATACGGAACGATGTTCACAACAAGATATATACTGGATGTTTCAATATACACTTACACAATACAGCTCACAACGTCTCACTCTCAAGATGTCCAGACACTCGACTTTCAGCACAGATACCACACAACGCCTTTCTCTCTTCACACGTCTGTCCGAGTCGAAGTCCCCAAGCTGTCTGCCGCTAACTCGCAACTCGCCTCTCACCTCAGGTGACGTCACGAGGCATGCGTGCGTTTAGCGTCGTCCTTGCTTGACCGCTGGTCGCTTGTCAGCCAGCAGTCTTGCAGGCCGGTAACCACTATTCGCCTGGCGGCGTAACGAAGTTACGGCGTCCCTTCTGGGAGCTAAGTCGCCTGGCGGGCGTAACGATGTCACTGCATCTCTGTCTCCTTTCTGGACTCTGACACGGACATATAATCAGATTGCTACTGGAACTATTAGTGTTGGAACTCTTCGCTGGCTGCTGAGGATGGGGACGGAGCGCTTATGGGAATGTCCCATAATGCTGTGATGTCGGTTCCTAAACCAATCAATCAATCAATCAATCAATTACCCCTGCACATATTCAACACCTGACAAAACCAACAACGTTCTATCCTTAATAAAATGAGCGGCTTATTATTTAGCCGTTGCTCTGTATACATCTGACCATGTCCGTACTGGACGATGGCTGAACGCAGACTGCTCTTTTTGGACTCGCCTCAGAAGCGAGTTCCGTATTCACGCTTTGTGAAAAGTATCCACTTTTCACGATCCCAGTGTCCAATTCCTGAACTCGGCCATAACCTTTGCCCTGCTATAATTTAACTTATGGCAGTATCCCTTTGAACACAATTCCAGAACGTAATCCATGGAAAGAGGAACATAGACTATCACTACAAATCCAGACAAGAGTGAAAGGAATATTTAACAAAGGAGAACAGAACAGTGTACAACATAGAACAGCCACTGTTAGTTTCCTTGATGAAGAATACAGACCTCTGGATCCGAGTCTACACAGATGGGTCAGCACAAAATGCTGTTCGAAATGGAGGAGAGGGAGTGTACATAGAATACCCAGAGTACCAACAGGAAAGTATTGCCATAACTATGAAGCTGAAATTTAGGCAATCAAGATAGCAACAGAGAAATTACTTACTAAATAGCAGCCATTATACACAGCCTGTGGTGCTATTGACAGATGCAATTTCAGTACTCGAGGCGCTCCTGTCTGGGAAATTGCCAGTACTAAGGACACTACTTTCTGAACTTGGCAGCCAGCGTAAGGTCACCACCGTACAGTGGATACCATCTCACTGTGGAGTAGCCGGAAACGAGAGAGCTGATCGAATAACCTGATGTGTCCGTTACATACCACCAAAAAGAAAAGAATGATCAAATCAGTCAGAAAGCCACCAAAACCTGCTCAAGACGACTACCACGTTATGAACAGACCAA
The DNA here is from genome assembly GCA_014155875.1 of Cepaea nemoralis. Taxonomy (NCBI): domain Eukaryota; kingdom Metazoa; phylum Mollusca; class Gastropoda; order Stylommatophora; family Helicidae; genus Cepaea; species Cepaea nemoralis. The sequence continues at coordinate 554,678 of JACEFZ010027486.1, forward strand.
AAGAAATCATTATCCTGCGCCCCAGAACAGAACACAATAGATTACGCATTCTCATGTATACACAATTAAAGACTGTTGAATCAGATATGTGCACCTGTGGATTGGCACCACACACAGCAGACGAAATACTCCAAGACTGCCCAAATTACAACATACCTAGGCAAACAATCTGACCTAGAGAAACGACAGTGAAAGATAAACTAAAAAAAGACAGTGAAATTTATACAAGAGACAACATTGCAGTTACCGACATATGTCAAGCGGACGAAAGAAGAAGAGGAAGTCTCCTGATGTGTTCTCAATGTACAGTGAACATTAAATGAGATCTACATAAAACATGTTATGGATCCTGGTTGGTGGACATACTATAAATAACTTATACTATGCTGATGACACCGTCTTGATAGCAACAAGTCAGAAGGATCTACTGTAAATGATAAATACAGTGGTTGTCATCATCATCATCAAGTGCCCTGCCAGCTAGCGTAGGCGTTCATGGCTCTCCACATATCTCGGTCTTTGGTGTTCTGGATCAACACTGCTGATGGAGTTCCTCCATGCCGCCGTCTCAATCCATCCAGCATCATTTCTCTTGGTCTGCCTCTGCCTCTCTTCCCCTCAATATTCGTCTAAGGAACCACATCTCTGTTGCTTCTAATTTCTTCTTTATTTGTTCACTTACATTCCAAGGTTCACTGCTATACAGCAAAACTAGTTCTACGTAGCATTTCAGCACTCTCTTTCTTACATTAATTGACAGTGACTTATTGCATAAGATACTCTTCATTTTCTGAAATGCCCCCGGGAAGGTTAACCAGGTCAACAAATGCCCGCAGAAGTCGGGTGTGTCGGCCTAACCGCGCAAGAATGCAGCACTGCTGTAAACAGGCACAACGCAATCACGTCCGAAAAAAAGTCCGGATGAACGCTGAAGAAGAAGAAGATTTTCCGAAATGCGGCCTTTGATTGCCCTATTCTGCTCTTAATCTCTGTTGTATATCTTCCATCTGATGTTATAAATGCCACTAGGTATATAAAATTATCCACTTGGTTAAGAATTGTCCCTTCACTTTCTATTTCACATTGTGGTGTTATTTTCTTTGATATCACTGTCAAAGACTCAAGTATAGAGGAGGAATACCACCCTGAATGAGTGGTCTACCTCAAGTAGATTAGAGGTAACCCAGTGCCCCTACATGAGGGCAGGGTAGGTGATAGGAAGGGGAACTAGTAATTAGTTCTCTCATGAGACAGGGAGGTGTCAACCAGAGAGTTAGCACTCTGGTCACGGCATGGTCACGGCAACGTGAAACTAGAGTGTAACTCAAGAGAGGCCACTACTCGAGCGTGCTGAATGAGGCCGCACGCAAAAACCGTAGTGCGCCCCAAGTCCGTCCGCGTACGGTGTAAACAGCACGCGGAGTAGAATCAGACGGGACACAGACTTCATAGTGATAGCATCGCTTAGCGATGCTTGTTTCGTTAGCCGAGTAGATAGATTAGCGATAGGGTTAGGAAACGACTAGTGATAGGAAGTTCTGTGCATTTATTCTTGTGTGATTTGTTAGCGACTGTTTGTTGTACATTGATGTGATGCAAAGAGCCAGTGGCAATAAAATGTGTAACCAATTCCTCTCGTACGACTAGCAAGTCTTTTGTGTGGTGCGAGAGAAGTATCCTAGAATGCCTGTGACAGCGGTTGCTGACAGGCTAGGATAAAGTGGTGTCAGAAGTGTGGCTTGAACAATTGTTTAAGCTAAAACACTCACCCACGGCTCTAAATTAGTATTACGGCTAGATAATCACAGGGTTTAATTTACGTTAGTGACAATGGCGTGTGCAGACAGAACAAAGTGCGAGCTGTGCCCATCGTGACCAAGTTATGTTTATTTATGCTTACTGAATTATTTTGTGATTATGAACATATTTTCTTCTAATTTGTAAGTATTATTGTTATACTTTTGTATCATTTATTTATGTAATTACTTATTTATTTACCAGTAGTTGTCAAATATGATTCATGGCGGAGCGATACACAAAACTGAGCCGAGAACAAAATCGATTTTTCCAATCTAAAAATAGCGCTGCGCCTCTGACGTATCGCGACTGACAAACAGCTGTGTTACGCCAGTTGCAGTCAGCGACTGATTGTTTACGAATCGCAAAGCGGCTGCTCGCCTGAATCGTTGACTTATATCAAATATTATTTGTTTATATTAGTTATTTATTGAATATATTTATTTATTTCAACATTATTATCACCTTTATATTTATTTCAAAGCATTTATTTATTTATTTATATATTTTTTTCTATTTCTTGCCGTCGCGATGGCACTACTTTGGCTATGCAAATGAGACGCAGTCTGCACAACACTTCCATAGATTAAACAGTTAGAGTTACTGAAGGCAAAAGACGTTAGAACGAAGACAGGACAGTGACATTTAATATTAATTAAACCACATTATATTTTCCTGGGGCATGTAATTGTAATAAATTGTCTAGACTTATATATCGTTTACGAGTGGTTAATTGTTGATGCTCTTGAAAACCAGGAAGAACAACAGCTGGTCATAAGCATCATTCAAGCTGTGTATGGTATTACCAGACGAATGAACTTGAGGTGCCAAACAAGTGTACATGATTGATCTGGAATTTGAAGATGAGTATACCCAAATGATTTTGCATGCAATATGATTAATAATGCATCTCTTTTTCAGCGTGTGATGTATTAGCATAATTTTGGTGATCTGTTTTTCAGGTTATAAACTAAGAGTATAGTTTTTTTTTCGTACTCAGGGATTTAATAACCTAACATATCTAATATAAATAAGTTAATAAATATTTAAGTGCCTATCAAATCTAGTTAATCTCCCAACAACATGGCAACTTTAGCTGATGTCATAAAAGCAGGCAAGGAATTACAATACACAGGAAAGGACTTAGAGCAATATGCTGATAAAAAATTTAAGGAAGCAAAAGACGCTGAGAGAGATGAACGTGCACGAGAAAGACAACACCAGATAGAATTAGCAGAGATAAAACACAAAGAGGCACAATTGGCGGAAGAAACCAAACAGAAGCAGTTGGAACATGATAAAGAGATTAAACAGAAGCAATTAGATCAAGATAAGGAAATCAAACAGAAGGAATTAGAATTAAAACAAAGAGAGATAGATGAAATGGCAAGAGTGAAAGAAAAACAAATACAGGTAGAATCAGAGACACAGTTAAAGATGAAAGGTATGGATGTAGATTCACACTTAGAGATCTCTGCTACAAAACTAAAAAGTCAGCAAGAAGAAAATAAATTTAATAAGTACAAAAACATTATCAAACCATTTTGTAAAGAAGATTCCATATCAGCCTGGACAGAAAATGTCGAATACCAATTTAAATACCACCAAGTACCAATCGATATGTGGGCCATGATCTACATGAAGAACTTAAGTGGAGAGCCCCTTAAAGTGATAGAATCAATACCAACTGATCTTAGATCTAACTATCAGTACATCCACGATAGGATAATGTAACATTTCTTACTTGATGCCCCTGGGTATCAAGTACAGTTTTCAAATTTAAAACCTAAGCCAAGCGAGACCTTTATCGATTATGTCTCAAATGTACAAAGCGTACTAAATAGATGGCTTAGTGCATCAAAAATAGGAAAGGATTTTGACAAACTTAAAAATTTAATAGCCATGGATAACGTCATATCCACTATACCATCTCCTTTCGCCAAATTCCTGCAGCAGTCAGACATTGAGACCATAGAACAATTTGAAAAGAAAGGCTCTGCATATTTTTCCTCAAATAGAGATATTTTCAAGACATCAAATAGCGACTCTGAAATAGTTTCTTTTGTGAAGGACCAACCTAAAAGCTATCAGAGCAACACAAAACCATTTCATAGAGTCGACAAGAAAGATAAGAAAGTGTCGAAATGTGTCTATTGTCAACTTCTTCATGATACTTATTCTATGTGTGATAAATCACCAAACTATCCGTCACATCTTGAGATGGTCATTAAGAAACAACAAAACAAAAGAACTGCATACAGGCGTGCAGTCAAATGCTTCTTCTGTTCTAGCTACGGGCACTATTCAAATAAGTGCCTGGGCCGCCAAAGAATGAAGGCCAACAATGCTATTTTGATTGATACATCTTCTGACAGTGGTAGTGAGACTGAGTGTGATATCGAGAATGTATTACCTTTTAATCAATCTGAAGATGTTTGTTGTGTAAGCGATGTATTAAGCTTTGACAATTGTGAAAGATGTCACCAATTTCATGCAGACGGCAAACTTACATGTGGACATATTGTAACATCCTCCTTGGAGAATGCAAATGCAGCTGTAGCCTCCAGAGGCAATCTATTGTTTCACTCTGCAATGGTCAATGAGAAGCCATGCCTATGTTTGCTTGACAGTGGGAGCTCTATTATTGGTGTTAAAAAGGAACTTATTAATCCAAAGGACTATACTGGTGACTCTGTAAGATGCCGTACTTTTTCTGGTAACATAGAAACCTATCCTCTGGCAAGAGCCCGTAGAAACACCCCGTTCCTTTCTGGTACCTTTACTTGTGCAATACTAGACAACCCTTGTACTGATTTAATTCTTGGGTGTCTACCCCAGCTAAGGCACTGCACAGATGAAGAAATATCCGCCTGGGAGGAGGAAAATGGACTAACTCCAGTGAACAGTGCAGATATCCTCAAACATCACAGCCCCAACAAAGGTGCTAGAACCAGTAGTCTTGAACCAGATCAAGACATACTGCTTTTACTTCCAGACAAACAGAATTTATTATTGACCTCATGGCAAGGGCCATTCAAAGTGGTACGAAAAATTTCGGATGTCGATTATGAAATATCGATAAACGGACACTTAAACATATTTCATATCAACATGTTGAAACCCTATTTTTCACGACAAGAGACAGAATTAGTGACAGACGAACACAATGCACCCACACCTATGGATGAGACGACAGACGTACACAACGCATCTACACTAGTTAGCGAGACTGGCAAATCCGACGAGATGCATACACTTAGTGAGATTACAGAAAACGCACTTAGCACCACAACCGTACTGAATCAGGTAGACGACGACGGGATGGAACTACCCGTTCCAATTGTGGACAAGACTGCTACATTAGATTGTATACGATTAGAAACGGGACTGACAGAAGAACACCGACGACAGATGATAGAATTTGTGACTGAATATAAGGACATATTTTCCGACATTCCAGGTAGGACGGACAGGATCGAGCACTCCATCATTCTTTCGGACTCGAAGGCTATCAAATGCAGGCCGTACTCTATCCCACTTAGCTAAAGAGAAAATCTAAATAAGGAAATTCTTAATTTAGAAGCTAGTGAGATCATTCAAAAATCTACATCTGAGTACTCCTTTCCAATCGTCCTGGTCAAGAAAAAAGACTCCACCATTCGTCTTTGTGTGGACTATAGAAAACTCAACAATGTCACTAAGATCGACGCAGAACCAATTCCTTCCTGCGAAGATCTTATTCTAGATATGTCCACCTCCAAAATCTTCTCTAAATTAGACCTTACCAAGGGATATTGGCAGGTCCCTATGAAAACTCAATCTATACATCTTACTGCTTTCTCAACACCTCTAGGCCTTTACGAGTGGCGATTTCTTCCTTTCGGACTTCGTAATGCTCCTGCCACTTTCGTACGCTTAACTAGAGATTTGCTACATGGAGTGACGAATACAGTGACCTATATAGATGATATTTGTGTCCATACAGAGGGCTGGACAACACACTTACTGAAACTAAGACATGTCTTCGATAGGTTGCGACTCTTCGGTCTCACTGTCAAACCGAGCAAAGTCGAATTGGGCCTACAAGAAATTGATTTTTTGGGTCATGTCATTTCACAAGGACAACTGAAAACTGACAATAGAATTATTACCAAAATTATGAACCTGACCATGCCTACAACAAAGAAGCAGGTCAGGAGCCTTTTGGGTTTAGTAAATTATTATAGCAAGTTCATACCGAACTTAGCTGAAATTACAAGTGTATTTTCAAATGTTTTAAAAGCATCAGTAAAATTGGATGTCAAAGATGCATTATTAATTTCTGCATTGTCAAAATTGAAAATTCTATTTAGTAATGTACCAATCCTCCGCTTGCCTAATCCTAGGCTCGTTTATTATCTTAGGACAGATGCCAGCAGGATTTCCATCGCTGCAGTACTAGGCCAGCTTTATGATGGCATCTTCCATCCGATTTGCTACGTGAGCCGCAAGATCACACCGGCTGAGTCCAGATATTCCATATCAGAGTTGGAAGCCCTAAGCGTCATCTATTCGGTGAGGAAGTTGCATAGATTTCTGGCGGGTAATCACTTTGTAGTCTAGACTGACAACTCCCCGATCACGGTCATACAAAGTGGGGTACATCGGAATGACCGCATCTACAGGTGGTCGTTAATATTACAGAATTATACTTTTAGTATAGAGCATATTAAGGGTAGGGACAACATCCTTGCTGATACCCTTAGTCGACCATCTGAGGTAGAAATACCTGATATTCCACACGAGTAGGTAGTTTAAGAATTGTGAAGTTAGTACACTTTAAAAGATATCCTGTGTAGATTATACTATTGATTATATACACATCAGGATCAGAACTGTGTGCTAAGAACAGTGAACTACCATGTGTCCGTAGACAGCAAAATGACAACTGTGCGCCAAGAACAAGGAAATCACCGTGTGTACATAGACAGCTCGTTACTTACTATGCTCCATTTGTGCTCCAGTGAATCACCTGTGTTACTCATATCAGAACAGTGTCAGAACATTGTGAAATAACAATAACACGAAATAACACGAAGATACTTGTCTACGACACCAGCGGACTCAACGAGTGTAAGAATACCCATAAGACACAAGTATGACTGTGTAGTGTAGATAGCATACCCAGGATAAGTGTGTATATATAAACTATGCCAACGAAAGCAATTTCCATACGTTATGGCAACCACTAACCTGAGGTAAATAGACATCATGTATATATACTTATTGTGATATGTAATATAACGGTTTTATGATAGTGTTAAATTATAGTTAGATTAGTTACTTTAATAAAGAGTTAGATTAGATTTAGGAATAGAATAGATTTTTTTTGTAGTTTAGATAAATCATTAATTTACCCACTTACTTAGCATAAAACTAGATTAGGATAGTACTTTAAACTTAATAACAGCGAATTAAAGATTAGTATAAAAATAGGAAGATATGAACAACACCATGTAGTCATTTAATTTCATTTTATTTCATTCCATCTTTATGAACACTTTAACAACTTCATCATTTAGAACTAAAAATAGGTTACACTTTAAAGGATAAAAGGATTAGACTTATCAACATACATCATCTATACCATGTAGTTTTAAAAAATATCCATTATATTTTTTCATTTAAACATTAAAAACATTATTTAGAATTTTTGTTACATTTTACAAAACCCATTTCATAAAGATACATAACTCATCTCACATCTTTTTAATTTTTTTTTAGATAGTTAGATTACTTCCCTTAAATTAGATAAATTTTGTACAACAAAATAGAATATAGATAGTTAGAGAATTAGTATTAGTATTTATATAGAATATAGTTTTAATAATATCAGGGTACAATCTATCAACCCTATTTCATCCATGTAAATATTTTGTAAATACATGACTCGTGCAGTAACTTAAGCACAGTCATGAAGCTCAACTCTTTTCAAACTGAGCTAAACTTGTACAGTGTCACTTCAAGGTTTTTAAATAATTGTGAGAATGAAAGATGTGTGACAGAAGTGTGAAAGTGAGAGAAAATGGTAAATATACAATGGAGAGTGAAGGCAGCCAGCGGATTTTTTTCTGCCGCTCAGCGCGACTTTTTATTATTTGTCTGCGTCAGGCGTTTGTTTTCAATGTTGTAATGTGCTGTCTTAAATGTTTTGTGTGTAGTTTATAGTAAACCTTAGATAGAGTATTTTAAGTCTCATAAGACGGGAACGTAGTCACGAATTAGTGTTATACACTTGTTTGTGGCCATATTTAACCGAATTATGGCACTTGAAAACTAACTTGCATACATAGTTATAGACAGACACACATGTTAGAAGTTAAATTATATTATTAGTTAGATTCAAACACGCAAACAACCAGGAAAACACACATGTAAGGCACATACATTTTTTTTTAGAACAAAGGGATATAACTTCGGGTCAGGGGACACAATAGACAACGAACCACTAACTTAACAGTGGAAGATAACTTTACACGCGGAAGCGAGATAGGTAAAGCCTGTCGCACACAGCTTGTGCAAGGGTTGTTTAATATTATATGGGGGACATGAAGCAATTCATGTGTTGACCCTAAGAAAGTCAACTTTGTATGGGTAGTGAGTTAATTTACTATTTGAGGGCAGGTCTTATAAGACAACGGTCCGGTTCAGACAAACCTCTAATTATATAATATTGCGATTGAGAAGAGGGCTCACGCCAACCTGACAAGTTTGTGGCGATCAGCAGTAGCCAAGTAAAGTGATACTACACGGTGACAATAGTCAGTAGAGGTCTATTGAGATACCCAGAACCAAGTTATCAGGAGTCTTTGACAAAAATTAGATACACTAATTTTTAGCAACCTCTTGCGTCACAACCATGAGTCAAAGTTTGTAACGCAACACAGGAGGGGAGGGTGTGTGTCAAAGACTCAAGTATAGAGGAGGAATACCACCCTGAATGAGTGGTCTACCTCAAGTAGATTAGAGGTAACCCAGTGCCCCTACATGAGGGCAGGGTAGGTGATAGGAAGGGGAACTAGTAATTAGTTCTCATGAGACACGGAGGTGTCAACCAGAGAGTTAGCACTCTGGTCACGGCATGATCACGGCAACGTGAAACTAGAGTGTAACTCAAGAGAGGCCACTACTCGAGCGTGCTGAATGAGGCCGCACGCAAAAACCGTAGTGCGCCCCAAGTCCGTCCGCGTACGGTGTAAACAGCACGCGGAGTAGAATCAGACGGGACACAGACTTCATAGTGATAGCATCGCTTAGCGATGCTTGTTTCGTTAGCCGAGTAGATAGATTAGCGATAGGGTTAGGAAACGACTAGTGATAGGAAGTTCTGTGCATTTATTCTTGTGTGATTTGTTAGCGACTGTTTGTTGTACATTGATGTGATGCAAAGAGCCAGTGGCAATAAAATGTGTAACCAATTCCTCTCGTGCGAGAGAAGTATCCTAGAATGCCTGTGACAGCGGTTGCTTTGTTACTGTTTTCTTGATATTCAAGGGTAGTCCTTTCCTTGTACTGTCTGTTACTACAATGCCCAGCAATTTTTGTAGGTCTGTTGATTTATCTGCTACCAATACTGTGTCATCTGCATAGCGTATATTATTTATATTATATCCTCCAACTAGTATTCCTGGGGTCTCTTTGATCTCTCTCATTATTACTTCGCTATATAGGGAGACGAGATCTGGTGACAAGACACACCCCTGTCGTACTCCTAGCTTTATCTGTTCGTAACTACCCTCATTATTTCCCATTTTAATTGCTGCTACTTGGTTCCAGTAAATATTCTTTATTATTCTTAACTCTTTCCCATCAATGTTTATATCTTCCAACATTTTAATCAATTCATCATGTTTTACTTTATCAAATGCCTTAATATAATCTATAAAGCACAAATATATGTCTTTCTGTTTCTCTATTGACCTTTCTCTTAGTGTCCGTAATGTATATATTGCACTGTTTGTGCCCTTTCCCTCCACAAATCCATATTGTTCTTCACTAATTTCCATTTTTATATTCTTTCTGGTTCCTCTCATTATGCTTCTGAGTAGAAGTTTAGTGATATGGTTTATGAGGTTAATTGTACGAAAATCATCACATTCAATTGCTCCTGGTCTTTTTGGTATAGCTATAAGTACAGATTTCAGCACATCACTGGGTAAATATCCACTGCTGTAAATATCATTCAACATTTTGGTTAATATATCTATTCCAAATTCTCCCAATACTTCTAATTCTTCTATTGTGATTTCATCTGGCCCAACTGTTTTTCCTTTCTTCATATGTTTTACAGCGTCAGCTACTTCTTTTTTTTTTTAAAAGAATAGGTGAACCTTCTAAGTTACTTTCTTCTGTTAATTCTTCCCTTTCTCCATCATATAATTCTGTTATATACTAATTCCACCTCTTCATTATAGCACCTTCCTCCAATAATATCTTTCCTGTTGTTGATTTCAAACACCCATGAGCTCACTGATTTGTCTGTGCATAATTTTTGTGTCTTTAATGAAATTTAATAAGATCAGAAATGAAGAACTCAGGGCTAAAGTGGGGGTTATAGCTGCACTAGATTTTATTAGAAAGCAGCAAGTCAAATAGTTTGGCCATGCAAGTAGGTTACCAACTATCAGTATACCACAACAAGCAATGATGTACAGACCAGAGGGAAGCAGAGGAAGAGGCCGACCACGTAAACGATGGACGCAGGGAATAACAAGAGTCCATGGGAATATCGATACATGAAGCCCATAAGCGGGCACTCTCACGATGTTTATACTTCACCTCGACACCGCAAGGTACAAGAGGAACATGATGAGACGAGATGAGATGAGATGAGATGAAATTTAATTCATATTTTTTTTTTTTGCACTACTCGTTTAACCAACTTTCTTTTGTCTTCACACATTTATCTTGTCTTTCCTTATTTATCTTAGCGTATTCTTGATTGTCATTTTTACCCTGTTTTCTTTTGTCCATCAGCTTTAAGATTTCTTGATTCATCCATTTTTTCTTAGCTGTTTGGCTTTTCTCCGGAAATATTTCTTTGGTAGTTTGATGAATAGAGTCCCTGAACAGTGGTTGTAGAACGTGGGAAAAAATGGGCTTTTGGTTTGAATAATAGAAAACAGAAGTCATGATGATATCAAAGAAACAGATTATGCCTATATGTGCTTTTAAAGTAAATGACGTTATTTTGGAACAAGTGTAGAAATTCTGACATCTATGCACATGGTTAACATCAGATGGAAGATACATCACTGAGATAAAGAACCCAATTGGACAAGCAAAGACTGCATTCTATCAAATGAAGAACGTTTTATGCAATAAGTCATTGTCCATGGAAGTTAGAAAAAGAGTTCTCGCATGTTACATAGAACCAATTTTAATATACGGCTGAAAATCCTGAACAATTAGTAAACAGGGTAAAAGTCCCTTTAAGCCTTGGAGATGCAGTTTTATAGAATAATGATGAAAACTAATTGGACAGCCAAAATGAGCATTCCGGACATTTTGAGGGAAGCTGTGCCGCAAAGACTACTTACCACAAATGTCAGTAAGAGGCAATCATCGTTTTCTGGCTACATGAGAAGACTTAAAATGGGACATGTTGGACAACTGGAAAGATTTGTGGAATGAGTGACAGAGGACGACAGTGTTAAAAAATTCTTGACAGTCTTGTGTAATGGTACGGAAGGATGTCAGCACACGAACTGATCCATGCCATCGAAGATCGCAATTTGTGGAGAGGCATGATCGCCCACTCCTTCCGGCATGGCACTGGATAATGATAATTATTTTTGAAGTTTAGAAAAAGATTTTGATTTTCACTGTGCCTTTTGAGAAACATGATAAACGCTTCTAATCCGTTTACACTATTTGGGTTTTTAATAATTATTTCATAGGGAAGTGTGCACAAAATTCTAATTGGTGGACTTATGCAGCAGTCTTGTCAGAATGCAGAGATCAGTGGGGTTCTAGTGACTTTCCGTTCACACCTTTTCCATGCCAGGTGGATTATATGAGTAAATTCGTCACATGTCTACAGAAGGTAATTCTAGGAAATCATTTTAGTAGTGCATTACATTGTTTTAATTTACGACGCAGGTTAATGTGCTGGTCAAGTCTTAGAAAACAATTGTAGTAGTAACCGAGGGATTAATATACTAGTCATGATTTGAGACATAGCTTCTCAAACCCTGCTAATGCTAAGGCAAAGCATTGTTTATATATGTAAATAATTGACATCTATACGCTGTATGGCAACTGGCAATGCGAAGGTAACTAATTAAGCGACCATTTTCCATGCTTTGAATCGTTTTGAGTATGTAATGCCAGCCCCAGGTTTGTATAGACCAATCAACGCTCAGTGTGTGATATGGTCAGTATTGTGCCAACCACCTTTACTTTCAGAAAATGTCCTGGTACCCATTTAAGAGTGGATTGGCCTGAGAACTCAGATCAATTTGTAAAAATCTCTTAGTTATTGTTCTCTCCTTATACAAGTATATAAACTCGTTCACGGTTGATTGGATTTACAGCTCAAGTTTAGGATGCTGTGACATAGCTTCATCAAAATGCCTTTCTCAGCATGGCTCGATAGCAAGATCAGTCTCACGATGATATTTTAAATAACTCGCGCTGCATTCCTACCGAGACAATTAATATCAAAAGGGGAAATGGGGAGTAAGAGGTTAATTAAGGCGTTGAGGGATTATGGAGAGAAATGTCTGTGCAGACAGGGATTGTAAACTGAGCCAGGACAAATTGATGGTCAACATCACGCCCATTGACTGACCTGTTAAAGAGTACTGACTATGCAATGTACAATTGCCAGTAGTGCTTTTGTTCCCTCTGTGTTTTAGGAATAAGCCGGGGGAAGAAAAACGCTGCCCGTGGATTCAATTAGTAGAGTACTGAAATGTTATTTTAGTATATAACACTTGTGTAAGGAATGATCAAATACTGATTATTTGTGTCTTGTAGGACATGGTCATTGGTTTTCCTGTCTGTCCATGGTATTCATTGCATTTTCCTCAGAAACCACATTTCCACAGCCATTAGACGTTTTTTCAGCTTGTCTGCTCATTGACCACTCTTCACATCCATACAAAAGTGCAGACTCTATGTAGCACCTCCACACTCTTTTTCTCCTAGCAATTGACATCTTTTTATTGATCAGTATATTGTTCATCTTGCAAAAGGCTACCTTCGCCATGACAATTCTTGTTCTAATTTCTACAAGGCATCTCCCATCAGATGTTATGACTGTTCCGAGATAATAGTACCGATTCACTTGTTTAAGAATATACCCATTTACTTGTATATTACATTGTGGTATTTCCTTCTTCCTGGCGACGACCATAATATATGTCTTCTTACAATTTAATTCTATCCCCCATTTGTTCACTGTGTGCGACAACCGCATCTACTAAATGTTGCAGATCCTGCTCTTTGTCTGCAATGAATACTGTATCATCCGCATATCTACTGTTACTGATGTTACGTCCCTTAATGATGACTCCTTTCATATCTTCTACATTTCTGAATATATTTTCACTGTAGAGGGGAAAAACATCTGGAGCCATTACACATCCATGTTTCACACCTCTCTTAAATGGCTGATATTGACCTACATATGTTTTTCAAAATTCTATGGTCTTTCCCATCAATTTGTAGATCTGCAAGCATCTTTATCATGTTGACATGTCTTACTTTATCGAAAGCCTTTGGGTAGTAAATTAAGCAAAAAATGTTGGTCTTTGTTTACTTCTATAGAACGTTCAATTAATGTTCTCAGCAAATCCATCCATCATGTGTCATGCCGGTAAGCGTGGGCGGTCATGTTTCGCCATTTCATTCGATCACCGGGTCGTGGATCAGCTTATTGTTCTTGTCTCGGCCATGCCACGTGGTCAAGCCATCCAGGTATTTACTTCTCTGTCTTCCCCTTGTTTTCTTTCCCTCGATCTTGCCAGTTGTCACCAAGTTCTCTAATTTATTTCTTCTCATAATATATCCAAATATGTTGACGGTCTACGTCTATGTTTTATATCAGGTTACTCGCTCATGCACCGTTATGCCTAAAGTATCTGCAATGTTCAGTGTTCATCTCCATGTTGTCTCTTCCTCCAAGACCCATGTCTTCTATCAGTGTTTATTCTAAGCCACTGTCACATTTTCAATGGCCAAGGTATCTCAGTTTCCCATTCTTGGAGCTGTTTATGAGTCATTTTTCAATGGCCAAGGTATCTCAGTTTCCCATTCTTTAAGCTGTTTATGAGTCAGTTTTCAATGGCCAAGGTATCTCAGTTTCCCATTCATTAAGCTGTTTATGAGACAGTTTTCAATGGCCAGGGTATCTCAGTTTCCCATTCATGAAGCTGTTTATGAGTCAGTTTTCAATGGCCAAGGTATCTCAGTTTCCCATTCATGAAGCTGTTTATGAGTCAGTTTTCAATGGCCAAGGTATCTCAGTTTCCCATTCATGAAGCTGTTTATGAGACAGTTTTCAATGGCCAAGGTATCTCAGTTTCCCATTCATGAAGCTGTTTATGAGACAGTTTTCAATGGCCAAGGTATCTCAGTTTCCCATTCATGAAGCTGTTTATGAGACAGTTTTCAATGGCCAAGGTATCGCAGTTTCCCATTCATGAAGCTGTTTATGAGACAGTTTCCAATGGCCAAGGTATCTCTGTTTCCCATTCTTGAAGCTGTTTATGAGTCAGTTTTCAATGGCCAAGGGATCTAAGTTTCCCGTTCTTGAAGCTGTTTATGAGTCATTTTTCAATGGCCAAGGTATCTCAGTTTCCCATTCTTGAAGCTGTTTATGAGTCAGTTTTCAATGGCCAAGGTATCTCAGTTTCCCATTCATGAAGCTGTTTATGAGTCAGATTTCAATGGCCAAGGTATCTCAGTTTCCCATTCTTGAAGCTGTTTATGAGTCAGTTTTCAATGGCCAAGGTATCTCAGTTTCCCATTCTTGAAGCTGTTTATGAGACAGTTTTCAATGGCCAAGGTATCTCAGTTTCCCATTCATGAAGCTGTTTATGAGTCAGTTTTCAATGGCCAAGGTATCTCAGTTTCCCATTCATGAAGCTGTTTATGAGTCAGTTTTCAATGGCCAAGGTATCTCAGTTTCCCATTCATGAAGCTGTTTATGAGACAGTTTTCAATGGCCAAGGTATCTCAGTTTCCCATTCATGAAGCTGTTTATGAGACAGTTTTCAATGGCCAAGGTATCTCAGTTTCCCATTCATGAAGCTGTTTATGAGACAGTTTTCAATGGCCAAGGTATCTCAGTTTCCCATTCATGAAGCTGTTATGAGACAGTTTCCAATGGCCAAGGTATCTCAGTTTCCCATTCATGAAGCTGTTTATGAGACAGTTTTCAATGGCCAAGGTATCTCAGTTTCCCATTCATGAAGCTGTTTATTAGTCAGTTTTCAATGGCCAAGGTATCTCAGTTTCCCATTCATGAAGCTGATTATGAGTCAGTTTTCAATGGTCAAGGTATCTCAGTTTCCCATTCATGAAGCTGTTTATGAGACAGTTTTCAATGGCCAAGGTATCTCAGTTTCCCTTTCATGAAGCTGTTTATGAGACAATTTTCAATGGCTAAGGTATCTCAGTTTCCCATTCATGAAGCTGTTTATGAGACAGTTTTCAATGGCCAAGGTATCTCAGTTTCCCATTCATGAAGCTGTTTATGAGACAGTTTTCAATGGCCAAGGTATCTCAGTTTCCCATTCATGAAGCTGTTTATGAGACAGTTTTCAATGGCCAAGGTATCTTAGTTTCCCATTCATGAAGCTGTTTATGAGTCAGTTTTCAATGGCCAAAGTATCTCTGTTTCCCATTCATGAAGCTGTTTATGAATCAGTTTTATTCGATATTTTGTTCTCATAGAATGTCAGTATTTGTCTTCTTCTTGATCCACTATGTACTCACATTTAAGGATGACGTATAGTCTTCTAATCAACAATAGATCAGATATTTATCTTACGACAAATAGCCGAGAAAAATTAGGAATATAAAAGAGATCTCCATAAAATTGTTGTGGATTTAAAAAGGCTTATGATAGTGCCCATAGGAATAGTCTATGGAATGCTATACGGGAATTTGGAATACTAAGGAAGTTAATCAACATGACCAGACTATGCTTGGAAGATACTTATAATATAGTAACATATAAAGGCAGGAAATCAGACCCTTTCCAAATAACATCTGGCTTGAAACAGGGTGATGCACTTCGCCGCTCCTTTTCAATCTGGCTCTAGAGAAAGTTGTAAGGAAGGTAAAGGAGGAATGTGCTATTGGAGGAACATCCAGACTGCTTGGTTATGCAGATGATATAGATATTATAGGGGAAAATGAACAAAAGACATCGGAAATATTGACTCACCGGCCTTCTCAACAATTAGGACTGGTTATCAACCAAGATAAGACATGACATAAGCCTGGGTCATTGACATTGAGTTGAGTGACCGGGCATGAGAAAGAATGGAGATGAAAGTGGGAGACAGTAAAGTGACTGACCTGGCTATGAAAAAACAGCCAGTCCTGAGAAATAAAATAGTGAGGGTAGATGAAAAACCCCTAGGGTGGATGGGGCGAGAGATAGTGTATTTGCGTGTGAAGTCAAGGGACTTCATGGAGTTGAGTTTGAGATACCGGGGGAGTCGGTAGTCCACGGAGAACGGTGTTGTGTTGTTCTCCTAGTTGTGAAGACAGGCCTGAACCAGAGTGGGTTCTATAGTGAGTGAAGGCCTGAACCCAGAGTGGGTGAATAGTTAGTGTAAACTAAGACCCAGTGTGTGGGTGTATTGTGTGAGGTCCAGCGGTGGATAGGAGCTGGATTACCTGTCTTGTGGATTTGATATGAAGCAGGCTTGAGAAGCATTGATGTGTGCTGGTTAAATTGTGAGGAGGATATTTATATTCTATGGATTACATTATTTCTGGATGTATAAACATGTTCCGTCTGTCCGTCTTATTTCTGTAATAAAGGATTATGTGCGCCAACTGAATCTTGTTTCATGACTGGTGAAGGTGCACTTCTGGGGTGAGTTGGATTAAGAGACAGTTAGATAGCTCAATTGACACACCATGAGTATCGTTACCTAGACAACGACCATCACACGACAATATCATGAACATATCATCGTAAGAACTTCGTGATATTATCATCAAGAACGACGTGTGACATCTGGGGTCTCTCCTGGCAAGGACGACGGGGATATATTGATTATTTGGAAGGCTACGTACGGTCAAGAACAATATATACATTGGTGTCATTCTGAGATATTTGTGGGCTCTTCGCTGAAAGAGAGGAGTTATTATCTGTGACTTCGTTCCATCAAACTAGTCAGCGCGCGGGGAAAATACGCGGCAGAAATCACAAGCGAACAGTCAGTTCACGTCAAGTTCACTACAGGTGAATTGGATACCAACCATATCGCTGAAGCGAGAGGGGGTGTCAGAGATTTAACGCAGCACAGATCAACCGGCAGAGTCGACTACGATGACAGGGGTAGTCACTAGTCAAAACAGCACAGAGGAAATGTCGCGTGGACAGTGAGGTGTTTGCAACAAGAGCGGTCAGTCCTAGTGTGTGTGTGTTTGACAGGACAGGATTGAAGACAGCGAGCAATTTCGTCACAACATCCTGTGCGTGGTGAGAATTTTGTGTGTGTGTGTGTGCGAGGGAACGCACTGTGTTGTCGCAAGTTGACTGGTCAAGATTTTTCGACGCAGTTAATAGGACGGGTGGAGACACCAGCGTCCAGGTACGGGGGAGAGTTACGTTAACCCTACCACAGCCGTGCTGGGGCAGAAGTGGAAAGTGTTTGTGTATGGCGGAAAAGTTCCGGGCAGTTTACAGACAGATTAAGTGTGATTTTCCACGAAGTTAAAAAGAGCAGCCGTGTCGGGGCTGAGAAGGTTGTGTGGAAATATTTACGGAGGATTTTTCCACTGATTGTGATAAAGATGCACTGATGTACAGACGGAGGTACTGACTGAGGTTGACTGCGAAGGTCAAGGTCAGGGACAGTGGACATTTACTAAAAATTTTCCACAGGAGATCTGGATAAACAAGTTGTTTTGAAAGAAAGCCAGACTTGATGTTTCGTCTTTGTTCAAGCCCTTTGTTATCATTATTCTGTTATGAGCAAACAGTTTTAACGTCTTTGGTTGCAAAACGGATTTAAAGCGCTGGATAATTTTACTGCCATTCGTTGGTTTAACCTTTTCGGCAACAGTGAAGCCATACCATCACTTCAAAGCAACAGCGACGACACAGTTAAACATTCATTGACTTTAAAGGTATTTTCGTCTCCCCAAAACGCATCAGAACACTAATTCATTGTGGGAAGCTAACGTCGTAATCTTTTCAAAACAATAACTGACAGACATTTCTAGGCGATTTTCGGAGACTATTGAAAACAAAATAAGGACTTTTATGAGATTTCACCATCGCATTGTTGTCGGCTACTTTGTTTTTGTTTCTCTTGCTCTCATCGTCCTAAGTATTGTTGTTGTGCGTTACGTAATTATTTGTATGTGGTCCAGTGGTCGTAATAAGTAGGATATTTTTGCATTGTTTCGCGACGTACGGGAGACAAAGCAAAGAGAAATTGTCTAGGTACACATTGTATGTTGTTGAGAGGCAGCTGACGAGTCAGTTTGTTTTGTGCGGTTGAGCATTGGGTCGTCTCGACTTTATACACGGTGTCCAAGTGTCTATCGTCAGATCTATGTACATTATTCATTTTATATTTGTTCTTTTTACTGTTTTCTTCTTTCGTTATATTTACATATGATATTTGTTGTGGTCGGATATATGTTATTATTGTGATCTTTCGTCATGTCTGCTGTCTAGTGGTCTTTGTCAGTTTATATTTATATATTACGCGCACTGTGGGTGTCCCTACACAAGCTTGTGGTTGTTACTGTAGTTTATTTCTTTGTGATCACCGTCTCCGTGTACTTGGCTTGTGAGTCTAACGTTTTTATAGAAAACACTTAGTGTTATCATTCCATTTGTTTGTATATGTATTTATATGTATGTTTAACAATATTTCAAGAAATGTTATACAACTATTTGTTATAGATATATGCCAGGGAGCATAGGTGATATTTCCCCTCACTACCTAGTGCTTATAGAGTGACTGGGTGAGTACAGAGTGATATTTTAGCACTACGAATTTACGTACACAGGGAGTGCTGGTGTACTTAGGGAAGTGACACAAAGACTAACAGCAGAGTCTTCAAATTTATAGTTGGCTGACAGACAGCAACGTGTCCACAAGTACAAGATGCCTACTTTAATGGAATATATTGAAGCAGGTGAACGAATAGGCCTGAAAGGTAAAGAGTTACAGGAGTATGCCGAAGCAAAAGAACAGAAACAGATTGAAAGAGACCAAAGACAAGCTGAAAGAGAACAGAGACAGGAAGAAAAGGTAGCTGAAGACAAGCGTCTACAGGAAGTGAAATTAGCTGAAATGGAAAAAAAGCGTCTACAGGAAGAGAAAGAGACACAAGTGAAACTAGCTGAAATGGAAAACTAGCGTCTACTGGAAGTAAAGTTAGCTGAAATAGAAAACAAGCGTCTACAGGAAGAGAAAGAGACACACATGAAAATGGAAATTGAGAAAGAGAAGATCAAGTGTCAGATGCAAACTGAAATCGAGTTAAGAAAACTAGAACTATCTTCGAAGGGTCAAAGTGAGGAAAGCAGAAGACCGTCGCAGTCGTCACAGAGATTAAAACTGCCATATTTTACAGACCGGGACCAACTTGAAAATTATTTGGCCAGGTTCGAGGCATCAGCCAAAGCGTTAGGTATTCCAGAGAAGGAGTATGCGATGCGACTTGGCGAGTTTCTTACGGGTAAGGCACTAGACACCATGTTCAATTTACCTGTAGAAGAAAGAAACAACTACACTATCTTACGTCAACGTTTGCTGACAAAGTTCCAACTAACTGAACATGGATATAGAACAAAGTTTAGACAGTTAGTGCCAGAGACAAATCAAGATTTCACAGACTTTGTTAACACAGTAAAGAACACATTTAACAAATGGATGGAGCTCGCAGAAGTAGGGAAAGATTTTAATAAATTAGTAGATTTAGTGTTAAGAGACAAAGTATTAGCTTCATGTAATACCAATTTAGTGGCTTTCTTTGAGGAACGTAAGCCAAAGGACATAGACACAATGTCTCAGGGCAAAACTACATGACTGCACATCCTAACGTATCTATTGGGAAACTAATGAGTGAGGAAATAGTCTGTGCAGCGTACACTAAACAGGACCAGAATCCAGTCATCAGACCAAGGGCGAAAAGTGTGGATTCAGCACAGAAAGGTGAGCAGCAAGAACTTCAAGATAATGGTTTCCGAGGAAACAATGTTGGTAGAGTAGGACGGTACCCATATAGAAGAGGGAACTTCCAGAGACGTCCAAATTATGCCGGATGTTGGAATTGTGGGAGCTGGAGACACAAGGCAGCGGAGTGTGACGTGCAGCCAGCCAGTGAGCCAACAAGTAACGCAAGGAAGGAGATCACTTGTTTCAAATGTGGAAGGAAGGGGCATTTCAGCCATCAATGTAGGATGAGAGAAACAGAGCACTCAAATGCAGCGCAAGTAATTGAGACGCTGAACAATGAAGATTGTAGTGGGTGCAAACCTCTTTTTGAAAAAGACAGTCAGCCAGTCCTAATATGTGGTCATACAGTGAAAGCAGGATCAGCAGTGCATGAAGGAGGAAGTCTGAAGCTGCATCAGGGATTTGTCAATGATAGACCAGCATTAACAATTAGGGATTCCGGATGTACGTCTATCGGAGTGAGGAAAAGTTTAATAGATCCCTCGGATTATACAGGGAAAAAGATTAGATGCATAACATTCAACGGCACAGTAGAGTTCTACCCATTAGCCATAATAACAGTAAAAACACCATATATCACTGGAAGAGTGACAGCGTGTGTTTTGGACTCACCAGTGGCTGATTTGATCATAGGAAATGTTGTAGGAGTTAAAGATTGTACAGAAGAGGAAGTAGTTTATTGGGACCAAAAATATAGTGTAAGCAGTAATGAGGTAGTTACCACAAGAGAACCTAAATTAGAGAGTATAGCTGAGGTAGAAGAGGCACTTGAAGTAGACACAGGAACTCAGGACAAGGATAGTACAGCTGAGCAGATGAGAATGGATCCCAAATATAGTGCTAGTGGCTCCCAGAGACAAGATACTACTCTGAACAAATGTTCCCAAGGGTGTAGGAGAGTAGAACATAGGCAGTCAAAGAAAGGTAGATGGTGCTTCGAGAGGAAGAACAATGTTCTCACTCGCAGGTTTTCAGATAGCAGAACTGCACGTGGGCAAGGAGCAGTACCTTTAGCACATAGAGACCGATATACTAGAACAGCTCAGGATAGTGCATGTGCAGGGCACATAGGCATAAGGCGTATGCAGCAGAAAGCAAGGTGCCAGGTATATGTGCCAAGATTGAATAAAGAGTTCAGACTAAACAGAGACTCAAGTGTAACGGTGCAATATGCAGATAGGAAAGTTGAGTCAGGTCAAAAGAGTGTTCGCGACATTACTGACCCAGGGCTAGGGATAGCAAACAGATGTTGTAATTGTAGAGGTACCATGAGTCATTGGGTACATGAAAGGGAGACACAGCATCGACAGGAATCAGAGGAGGGTTAATGCAAGAACAGAACCACCTGATATAGGGTCGGTACACAAATAGTATTGTGTGGTCGTGAAGTAGTAAGAGACCTGTGGGTACATAAGTATAATGCTTTCCTATGATGTATTATTATTATGTGATGTATTAGTTCATGCATTGATACACAAGATAGAAAGATGGTTGTATTTATGTGTGACGAATATAGGAGTGTACTATGAGCATTTGATGTATTATGTAGTGTGGTAGCTAGAGTAAGGTGCAGCCATACTTAGGGCTACCCAGGCAATATGTCTGGGTCACATAGTTTAAGTAAGTTTTAGTCTCCCAATATTTGAAAACGAAGTTTTCTTTTAAGAGGGGGGGGTGATGACATAAGCCTGGGTCATTGACAGTGAGTTGAGTGACCGGGCATGAGAAAGAATGGAGATGAAAGTGGGAGACAGTAAAGTGACTGACCTGGCTATGAGAAAACAGCCAGTCCTGAGAAATAAAATAGTGAGGGTAGAGGAAAAACCCCTAGGGTGGATGGGGCGAGAGATAGTGTATTTGTGTATAAAGTCAAGGGACTTCAGGGAGTTGAGTTGGAGATACCGGAGGAGTCGGTAGTCCACGGAGAACGGTTTTGTGTTGTTCTCCTAGTTGTGAAGACAGGCCGGAACCAGCGTGGGTTCTATAGTGAGTGAGGGCCTGAACCCAGAGTGGGTGATATAGTTAGTGTAAACTAAGACCCAGTGTGTGGGTGTATTGTGTGAGGTCCAGCGGTGGATAGGAGCTAGATTACCTGTCTTGTGGATTTGATATGAAGCAGGCTTGAGAAGCCAGTGATGTGTGCTGGTTAAATTGTGAGGAGGATATTTATATTCTATGGATTACATTATTTCTGGATGTATAAACATGTTCCGTCTGTCCGTCTTATTTCTGGAATAATTGATTATGGGCGCCAATTCAATCTTGTTTCATGACTGGTGAAGGTGCACTTCTGGGGTGAGTTGGATTAAGAGACAGTTAGATAGCTCAATTGACACACCATGAACATCGTTACCTAGACAACGACCATCACACGACAATATCAAGCAAAGATCATCAAGAACATTGAACTTATCATAAAGAACGATGTGTGACAGACAGACTATATGGTAATTTCAAGAGAGGAACGACTACAAACTCTGGCCACATACAAATAGATAATATAACCATTAAAAGAACGGAAACATACAAATACCTGGGTACAATCTTCAATTGCTCCAACATAATAAGGGAAGAAATACAAGCTAGAATCAACTCTGGAAATAAGATGTACAACACTACAACATCTGCTAAAATCAAATGCACTATCTCATAACACCAAGGTCACAATATACAAAACACTGATCAGACCAGTTGTGCTGTATGGCTCTGAAACCTGGAGTACAGCTAAAGGAGACGAAGCCTTGTTACAAACCTTTGAGAACAAAGTCTTAAGACGCATCTTTGGGCCCATTAAGGATACACAAAGTGGAGAGTGGAAAAGAAGAAGCAACAAAGACATTTATGATCTGTTTAAGTCCCCGCTAATTACTGGTATCATGAAGGCTAATAGACTGCAATGGCTGGGGCATATAGAAAGAATGGAAGATAATAGGAAAACAAAGCTCGCTTACACTCAGGAAATAAATGACCGTAGACCCCAAGGTAGACCAAGAAGACGGCGGAGAGATAATATACATACAGACTTACAAGCACTTGGAATCAGCGACTGGCAAGAGAAGGTCAACCAGAGAGACGAATGGAGACGGCTTGTGTCTGCAGCAAAGAACCTCAATGGCTCGGAATGCTGAAGAAGAAGAAGAAGAAGAAGTATAGTCTTATGGTGTTCATTTCGTTGAACAGATGATATCGGAGTCTGTAATAACGGGTACTGTGAGGCCGCAATCGTGGGTAAAGCTTGGATGTATCGCATACACATCGCCGAGATGCCCTTTGTGTAGCTCAAAGACCACCCGCGCAGCTTCATTCTGTATGCGCTTAGTTTCACAAGCTGGCTCTGTGACACTGTGAGCAGTCCCAATCCACACTCAGTAGATGAGAGAATCAGATGTTAATAGAGTGTAAACAACATTCTTTGCTCCGGGTTCATTGCTGCTATAATTTTCAGCGCACCAAGTCCCTATCTGGATCTTATACAATTTTTCCTGCAAGATCCATGAACGACAGACGTTTGCCGTAGGTGATTCCTAGGCACCTAGTCTTTTCTCCCCCTCTCTCTCTCTCTCTCTCTCTCTCTCTCTCTCTCTCTCTCTCTCTCTCTCTCTCTCTCTCCCTCTCTCTCTCTCTCTCTCCTCTCTCTCTCTCTCTCCCTCTCTCTCTCTCTCTCTCTCTCTCTCTCTCTCTCTCTCTCTCTCTCTCTCTCTGTTAACATTATCATTCATTGTGAGACCTTGGGCGTTAGCTTTAGTAATCCTATTGTCCAGAGAGCACCATAACACAGACGTTTTATCCAGGTTAATGACATTACCCATCTCTGTACATCAGTGATAATTTTTGACTGTCCTCTCAACTCTTGCGCTATTTGCATCCTGAATCTGAATCTACTGCGGTATGAGGTCAATAATTTGATTTTCTCTGAGCAATCATTGTATAATTGTGTTGTGCTTCTTATATCATGCTGGTCTTAGAGTCGTTTATTGTATGACTAATTGCATCCATGCCTGCGATAATTGAGTTGAAGCCTGTTGACAGAAAAGTGGAGGAAATATTGCCAACCCAATCAGTCTGTGTATGTTTATATGCGCTGTGCTGATTCATGCCTAATTACATCCTAATACAGCTCTCCGCAAATGTGAAGTTCTGGTACCGGTTTACCACAATCCGATGGTTTCTCTTATGGAGAAGAGTGTTTGTCTCTGGATGGTGAATTCTAAAGCAATTAACCTGCACTCAGTAGGGTTACTCTCCGCCTAGGTTCATGCACCCTGGAGGCGTGTATCATTACCTCCAGATTACCACAAGGGTCTGCAATCTCGCCTGTGCTATTTAATGTTTACACCAGTGAGATTGCAAGCATTGAAGCACCAGAGATTGGAAGGATATTGACATTTGCAGATGTTGTCCTTTCATATAGATAGGGGAGAGAAAGGGTCAGAAAACAACCAGCTAATCAAACTGAATCTTTATGTATTGCCCAGCGTCTATTTCAGTAATTCCTTCGTTCTCCTTGAACCTATTGGCCTTCTTGTTTGCAGTATTTTTCACTGTATTTTAATTGGTCTGAATTTATATAATTTGTGCCTTGTGGGTGTGTGTATGTGTGTGTGTGTATATATATGTGTGTGTGTGTGTGTGTGGGGGGGGGGGTGTTTTGCGTTCGCTCGCTCGCTTTGAACTCAACGTATACGCACTACTACTTCCAGTGCATTGGTTTGTATTTGCGTGTGGATTAGCTTTCCCTATTACCAGTGTCATCAAGGCGAACCCATTCGACTACTGAGGTACTTGTATATAATTTACGTCCCAAGTCAAGGACGAGAAAGTCAACATTTTAGTCCAGTGTAGGGGTTGAACGCATCACCTCGGCATCGGCACACCGGAAGTCTAAGAGCGAGTGCTCTGATCCATTCTGGCATGCTGACACCCATTATAAGAGTCTTGTAGTGTTGCAGTTAGGGTGTCTTTTCTTCCACTGTTTCTCAAGACTGACCACAGAATGGTAGCATGTTCAGAACATTCCTTTCTTTGGAAAAATCTTTATTGTTGGCGTGATTGTCAATGCTTCTACTCCTGCTTTAAAGTTACTTCAGTATAGTCCAATAACCAGTTGAGTAGTGATTCCAATTGATTTTTGGGGGTAATATATTACCCCTTTTTGCAGCTGTAATTACTGGTATATCTGTACTGATGTGTGTTCATTCAGTCGTTGGGCTTTTGTTTTTCATTCTAATATCTTCTTCTTCTTCGTTTATCCGTAGATCTCCACATTTAAGTCTCTAAAAACGGTCTTTTGTCATTCAAGGCAGGAATATGCTCCTGGCTATTATAGGTTTACTTTTTTTCGCTTTAAACTCAAGCGTAGTAAATCCACCTGCTAATACTACTAATAGTTGCTGCACTAGTGAGTGCACTGAATTTATATATATATATATTGGAGAAATGGATGCATAATTTCTCTTAGAATAATAATTTAGTGTTTTAAATTACTGAAAATTGATCATGTTGTGGAAAATGAGGAGCGCACTGCTTGCCTAAATTAGCTACCAGCAGAAGCGATTCAGTTATGTGCGACTTGGCTTTCTGTGCTCTGACATATTTTGTGAGAGCACCGTTTATTCTAAAGACATGCCTCCGGCAAACGCAAACAAGAAGAGTTCATGAATTCTGAAATAGTGCACTCTAGTCAAACGCCAATATAGCGTCAGTAAAGGACACATGTATATTTGCCTACGCTCATGATTACATTAGCCAACCGTTTATACACTTGAAGTAAAGTCACGTAAAAAGGTAAGTAAAGGCCTCTTACGCACCTCGAGGTGTATTGTGTATATGGTGCTAGTGTCATATGTGTGTGTGCAGATCGGCACTCGACGGGTGGTGTAGTCAATATCACGTCGTCCGACATTATATACATATATATACGAAGACATTTTCTGGTTCGCATTTTAGGCTGGCTCGTCCATTGAGTCAAGGTCAATTTATTAAAACAGTGGTTCTCAACCTTTTTTGGCCCGTGTCCCCCTTCACCATATTTTCAGAACGTCACCCCCCCCCCCTAATCGTATTTCCTACCTAAAATTTTGGCCCGTGCCCCCCTTCACCATATTTTCAGAACGTCATTCCCCCCCCCTTTCGTATTTCCTACCTAAAATCCCCCCTCCCGCCCCTACACAGTATACGTAATAATGGAAGCACATACTAAAACAAGTCTAGACGTCCACATAAAACGTGATTTGTGGGTCTACTTACTTTATAAAATGAATTTTAGAAGGGTGAGACGTACAGAACCGTAAAGTATGAAGGGAAAAACAAGATCAAGTAATCGGTTCTTGTATTAACACGATCTTGAAATAATCTTCATTCCCCCCCCCCCCTGGAAATCCCAAAATTCCCCCCGGGGGGGGGGGGGACTCCCCACCGGTTGAGAACCACTGTATTAAAATACCCGCATCAAAAGCCGCGTACTTCGTGCATATTATCTATAATATTTAACATGACACAGAAATATAGTTCAATGTGCAATGTCACACCACCTGAGCCCTAACCTAATTCATACATCACGCTTTCATATTTAAATTAATTGCCCAAAATTATCTACCCTTTGGGGTCATGTCTATAGATTGGAAGAATAGATACATCATCATTGCCTACAGAGAATGGCGCGGGAGGGAGTGGCCGAAGGATCTGACCGACGCTCAATATTCCGAGGAAAGACCAGACGGACTGCAGCTGGTACTGTTAATATCTGGACTCTTCTGGTTGTTGGAGATGAGGATGGATCGCGTATGGGAAGTACCTCAGAAGGCGAAGTGCATTCTTCTTATGGCGAGGGACACTAGTAATTGGGAAAGTTAATCCGCACGCAGAAATCAGGCAAGTGCACTAGAGGTAGTAGGACATGTATGGACTACGCTTGAGTTCAAGGCGAACGAATGCAAAACAAAAAGAACACACACACACACACACACACACACACACACGCACGCACACACACACACTTTACCTCTCATAATTGGATTCTGTCTTCTTCTACTTCTTTCGTTCGCCTGAAATGTATCTATGCCTGCAATGCTGCCTTAATTCTTACATTATCGTTGTTTTCATATACAGCATAATCTACCTCTCGCATATGGATTGTCTTAATTCTTACATTATCGTTGTATTCATATACATCTCAGGGTACCTCTCTCATTTGGATTGTCTGAATTCTTACATTATCGTTGTTTTCATATACAATATAATTTACCTCTCACTTTTGGATTCTATCTTTATTCTAACATTATCTTTACCTCCATTTACAGTATAATTTACCTCTCACATTGGGAAACTGTCTTTATACTTACATTATCGTTGCTTTCATTTACAGCATAATTTATATTTCACGTATGGATTGTCTCAGTTCTTATACTTTCTTGTTTGCATACACAATGAGGAGAGCCTGGCCGAGTGGTTAAGAACGCCGGGTTCTCCTTCAGGAGACCCACTTTCGAACCCTCGGTAAGATGTGGGATTTTTTTCTGTCTGGGGGAAAAGAACATCCTAACATGAACAGTTCGCGGCGACTGCACTAGCCAGGCGGTCTAAATTCCTCAGGCTCAAAGATTCCCCCCCCCCCCCTGCCATACACTGAAAGGTACTATAAGCAGTGGATGACAGACAGCATATACAGCATAATTTACCTCCCACAACTTAATACTGTCTTCATTCTTACATTATCATCTTTTAAGCAAAGTATTGTCCCTTAAGTTGTTTCTAATGACTGCACATATAGATCAAAGTGAAGAATCGGTCGTAACCAGTATGGGAATGTTCACAGTGTAAAAGCGTTGACTCTTCAAGTTATGTTAATTTTATAGATCAAACTGGCATCAGTTAAGGATAAAGGTTTAAAAGATGAGGATCGTTGCACCTGGTTTTACCCCATCTGGCCGATTTCTGTTCGCAATATGGCAAGTAGTCTGCCGAGAATATCGCATACAAGATTTTGTGTTATACTACGGATCGTCGTAGTAGGATTTCCTGCCGCCGAGCTTCTAGGGAAGTCCCCATAGAAACACGAAGTAAGAGGCCCGTGTTCGCGTTAAATATCCCCCGATAAATGGACACCGGAAAGCGCTGCCCAGGCTCATTCTCAGATTAGAAAGCCTTCCCATTAACTTAGACGTGGAAATGGCCGATAGGATAAGGGCGCTCGCTCTTAAACTTCCGCTGCTGGTTAGGTATTCGATTCAACACCCACACCGGCATTAAGTTGCACTTAAACGTTGCGTTCTCATTCAGAAAGCAATGGCAAGCTACTGAACGTAAAACTACCTAGACGATCAACCAGGCGGTAATCGCAACGTCCTACAAAGGACAAAAACACATTATTTACCCACACATTTATTTATTGCACTAGTGCTTGTGGGAGCCGAGGGGTAGCGTAGTGGCCTTAGGCAATGTGGTCTTTAAAAATGTGGGTCTAGCACCACGTGACCGATGCGCCGTACGGCGTATAAAAGGATTATTTTACATTACCCCATATGGACAACAATCAGCTTCGGATTACTAAGCCTGTTAGGGTAGACCCAGGACTATCATTCTGAGCCGGTGATGTGCCCTACTATAACTTCTCCTTGAAGTTGAACGGGGTAGGGGTAATGGTGAAATCTAAATCGAATATGTGCGATTGTGGTGTTCAAATCCTGGGATGTTCGACGATGCTACTAAGTTAGTGCATTGTACTGAGAACTGCCTTGTGTGACCTGTGAGGAAACTCGAGCATCTGAGGTGATAGTGATCAGTGATAGTGATCTTTGACAAACTAAACCAAACCAAGTTAAACACCGTATACGCTGGTGGTTATGGCATGCATGGGTGTCTTTCATGAGCCCCAGTTGGTGGCTGTAGTACATATGGGTGTCTTTCATGAGTGCCACTTGGTGGCTATAGTACATATGTGTGTCTTTCATGAATGTCACTTGGTGGTTTGCCTGGAGAGAATGGTGCTGCGGGGAGTGGCATGAGGATCTGGCCTACAATTAAAACTCCGAGGAAAGACCAGGCAGACATTTAATTAGAATGCTACTGGACTCTTCTCTGGCTGTTGTAGATTAGGACGGGTCGCGTATAGAAATGTTTCCAATTCTGTAATGTCGGTTATTGACTCAACTCAATTCAACTCAACTTAGTGGCTATGGCATATAAGTGTGTCTTTCATGAATGACACTTACCCGCTAACTTTTATGGATTTACTAGCTGACCCGGCCCGGCTTCGCCCAGACTCTGGTGGGGAGCATCTCATTTAATTCATATAAGTAGTCATATAAGTTCTCTTTCCCGTTACCGACTGTCTGTCTGTCTGTCTGTCTGTCTGTCTGTCTTTCTGTCTGTCTTTCTGTCTGTCTGTCTGATACGGCCCCTCATCGCTCAACTCCTGGTGTGGAGCATCTCATTTAATTCATATAAGTAGTCATATAAGCTCCCGTTCCCGTTCATCTATCTGTCTGTCTGTCTGTCTATATGTCTGTCTGTCTGTCTGTCTGTCTGATCCGGCCCGGCTTCGCCCAGCCCCTGATGGCGAGCATCTCATTTAATTCATATAAGTAGTCATATAAGTTCCCGTTCCCGACTGTCTGTCTATCTGTCTGTCTGTCTGTCTGTCTGTCTGTCTGTCTGTCTGTCTGTCTGTCTGTCTGTCCGTCCCTCCCTCTCTGTCTGTCTGTCTGTCTGCCTGTCTGTCTAATCATTTATTGGTTGCAGTTAGAACAACCTTAGATAAACGAAGACCAACTTACAAAAAGCATTAGAAAGAGCACTTGAAAGATCTTTACATCTTCCCCAACAATTAACTGCCTGTAGACAACTGCAGCGAAAAGGTGGGTCTGTCTATCTATCTGACCCGGCGTGGCTTCGCCCAGCTCCAGGCGGGTAGCGTCTCATTAAATTCATACAACAAAAAAAGTAACTTAAAAGAATGTCCTTCCACACACCATCCATTATTTTTAATGAAAACTCTTTCTAATCACCTGCATGACTACAGTAACTTCTTAAGCATAAAAAGATGAGTTACAATGTTATGCATTGTGCATTATTTTATGAAAACTTTGAAAATGCCTTAAAGATTGTATCATTATTTATTATAACTCATATGCCGGTACATAACTATGGACAAAGAGTTTATAAATCTTTGAAAACGATGACACAATATGACTATAAGTTATACAGAAAAGTTATGCCCCTTGAAATAACTTTTACAGAGTTAAGTCCCCTGAGATATATGAAATTATAATGAAAAATGAAAAATGAAATAATATTGGGTAAGCAGCCGATTTCACACTACAAAAATATGACAGTGGGCTGCGCTGGAATGAAAGGAAGACGTGTAGAAAATTTCATCTCAATCGGATGGGCCGTTCGCGAGCGCATAAAGGACATATGGACATACAGACAGACAGACGGAGATCGCCTTTTATATATAAGATTGCTCTGTACACGATCTATGGTAGGTTGGCTGGTTGGTTGTGAATCATTGGAATACCGTGGGTTTTAATTGTCATGTCCGATGCTTTGACGTCAGATTCCCCTGAGGCTTGAAAAGTGCGTGCATCTATCTGAGAGAAGTTGGAGTAGAGTCCCTCCTCCCCACCTGGTGCTGAAGAAGCATCTATCTGAGCGAGGTTGGTGTAGAGTCCCTCCTCCACACCTGGTGCTGAAGTACCATCTATCTGAGAGAAGTTGGAGTAGAGTCCCTCCTCCCGACCTGGTGCTGAAGTAGCATATCTGAGCGAGGTAGATGTAGAGTCCCTCCTCCCGACCTGGTGCTGAAGTACCATCTATCTGAGCGAAGTTGTTGTAGAGTCCCTCCTCCCGACCTGGTGCTGAAGTACCATCTATCTGAGCGAAGTTGTTGTAGAGTCCCTCCTCCCGACCTGGTGCTGAAGTAACATCTATCTGAGAGAGAGGTTGGTGTAGAGTCCATCCTCCCGACCTGGTGCTGAAGTAACATCTATCTGAGAGAGAGGTTGGTGTAGAGTCCATCCTCCCGACCTGGTGCTGAAGTAACATCTATCTGAGAGAGAGGTTGGTGTAGAGTCCATCCTCCCGACCTGGTGCTGAAGTAGCATCTATCTGAGAGAGAGAGGTTGGTGTAGAGTCCATCCTCCCGACCTGGTGCTGAAGTAACATCTATCTGAGAGAGAGGTTGGTGTAGAGTCCCTCCTCCCGACCTGGTGCTGAAGTAGCATCTATCTGAGAGAGAGGTTGGTGTAGAGTCCATCCTCCCGACCTGGTGCTGAAGTAACATCTATCTGAGAGAGAGGTTGGTGTAGAGTCCCTCCTCCCGACCTGGTGCTGAAGTAGCATCTATCTGAGAGAGAGGTTGGTGTAGAGTTCATCCTCCCGACCTGGTGCTGAAGTAACATCTATCTGAGAGAGAGGTTGGTGTAGAGTCCATCGTCCCGACCTGGTGCTGAAGTAACATCTATCTGAGAGAGGTTGGTGTAGAGTCCATCTACCGTGGTAGACAATCGACATTACTGTGCGAACATGTGTATATTTCAGTTTGAAGGATTTATCTAATTAATTCACGTAAGTTGTGTGATTTCTGCAGGATGTACCTGATGAGATGCAGCGAAATATGCCAGGCAATAAATCGTGTAATGACAATAAACATTCTTTGAACCTTAAAGGGCATTAGGTCAGCTATTTAAGGCCAGTATTTCTGAACGTTCCTGGCTGGAGATCAGCAAATGTGGCCAGGTTTCCCAAATTATTTATTCCCTTTTGTTCTAGTACAGTGGTTCTCATCCTGTTTTGGCCCGTTCCCCCCCCCCCTTCACCATATTTTCAGAACGTCATTCCCCCCCCCCTCCCCCCCCCCTCCAACTTTCCAAAATTGTCAGCCTCAATGCCTATAATAGTGAAAATACTTATTTTCTTCCATAGTTGTACATAACCTTCACATGTAAAGATACATTTTATAGTGTAGTTTTCTACAGTTAATAGCAAATGAATATGCTGAGGATATTAAAACTTAAATAGGAGCATTTTTACATTCGCAATATTTTATTAAAACACCACATTAATCATACTACAATTATCAAACAGTTAAAACGTCAAAGAATTGTAGCTTAATATACGACACCAGGATGCCAGAAAATGCTGCTTCATCAAATAAAACGCTCATTACAAAACCTGGATATTGTAGATTCGTAATTTAAATGAAAATTGTAATCAATGAGAACACTGTGATTGTTTTTCCCGCAGCAATTCTGAAATATGCGGAGGAGTGCTTGAAAGGGCACAACGGAGATCGTTTTCAACATCTAATCTGTTGCGTTGTTTCGTTTTAATTTCTAGCAGAGCTGAAAAGCCTGACTCATAAAGATATGTTGACGCAAATGGAAGCAATGCACGGATTGCTTTTTCTGCCACTTTTGGGTATGAACCGCACATTAAAGGCCAAAATTCCGTGATTGGTTTCTCACTGAACACATCCCTTGCCCCCGAATCATTTTTCAGCTCCAGAAATTCATCTTGACAATCATCAGAAACTTTTTCAACTGATAATTTGAATGGGTTTAGCACCAAATCCAGCTCATCATCGCTAAGTTCAGGAAAATATCGCTTAAATTCATTTTCTAGCGCTGTCAAATGCTGCACAATTTCATTCTTTGCAAATTGTGGAAGTACTTGGTCTTTACCATCAACAACGAGAACGGATGACAGCTTCTCAAACATTGCAACATTTGTCATATTGACCTTTCTTTTCCAGTTTTCCAGCTTGCTCATAAAAGCTCTCAAGGCATCCACAAATTGTATGATATTTGTATTCCTTCCTTGCATCTGAAGATTGAGTTTATTCAACTGCTCAAAAATATCAACTAAATAGGCAAAGCGCATGATCCATTCCTCATCATCCAGCCAGGCGAACAAGTTCATCTTACCCTGAACTTCAAAAAATAATTTGAGCTCGTCTCTCAGCTCATACACTCGCGCAGTTGCATTTCCTCTTGACAGCCATCGAACATTTGTGTGGAAAAGAAGCAAATGGTGGCCTGCATCCATGTCAACGCATAACTGCTTAAAAAAGCCGTGAGTTGAGAGCTCCTCCTTTGATAAAATTCACTATCTGAACGGTTTGATCCAAAACCTTCCCCAAAGGAGCTGGAAGTGTTTTGGAGGCCAGTGCTTGACGATGGATCATGCAATGAATGCCTTTCACTTTTGGGGAACGTTTCTTCACACTAACTTGAAATCCTGATTTGGTCCCCAACATAGCTGGTGCTCCATCTGTACAGCACCCACACATATTATCCCATAAAAGATTTTCTGATTCAAGGAAAGATGAAACCTTTTCCAAAATATCAGAGGCCATGGTAGTTGTTTCAAGAGGAGAACAAAAAAGAAGTTCTTCTTTAAATGATCCTGAATGGACATACCTTGCAAACACGATCAACTGAGAACACGATTCCACATCAGTTGATTCATCAATTTGAATTGAATAGAGCCCAAATGCTGCAGACTTGATCTCTTGCACAACTTGATCCCTGATGTCATTTGCCATATCGCTGATTCTCCTTTGAATAGTGTCGTTTGATAGTGAAACCGCTGCAAGTTTTTTCTCTGATCCATTTCCCAACACAATTTCCACCATCTTGAGACAACAAGGTTTGATCAAAGATTCCCAGATTGTATGTGGTTTTTCCTGCTTCGCTATCTCCAGTGCTACGACATAGGAAGCTTCAGCAACCTTTTGGTTTGTTTCTTGGAATACCCCTGTTAAATCCAGTCTCATCCTTTTGACAGCATTCCCAAGACGTTCAAAATAGGTTTTGTCCTTGTTCTTGTATTGAGGATGAACATTCAACAAATGATTCTTTAACTGTGTCGGTTTCATAGAATCATTTGACAAACTTTTACTACAAATAACACACTGAGGTTGTTCTTCTCCGTTGATGACGATATTTGTGAATCCATAATTCAAATAAGACAGGTCATACTTTCGTTTCTTCACACTCATCATGGGCTTCAGATTCTATAAATATAAAACGATAAAGTCAAGATAAACACACATAAACACCCACAGATGTGTATACACACCCACACATATACGTACACACACACACACAATTATATTGCATATCCTGTTTACAGTACATCGCTGTCAACACCAGCATTTTACTGCTGTTGTTGATGTCTGGGCAAGTTTTATGTTCAGTAGTTTGTCATTGATTTCTGAATGACCGGCTCCAATACCAACAAGCTAAAACCCCAGCACGATGTGGTCTGCTGTTAAATCGGTCACCGCTGGCAAGCCTTTAGGCCACGGAGACGGTGGTATATATCATTGGCACCTTGCCGTCTTGACAGACGATAGTTTGTGCTTTAAAAAGGCATAATAACTTTTAACTATGGCGGTAGCGAGTGTGACTGATAAGGCCAATTTGCGCTGTAAATGTCCGTTCACAGTGGGTGCATGTGAACACGTGGTCATTTCCACCATCATGCACCATCTTACGTCTCAAACGCTTGGTGTGTGACTTTTCTGCAATAATTTTCTCCTTTGACTTTATTCCATTTCTGATATTTGCCCTCCATGCAACACGTTCATCGGCGACTTGCTCCCAATGTGCATTATCAATGCCTGTATCAATCATGTCCCGCTTACACACATCTTTGTATCGTAGTAGAGGCCGACCCTGAGATCTCTTACCCATCTGTAATTCACCAAAAAAGATATATATATATATATATATATATATATATATATATATATATATATATATATATATATATATATATATATATATATATATATATATATATATATATATATATATATATATATCCACGAGTCAACTTACGTCTTAAAAAGACAGTCTCCTTACCTCCGCAAAAATAATAATTTGAAAAGCTGAGACGTGTAGATTCGTAAACAATGGAGGGATCTCGGTAATCGGTTTCTGTTTTAATGCGGTCTTAAAATAATCGGGAAATTTAACATGATGAGTACTCTAAACCTCATTAAAACGGAGAATCAATAACAAAAAACGTAAGTTACCGCAAATAAAATCTCTGGTAAAATACGGCAACCTAAATCATAGAGGCTAGGTAGAAGGAAAAGAACCGTATATTATGGAGGGAAAACAATATCAAGTAATCGGTTCTTGTATTAACGCGATCTTGAAATAACCGGGGGATTTAACGTCACGAGTACGCTTAATATCCCGATCATGTTTTGTGTGGTCCTGAAGCCAATTTGACAATGTCTTCATTCCCCCCCCCCTGGAAACCCTCAAATTCCCCCCTGGGGGGGGGGGGGGAGGTTCCCCACCGGTTGAGAACCACTGTTCTAGTAAATATCTTAACAAAATTATTTAGTTCCCTTTATCCTGGTTAATTACCATATTGATTGCCCTTTGTCCTAGTAATTATTTAACATATTATTTATTGGTCTTTGAATAACGAAGACACAAACCATAGATTGTACGATTTATTGCCTGGCATATTTCACTACATCTCGTCAGGTACATACTGTAACACAACGAAGCGTTGCCGTTCCTGGATATCCTAAGGAGACGTAGAGAAGACGGCACAATTCAAAGATCGGTGTACCGCGAAGAAACATGGACTGGCCAATTCTTAAATTTTCATAGCTTCGCACATGTCCAGTACAAACGGTGCTTAGTACGGACACTGTTTGACCATGCTAGGAAGATATGCACCCAGGGCACACTGACAGAGGAAATGGAAATTCTGAAGAATGTCTTACACTTGAATGAGTACTCCACAAGATTTATAAAGCGACACTGCCAACAGCCAAACCAAAATCAGACGTAACTACAGACTCTAAGCTCAATGTATTTATTCAGCTAACCTTT
Source organism: Cepaea nemoralis (assembly GCA_014155875.1). Lineage (NCBI taxonomy): Eukaryota > Metazoa > Mollusca > Gastropoda > Stylommatophora > Helicidae > Cepaea > Cepaea nemoralis. The sequence continues at coordinate 590,763 of JACEFZ010027486.1, forward strand.
CGAGGGGATGACGTAATGCAATGTCTACAGGACCGGCTCATTACAACAGTCGGCAGAACATTATGTGCTGTAACTCCAGTTATTAGGTACAGAACCACACCTATTCCCACCCAGCAATACACGAATCTACCCCTCTGTACGCCACATCTAATTGCATTTACCAATTCACATGCAGGTGCGAGTCTACATACATCTGCAGAACAGAGCGGCAATTACACAGTAGGTATTGTTGAACACATACGAAACTGGATTGACAAGATACTACACACAAGCGATGGGATCATGGGAAGGCTGACACACCACAATTATAAACTTCCGGCGTCGTCCATGACTTCACGTCATGTCTTTGAACCCGGTCATGTAATTGATAGAGCAGCGCTTTCGCGTGTTTCATACACAAAATAGTCGTTTATTAAAGTTTGCAGAAGCGATAATTATTAATCTACATTGGTCAATTTTGTGCAAACAGAAAGACATGATAGCCATTTTAAAATTGCCATGGTAAACAAATAATATTACTGTGCGAACATGTGTATATTTCAGCATGGAAGACGTATCTAGTGATTTTACTATATGTCATATGACTTCTGCAGTATGTACCTGACGAGATGCAGCGAAATATGCCAGGCAATAAATCGTACAATACATGGTTTGTGTCTTCGTTATTCAAATTCACTACGGGAAAACATTGTTTTTATTTTTCTTTGTTTTAGTAATTATTTTAACATATTCACTTTATGGCTAGCAATAAGTTTAGACATAACCAACACCTAAATGTGACGAGAAAAGGCGGATAAATTGCCCTGTGTCCAGCTGACAATTTTACAGATAATATCAAGATATGACCAGAGTGCAGATTTGCAGAATGTAAAACCACGACACCGAATAGAAACTGCTAGACATCCACTGCCGTCTCCGTGGCGAAGGTTATACGGACGCGGTTCGTAATCCCGCTGACCCGCGTTAGAAGAACAGCTGTGCGTGATATGATAGCACTGGGTTTTACAGAACTGGTATGGGAGCCTGTCGTTCAGAACGCAATGGCAAACTACTGAACGTAAACTTGCCAAGACATCAACAGCAGTAAAATGATGGTTTTGACAGCGATGTTCTGTAAAAGGATATTTCCCCCCCCCCCCCCCCCCCAAAAAAAAAAAATATTCATTACCGCTAACCATCACTGCGGAGATGGTACTAGTTGATGATGAAACTCGAAGACTCGAAGGTGAGCTTCTACATCAGACATGGCGGGATGGGGACGCCGGGTGGGAGCGGGGGTGTGGGAGGAGGGAGGGGGAACATAACGTCTTTTAAGAGTTAACATCAACTGGAATATATTGGAGTAGATACAAGTTACGTTTTATTATACATAGTTTGCAAAATGTTTCATTTTACATGGTTTACAAAATGTTTCGTTGAACAAAAATTCACAATAGTTCAATTGTCACAGTTCCCCAAAATGTTTCACCGTTTCTTCTTTGGAAGAGTTAACATCTATTGAAGTAGATAAGTTACGTTTGATTGTACATAGTTTGCGAAATGTTTCATTTTACAATGGTTTCCAGAAGTTTTCGTTGAACAAAGATTTTCCAAATGTTCACTTTACATAGTTCCCCAAATGTTAACTTTACAGTTTCCCCAAAACTATTTCACTTTACATAGTTTCCCCAAATATTTCACTTTACAGAATTTCCCCCCCCCCCCCTCCCCATGTTCATTAAGTCTGCAAAATGTTTCACTTTATATAGTCTCTTAAATGTTCCATTTTACAATGTCCCCAAAAAGTTTCACTTTACAATGTCTCCAAAATGTTTCATTATACAATGTCTCCAAAATGTTTCACTACAATGTTTCCAAAATGTTTCATTATATAGGGTGGGGCAAAATGATCTGACACATTTGTAACTTTAATAAAACTAAATTAGAATAAATGAACAAAAAAGTATTTTAATTTGTGAAATATACACATGATGCCATTTTGTTTTATGTTGTTTGAATAATGAAAAAGAGTATTTTTATTTCCTTTATTTCCAATATTGTTCAGAGTTGACGGTCACTGTAACACTGTCTTCTTCAAAAAAGTACGGACCCAGAATGCCAAATTCTGCTATCGCACACCATACAGTTACATGAGGACTGTGCAAGGGGAGTTCGTGTAACTCATGAGGATTGTTTTGGGACCAAGACCGGAAATTTTGCTTATTCACGCTTCCACACAAATGAAAATGGGCCTCGTCACTGAAAATCACAATAGCAGTAAGGGGAACCTGTTGTTGAATATCCCCACACAAATTATTATTGAAACAACATAAAACAAAATGGCATCATGTGAACATTTGATAAACAAAACTACTTTTTTGTTCATTTATTTTAATTTAGTTTTATTAAAGTTACAAATGTGTCAGATCATTTTGCCCCACCCTGTACAATGTCTCCAAAATGGTTCACTATACAATGTCTCCAAAATGGTTCACTATACAATGTCTCCAAAATGTTTAACTTTACATAATCTCCTAAATGTTTCACTTACAATGTCTGCAAAATGTTTCACTCTACATAGTCTCTGAAATGTTTTCCTTTACACAGTCTCTAAAAATGTTCCACTTTAAGTAGTCTCTAAAACTGTTTCACTTTACATGGTTTTCAAAAATGTTTTACTTTACATAGTCTCTAAAAATGTTTCACTTTACAATGTCTCCCAAATTGTTCCCTTCACATAGCTTCTAAACATGTTTCACTTTACATAGTCTCTAAAAATGGTTCATTTTCACTTTACAATGTCTAAAAAATGTTTCGCTTTACATAGTCTGCAAAGATGTTTCATCTTACAGTCTATAAAAATGTTTCACTTTACATAGTTTCCCAAATGTTTCCTTTTGCAATGTCTCTAAACATGTTTCATTTTACAATGTCTTCAAAATGTTTCACTTTACATCATCATTCAGTGCCTTGCCGACTGGGGTGGGCGATCATACCTCTCCACAAAATACGATCTCTGACTCGTGGATCAACATCCTGTGTTGACTCCCTTCCGTGCCATGACAAAAGACTGTCAAGAATCTTCTCACGCTGTCTTCCTCTAGCTCTCTTTCTGAAAATCTTTCCAGTTGTTCACTTTACATAGTCTCTAAAAATGCGTCATTTTACAATGTCTCCACAAATGTTTCACTTTAAATAGTCTCTAAAACTGTTTCCACTTTACACAGTCTCTAAACACTTTTCACTTTACAGTCTCCAAACGATTAAGGGATTTAACTGTACGTAGTCTCCAAAACGTTTCAGAGATTTGACTACACGTGTGACATTTCTTCGTCCCGTAAAATGGAACGTGTTTTTTCCGAAATGTTTATGGATTAATTGTGTTTTTTGTGGTGAAATGGAGTTCGGACCGTGCAACGGAGTTCGTGCACGCGCGCCCGGACTTCCTTCGGCGTATCATCGGCGCCCGGTGGCGATAGTTAAGCCTAACACGACGACCAGACGACCCGCAAGGACACAGCGTGGGAAGAGGGCAGGCGCGCGCAGAAGGCGTTTAAAATATGACAGATTGGGTATCGGAAACGTTCGAGTACTGTACTGGAACTGTGCATCATTTAGTCAACGCCGACCCATTCTTGAAAAACTACTCTACGGAAACGATATTGTAGTCTTACAAGAAACACAGCTCGGCGACGGAACAGTCAATGTCGCGGGATTTCAGGGATTCTTTAACAGGCGGCACCTCGGACAGGCCATTCTGGTCCGCGACAACATACTAGTGTCTGAGATCGATATGTCTTCCTGGAACAGTGATGCCCTGCAAGTGCAAGCATTAAGAATAATGACGCCAGTGCAGCTTGTAATCGTGAACGTTTATGCGCGAAATGGGAAGGTCGACGTGCGACAATGGCAGAGTTTGTTCAATATGGATGAAAGGCATATTATCTACTGTGGGGACTTCAATGCCAGAGGCAGTCAATGGGGGAATTGCATCACCAATAGACAGGGAGAAGATCTGGAGGACGCCCTGGCATCTGCTGCCCTAATCTGTCTGAATGATGGGAAGGTCACTAGAATAGCCACTCGACCAGGTGACTCTGACAGCGTCATTGACTTGGCTCTGGTGTCGCCCACCATCGCACCAAGGTGCCGGTGGGGCACACTGGGATACCACGATAGTGACCACTACCCTTGTGTCATCCTGATCAAGAAAGACAGGGCCATGAGTCAAAGAAACAAGACAAATGCCTTCCCGTACGACAACACTGGTCAAGACGCCATAAGCAAGATCAGAAGAAGAAAACTAACTTCCTCCCGCAGGAGACAAGAAAGATGGTTGCAGCCATCATGGTGGAATGGAGAGGTCCAGAAGGCATGGCTGGGAAAGAGGCAGGCTGTCAAAGACTGGCAAAAGGCCAGAAAGGCTAACATGCCACAGGTTGAGTTGGCAAACCTGAAGACTGAGGTCGATAGGACGACGACTTTATTCAAATCCTGCGCCAAACAGGCCAAGGCCGAAAAATGGGACGAGTTCTGCAGGAAGGTGTGCTCCGAGCGATCTCTTACGACGTTCTGGCGCCTCCATAAGAGCATGAACGGTGCCGCACAACGTAGGGGTATTCCAGACTTTCAAGGCACAGACCTCACATGGAAAAAGTCGGATGCGGATAAAGGTAAGGCCCTTCTTGCACGCTACATAGAACAGACTGACCAGAAAGACGAGCCCGCCAGACAGAGGACCACAACGACACTATCTCAGTTGTGCGAGGGGGTCGGGACAGACGAAGAATGGATAATCACAGCTGAGATGATGCGTGCGATGCTCAAGAAATCACCTAACACCGCCCCAGGCCCAGACGGCATCCGATATGGTGACCTACTGGTGATATCAGATGATGACATGGAAGAACTGGCCAGAGAATTCAACACCAGTATCCAGAGGGGTCAGATCAAAGAAGAATGGCTACACAGCTACTTGCTGCCGCTGCCAAAACCGAACAAAGACCATTCCAAGATAAGCGGCTACAGAATCATTACGATGCAGAACACTGCGGGCAAGTTACTGGAGAAAATTGTAGCACACAGACTTGCTTGTGACTTGGAACAACTCAGCTGCTTCCCGCCCACACTTGGAGGGTACAGACGCAACAAAGAGTCATGGCTGAATGCGGCGGTGTTTGCTCAAGATGTTTACGAAGGATTTCAGGTCAGAGAAGAGACATGTGCGGCCGCCATAGACTTAGAGGACGCATATAACAGAGTATCTTTCGAGCACTTGATGCAAACCCTCCTCAGGCTGAAAGTGCACCCTCACCTTGTACGATGGATAGCTGCAGTTCTGCTCCAAAGGAAGGTGGTGCTAAGATGCGGGAGTTGGTCTTCTGAGCCGATAACGATATGTCCAGGATTGCCGCAGGGTTCACCACTGTCACCAGTACTATTCAACGTGTATACGGTGCCGATCACTGAACAACAGTTGGACGGGAGGGGTAGGACTCTGTCATTCGTTGACGACATCCTCGTGTATCGACAGGGTCGAGATAGACAGGCGGTTGCCAATGATATGCAGGGCGAACTAGATCGTATTTCCTCATGGTGTGCTGATGCCGACGCCCTTGTCAACCCTGCAAAGGCATCGGTTACATGGTTCTCCCTAAACAACCATATTGTGAAAACAGACCTGCCGGCAGTAAGAATGGATGGGAGAATTTTGAGTAGAACCCAGTCAATGACATATCTTGATCGTAGCCTGTCCTTCAGAAATCATGTCGATTATGTCATAACGAAGGCTCGAAAAGGTTTGTCAGCAATGAGAGTCATGGCGACTGCCAATATCGAGCAAAGACTGCTAATACTTCTGTTCCAAGGACTTGTGCTTTCACGCATCGAGTATGCCCTGGCCATCCTCACTGTCAGCCCTACACAGATTGGAAGACTTGAAAAGGTACAAAACGAAGCCATGCGCATCATTTTGGGCTGCACGAGAGACACCAGCTGTGTAGCAATGAGATACCTCCTTGACTTCCCGACAATGGAACACAGGATCAAGATCTGGAGAGCTCGTGCATACTTAAAAATAAGTGCAGATGAGCAGCACCCTCTGCATGACGCTATATTCAGAGAAAAGGGTGACAGGCTAAAGAGGGGCAAGTCATGGATGGGTCGGGCGGAAGATGTCGTCAGACAGGTCTGCAGTCTTACCAGTATCAACCCCGGCAAGGAATGGGTGCCGGTGCCTCCAGCTTTTAAGTGCACTTTCTCCTGCATTATCACACTTGACAGACGGTGTAGAGAGCAGAACCCTGCCGCTGTCAATGCAGAGGTTAACGCGCTCATCTATGAACACTCAGATAGCCCCGAAGTGCTCATCTATACAAATGGATCTGTTGTAAAGCAGCAGAGAAGTGCGTGGGCATTTACAGCCCGTTCAGCGGGCCGAACCGTTCAAGAATCCAGTGGTGCCCACTCTATGACCACGAGCAGCATGACGATGGAGGTGATGGCAGTTACACAGGCTTTCATATGGCTGGAATCACAGCTTTATACCAACGTGTGTGTACTAAGTGATTCAATGAGCATGATTCAGAAGGTCGAAGCTGGATCTGTACGTAGACAGTGGACTGAGTCGCTGCGGAAGTCTGTTGTCCGTAAAGTCACCTTCATCTTCGTCCCGGGACATGCGGGAGTCGAGGGAAATGAACGAGCTGATAAACTGGCTGGCTCTGCACCCCCTGTAGATGGCCAGCCCATGGATCGTGCCGATGTTATTAACGTCCTCAAAGATATGGCGAGAACAGAGGACTTTGACGTCAGTGATTCCACATCGCTGTCCAGGATGAAAAACTTGGGAGTAAGAATCGGCACAGCCAGACGCGAGAGGTACATCGGGAAAACAAAGCGCCTCATCAACCAACACAGAACTGGCACTATTAGCCACCGGACGCTGATGCATATGCTGGGGGGAGGATCTGAGCACCTATGGACATGTCCGGAGTGCAATGAAGATACCCCAACTGATAACTGATAACTGATAACTGACTACACGTGTTCTGTTGCTGCGAGTGTAAAGGCAGGTAGATTAATGCACAGACTAGAGCAGTGGTTCTCAACCTCTTTACCCATGCACACCATATGTTCAGAATGTCGTCTCCCCTCCCCCCTTTTCGTATTTCCTCTCTATAAATCCCCCCTACATTATACAATGTATATGTAAAAATGGAAGCTAAATTTAATAACACGTGTTAGAACACATCTAAACGTCTACATAAAACGTGATTTGCAGGTCTATTTACGTTATAAAACGAATTTAAGAAGAGCGAGATGTACAGAACCGTAAAGTATGGGGGGGGGGGGGAGACAAAGAATACCAAGTAATCGGTTCTTGTCCTAACACGATCTTGAAATAATCTTAACCCCCCCCCCCCCCCCCCACACACCCCCCCCCCCCATGGAAACCCTAAAATTCTTCCCTGGGGGTGGGGCGGGGGTCCCCACCGGTTGAGAACCACTGGACTAAATGTCATGCCATAACATGTGTGTGCCCGAAGAGTGATTCCACACAGATACATCACGGCCGTTCGCCCTAACAGTCACCATGTGGTGTACATACTAACATTTATTTTAAAACAAAAAAAAACAATACCCAGTCTTACCGAGGTTCTAGAACTCATTCTAACCCATAAGCCAACCTCACATTTCCGAATTTTTGATATACTCTCTAAGGTGACATGAAGAATCCCGGTTTGGTTGGTAACAATAGCTTTTAATTTTTATGTTCCCGAATGTGCCCAGTAATCTTTTAATCTTGACCCTCTTCCGTCTACTTTTAGGAGTCCCAATCAATATTTATGAATTTGATTATGTGCTGATTGAAACTTATTCTTCGGAAGATAATATCTTGGTTTCCTCTTAATTTCCTTACGCCTAGGGTGGTTTGTGACTTCCGCCTTTGACATTACTTTCCGGCCGTTAGGACAAATGATGCACTGTTCTGCTAAAATCCATTTATTCTCTGCCCTTCTAACTGCGTTTGCCACGCTTTTGTGCATTCCTGATCCACTACCATTTATAGTTGCAGCTTTGTCTATCTCTACATCGAACTAGCATCATGATGACATTTTTCACACTGTCCAGCACTTGACACGACATGACACCCAACACGGAGAACAATTATGTATCGTCGGCAAGCATTTAGTTTCTTCTTGTCCCCACCAATCTGTAACTCAGCTGCGCTGTGTGTACATCACAACACAGCCTTTGGACATCTAGTTCGTGTTCTATTCTAATGCTTTGGATTTTCAGCACAATGTGTGTACGAGTGACTTGTATTGAACGTACGGTAGCAATGCTTGGCCATTGAAATCACGGTTGTCCAAATAGGACTTGTATAAATGATTCCTATTCAAGTTTGTCTACTCGATTGTGTCCTAAAAACCTCCAGTATACACTTGGCAAGGCACTCATGGCGACATCACTGTAGACAAATGTTTGAATAAAATATCAACTCAGGCCATGCAATATTTTATCACTTGTGTGTGATGCAGTTACAAGAAATACATCTTGTTTCTGGGACACGGTAAGTTTTGCGTTTTACTTTTCTGTTCAGGAATTTGTTTCCTCTAATTTGTTGTTTTTTTAGTAATGTTTTACTTTTCTGTTCAGAAATGTGTTTCTTTACATTTGTTGTTTTAGTAATGTTTTACTTTTCTGTTCAGAAATGTAGTTCGTCTCATTTGTTATTGTTGTAGTAATGTTTTACTTTTCTGTACATAAATTTGTTTCCTTTCATTTGTTGTTTTAGTAATGTTTTACTTTTCTGTTCAGAAATTTATTTCGTCTCATTTGATGTTGTTTTAGCAATGGTTTACTTTTCTATTCAGAAATGTATTTCGTCTCATTTGATGTTTTTTTTTAGTAATGTCTTACTTTTTTGTTCAGAACTTTATTTCCCCTTTCATTTGTTGTTTTAGCAATGTTTTAATTTTCTGTTCAGAAATGTATTTCGTCTCATTTGATGTTGTTTTAGTAATGCCTTTGGAGGTTGACATAACCGAAACTTTCTCTGGTGACAGCGACGTTGTTGGTTCATTTCACACATTGGTCATTTGACCTGAATTGTTGACTGTTCGTCTTGACTTACGGGACATAACTTATATGTACCCCAGAAGTCGGAGTGGGTTTTTCCTGATGGCGGGAAACACCCACTAGTAGTAGCAACTTTTACTGGTAGTAGTAGCAACTTTTACTGGTAGTAGTAGCAACTTTTACTGGTAGTAGTAGCAACTTTTACTGGTAGTAGTAGCAACTTTTGCTGGTAGTAGTAGCAACTTTTACTGGTAGTAGTAGCAACTTTTACTGGTAGTAGTAACACATGTGTGGACGACGCTCGTGTTCAAAGCTAGGGAACGCAAAAAGGTAATGACAACGACAGAAGCCTGGTGTTTGAAGGATTCTTCTTATAGTCCATGTCTTTTGGTGTTGGTGGTCATGTCTGTCCTCAACTTTTTCTCGTGCGCTGTCAATCATTTGTGACACTGATGTACCCACATGCCAGGATGCCAAACTGTTCAGCATCATCCCTCTTGGTCTTCTCCTGTCTTTCCTCCCCCCCCCTCCCCAACCTTCCCGTTGTGACGACATACTCCAGCTTCCCCCTTGTCGTGACATTCCCAAATAATGTGGACTATTTTCTTCTGATGCGAGTAACCAGTTCTCAATGCAAGTTAACTTCTTTCTGTATTGCTCTTTCTATCCACCCATGGTGTTCCCATCATTCTTCTATAAAACCAGATCCCCGCAGCCTGCAAATGGTTGGTTCCTCGCGTGTCTGCTAATTGTCCATGGTCCCATTCCTCTTGTGTGTTATAAAGTTACAAGAAAAAAAGTCTTGTTTTTATTTTATTTTCAATTTAGTTTTAATACATGTTGATGATGAGGAGCGGCTGGCCGAGTGGCTAGAACGCCGGACTCTCCTTCGGGAGAACCGGGTTCGATCCCTCGGTAAGGTGTTAAGATCTTTTTTTCTGTCGGGAGCAAAAAGAAAATCCTAACCTGCACAATTCGCAGCGGCTTCACTAGCCAGGCGGCCTTAATTCCTCAGGCTCAAAGACCCCTCTGCCATACACCGCAAGGTACTATATTGACAGTAAATGACAGTGACAGTGTAATACATGTTGCTGTAAATGCGAGCTCGTTGAAATTGTCTGACAATTTTGTATGTTTGTGTGGGTGATTGTATCCGTGGACCAATATTTCTTCCTCTTCTTCTTCGTTCATCCGGAGTTTTTTTTTTTTTTTTGGATGTGATTGCGTTGTGCCTGTTTACAGCAGAGCTGCGTTCTTGCGCCGTTAGGCCGACACATCCGACTTCTGCGGGCATTTGTTGACCGGGTTAACCTTCCCGGGGGTTTCTTAAGACGTTTGACTCTCACTGTTGTGGTGTTATCCCCCATCCCAGCTGGTCCATATAGAACAGCCAAAGATCCTGGTTAGCCCTCAAGGGAAGGCAGTGGCAGACCATGGGCATTCCCCGCCATCCAAGGAGGCTTCCATACTTGCAGAGCCGATACATAGCGCTCTGGTGCTGGGCTCACCCAAGGAATCGTCACGTCCTGCACATGGCTGCTTAGCCTCACTTCCGTATATTGGGCTTTCCGTTCACGATAGGCTGTTCCTCCGGAAACCAGAAGTATGCAGTCTGCAGATATCCACACAGTGAGCTTTCGATTCGGACTTTCCATGTAATGGATTTGCTATCCCAGCAATATTCCATTTCGTGCCACTAGGACACTCTTCCACCTTTTATGAAGCCCACACAATGGGCTTTTGATTCAGACTTTCCACGTAATGGATTTGCTATCCAAGCAATATTCCATTTCGTGCCACTAGGACACTTTCCCACCTTTTATGAAGCCCACACAGCGAGCTTTCGATCTGGACTTTCCACATAATGGATTTGCTATCCAAGCAATATTCCATTTCATGCCTCTGGGTCTTCATGCACCTTTAAATGTCAACCTGTATGTAGTTAAAGTAAGCTGCGGTCAACTTGAGCTTGTTGATATCTCCATAGAGCTTGTCCTCAAATGAAGCAGGTGTGGGCCAAAATATCTTTCTCTGTTCTGCATACGTTGGGCAATCCTGCAGCAAATGTTTTGCTGTCATTTTTCCAGTTCTACAATTACATTCATCGGTATCTCCTATCTTTAGTTTATTGAACAAGTGGTATTTCAGCCTGTTATGTCCTGTGCGGAGTCTGAAGATTGCTACTTGTTCTCTTCGGTCGAGTTTGTAATATGCATCATCCTTCTGATGCCTGGATGCTCTGATTCCCATTTGGTTCTATAAGTGCTTTTTATCAACCTCTTTGCCTCATTATAGGTTATGTCTATGTCAGGCTGTGGTAGTCGTCCGCCCTCTTTTGCCAGTCTGTCAGCCTCTTCGTTTCCAGGTATACTGCAATGTGATGGGATCCACTGTATTACAACTTTTTTGGATTTCTGGCATAGACCATGGAGTGCTGCTCTTAGGTCTGCTAGTTCTGTACTGTTTTTTCTCTTCAGTATTGAGACAGCTGACTTTGCATCTGTGAAGATAGCTATTTGCTTCTCTTTATTTTCCTCCATCAGGAGCATTTCTGCTGCAGTTTTCAGAGCCTCTACCTCCGCTTTGAAGTTACTTGAAAATTTTCCAGTTGCCATTGAATGTGTTTTTTTTCGCTCCATTTTTTAAATTTAGGAGAATTCCTCCTCCTCCATTCTCTATTGAATTTTTGGCTGATCCATCTGTATATGCATGGGTCCAATTCCTGCTTGGATAATGTTCTTTTATGTAGTTTAGGGTTATTTCTCTTCTTTCGGTTTCATGCTGAGTGTTCTTTTTCTCAATACCAGGAATGTTTTCTATCATCTCAGGCAGTTGCTGCTGTCTCCAAGCTGGGAACTTGTGTGCATTGTATATGGGCTTGACTGTTGATATGTTAAGTATAGGATCTGCCCTAATCCTTCGTTTTGCAGTTTCTACAAAGTTGCTACGCTTCAGTCTTCCCTTTCCAAAACCATTAAATCTGTTATACATAGGGTGGTCTGTCAATCTTCTAAATTTTTCTGCTTGTTGCTGGGCTCTGCTATCTCTTCTATCCTGCATTGGTTGTAAACAAGTGATCTTTTCTAGTTCATTAATAGGCGTTGTCTTCAGGCTTCCAGTTATGATTCGCATTCCTTGGTTTTGGACTCTACTTATTTTGTTAAAGTTTGACTTAGCTGCTGTTGCCCAAGCTGCAATGCCATATTCCAGTACTGGCCTCACCCGTCCAGTATATAACTTCTTGAGAACTTTCTCATCTGCTCCCCACGTTGTACCAGCAAGCTTTTTCATGATTGCCATTCTCTGCCTTGCTCTTGTTCGATTTTTCTCAACCTGTGTCTTCCATGTCAGGCGACGATCAAAGGTGACTCCTAGATAGTTTGGATTTTCTTCATGGCGCAATATTTTTCCATTCAATACCAGCTTAGGTTGCTGAGTTTTATTTGAGAGGGAGAACACTGTGCATGTTGTTTTCTCCTCACTTATCTTCACTAGCCATGATTTTGACCAGTCCTCTAGCGCTAATAAGGCTTGCTGTATTCTGCTGTTAGCTGTACTAATATATTCTTCAGATGTCCATATGGCTAGGTCATCTGCAAAGGAGGATGTGTGTACTCTGGCTGGAAAATTTTCTGTGATGTCATTTATATATGCTAGGAATAATGTTGGTGAAAGAACTCCTCCTTGGGGGACACCTTGCTCCAGCAGCATCATTTTGCTTGTTTGTCCTTGTACTTTTGTCCTGGCAGTTCTGTTCTCAAGGTAGTGGCTGATCCATTTATACATTTTTCCACAAAAATGCATGTTTTGCAGTTTTACTTTCAGTCCTTCCTTCCATACTTTATCAAATGCTTTTTCTAAATCTATCCAGACTGCTAGTGTGTGCTTTTTCTCTTGGAAGGCATCCTCTATTTCCTGAGCTATATAGGTTATTTGATCTTCAGTGGATCTGTACTTTCTGAATCCTGCTTGGTGTGGTGTTAAGAGTTTGTTTTCTTCCAGATGCCATGTTAGCCTGCCATTGATAATGCGTTCCTATTAATTTTCCTACACAGCTAAGTAGACTGATAGGTCGATAGCCATTTGGTTCTTCCAGGTCTTTTCCTTTCTTTGGGACTGGTATTAGTATAGCTTCCTTCCATGCCTGTGGGACTATTCCTCTCTTCCAGCTGTTATTTAGGACTGCTAGTAGTTTCTTCTTTGCCTTGGTGCCTAGTCCTATTAGCATTTCATTTGTGATTCCATCCTTTCCTGGTGATTTCTTCTTTTTTAGGGTATTCATTGCCTGTTCCATTTCTTCCATTGTTAGATTTGCCATCATATATTCTGCTGCTGTCTCTGTATTTCTATGATGTATCTGTTTGTCTTTGATTGCTTTCTTCTGTTCGGTTGTAATATCAATGTGGTTTGCATTTGCATAGTGTTCCATTAGTGCATTTGCAGCCTTTTTTCCTGTAAGCAAGGCATTTCCTTGTTTAATTGTTATTTGTTTGTTTCTAGGTCCTTCATTGTTCATGGCTTTCACTAGTTTCCATAGTTTGTTTCCATCCCTGTCAAAATTCAGGTTTTCTGTTTTTTCCCTCCAACAATCTCTTGTTGTTTGATTTACTGTTCTTTTATATTTTGCTGAGATGGCTTTGAGAGAGATATTCGCTTCAATTGTTTGTTCTCTCTCTGCTGTCTTCCTGGCATCTTCAACTTTGTCCTCCAAACTTTGTAGTTCTTCAGTCCAGTATGGTTTGTAATTTTTCCTCGCTCCTCTAGGAATGGACTCAGTGGCTGCCTGTATTATCGCTCTGTTTAGACTTTCCACCATTTGCTTTATGTTGCCATATCGTGTATTTATGTTTTCACAATATTTGTCTGTTAGTATGGCAAATCTGTCCCAATCTGCTCGTTTGTAATTCCAGCGGGGCAAGGGCTTTTGCTCCTGTGGAACATACTCCATAGTTCATTACAAGCTTGATTGGTCTGTGGTCACTACCTGCTAATTGGTCCAGCACATGGCGATCGATTTTGTGGAGGATGTCTCCTGTGCAGAAAGCTAAGTCTGGAGTAGAAGTGGTAAGCCATCTTCTGGAGTAGAAGCTCGGTGTGTCATCCGCTTTGTTGAGTAGATGGAGATTTGAGTCTATTTCCCAGTCCTCCAATTCATCTCCTCTTTTGTCAGTATCTGGGTATCCCCATCTTTCTGAACGGCTATTAAAGTCTCCGACAATAATGCAGTTTGTGTCAGTTATTTTCATGTTTGAGAGTGTAAGGTCCTTATCTGCTGGGCTATACAGATTGTAGATTCTTATTTTCACGTCCTTTATCATTATATCAACACCTATAATTTCCGTTTGGTTGTCAGAGATCACAGATACTTCGCTGCAAGGTATTGTAATTCGTGTAAGTATTAGAACTCCTCCTTTGTGTCCTTCGCGGTCGAACCGTGTGGCCTGATATCCTCTGACTGAGAATTTGTGATTGGCGTTGAGGTGTGTCTCTTGAATGCATGCCACATCTATTCTTCTTCTTCTTCGTTCATCCGGAGTTTTTTTTCGGACGTGATTGCGTTGTGCCTGTTTACAGCAGAGCTGCGTTCTTGCGCCGTTAGGCCGACACATCCGACTTCTGCGGGCATTTGTTGACCGGGTTAACCTTCCCGGGACATCTATTCTATCTTTATGAAGACGCTGTGTCAGGGATTCTTTCTTGTTATAAACTCCTTCGGCATTCCACTGTAGTATGTTGAGTGTCCTTGGTATTTGGTCAATAGCTCTTAACCTACTCCTCTGTGCCTTGACTCCACAGCACAGGGGAAGGTGACCACCAGTAGTCATGGGTGGACCCCCTCGAGGCAGGGGGCCCGGCACTATCACCGCCTGATGGGACTTCACGGGATTAGCACCATAACGATTAATTTTCATCTGTGGCATCATGAAATGATAAAGTTACGTTGCACTTCTTTGTCAAGCCTGTGGCTCAGTACATCCGATTTCGACAAGCATTTTTCGGGATGCTTTCCCTAGCCTTTGACTGTCCCCAGTCTACATACAAGGCAGCAGGTTTGTGCGTCACTTCGTCTGGTCCCTCTCCCTTGACCTGTCCGACATGGGTGACCCTACCAGTAGCTGTGCTTCTGTCGGCATAGCTCTTGTGGTCATTGGAACGCGCAAGCCCCTCTACCTCGTCAAGGTGGACGCACGGCAGAGGGGGGACCAATATTTAATAACACGCTGCCAAATATATTTTGAGACATATTTCGTATTACTATTAGTAAGATTGTTATGTTATTGTAATTTCAAAATTATCTATAATTTTAACAAGAATATTTTACAACAATTATGTTGTTTGCTTTGCAGATAATTGTAGCTTTCAACTTGCATTTTGCTCATTTCCATTAGTTCTAGTTTAATGCTTTCTAATTTTTAAAATTTGTGTTTTATAATTTAAAGATGACGTTTTGGCTTTATGTTTGGAGTATTACAATGATTACGTTAGTCAGTCTGTAGACTGGTGGTGACGTTGTCTGATCACGTGACTGCACATTTTCCCCATCACATTGTTTTGAAATGTCTCTCTACCTTAATCCAATTCTCCTGCCTCTGCCGCTGATGTGTGTAAATTGTCTGCGTGTGGTCTGCTTTACCTCCGCCTACCCGGTACACCGGCTTCCATGATTATCTTTTAAAGAGGAGAGAAAGTAACCGAATTTTGCCTAGGAACAGTCTGTAAATCACAAATATCATATATGCTATTTAGACAACACCTTAGAAAGTTGTATCGTGGATCTCGCCGATAGTAACTATAGGAACCAGACTGATTACATCAAACACAACAAAGTTTATCGCAGATCTCACACGATAGTAACTACAGGAACAAGACTGATTATATCAAACACAACAAAGTTGTAACGCAGATCTCACACGATAGTAACTACAAGAACAAGACTGATTATATCAAACACAACAAAGTTTATCACAGATCTCACACGATAGTAACTACAGGAACAAGACTGATTACATCAAACACAACAAAGTTGTAACGCAGATCTCACACGATAGTAACTACAGGAACAATACTGAGTATATCAAACACAACAAGTTTATCACAGATCTCACACGATATGAACTACAGGAACAAGACTGATTATATCAAACACAACAAAGTTGATCGCAGATCTCACACGATAGTAACTACAGGAACAAGACTGATTACTATCAAAACAACAAAGTTGTAATCGCAGATCTCACACGATAGTAACTACAGGAACAAGACTGATTATATCAAACACAACAAAGTTTATCAGCAGATCTCACACGATAGTAACTACAGGAACAAGACTGATTATATCAAACACAACAAAGTTGTAACGCAGATCTCACACGATAGTAACTACAGGAACAAGACTGATTATATCAAACACAACAAAGTTTATCACAGATCTCACACGATAGTAACTACAGGAACAAGACTGATTATATCAAACACAACAAAGTTGTATCGCAGATCTCACACGATAGTAACTACAGGAACAAGACTGATTATATCAAACACAACAAAGTTTATCGCAGATCTCACACGATAGTAACTACAGGAACAAGACTGATTATATCAAACACAACAAAGTTTATCGCAGATCTCACACGATAGTAACTACAGGAACAAGACTGATTATATCAAACACAACAAAGTTTATCGCAGATCTCACACGATAGTAACTACAGGAACAAGACTGATTATATCAAACACAACAAAGTTTATCACAGATCTCACACGATAGTAACTACAGGAACAAGACTGATTATATCAAACACACCAAAGTTTATCAGCAGATCTCACACGATAGTAACTACAGGAATAAGACTGATTACATCAAACACAACAAAGTTGTATCAGCAGATCTCACACGATAGTAACTACAGGAACAAGACTGATTATATCAAACACAACAAAATTGTATCGCAGATCTCACACGATAGTAACTACAGGAACAAGACTGATTACATCAAACACAACAAAGTTTATCACAGATCTCACACGATAGTAACTACAGGAACAAGACTGATTATATCAAACACAACAAAGTTTATCGCAGATCTCACACGATAGTAACTACAGGAACAAGACTGATTATATCAAACACAACAAAGTTTATCGCAGATCTCACACGATAGTAACTACAGGAACAAGACTGATTATATCAAACACAACAAAGTTGTAACGCAGATCTCACACGATAGTAACTACAGGAACAAGACTGATTATATCAAACACAAACAAAGTTTATCGCAGATCTCACACGATAGTAACTACAGGAACAAGACTGATTATATCAAACACAACAAAGTTGTATCGCAGATCTCACACGATAGTAACTACAGGAACAAGACTGATTATATCAACACAACAAAGTTTATCACAGATCTCACACGATAGTAACTACAGGAACCAGACCTGATTATATCAAACACAACAAAGTTTATAGCAGATCCTCACACGATAGTAACTACAGGAACAAGACTGATTATATCAAACACAACAAAGTTTATCGCAGATCTCACACGATAGTAACTACAGGAACCAGACTGATTATATCAAACACAACAAAGTTTATAGCAGATCTCACACGATAGTAACTACAGGAACAAGACTGATTACATCAAACACACCAAAGTTTATAGCAGATCTCACACGATAGTAACTACAGGAACAAGACTGATTATATCAAACACAACAAAGTTTATCACAGATCTCACACGATAGTAACTACAGGAACAAGACTGATTATATCAAACACAACAAAGTTGTAACGCAGATCTCACACGATAGTAACTACAGGAACAAGACTGATTATATCACACACAACAAAGTTTATCACAGATCTCACACGATAGTAACTACAGAAACAAGACTGATTATATCAAACACAACAAAGTTGTAACGCAGATCTCACACGATAGTAACTACAGGAACAAGACTGATTATATCAAACACAACAAAGTTTATCGCAGATCTCACACGATAGTAACTACAGGAACCAGACTGATTATATCAAACACAACAAAGTTGTAACGCAGATCTCACACGATAGTAACTACAGGAACAAGACTGATTACATCAAACACAACAAAGTTTATAGCAGATCTCACACGATAGTAACTATAGGAACAAGACTGATTATATCAAACACAACAAAGTTGTAACGCAGATCTCACACGATAGTAACTACAGGAACCAGACTGATTATATCAAACACAACAAAGTTTATCACAGATCTCACACGATAGTAACTACAGGAACCAGACTGATTATATCAAACACAACAAAGTTTATCACAGATCTCACACGATAGTAACTACATGAACCAGACTGATTATATCAAACACAACAAAGTTTATCACAGATCTCACACGATAGTAACTACAGGAACCAGACTGATTATATCAAACACAACAAAGTTTATCACAGATCTCACACGATAGTAACTACAGGAACCAGACTGATTATATCAAACACAACAAAGTTTATCACAGATCTCACACGATAGTAAACTACAGGAACCAGACTGATTATATCAAACACAACAAAGTTTATCACAGATCTCACACGATAGTAACTACAGGAACCAGACTGATTATATCAAACACAACAAAGTTTATCACAGATCTCACACGATAGTAACTACAGGAACCAGACTGATTATATCAAACACAACAAAGTTTATAGCAGATCTCACAAGATAGTAACTACAGGAACCAGACTGATTATATCAAACACAACAAAGTTTATAGCAGATCTCACAAGATAGTAACTACAGGAACAAGACTGATTATATCAAACACAACAAAGTTTATCGCAGATCTCACACTATTATATGTCAGGACCTGAGGTTTGCGTGAGTATCCGTTGTCCCATGTCTGGCCTATTGGTGTGCAGACTGGTGGGTCCTCGCCGTGCAGGCAGACACTCTCCGACTTCGGAGGAATCAACGATCCTACTGACTTTAGCCATGACCCCAAAGAGACCTGTTGCCCAGAACGCTCGGCGAGGACGCGTCAATAGGTCTTGGCCAGTATAGAACCCAGCCCTGGTGCCTTGGAAACACCTCTGCGTCCCACTATCATGTTCGCAAAATCCTTCTGCGAATCGTCATGAATAGAATTGAAACTAAGCTAGTATATGAAAAGTTCAGAAAGCAATGGCAAACTACTGAACATAACACTTGACTAGTACATCAACAGCAGCTGAAAAATGCTGGTGTTGACTGCAAAGTCCCGTAAGGGATTCGCAACAATTTGTTAGTATATGAACTATATAAAAATAGCTTACAGACAGGGCAGAGGAACCAGTGATAATATCTTCAGCATAAGAACCATTTCATACCCATTCAACATATATGCAGAAAATGTAATGAGAAGTGTACACAATTATCAGGACATATATATCTACATATATATATTACACATCTATATGGCGCAGATACTTGGATAAAGAATAAGCAAATAAAAAGTCAAAATGAAGCTCCGAAGATGTAGATGTAGGCTACAGAAGATTGCCCACATTGTCAAAGAACATTTCGAGTCAAAATAGACCTTACCAGCCATCTTAGAACTCACGGCTCCATACTTTCAACCCCACTGAATGAAATGAATGGTCATCATCATTCTTGATGGACAAACAACATAAGAAGATTAGATTGTATTTGATGCACACAAAAATACTCAAATTTAGAGGTTCTAAGGATGTTTGGAATGAACGAGAGTTGGTTAAAGAAATGAGAAAGAGACATAATTAATTATTGTAGCAACATTAACAGACAACGCACTCTTGTGAAAACCATACAGTAGGAAAAATGTTGAAGGCAAGTAAGCAAGAGGTAGACAGCTATACAAGTGGGAAGAAAACATTATAAGCTTCATATATTGACTCTCTTATTCCCTCTATCCATTGTTTATTTGGTCGGCCTTTTCTTCTGGTTCCATTTGGTCTATTCATCATTGCTTATTGTGGTGTACTGTTAGCTGGAAGCCTTTGGTGATAGCGTAAAATGGCGAACCATGACAGTCCACGGCACATGATAATGTTGAGTTGTTTAAGTCTTTCACACATGTCTTCTTTTGCTTCTATTACCTAGTATTTCGAACATCGCGCTTATTATCTATTTCGACTTTTCTGTGACTACGCCCCGTCAATTTCATGTCGTCTCCTTGTGGTTTTGTTGAATGATCTTTAACGCCTGCAGCTCTTAATATCCTCAACGTTTGCTTTCGTCTTTATCCGCGATATTCTCACTATTATTCTAAAATAAATTTTTAAAAAAACAAACAAACATCTTCTTCACAATTCAATTTCAATATTATTGTCTACAATAGTGCTTTACAGCCACGAAACACTCACCATTACCATAAATATTGTGAACTATCTACAGCGGTGGTTCTCAACCGGTGGGGAATTCCCCCGCCCGGGGGAGGGGGGGGGGGGGGGTTAAGATTATTTCAAGATCGCGTTAATACAAGAACCGAATACTTGATATTGTTTTTCCCTTCATACTATACGGTTCTGTACGTCTCACCGTTCTAAAATTCATTTTATAAAGTAAGTAGACCCACGCCGGCTTCGTGGCTTAGAGGTTATGACTTTTCTCCGTAATCTCGTATACTCTCGTCGGTGACGTGATGACGGTGAGAATCAGCAGTGGTTCGAATCGCATCGGTAACTTACGGGGTATGTGAGCCGGCCGCTAAGAAAGCAATGGCAAACTACTGAGCGTAATCTTGCCAAGAAATCAACATACAGTTGAAAGATGCTGGTGTTGACAGCGATGTCCTGTAAAGAATATGATTTTTTAAAAAAAAAGTAGACCCACAAATCACGTTTTATGTGGACGTCTAGACTTGTTTTAGTATGTGCTATTAAATTTAGCTTCCATTATTACGTATACTGTGTAGGGGCGGGGCGGGATTTTTAGGTAGGAAATACGAAAGGGGTGGGGGGGGGGGGGAATGACGTTCTGAAAATATGGTGAAAGGGGGGGGGGGGGGCACGGTCCAAAAAAGGTTGAGAACCACTGCTTTAGGATAACATGAATAGTGTAGAACAGAGGTGGGCAAACGTTTTGTGCGGAGGGCCACATTGACAAATGTAAAGCTATTGGGGGGGGGGCGCATATATATTATGTACACTGTGTTTACAGCAACCTATCACAATAAGTAATTATGAATTATTTATAGGTTATTAAACAGTATAAATAGCTAATTCTTGCAATTTTAATTTACTTATACACTTATACATTATATTTTACAAATGTATAAAACTTTTACTAATTTAAATTTGTTAACAAGATTTCACATTTTTTTTTAAGTTATAATATTTTTTTAAATTATTTATCAATGGCTTTAATTTAGACACAAACCGACTACATTGTCAATACAATTGTTGATTTCTAATGAGATGTAAGTAACTGCTTGCACTTTTTGTCAATAACGCAAATAATGGAAACCCTAAAATTCCCCATGGGGGGGGGGGGGGGGGGGGGAATTCCCCACCGGTTGAGAACCACTGTCCTAAAGGGTCCTGACCACACCTGCCTTTTCTTGCACAATATCACTCAGCGGTGCAGCCCATCCCCCCCCCCCCCAATAAAAAATAAATAAATAAATAAAATAAAGGAAGGAAGTGACCCACAGGTACGCCTTATCCAGCAGCAGTGCATTTTTCTCACCCATTCTTGATTCGCTGGAAGGTTGTCTAGTTATCTTTCCTTAGCTCTGCATTAAATATTCCGTCATACTTTGGTCTAAATATGCAAAAGTGGAGACTATTTCGGTGCTGTATTCTTCAATCGTTAATGTAAACGATTGTAGAATTCTTGCTCATCGCCTGGTTGTTTCTATTTATCTTCACACTATATACGTTAGCTCAATTTGCTATTTTAGATCGCCCGTAAGGGAAGCGGCTTCCGTCAGAACCGGCCTACCATTGATATGATATTCTCATTGCGACAGATGCAAGAAAAATGCCGGGAACAAAATCAGCCACCGTTTATTGCCTTCATCGACCTCACAAAGGCATTCGATTTGGTCAGTCGTGAAGGTCTGTTAAAAGCACTAAAGAAGATTGGCTGCCCACCAACTCTTCTGTCCATTGTGGAATCGTTCCACACAGGCATGAAGGGTATAATCAAGTTTGATGGCTCAACTTCAGAAGAGTTTGAAATCAAGAGTGGATTTAAGCAAGGTTGTGTACTATCCCCCACCCTCTTTGGGATATACTTTTCACTTCTACTGAAATATGCCTTTCGTGATCAGGATGACGGTATATACATTCACTCACGCTCAGATGGTGGCCTCTATAATGCTCAGAGATTGAAGGCCAAGACCAAAATTAGGAGGGTACTAATCAGAGATTTGCTTTTTGCGGATGATGCTGCGATTACGACCCACTCTGAGGAAGACTTACAACATCTACTATCTGCATTCTCCAATGCTTGTTCTGAATTTGGTTTAACAATTAACAAAAAGAAGACACAGATTATGTCACAAGGTGCACATGGTGTACCATCAATCTTTATTGACGACGCCGAACTGGAGATAGTAGACCATTTTAGATATCTAGGAACAGAGGTAAATAGCAAATTATCCCTCGATCAGGAAATCAACATCAGGATTGGCAAGGCAGCAACAACAATGAACATGTTACCAAAAAGAGTCTGGGAGAACAGGAAGCTTACTGCCAAAACAAAAGTCCTCGTCTACCAAGCCTGTGTCCTTAGTACTCTTCTTTATGGCAGTGAAACCTGGACAACTTACTCACGCCAAGAGAAACGTTTAAACAGCTTTCATATGCGGTGTCTGCGAAGAATACTTGGTATTAAGTGGCAAGACAAAATCACAAATACTGAAGTATTGGAAAGATCAGGTTGTGTGACGGTGTATTCCATGCTCAGTCTTCGTAGACTTAGATGGATAGGACATGTTAGGAGGATGGATGATGGTAGAATACCAAAGGACATCTTTTTTGGTGAATTACAGACGGGTAGGAGATCTCAGGGTCGGCCTCTACTACGATACAAAGATGTGTGTAAGCGGGACATGATTGATACAGGCATTGATAATGCACATTGGGAGCAAGTCGCCGCTGAACGTGTTGCATGGAGGGCAACTATCAGAAATGGAATAAAGACAAAGGAGAAAATGATTGCAGATAAAGCACACACAGAGCGCAAAATGGTGGAAATAACCATGTTTTCACATGCATCTACTGTGGGCAAACATTTGCAGCAAGAATTGGCCTTACCAGCCACACTCGCCACCGCCATGGGTCGTAGTTATTAAGCCTTTTTGAAACACAATGCACCAAACTATCGTCTGTCAAGACGGAAAGGTGCCAATGAAAGGGAAGCCAAGAATAGTAACATTGTAGCATTGTAAGATGCGATTTTGGAGGGTTCGTGTGAGACTGGCTACCTTATGCTTTGGGAAATTTCTCTGCAAAATCCAACCAATCATGAAAGACTCTCCAAAGATCTTAGCATTGATTGGTTGAGAATCTATTGTCCACTGGAAGATGAAAGGCAGAAAAGCAGAAAGACGCAGTTATTTATGTTCGCCCTTGGTTTAATGGTACCAACAATTGAAGCAAAATGTATGTCACTGTAATCTACCATGCATTCGTAAGAGATGACTAAAGAGGGTCGGGATTAAGCCGGCTTCCCATATCCCATAGAAAACGAGCTGTACAATTAATCCAACAAAGAACAGGTCTCTAGGTAAAGGGGGAAAAAACGAGAATAAATCAGCAAACCAAGAGGAGAGGAGGATCTTCAAGAGGAGTTTTGTTGTGATACGGAGACAGCCATACGGAGTCCGGATCAACTTCCTTTCACACTGAAGAATCCCCAGAATTTACACTTAGAACTGAAGGAAAAGGTTTTTTATCGAATATTGTGACAAGTGATGAGATTGGGTTCATTTCTTTGAACCAGATTCCAAGAGGCAGTCAATGGAATGGCATCACACAACATCGCCGACAAGACGACACAGAGACCCTTAAAAGCGCCTTATGCCAGTGATTTAGGAGAAAGAAAGACTCAAATGTTTAACGTGCTGGGATACATGCCCTTGTGAGAGAGATGGACCAAACCTATAACGAATAACGGAGACTACATTAAGAAATATATTTTTGAAGTCCAATCTTAAGGCCTCATTTCAATGTGAATTGTATCTCCACCTCTTCTCTAACTGAATGAAATTTTTTTTTTAAATTACAAGGCATTACTTATTGACAGCCCTTCGTACAATATCCTTGATATCGTCAATCCATTTTCTTCTTGGGCATCCTCTTGCTCTCGTACCCGATCTTCTTTGGTGTAGCGCCAGTGCTGGTAACTTATGGTGTTGCATTTTAACGAGATGGCCAAACCGTTTGATCTTCTGTGTATATTGCACAAGGTGCGATTTGGATAACCTCCTAGTTTGATACTAATAGCATGGGGTGGATATGAATACGCTATTTATTATCAGTCGGTTGTCAGACATTGGTATGCATGGATATTTCAGTATGAGTGATAGTTGATATATAAGCACACTTGCTTTTTGACATCTGACTTCGATTTCTCTGTCTATTCTGCCATTCTGTGTGATAATTCTTCTCATGTTTTTCTATTGTTTAGCTTTGCTTCAGAGGTTGCACTATTTATCTGCACATTTAGTGGACCAGGAGGTATGCTACAGTCAAATGTCTTTGAATAAACCACAAAACATGAGAATAGGTTTATATTAAATTATTTACACTACTCTATTATTAAACGCGTGTTGAGTATGTGATCTCTTGTTCCTCTTCCTTGTCTAAATTCAGCTTGAACTACATTAATCTCTTCTTCCATTTTCTTACGAAGTCTTCCCATTATGGTTTTTAGTAGAATATATAAGAATACACAGAGGAATAGTGCAAATGTAAGACAGCGAAAGAAGTCTGGCTTGTCAGTGCAAGGTGCTTGAGGAGCAACCCGACGACACAAAACGTATGTACAGAAAACTGCAGGTACTAGCAGACATTGGAAACATACAGCTAGAGGTTGTTAGAAAATAAAGGAGGGTAAAATATGAATGCACAAAGAACCGATAATTGGAAGATAAGCATATATCACACACACAAACACACACACACGCACGCACGCACGCACACACGCGCGCGCGCACGCACACGCACACACACACTGCTAGAATGTTTGTGTCTTATAATTACGCTCGCCGTCCAATCAAACAACGTAGCAGATCAACGGGAACCAGAATTAATGTCAACGAAAATGATGGCAGCAACGATGGCATTCCACGTCAAATCAAACTTTAATAGTGGTAATCGTTCGGACAGTTTATCAACAAATAATTATTAGTAAATATACAATGTTAACTGCCGATTCCGATTCCATCCTATTTCCTAAATAAATGACAAGTAAATTGCATGTGGTCCATCGCTCTGTAACTACATTACGTTCCTCATTCTTACCATCTGACTTACGCTGATCTATGTGTGTGCGGACGCCATGACCTCTAACTGTTAATCGATCGGCAAGTTGTGATGCAATCTATTTTCCTCAGTTTCTCTGCGCTATGCGTTCATCCCCGATCGTTCTTCGCAATACCGACTGTGCCCTTGTTTCCTTATCTTGCGGGAGTATCAGATATCATGTCCATAACGTCTTTCAGTTGGATATTGGTGTTGATATTTCGGTGTTGTGATTTAGTCCGCCCGTCTCCATGATGTTCCCAAAACTTGACTGACTATGGTGACGTAGTCCGCCGTGACGTCATGTAGCAACTTGTGTATTCATCCGCTTCTCGGTTAACTCTCCTTGTTCCGTTTGCCACAATTTTCGTATCTTATTCTAAATCATTGACTCTTGCCTCCGACGCTACATGGCACACACACACACGCACGCGCGCGCGCGCACGCACACACACGCGCGCACGCAAGCGCGTGCGCACGCACACACACACATGCGTACATGCACACAAGCACACACACGCACGCACACACACACACACACACACACACACACACATGATGGCGAATCAGCACACACACTCACCAATGCTGAAAACAGAAGTTGAGGATGCTATGCAACACATCAGGGAAGGTAACTCGCCGGAGTTAGATAACATCACTGTTGACCAAATTCTAGCTTTTGGTGAATTGGATGTTAAAAAGAAAAAAAAGTCGCTTTAAAAAAGTCGACTTCATTGCACCGGGTTTTATCCCATATGACTCGGTCTCTTTCGCACAAAGCACGAACTCCGTAGCTCTAGCGACGAGCCACAGGAGTCTCCGAAAAATTTCACTCGTGGACCGAAGAACGCGGCCCGGAATCGAACCCACAACCTTCGGAGCCCGACTCAAACGGCTTGACCTCTTCGCCATGGAGACTTGTAGAAGTGATAACTCAACTGTCAAAGACATCTGGCGCAATGGATTATGGAGAACATTGCACAATTATTTTAACGATTCATGTGGCTAAATTACTGATGAAAATTATAATGAGAGAAAAAATAGGTAAAATAAAAACTAGACATTCGGGATGAGGGGTGTCGATTTGTGGAAGGTAAAGGCACAAACAACACCGGCTCTGTGGCGAAGGGGTTACCAATGCCTTGCCTTGGTTTGCGATACAAAAGATATGAGTGCCGGTCTTTCGGAAAGCAATGGAAACTATTTAATGTAGACTTGTCAAGAAATCACAATCAGCCATACATGCAGTGGTTGACATCGACGGCCTGTAAAAGATATGCAACTAACTTAACTAACTCTATCGAATTTAAACAGTCTCATGGAGTGCAATCACGTCGGCATCATGAATTCCTCTCCCCTTTCCCCCCCCCCCCCATATGGGACGCCTCTGCAGTTCCAACATAAAATGCATTTGCACCAGCACGTATCTTTTGTAATCTTCCGCCATGCCTTTCTCTGCTTTTTCCACGCTTTGTGAATGCTGCTGCACAAGATCTCAGCATGAGTGCACAAACTGCGTAGCTCCGACGAGGATCGAGTTTATTTAACATGTAAAGTATTTAAGTATTTGGATACTTTAAGCTAAAAGTCTACAAAGCAGTTGTATTATCCACACTGCTATATGCTTGTGAAACCCGGACTGTTTATCAGCGACACGCTATGAAATTAAACCACTTCCACATAATCTGCCTCAGGAAACTATTGAAGATTAAATGTCAAGACAAGATCCCAGACACTGAAGTTCTAGAAAGAGCGTCCATGCCCAGTATCCACACTCTACTAATGAAGAATCAGATTTGTTGGGCTGATCACTTAACTCGCATGCCAGATCACAGGCTCCATAGATGAATTTTTTACGGCGAGCTGCGTTGTGGTAAATGCTCCCAAGGCGGTAAGAGGAAACGCTTTAAAGACACTCTGAAAATCTAACTGAAAGGTTTTGGAATTCATCATGACACTTGGGAGACTGCTGCCAAAGACCGAAATTCGTAGCGTACATCATTACACAAGGGTGCAGTCACTTGTGAAGCAACCAGGACTGCAAAAGCTGTGAAGAAAAGAGCCTGGACAGAAAAACCACTGCAGGAGATTCTCCTTCTGGAACGTCAAGCATTCTTTGCCCACATTGTCAAAGAACATTTCGAGCCAAAATAGGCCTTATCAGCCATCCTAGAACTCACGGCTCCATACTTTCAACCCCACTGGATGAAATGAATGGTCATCTTCATTCTTGATGGACAAACAAGAATAACTATAATAACAGCCGCTGGAAGACGTATTAAGGATACAATTGCCGAAGCAAATGCAGCATTTCATAAGAAGAATATTCTGTGGAACATATCTTTGTCAATCGAGCTGAGAAAAAAGTTCTTTAAAACTATTTTAAGCCAATCCTGGTGTACGGCAGTGTATCATGGACAATTGTTTTCGTCAACCTTTCCTAATATGCATGATACAATTGTCACTTGTTTTCCCGGGAGGAAGTTGGAATCAACAAGCTCATCTTCAAACTTATTATCTGTTGGGATTATTGACTGACTTCTGTCTACACTCCTCCCTTCTGTCTTCCCTTCCATATATCTATTTCTTTCACTCTCTCTCTGTTATTCCCTCAACACATACTCCGACAACAGTTCCTTTCAACGATAAATAAAAGATTTATTAATAAAAACTATGTCTGGTGTATGTATGGATAGTGTCTATGTAGTTGGTATGTTCTTCTAGTGTGGATGCCAGATAAGATGTTGATAGATAGTCTCCGTGTCTTCTCTCGTCTCTTCTCTCGGCTAAAGTACAGGACAGTACATAGATACAACGGAACGGTCTCACCCTGAATGCTCCGTCTGCTTGAGTCTGTAGATATATCCGTTTTTTGTAATGAAAAATGTTCACCACTGTATCAATGTACTTAAACCGATCACTATATGCTGTCAGCTTAGACTGAATGTTCTTTGCTTTTTTATAGCGTTCCTAATTCCCTCCTGGAAAACACATCGATTTTCTAGTATTTTCTATTTTGTCCTGTAAAAGTTCTACACTGGATAGTTCTTAATTGGTATAGACACTTGGTATGCGCCTTGCAACTCTTCGATACTGAGTCATTTGAGTCTTACTATTATGTTATAGGGTCTCTATTTTCCGTTCTCTGTCATCCTTAATATTTACGATGACACTTCTTTTCTCTCCTTTCTTATGCACAAGTGTCGTGCTTTATTATTTGAAAGTGCTTTCTTTGGGGTTATCAACACTGATTAATCTTTACCACAGCCATCTGTGTTATATCTTCGTTGATATGTCCCGCACTGGCATTGGAACCTGTGTAATAAAGATTTAATAATGAGAGCTGTGTCTGCTTCATATTCTTTCTTATGTGAGTGTCTTTTCCTCCAGCCGAAATGAAAAGGCTTCCGAAAAAACCCACTCTGACATAAGATAGAAGCTTACCTAACGTCTATACTATTCCTACTAGTATTTACTTGTACACGCTAAGCATCCTCTATTCCCCTATGCCAGAAGATTACTTCACTGTGATTTTACCTTATAATTATCCTTGTCTGAATTGGGAGTACTAATGCACAATAGATACACAAACGTTCCTCCGAACGCAGCACCACCCTTTTCATACTCCCTTGTCTCATGGAAATCAAGAATCACACTAAACTTCCACAAAGAAGTGGCCACTCTTTATAGGTCATTTTTGCCGCATAGTCCTTGACCTATCTGGACACCTCAAGTCAATACCTCATTATCCCCGTTAGTGGAAATTTACTGATCGGAAACTTTTCCGTTATTTCTAAAACCCTCATTGTTTTGTTCCTTCACTCTGAGTCATCTAGACCGCAATATGCTGTGGAAATTTTCCTCAGTAACCAATCTCCCCACCTCCTTATCAGCCCCAACTCTGGCGGCTCTTTTAACTCTGTTCCCGGTAGTTCACCATCCGCGTAATCAGCGCTGACTCCCTCTCTACACCCACCTGACACTATCTGGTTTTTCAATCCTGTCTTTATCACCTGACCGCGATACTGTCCAATAGTGCTGTCTGCCTTTGTCGCAAACCTATTTGTCCACGCGACAGTTTACCTGTGCTGTCTGCGGGCACTTCCGTGTCTTGACCTATAAACACATGCGCCTGGTCACTCAACCCGACATTTCGTGATGTTTGTGACCATTGACTTAACCTCGTCATCCTACACTCTCGTTGACATGTGCCGCTGTTATTTCTACGTTAACACTTCAATCCGTTAACATTGGGGGTCATTGACTCCGGTCACACCGTGGTTGGTTATCCTTATGTGTCTATTTACCTGGTTAGTCGTTTTATAAGGTCGTCTATCTGGGAATCAATAAACTATCATCATTCTGTGACAACAATCATGGAAGGATAAAAAATTTATGAAGTCACCCTCGTTTAAGTGACGAGGAATTTGTATTTCTTTCTGTAAGCCAGATTGTTTCTTCTTACTCAGTATTACAGTGAGAATAACATTGTCCACTTTTTGCTTAATATACACATTAAAATCAAACGATCTATATCGTTTTCCAATCGATTACATATTTTTAAAAGTGTACTTAAGGACATAGGATGTAAAGTTATGCCTTTTTCATAATAAATTAAAGAGATATACATGTATATAGAGAGAGTAGTATACAAGTATATAAAGAGATATAAAAAGTGTTTGCATATCCTTTACAGGACATTGCTGTCAACATCAGCAACTTTCAGCTGGTTGTTGATTTCTTGGCAAGATTACGCTCAGTAGTTTGCCATTGCTTTCTGAGCGGCCGGCTCACATACCCCGTAAGTTACCGACCCGATTCGAACCACTGCTGATTCTCCCCGTCGTCACGTTACTTACGAGAGAATACGAGATTACGGAGAAAAGTCGCTAACCTCTAGGCCAGGAAGCCTGCATAAAGAGATATACATGTTCAAAATTGTTCGATATTATTTCAGTCAATAATTTAGATAAGATCCCATTGCTCACACATTTACAAACATAAAACTAGTCTCTTGGGGTCTCCGGGGCGAAAATATTAGATAACACCCGGTGCAATGAAGTTGGCCCTGTCGACTGTTAAGCGACTATTAAGCTAGTTTCTTTACCAGTATCCACCTTGTCTATGATTAATGTTCCAACCACTCGCGCTAAATGAATTAACCTGCAGAAGAATAATGAGAACATGGAAATAACTATAGATATGGGCTGGTTTAGGGGGTTAATTATTTATTATAATGGTCCATGTTGTGTGTATGTGTGTTTGTATGTGCGTGTGTGTGTGCGTGTATATATATATATATATATATATATATATTATATATATATATATATATATATATATATATATATATATATATGCGTGTGTGTTTTGTGTGTGTGTTTTTTTATGAGTGCATGTCTTATTATGTGTCTATTTCTGTGTGTGTCAGTGTGTATGTGTGTGTGATAGCATCAATGCGTCATATCTAACTATGGGTTGATTTTCCCTATGAGCAGGAAGCTTTCAGCTGTTGAGACTGGCGTTGCGCTCGACAGATTCTTGTGTCCTCCGCTCATTGAAGGAGTCTCTTTTCATCGAGGTCAAGATGCCTCCATACAGTGTCATACAGTGTATCTGCATATGTTACGGTAGAAGCATTTCCCTCCCAGGTTATTGTGTCCATGCGCAACTCTTGCTTGTCTCGCTTGTACGTACTTGTATCTTTGAATCGTAGATGAAGGGCATTCAATGTTTTACTATTTGTTTGCTTGCCGTCTGGTCGTCTGTAGGGAATATTCCCAGAATAGGTTTTTCTGTTACGTGATTTACAGGGACAACCTGTCGTATTCTGCATTGTCTAAACAGTTGTTTGATCAGTGTGAGCACATCAGCATTTGTTACTCATGTGTGTGTGTTTGTGTGTGTGTGTGTGCGTGTGTGTGTGTGTGTGTGTATGTATGCGAGTGCGTGTATGTGTGTGGGCATACATATATTTGTGCTTTTGTGTGTAGGTGTAGTTAAAAGTACTCTACTGGCTTCCAGCTGTAGAGTGGCTTTCACCACTATTATTAGATGGAGTTTCCTGTCCGTTTCAACCGTTGAAATAAATGGTGTAAGAGTTCCATATTTAAGTAAATAACAACTAAAGGCATACAACCTTTTCACGATATGCGTCTTTGCTGTTTATTTTAACCATTCCTGACTGGATAAAGTAGGCACTCACTGCTGATCAGTATAGACTTATCTCTTATTCATGTAAACATTGCAGGTCAGTGTCGTGTCTTCCTTTAAAGTGTCGTCCCTGGAGTGAGGGGAGTCAACACCCACATTATAATTTTTTTTCCCCCATCAATATCCTGGAGAATCCACCAGCTTCCGTCCAACACACTCCTTCAGTTCATGGACACCTTTTCCTCTCTCTATCACTGTCGTACTATGCCCCCTCTCATTCTTCCCCACGCAACATATTCAACAACTCTTGCATCTAAAAATTAATAAAGATTAATTTATTAAAAGAAAGGTGTAATGTACGTGAGACGTGTATGCGAAGAAAATGTGTGATGTGTTCTATAATGTGTGTAGGATCGGACCCTCAGATAATAGCATAGTCAGTTCATCCTTGCAAGGACACACCACAGCACGTTAAGTCAGAACAAGTCCATCTCACCCAGTGCTGTATCTCTCCTGCCGGACACCGACTGTCATCTGTAGCTACCTGGTAATCCATCTTCCTGATCATCCGAAATAGATACTGTTTGTAATTTACAGCTGATCATGGACCGATTGCACACTACACATTATAAGTTCCTATCGTTCCTAAAACATGTACGAATCCTTTGTTGTGTGTACTTAGGTATCACTGTTATTGTTAATATACTTGATCCTAACTAGTGTCTATAAAGTCTCAAGCATGATGTCTTTTGTAATATTTCACTGGAATCTATCACACGATGTGACTTACATTTTAATGTTCTCGTTCCTTTAACAATGTTTGTATGATGTGTGACATATCAACAATCATCACCCATCCTAGGTGAACCTTAACACACAGGAATCGTTATATTGGTTGGCTCTTCTGAGCCATGTTATGGTGAACCCTCCTGATTATGAGTCCAACGTAAACATAATACCATCTTTCTTCTCGGGTGTTATTCGTTTTCCGTAAGAAAGCATTTGAGTGTCCAACTGGTGTTCTTCCAATTGGAGTTGCACTTCTTCAAAACCAGTGTTGAACTTCCTCGTAACTGGCAGGGAACCTGTTAGAGAAACAACACATCTGGTGATAGCACTAGTCACTGATCCTACCGGCTGAGTGTAAGCCTATTGCCTTGCTCTGTTATTTCTCAGCTAACTAAACTCTGTCATATAGCCTATTAGCTCCTCACCTACGTCCGAATCAGGCTATGACAAGGAAAGACCCATAAACAGAGTGCACAACTTCAGTGGGCAAACCACTGAAAGATCCCCCCATTGGACACTTTCCCCATCTCCCAACCCATCTTAAATCTCTCCAAAAATCACCCCACTATCCTATTCATCCTAGCAGAGCCAATTATCACTTCACTACTCTAACTAGTTTTCCACTAACAGTGCTAATCATCACACTCTAGTTTTAACAAGACAACTGCCTATATTAATTAGGCCTAAATAGACTATGTGGACAAATAAAAGTAAGATTAAAAAGAGGGAAAAAAATGGTTAAGAACATGAGACTTAATAAAGAGGTTCTAAAAATAGATAAAGAAATGCAAGAACAATACAGAGTGACTGTGAAAAATAGGTACAATGCAATAACTAAAATACAGAGTATAGATGAACAATGGGAAATGTTAAGGGACTCCATTCATCAAACTAGCAAAGAAGTATTACCAGAGAGAGGCAAAATAGCTAAGAAAAAATGGATGAATGAAGATATCTTAAACCTGATGGACAAAAGAAAACAGTATAAAAATGACAAACAAGAATACGCTAAGATAAATAAAGAAATAAAAGATAAATGTGGGAAGGCTAAAGAAAGTTGGTTAAACGAGCAATGCAAAAATATTGAATTAAATTCCATTAAAGATACAAAAAATATGCACAGACAAATCAGTGAGCTCACAGGAAAAAAAATAAGAATAAATACAGGGTGTTTGAAATCAAAAACAGGAAAGATAATATTAGAGGAAGATGCTATAATGAAGAGGTGGAATGAGTATATAAGAGAATTATATGAAGGAGAAAGGGCAGAATTAACAGAAGATAGTAACTTAGAAGGTCCACCTATTCTGAAAGAAGAAGTCGCTGACGCTATGAAACGTATGAAGAAAGGAAAAACAGCTGGGCCAGATGAAATCACAATAGAAGAATTAGAAGTATTGGGAGAATTTGGAGTAGATATATTAACCAAAATGTTGAATGATATTTACAGCAGTGGATATTTACCCAGTGATATGCTGAAATCTGTATTTATAGCTATACCAAAAAGACCAGGAGCAATTGATTGTGAAGATTTTCGTACAATTAACCTTATAAACCATATCACTAAGCTTCTACTCAGAATCATAATGAGAAGAACCAAAAAGAAAATAAAATGGAAATTAGTGAAGAACAGTATGGATTTGTGGAAGGAAAGGGCACAAACAATGCAATTTATACATTGCGGACACTAATAGAAAGGTCAATAGAGAAACAGAGGGACATATATTTGTGCTTCATAGATTATACTAAGGCATTTGATAAAGTAAAACATGATGAACTGATTAAAATGTTAGAAGATATCAACACTGATGGAAAAGATTTAAGAATAATAAAGAATATTTACTGGAACCAAGTAGCAGCAATTAAAATGGGAAATAAAGAGGGTAGTTACGAACAGATAAAGCTAGGAGTACGACAAGGGTGTGTCTTGTCACCAGATCTTTTCTCCCTGTATAGCGAAGTAATAATGAGAGAGATCAAAGAGATGCCAGGAATACTAGTTGGAGGTTATAATATAAATAATATACGCTATGCAGATGACACAGTATTGGTGGCGGATAATTCAACAGACCTACAACAATTATTAGACGTTGTAGTAACAGAGAGTGCAAGGAAAGGACTCAACTTGAATATCAAGAAAACAGTAACAATGGTAATATCAAAGAAAATGGTGACACCAAAATGTGACATAGAAATAGAAGGGAAAATCCTTAACCAAGTTGATAATTTTAGATACCTAGGGGCATTTATAACATCAGATGGAAGATGTACAACAGAGATTAGGAGCAGAATATGGCAGGCAAAAGCCGCATTTCAGAAAATGAAGAGTATCTTATGCAATAAGTCACTGTCACTGAATGTAAGAAAGAGAGTGCTGAAATGCTATGTAGAACCAGTTTTGCTGTATGGCAGTGAATCTTGGAATGTAAATGAACAAATTAAGAAGAAATTAGAAGCAACAGAGATGTGGTTCCTGAGACGAATGTTGCGAATTCCTTGGAC
Organism: Cepaea nemoralis; assembly: GCA_014155875.1. Classification (NCBI taxonomy): domain Eukaryota; kingdom Metazoa; phylum Mollusca; class Gastropoda; order Stylommatophora; family Helicidae; genus Cepaea; species Cepaea nemoralis. The sequence goes on from JACEFZ010027486.1 coordinate 625,764, forward strand.
TTCCAGAGTAACTAACGACGACTGCCTGAAACAGGCTAATGAAACTAGAACATTATATACAACAATAAGACAGAGACAAACAGCTTTCCTCGGTCATGTGATGAGAAGAGAGGCATTGGAGAACATCGTAACAACTGGAAAGATCGAGGGGAAGAGAGGCAGAGGTAGACCAAGAGAAGTGATGCTGGATGGATTGAGACGGTGGCATGGAGGAATATCAGCAGCAGAGTTGATCCAGAAAACCAAAGACCGAGATCTATGGAGAGCCATGAACGCCTACGCCAGCCGGCACGGCACTTGATGATGATGATGAAATAGACTATATTAAATACCTTAGGCAACACCGCAGTTCGATCAAATCACATCTACATTTGCCATGACAGGCACGTGTAAAATTAAATTAACTTAATTCGCACGCGGTAGACATAATTCCACTCAGAACTGCAGTGCCAAAGCACGTCCGCCTAAATCAACTGTTTGAGTTACACTGTCTCCCCCAATCATGGTTTTTCAAACAGCCTTGAATTGTTCACGTGACGTTGTTGATGTCCTGCAGGTGTCCCAATGTTTCCAATAACAAACCCACAACTTTCTGTCAGGTGGTGACAAGCAAAACCGCCATTCCGTTTGATGTCGGGAAAGTCTAAATGACAGACGGACTGTTTTCTCCCGAGCCGGGCACTTCCGCTTGAATCCGACCTGTTTGTGAACTGTCAAGGGCGGCGTATTGATTCATCTCACTCACTCCCTCCCCAGTAAACATCTGCAGCTGTTACTTTTGACCGTTCTGGGATTTTTGACATCCGATTTGTTTTTTCTGTTAGTTAAAATAGTTGTGGCTGTGAAAACATCCCGTTAATCAGAATGCCTTTATTATCATCAACTGGTTAATCACGGTGTTTTTCGTGACAGTCAGTATGGTGGAATGGATAAGAACGCGTGTTCTTAAACATCCGGTGTGCTGATGTCGAGGTCAGGGGTTCAATCCCTACACCGGACAGTTGGACTAAAATGTTGGCTTGTCGTCCTTGACTTGGGGGACGTAAATTACGAGTACCTATGAAGTCGGAGTTGGTTCGTCTGTTGGCGAAGGACACTATTAATAGGGAAAGCTAAACTACACGCAAAATCCAGTCCATGACTACTATAAATAGTGTTTAAGGACTACGCTTGAGTTCAAAGCGAGCGAGCGCAAAAAAAAAAAAAAGAAGAAAATTTAGACATTTATCAAATATTTTGTTATCCGTCTCTTAGTCGTCGTCTGGTATATAACCAAGGGCTCATGTTATTTTTACCGTGAATCCTTTTGGTCATATTTTCTCAGTTACTTTTACCCTAGGATACCTACTTAAACTAGTCAGGTCTTATATTGATAAGTTTATTTACCAACAGATAATGACACATTTCAATCGGACGTAATACAATATTTCGGGAATGATGGATATTGCCGTATACTTATTAACCAAAGACTTGTTAATAAAATCTGTAATTTCAAAGTGTATTCCGTAGTATCTACATGCAAACAAAACCAAATTAACCTCGTATTTAAATTACACATATATTTAACACTGGTAATTATTTGTTGCAGGCAAACAGGCCTCCAAGTGCCGTGAACTGGAGACACTTCCATCGCAATACAACTGTCATCACACACAGTCTGTGGGGCATTATACACCCAGAAACTCGTCAGTTAGAGAATGTTTCCTTTGTGGTAAAAAGAAGTTTACAAATAATATCAGACCGACATATAGCAATCAGAGTCAGCAAACAGAAGTACCAGGCAATAAGAAGTTTACAAATAATTGCAGACCGACATATAGCAATCAGAGTCAGCAAACAGAATTGCCATGACGAAGGCGGGAGACTGCGTCGTCTATTGTTGTGGCAAGCTGCACAACACCCCAGCCGCTGCCATGTGTGTTATTTTGTTTCTGGCTCAAACTGCTGCTATGAATTACTATTTGGTGGTGTATCTGTCCAATAATCATCTGTACTGGGTGGTTTCAGATGTGCTCAATTTGGGCCTTCTCATCAGCTGTATTTATCAGTCCTATTCTGCTAGAATGAAAGGGAAAGCTCATGAGAAAACTACTCACAGTTTTGCCTGGTTGTCATGGCTGATTATGAACATTGTTCTATCTGCGAAGACAATAATTATTTTCGTGACAATCGCCCATGCTTTAGAAGAAAAACATGCTTCATTTTTTGGACCAAACACTTTAAAAACTACTATTGCTTTAGGCAGCTGTATATTTCTACTTCTCCTGACAACCCAACACGACGCGCCATTGGGCAGTGAGAGAAGACAGTACATTAACGAACTGACCGGAACTGTGGTCTTTGATCTCCTCGACACTGCTGATATACTGGAGATATTATTTGAGCAGAATGAAACAGAATCATTTTGGACAGGTCTTAAAGAATTCATTCTGGCTGTAGGTGCTCTTAATCTAATCATACCCACAGTGCCCCTGCTGACTTTGAGTCTAACTCACTTTGGACGTGATAAATTGCAAAGACGTCTCATGTACCTCCATAGGATGATGGTGGTATTAGCTGTGAATGTTCCAAACCTGTTGGTGAGACTGAACTTATGGCATGGACATAGTGTTGCTATTTCTCCGTTTACTCTGAAGAATATTATCCTGATCTGCATCACGGTCTACGAATTTTATCTTCACAAAAGGGGCAAGTACGAGGAGCATAAAAAGGAACGAAAAAAACAATAAAATCATTAAAGACACTAGAACGAACTCAGTTGATATATTTTCTGTTAACATTGCTGACGACGCAAGTAATCATAAAAGGATTGAAGACGACTTTGCGATGGAACAAAGAGTAATAACTTCTGAATAGGAATATAGATTCCACAATTGAAAATAAAGAAGTAAATTTAGTATTTCAAACAATATACTTATTTTTAATGCAGACATCGTTGCTTTACTAAAAATACTGGAAGTGATGATAATTGATAACCCTCCCCAGAAACTGACAGTTTTAACAGATTCGTTGTGAACATTTCTGACTCTAAAAAATACGAATGTAGCAGATCAGATATAGCAGAAGAGATATTCCTAGTTAACACCCGCCTACGCCCAAGAGAATGTTCAGTGCAAACTATGTGGATATTGGTACATGTAGAAATTTAGTGGTAATGAAATGGTGAAGACAGAAGCACACAACGCCAGAGTAAATAATAAGAAAGTAAGCGTGGTTCTGAGAAAAGATTACTTTAAATCAACACATGAAAAAAGTAGTATAGACAGACACTAATGTAGAATGAAAGCTTGAAAATCATCTAGCAAGAACACGCTAAGTAACAAATAAACTTAAAACATTTAAAAAAAATGACATGTCGCAAATTGGAATAACCTATTTTAATACAAAAAGAATGCTGAATATGTGGCAGTGTGAATGTGTGCCTTAGCGAACTGCAAGGAAGAAATAACAATATACATTAAATGTACTCTCCAGTTAAAACCCAGAAGGGTTGAAAGGGGTATTGTTGGTGTAGACACAACGCAATACAGAGTTGCAAGAAAAAACAAAGAAATAAAGTACAAGGACTAAAATTCAAAATACAAGGATTAATATTGCAAAGTGAGATATTAATAATTTTGAAAAGCTGTAAATATATAGGGAAAGGAACAAAGTGGGTAGCGCAATATGAATATCACAATTGTCTTAAGGACATGATTATATAATCTACGCATTTTTACATAGCACAAGTATGCGTCCGTTTATACTTCTTAGTTTTTCTACGAGCAGTATGAAGATCCCCTGCCGGCTTGCTAGGCCAGTCGCAGGTTTAGGACAAAAATCTGCCCATAGGTAGTCTCTCCCCCATGACGAACATTCGCCCTTTTAGTCCATGACCTCGCAGCAAGTAAAATGGTTTGGCCATGCAAGTAGGCTACCAACTAACACTATACCACAAAAAGCATTGATTTACAAACGAAATGGAAATAGAGAAAGAGGCCGACTACGTAAAAGATGGACGGATGGAATAGCAGAGTCCATGCGAATATCGATACATGAAGTCCATGAGCGGGAATTCTCCCGCTGTTTATACTTCACTTCGACAACCGCAAGGTACAAGAGGAACCTGATGAGATGAGTTTGAAGAGAAAAATATCCATCGTATGAAATAGTTACAATCACAATATATTCACATTATAACAAGGATAGTTGAACTTTAAATACCTGTTTTCAATACAATACAGCACGGTAACTTCGT